>CAWUFW010003634.1:172500-1372500 GCA_963921515.1 Calotriton arnoldi
GCAAACTGACTGTTAAAGAGGTGGATTGTATGCTGCTGTGCAGTGTTACAAACGCGAAAAGAAAAATACTCAAATCATATCTCCTGCAAACCATTATTCCAACCATATGCACTCCAGCCTCTTCCAACCTACTGCCCCACTCATGAATATAACTAACAACTGGCGTCTACAAAATAGGCTGTAACACCATAAGAGTTACTTGATCATTCTCCAGAGGTTGCCTCCAGAACTCAGCACTAAATACCAAATGTTGCACCATAACACAAAGCAGCAGAAAAAACGGTTGTGACATGCAATCACCGCACACTATTTGTCCAATTACTTCAAAAAGTGCTCACTCTTCGGGTCAACCGTTAAAAAAAAAAAAAACCTGAATTTAACAAGATGAATAATCATAAGATTAGAGGAGCACATTGATCATAGCTATTAGTGTCTAACATCAAAGAGTCCCACACAGTTAAGGCATGCAGCATATATCCTGCATTCCTAATAGTAGTTTCTTTTACACATGAGACAACACAGTCACTTTTTCTCATGAAGACAGAAGCTCTTAATGTCCTTGTTATTTCTTCTTTTTATTTGCGTATCTTCATATCATCATACAAAAAACATGATACATCCAAAACACAGCCTACGCGTTTCGTCCCAATCTCAGGGGACTTCTTCAGGGCTGTTAAAAAATACACAAACATGATTTTAGAAAAATAGCCTGACAAAGTACATCTGACACAAACAATAATACAAAAAAGAAAAAGAAAAGAAACAAGTTCTTCTTTACATTAAAATTAATCAGCATGGGGGGAGGAGTGTAATCACCAATTTATGTCCTACAATTGATTCCTAATGGACAGAAATGACTCATAGTTGTCAAGTAATTAATTGCACACGAATACAATGTCCCAATAGTATGTTATATCAATCAATCCATAAATTGCTCTGCATATTACTGTTCATAGTTGTATGTATTGTCTTCCATCAAAATAATTCATGGAAACTATGATTACTGTATCGATTTTCCAGTCTAGGACTCATTCCTGACCCATGTGGTTCTAACTAATAGTTCTGGACAGGATCTCCCATATAAACAGCTGCTCGTCCAACATTGACTTTTTATATAGAGTGCTGTCGCAACCAAAAAAAAGATCGTAATGTGAATAAACTCCTTAGCGTATTCATATATACCGAACTCTAACGAATTGCCACATACTATTCCACTATAAGAGCACCTCACTCAGAAGAAGCTCTTTGTATAAACAGTACAGAGAACTTACCAAACGTTAAATCTTAGATAGTCCACGTTCCCAAAGCAAATTTGAAGAGGCATCAATCCCTTCAAAACTTATCTAATCCATATGCTGTATATTGGAACGAAAGAAAAAAGAGGAACATGAATAAATCATCTCAACATGTTCAAGTTATTTGAATTATGCTAAATACAAAACGACCACCAGAAACGCCCTTAACAGTAGGTACATAAACCATAGCGACAAATTTAATCAGCAGTCACTACGTGTTCCTGCAACACAATTGAGTACGTACGCAAGTCTGTTTCTACAATTAATTAACCTCGGGTTTGTATAGACACCTTCCCTGCAACCTGCAGATTAAAGGAAAAATCAAATCGGTCATCCGACAGAACCAATTCATTTTCCCTTCAGGTTGCAGGGAAGCTGTGTATAGAAACCTGAGGTTAACTAATTGTAGAAACAGACTTGCGTACGTACTCAATTGCGTTACAGGAACACGTAGTGACTGCTGATAAAATTTGTCGCTATGGTTTATGTACCTACTGGTAAGGGCGGTTCTGGTGGTCGTTTTATATTTAGCATAATTCTAATAACTTAAACATGTTGAGAAGATTTATTCATGTTCCTCTTTTTTCTTTTGTTGTTCCAATATACAGCATATGGATTAGATAAGTTTTGAAGGGATTGATGCCTCTTCAAATTTGCTTTGGGAACGTGGACTAAGATTTAACATTTGCTAAGTTCTCTGTACTGTTCATATAAAGAGCTTCTTTTGAGTGAGGTGCTCCTATAGTGGAACAGTATGTGGCAATTCCTTAGAGTTCGGTATATATATGAATATGCTAAGGAGCTTATTCACATTACGATCTTTTTGGTTGAGACAGTACTCTGTATAAAAAGTCAATGTTGGACGAGCAGCTGTTTATATGGGAGATCCTGTCCAGAACTATTAGTTAGAACCACATGGGGCAGGAATGAGTCCTAGACTGGAAAATCGATACAGTAATCATAGTTTCCATGAATTATTTCGAGGGAAGACAATACATACAACTATGAACAGTAATATGCAGAGCAATTTATGGATTGAGTGATATAACATGCTATTGGGAAATTGTATTCATGTGCAATTAATTACTTGATAACTATAGGAGTCCCGTTTCTGTCCATTAGGAATCAAATGTAGGACATAAAATGGCGATTACACTCCCCCCATGCTGATTGTTTTTAATGTAAAGAAGAACTTGTTTTTCTTTTTTTTTTGTATTATTGTGTCAGATGTATTTTGTCAGGCTATTTTTCTAAAATCATGTTTATTTTTTAACAGCCCTGAAGAAGTCCTGTGAGACTGGGATGAAACGTGTAGGCTGTGTTTTGGATGCATCGTGTTTTTTTGTATAATGATATGAAGATACGCAGATAAAAAGAAGAAATAACAAGGACATTAAGAGCTTCTGTCTTCATGAGAAAAAGTGACTTGTCTCATGTGTAAAAGAAACTACTATTAGGAATGCAGGATATATGCTACATGCCTTAATTGTGTGAGACTCTTTGATGTGAGACACTAATAGCTATGATCAATGTGCTCCTCTACTCTTATGATTATTCATGTAGCACCATAACAGTACATAATACATAAGAGGTAGTTTCTATACGGCAGGTGAAGTATCGAGAAGTTCAGGATACTTCATATGGGGCTTCAGGCACATAACACTGCATAGAAGCCCTAAAGAACTGTACAGCTCTTGATGCGGTCACCAGAACTGGATACAATATACCAGATGTGGGTCCACGGTTTAGAATGTACATCTGTAAGAAAAACTAACTTTCTTGCTATTTTATCATCTTCCCTTTGCACAGCAATGCTCCATGTGCTCTCCTTCCCCCCCTCTTCCACAACATACTGATTACCCTCTTTGAGGCCACCTCACATAAGAACTAGGACAATTGATTGCTGCACTTCAGATGCCATGATTTACCTTTTTTTTGTTTGTTAATTAAGCCAGATAAAATGTTTTCAGTGGTTATATAAAAAAAATATTAAAAAAAATAAAAGAAGAAGTATGGGCATATTACACAAGACAGTCTATGGGGGATGGGTGTAATTGCGGCTCCCCAGTGTCTTCAATGTGGCGTCGAGGAGGGGACCTTCCGCCATACTGTCTGCATGTGAGGTTGCGAATCGCTACCGAGTTTTTGGCGAGTGATGACCTCTCGTCTTGCTCGGGTTCTATCTTGGGAGATTCCGCTCAACCCTAAATTGATCCTTCTACACAGTACAGAGGTGATTGGTGGGAACCAATACAAACACCTACTATTCCTCTGGTTTACATTGGCTAAAAAGGACATAGCCCAAAAGTGAAAGGCTGAGACGCCATGGTTGGTGGGGTTTTGGAAGAAAGCAATGGATCACTGCATCTGATTAGAGACAGCAGTTTTTCAGGCGAGGGACTGTCCTCAAAAACATTCAAAGATATGGCAGCATTGGGCAGATTATAGGGGTATACTCTTATCACAAGTGCAACATACTTCGGTTCAAATCCACACTGAAATACAATCATACAGGGCCGAGCCTTGATGATGGGTCTTATAAGTTCCTACAGTATTTGATCAGAAACATGTTGTGGACATATGGGGCTGTGGGAGGTAGTTGGGATGTGCCTGTGCCTAGTTCTTTCTTTTACGTTTTACTGTTTTCATCGAGACTTTTGTCAATTACGATATTGCATTTATATGAAGGCTGCTCAGGCCTAGATGTACCTTTAAAATACAATAAAATTTAGTTGTGAAAAAAAAAAGTCATTGTGCACAACACCTCACTAGTAACAATGCACAAAGTCCACTGCAATCTAAAACAAGCATTAGCAAACCCAATAGGTCTGGCCTCGGCAAACGTACAATTTTTTTTAATCATGCAAGCATATACATTTTATAACCCCAGCTTCTGTGAGCCCTGAACAGCCCAGAGAGCAAGCCCAAAGGAATTGAGGTAAGAGCAGACAGACACACACAGACATCCAACTCAAGTGCGTGTATAGATTGATTAATCTGTTTTTTGTGGTTTAAATTGTATTTGAATGTGCTATACCACTTGCTTTGAAGTGGTAAAACAAGGTTTTTTGAAGTGTGAAAAAAGCATTTAGAGACTTTACATTAGGCCTTACCAGCAGGATTGGACGGGAACTGCAACGTGTATTGAGCTAGTCTGTACTCTAGGAGATTGAGAGCTGAACAGCATTTCCCTACCCCTCTGCACATCAGTTTCTGGTTAAGTGATTGGGCCAGAGTCACTTGAGCACTCTTTCCTCCTACCATCACACACCTTGCACAGCCCCTTAAGTTTGGGGAAGGAACCCAAAGGTAGCCATCTCCATTTTGTAGAGCAAGGTCAAATTAAAGGTGGTAAGAGCAGGCACTTTCTGCTATGCAAATCCACTGTAATGCTACTGTTTTTATGTCCATGTGTGACTGCTTAAATTTATTTCCGTGTTTTCCCCAAACTGTACTAAGTCGACTACAAAAAGGACACAGCACATGGGATAATGACAACTTCAAAAGAACAAAAACACAACTTAAACTACAACGCAAATAGAGAAATTTCAGAGAACAGATAAGAGCATGCAATGGCACTATAACAGAGCCTACTTCACAACCATACGAACCACAAAAAGACACCAATACTCCACGCACATAACTGAAGTAGACTGCTCTTCCAAAGAACTCCATATAATTCTAACAGATTCCCGCAATTGAGAGTGCCTAAACAAAAACACCTTCACAAAACTATGACAAAATCTTCAATTAAATAACCTAAAAAATTACAAAGATTAAAAAATTACTTAAAGGACAAAGTGGATAACACCTTACTAAAAAAGAAAGACACCAATATCCATCCATCCGTCAATGCATACCTTCAATAACTGTTCACAAAAAGACTTCCTCAATATTATCATTGCAGCCAGACCATCAGACAGAGCACCCCCAATAATCATTAAAGATATTTCACTCAACCACTGCTGGATAGGTAGCCAGATGCCTACTCAACAAATCCCTGTAACTAGGTTCATTCCCACCTGAGCTCAAAACCTCCTACACCAGACCTTTCCTCTTAAAGAAAAACCTCAACCCATCTGATCCTGCAAACTACAGGTCCATATCAAATGGGCCATCCATGGGGAAAACATTGTGAAAGCAGTGTTTTATCAACTCTCAATCTTTACCAAACAGTGTGGCTTACAATAAAACCAACAGTCCGGTTTCAGACCAGGCAGAGGCACAGTGTCAGCCATCATACTCTACGATGATCTAAAACTCAAAACGGAGTAGCTGCCTTATCACTACTGGATCAGCTGCATTTGACACTGACCACCACCAAACGCTATTACAAAGAATTCACAATATAGGAATCCATAAAGATGCTTTAAAATGGATTGTGTCTTATCTCACAAAGTGTAGTCTACCTACCGCCTTTCACATCACCTTCGTGCACACAATACTGTGGGGTTCTTCAGGGGTCCATGATATCCCCCTCCATTTTTCAACATCTACTTAACACCCCCCCCCCTTCCAAATAAAAATAAATCCTACAACCTCACCTGTTACAACTATGCAGAGGACACCCAAATCATTTTAAAAACAAGACAGCCCAGAAGACCTCTACAAATCAAAACTCAATGTCTGCCTTTGTGCCATAAACACATGGATGATGAATAACCATTTAAACCGCAATACCACAAAGCAGAGATTATGACATGCAGACAATGGCAAAATTACCAGCCGCCGCATGGCCTAAGAAACTTGAAGCCCCTCTGACAGAATCAAGAGAAGTTAGAAACCTAGGAGTAACCATGGATTCAGACCTATCCTTGATACTGCATGCTAAAGTCACGAAGAGTGTCTTCTACAAAAATAAAAACACTACGTTGCATCTTTCCATATCCTGCATACCAACATAAAGCAAGCCAAACTCACTTTTGTAATCTCGAAGCTGAACTATGCCAACAGCCTATACCTTGGTGCACCTGCATCCATTATATGCAAAATAAATCTCATCCAAAATGCTGTTGCGAGGTTTCTTCTCCGCCTTCCCCCAAGAACGCACGGCTCCAGCCCTGCAATTGCTCCACCGGCTAATGGGTAATGTTAAAGGTACTCTGCCTTGTCCACAGAGCCTCCCAAGGAAAAGGACTGCCATACCTACAAGTTAAATGCAAGCACTACAAACCAAACAGAACACTGCATTCCAGGCATACACCACTTATACCACCTTACCATAAGAAATCCATAGGAGGCATGGCTTCCTCAGTACAATCCGCCACCTACAAGTTGGTATTAAAAGCATCCAGGACCATATACACTTTCGAAGACAGTTAAAAACTTGGTTATTTCCTAGAAAACTGCACCCTAAAGAGCCGACCTATAGTTAGCGGTGGCATTAGATTATGCACTTCTAAACATAGTATTATGGCCCACAATAATACTAAAATCATAATATGCAGCAACAATTTGTACCTTATACTGTTGAATTCAAATTAAGATATCTTATATGAGGGTTGTCCATCACCAGACGTGTACAGCCAAACATCACCAAATGATCAGGCATTGAATAACTGAAGAGATCAGTCACATTACTGGACAATTTTGTAGGACGTTACTATAATCCATTCATTACAGGTCCCAAATATCAATACAAGCTGACCACATCTATACAGCTTACATGAGATTTGGATATAGGATCATAAGAAAACATTTCCATCCCCAGAGATCTCTCCACTTCTCTCTCCCTCCCTCCAACCTTGCCACCGCGGACCACAACGAACCCCAAAATGTCATATTGGACAACCCAGTGAAGGAACCAGATAAGCACACTTTATCACATGAAATACCATAAACGGACCTGCAGAGCTGTTCAAAGATACCTGCATGCTGATAAGCATAAAACTGCACCCCCATCTCATACACTTCATCATCCAACACATTGCTACGTGTTGCGTCCCATAACACGATAGCCTCACCGGTCATCACACACGACATAAAACACTTCCCACATAGGATAAAAACAAAAACAACATCCTTCCAACCACACCTACTCACATGGTTTAGCGAGCTACTCATGTAGGCAAGCGCTTCAGCAGCCTACATAGGTGGTAGTAAGTGCTATATAAATGCTACAATACGCTTCAAAAACAGAATAAAAATAAAGGTGTGCCCATTAGCCCAGGTCCACAAACCCTGGGACTGAAACTCACTCATTTTTAAATGGCTGTGCATAGGCCAGACTTTTTTTTTTTTTTAAATAGATCTTTATTTTACAATTAATAGAACACAGGCGATCACATTCTTGTGTGGCAGCACCCCATACAATTTACAGCTCGACTGAATCCGGATTGCTGTAGAACGCACAATTATATATCAGATTCACAATAATAACTGTGACTTAGCTTAAAGTTTACCTTGGTAATTTCCCATTTAACTGAAACATACTTAAACCCCACCACATCCCACCTCACTTCTGTGTCGCAGTCAGACCACCACCACATAAAGTAGAAACAAGCAGATGTCCAGTTAACAGAGCCAACTGCAGTCCGGGCAGATGTTTTGAGTGTGTCGCAGGTACATCTAGATGCTCCATCAATCAACGTTTAAACATATGTATGGTAAGTGGACTGATTCTGGGCAGTGCCCAGTTCATGGCGCACATTCATCTGCTTTACCCTCCAGTGCCAGCAATATGGTGTCAGAGTCATCAATAAAGGCGCCTTTACCATTTCTTCTGCATAGCGCTGCCATGGTGGCCACCTCTACACTAACTCATTTAGTTACACCGAGTAACCATTTTTATGTCAAGCCGGATTACCTTTTGGAATCTGTCTGCACTTTTGTAACACTCGTGCGTGTGGCGGCATCCAACTTGCGAGAGCGAGCAGCGGCGCGCAGGGGCCATCTGTTTCTAATTAGTGTGGTCGTGCTTACTTACATTTGCCTGTCTCGCGGTCGTGACCAGCTCTTCGTGCACGTTCATGCGCTTCCCGTCATCAGCGCAGCACCCTATTTCAACTTTAACCAACCATGGTGGCCGCTTCAGGAGGCCCCGGACCTACAGGTAACATTTTAATTATAATCAGTGCGACGGCCATCCCAGCCTCATCTAAGTATTGCGGCCACACGCATTTCGTCTTTTGTCCATTCCTGCATGCTTTTTTGAGGTCGCGCCGAGGTCAGTTTCCAAAATGTATTATTGTTTTATGTTCTTGTACAGGCGTAGGCTATCCCACAGTGTGAGTAATGCTCTAAGCCGGGATGTGGACATTGCACATTTACTTCACAACATAGTTGAACTAATATTGTACGAATTATTTTTTATTAAATATTTTGGTGGTAAGACACTGCTGCTTCTGTAATAACCTGTGTATATTTTATTAAACGTATACGTTTCTTGTGAAAGAATGTTGCTGCTAACCGTGAATGTATTTCTTCTATGTCTATCCTTAAGTTACCTAGCACTTCAGGGGCATATCTCTCGGGGTTCTGTCATGGAGACGTCAGATTTTGAGGCCGGCGTGTCGGGTTTGGTAATTTGCCACAGCTGGTGGAGAGGAGCCTGTGAGCAGGGCGGAAGGGAGCCATGTCTGTGTGCGCTCAGTGTCAGGCCACCCAGCGCGTGACAAGGCAGTGACCGCAGCTACTAAGACAAACAAACCAGCAGGTATGTGCTACGGACCAGTGCACTGCCACAGCTGCTGCCGTTCTGACGTCTAATGTGCAATCGAATGTTGAGCCGACTCCCTGGTGTGGCACCACATGCCCTTCGGCCAGCTGCAGCAGTGTGAAGGGGCCTCTGTAGTGTACACAGGTATGTTTCATTCTTTTCTGTTTTTATGCGTGTTGTTCGTTTTATTTCCTTTAGGCATAAAATGCGTTCATATACAGGTTTGAGTGAGGTTCGCATATTCCGCCGGGCCATAGAAACAAAACTGTCTCAGTCGGTTCTAGGGGTGCATAGAGGCAGCCGCCCCACTCTCGCTTCTCACCTACGTGTTTATGCAGACCCGCCATTTAATAGCGTTAATTGCCTTCAAGTTAAAATGGCCTGATTGCAGAAAGGGAAGCAATTTGGCTGAGCGTTATCTGAGCATCAGCTGGATTGTTCTCTCCTCACCTCTGCAGAAAGGAGAGGGGTTAGGCCGCCGAGCCTTGCACACAAATTGACCCAGGCTACCTGGCATCATTTGGGGACTATAAAAGGGCATTATTCCGACCGCTTTGAATAATTTAATGCGCCGGTTGAAAGCCACTCTCCCGAAAATGGTTTAATTTTTAAAAGGATTAAGAGTTTTTCGCAAACCATTTATTTGTAGAGGGTGTAACCCTGGTAAGTGTGCAACACCTCCCAGCAGCTTCAAAAGCCCCTTTTCCCAAATGCCACTGAAGGGTGTCTTCTGCTCCTGCCTTACCTGGCACTCTCTTGGGCTCCCTCCCTCACTCTAACCTCACTTGTACTTATTTTGGCTCTTGCGGGCAAGCACGGCCATCGCCATCCCTGGCACGGACCTCCTTGTGCGATAAGCACAGCTCAGTGCCCGTGCCCACTCCCACCCCCCAGTAACCAGCAAATCTTCCATCCATCAACACCTCAAGTGCCTCCTTTACACTAGCCTCCCTAGCTCCAGCTATCCCCTAAACTTACTGACAAACTCAGACAAAAAACTCCCATACTGATACTGCAGCAGCGGCTGCGTCCTTCTCTCCAATGATGGACCCGAACTCTCTGACCATCACCTTTACTCTCCAAAGACCCGCACTCTAACTTACAGTACCAAATTGCTACTCTTGCAGGCCTTTGCACTGCACCATGCACCCAACCAGTCCATGGGAACGGACCTCCCAGTACACCTGCCTGCCTCTCTTCCCCCCCCCCCCCCCACACCTCCCCCACCCGGCCCCTATTATCACCTTGCTTACGACACAACTGCGCCTTTGTTGCACTGTTACTCACCCTGGCCCCAATTTTTGTGACTGACAATTCCAATGCACCTTGATTGAGTTTGTATACACATGTATTTTGTGTTAACATAAAGATCGCGTCAAAGAGCAGGTGTGAATGAATTGTGCTGCCTCTGGTCCGCTAACACCCACAACAGCAACAAGGGAATAAGTATGGATGGAAGTCGATGGGGTGCAGTTCAGGTAAGATGGAGTACACACAGACACTGGAATAATGTGGGAAAGGATTCTTTAATGAGCGAGGTCTGCACTATCGATACTCAACACTTAGCACACCTTACATCCTATAGCTCCTGCCCTCACTAACAAAAGCATAGCAACCAACAATCCAATCTCCCGTAAGTTTGCACGTAAAACTACTCCTCACAAAACACCTTCGACTTAAACTCTGATGTCCAGAACACTGCCCTAACATTCTCCCATTATTATAAATCTGCTACCCAGATGACTAGAATTTGTGAGCGCTTGGCCACTGTAATCACGCTACCAGCGCAACACCTCAGCACTAACACAGTGCAGTACCACCTAACTAACAACGCAGCACTACTTCAGCATCAGTGCAGTACCACCAACTCAGCGCCATGACAGCGTCACCATAGCACCACCTCAGCATCACTCAGCACCTTCACAGCATCACTCCGCACCACCTGAGCACCAGAACAGCATCACCGGAGCATCACTCCGCACCACCTCAGCATCACTAAATAACACACCAGTATCACTCAGCACGACCTGAGCACCACCTCCGCACAACCACCACCACCACAGCACTACGTCAGTTTAACTCCACATGACCTGAGCATCAGTGCAGCACCAGCGCAGCACCAGCGCAGCACCAGCGCAGCACCACCTCAGCACCAGCAGAGCACCACCTCAGCACCAGCAGAGCACCACCTCAGCACCAGCAGAGCACCACCTCAGCACCAGCAGAGCACCACCTCAGCACCAGCAGAGCACCACCTCAGCACCAGCAGAGCACCACCTCAGCACCAGCAGAGCACCACCTCAGCACCAGCAGAGCACCACCTCAGCACCAGCAGAGCACCACCTCAGCACCAGCAGAGCACCACCTCAGCACCAGCAGAGCACCACCTCAGCACCAGCAGAGCACCACCTCAGCACCAGCAGAGCACCACCTCAGCACCAGCAGAGCACCACCTCAGCACCAGCAGAGCACCACCTCAGCACCAGCAGAGCACCACCTCAGCACCAGCAGAGCACCACCTCAGTACCAGCGCAAAATCTCCTCAGCATCACTCAACACCACCACAGCACCACCTCCGCATAAGCCCAGCACCACCTTCGCATCAGTGCACCACCGCCAGCGAAGCACCAACTCACCACCAGTGCAGCACCACTTCAGCATTAGAGCAGCACCATTGCAGCATCACCTTAGCACAGCACCACCAAGGCATCACTGAGCACCAGCTCCGCACAAGCACACTACTACCTTAGCACCATGTCAGTATAACTCAGCAACACCTCAGCACCAGGACAGACAAACTAGAAGACATTCGATATGTTTTTTTTTTTTTAGGGTCAATCAGTTGTACAAAATGTGTATATATATATATATATATATATATATATATATATATATATATATATATATATATATATATATATGGTGACAAATGCTTATAACACTTTATTATAACTTTTCAACATGCTGCGCAAAAGCCATACTGCTCCACAACATAGCTTAAAGACATAGGTAAAGCCAATAGCTCTGGCAAAACACTTATAAGGTCCCAAAGGCGAGACCTATTGGCTATGCCAATGCTCGTTTAATGTCTGGGGCAGCCCTTGCTTTACTACAATGTTTCTTTTGGTTGCCATCAAGGAGAGGTCTACAAATATACAGATCTGCCGGAGCAGTTTAGGTCTACGGCACTGATCCAAAAGGCAGTGTAATGGTTCCAGCTATGTGATTCTCTTTTTTCATCTCCCCAATTGAGTTTTCTACTCTCTGCAAAGAAAATCTTCACACACTAGGGACATGGTTCAACCATAAATCAGGCAGATTCAGACACAACTGCAATACCTCAAGCATACACAAAGGGCCAAAAATAGTTTGATCACGTGTTAAAGTCATTAGCTGGTCTGCAAACTACAGCAAAAAGCTACTGTGCTGAAAGCGCGGTAAACTCCGTCATTGTTCTTAATTGCTGGCTTAGTTCAATAATTTCGTTTTCACATGCAGCTAAAACCAGACGAGTGTAGTCGTATTTGGACATTTTAAATAGACAACAAGCTTTGGCAAAGAAAAAAGGTTTCACCTATCCAAGGCCTACTGGCATTGTCAATATTTTTTTTCAACATTTGACTCAAAGTAAATAAAAGCAAAGCGATACGGCGCGGCCAACTTTCACTGCGCTGCTGTGCAACATCTTTAAAAAACATTAACAAAGCCTAATAGCGTTGCACAAGCTATTTGGTTTTGTTAATGTTTTTGTGTCCTTGTGTAATGTACTGGTGCTTATGTAAAATTCTCCAATACCTTTGAATCAAGTAATCGCTATATAAACCTGCACAAAATATATATCTACAAGGGGGGGAGAGGGAGGAAATAAAGTCAGGGTGAGTGGGTTTAATAATGACGGTGTGGGGGTGCTGAAAAGAAAAAGTACCTGAAGGAGCCTGCGGTCAGTGGAAGGACACTGCCCACAGGAAGCAGTACAGGGTCCATGTTCCACAGCAAGGACAAGAAAACTGAAGACAATGAGGAAGCCAGAGGCTAGGAGGAGGTGCCAACCAATTGGAAGCGAAGTGTGATGTGGGAGCCAACCAATGGTAATTAAAACTAAATAAGCCCAGTTCAAGGTTTTTTTAGTGTTTTTTTTTTACATGAGATATTGCAAGCATAGTGCAAGCGATGTGCAGGTGAAACCAAAAAATAAACGAAGAGCATCCAGGGAAGTAATAAAGCATACTATTGGTTAAACAAATTGAATGGAAAAATATGGAGAACCCGTGATTTAACTGCTGAAGGGCAAAAGGGCAGTCGTTGAGGCACATAAACTAAGTACATTGTCCAACATGCTTGTCCTCGCAAAGTAGTTATTCTGAAAAATGACTATCAAAAAGGCAAATTCAACACTTCTGAGTCTAAAAGAAACATCAGCGACAGTGGGGGACAAAGAAAAGCAGATAGAAAGACAAAAGTAGCAGAAAAAGACAGACTTCATGGGCCAGTTGAAATATTTGACTGGGAGTAGATGTGGCTTACTTGGGCCCGATGCTCTCCATTTATTGCCCTACCACTGGGCCGAATAGACGGACAACTGGTTGACAAGGTGTTTATTTAGTTTTCACCTACCCACTGCGTGGTCTCTGTAGAGCCCGACTCTCCACTGGAGCAAGGAACTTGCATCGACAAAAGCAAGCAAGTTTTTTCCTGGCACAGCCTCTCCTGCCCCAAGCCAGGTGGCCCAGCTGACCCGCCAGCATTTACTAAATATGCATTTGGGGTGGGGAAGGGATGGGGTTAAAAAATGTTTTAAAAAGTGGCAAACAGTCCTGCAACTCAAGCTGCATTATCTGGCCTGCAGGGGGCATGCGTTATAAAAAGTAAAAAAATAGACACATATCAGAGACCCAAACATGGCTTAAGAAAAAGGGCCTGCCTCCAGTACAGTGTGCGATTTGCACGGAGGAGGCCAAATATTTAAAACAGTGAGGTCTGCAGTCATCTGTCAAACCCCTGCTCCCACCCCCACTTTGGGCACAAGTATACAAGCCCCACCCCCCTTCCACTCCCAAAAGCACCAAATAACATACTTTTGGGTGGTGGTGAGACTACTTAACCAGTGCCTCTACATCCTACCGTCAGCCTAATGTATGTTAAGTCCAAAGTGGGCGCTCTAACCCCATACCAGTCAACCCTCTTTTTACTTATTCACACACCTGACTAACAAAATGCCTCCATGGACTTGAATGGGTTTACTGGCTTTTCAAACCCATCACTAACCCTTAAGCAAGCTGGTACTCCATGGGCCCTTCGTTGCCTCTACCCTACCCAAAGCACTAGTGCCACATCCATTCCCACCACCTAATGTGAACCTGAACACACTGTGGGCTCCAGTTACTCCCTCACCATCCAAATACTTCTGCCCAACTCACCACCGAAAAGATAAGCAGGGACCCCCAGTGGGCCCCTAGCCACACCTCCCCCACACAATGCAAGTTGGGATACACTGTGGATCATCAGTCAACCCTCCCCTACCCAAAGCAACTGTGTCCATCCCCACCAATGAAAAGTAAGCAGGTACCTTGGCGGGCTTGTAGTCACGACTCCCCCATCTAAAAAAGTTAGTTGGCCTGCCACCCACGGTACAAGTTCATGCCTGCAGTCAACCCTACTCCACCCATACCCATCAACTCACCCGCTTTTAGTGTGTCACCCTCATTTTACTTTCATTCACCCACCTGACAAACAAAATGCCCCACAGTCTTAAATAGGGTTACCTGCTTTTCAAATGCATATTACCCTCCAAAAAGTATGATAAATGAAAGAATTTTAGTAACAAATTGCAGCAAAAATGCTGTAAAATGTCAGTTTTTATGCTGCAAAATTTGCTCATCTATGCCGCACTATGAGGCGAAGGGAGTCTGCTTAGTCTTGTAGCACTCCTGGAATTCAGTAGTAGTAAGCTAGGAGTTCTATGGTCTTACTCCTGTAATTCAAGAGTAAGCCACAAATACTATAAGAGTAAGTCACAACTTTGTAAATCGGGCCCGTTCTAATTCAATTTCTTATTTCAATATTCACACTAGTGTGGAAGAAGCCCTAGTTCTACATATTCTTTCTAAAACTGTTCACCTTTTCTGGACAAGCCTGACCAGGTGCAGACACTGCCACAAAGCTCGAGTGCTCTTTCTGATGAAAGGTAATGATGATGCCAAGAGTGAGGTTTCTTTAACCCAAATGGACTCTGAAACTAACATCTCACTTTTATACAGCATAACCTAGGTTAGTGAGGCATATCCATGTATACACTCTCGTGTAACTATTGGAGAGACAGTCCCAAGTATGCCATTACATACAGTAAAAGTGTGCCTAGGACAGTCAAATTTCAAGAAGCTTCGAGCATTACCTTCATGCAGACTAAACTCAGACATGAAGTGCCCGTTACGCTTCAGGCTACCTATGTCGGAATGCATCTCTCAAATAGTTCTGAGTGCAGTAAAGCAGCCAGTTTAAAAAAAGAATTAAAAAATTTTTTTTAAAAAGGATTCCCACTATAAAAATAGTTTTTCAAAAGTCGCCATTTGGCTCAGGTTAATGATGAAGCTTGTGGAGGGACTGACAAAGCAATAAGTGTCAATCATGCGTTGAAGCAAAAGGAGTAAGAGCCCTATTCTCAGGCTAGACTTGAGTCAACATTGACTCGAGGAATCCTGTTTGGGTGTTACCACTCACCACGGAGGTGGAATGTAACGCTCAGGAACGGAGCTGTACTGCCATTTCATTTAACCACCCAGTAGTCATTTGCTTTGTCTAAGCTTCTCTTAGTGAACACTGCGTAACATTGCTTAAATAATCAACGTCTACTCTATAGACATACTAAACAAGCATTTGCAATTCAATAGGTCTCGCATTTGTCAGAGTTAGAGCTATTGGCGTTGTAAATGACAATGTCTCTTATGTATGTGTTTTGGTTTGGAGTGTAGTGGATGTATGAACAGCGACACAGCTGCAGCACTGCCTAGAGAACTTAGAAAGAGGAATTAGTAATGAGACCAGAGAAGCAGGTAGCAGCACTGTGTAGATGACTTACAATGAGGAATTACTGAGAGGACGAGAGAACCAGCGGCAGCACTGCCTAGAGGATTAAGAAAGAGGAATTACCACTGGGAACAGAGACACAGATGCAGCACTGCCTAGAGGATTTAAAATGTGGGAATTTCCGACGGGACCAGAGTAGCAGCACTATCTGGAAGACTTAGACTGAGGAATTACCGACGGGAGCTAGCAGCACTGCCTAGAGACTCAGAATGGGGAATTACAGACAAGACCAGAGTAGCAGCTAGCAGCACTGCCTAGAGGACTGAGAATGAGGATTTACCACCGGGACCAGAGAAGCGGCTAGCAGCCCTGGCTAGAGGACTAAGAATGAGGAATTACCACTGGGAATAGAGGCACAGCTGCCACATTTGTGACCACATAAAGAACAAGATTTACAGCCCTGTTTACAGAGCGAGTGAAACATAATTAATGCTAAAAACACAAGATTGGGTGAAAGGAAGCTAGCAAATAAAGTTAAATTTCTAACAGTCTAACTTTCTGACTGCTCAACTCGGTCTTCAGTGACCCAGACTGTGTAGATCATAAGTGAAAGCTAAGGTGCGAAGGGGAGAACACACGGAGAAACGGTGGGTGGAAGGGTAATGCATTTACACTGGTCAGCTGCTCGCATTGACAACATTTCCAGGACACAAGGTAGGCAATCAGAAAAAATAGTGCACGAAACTAACTGAAATGGACAGAAGCAAAATGAGAGCTGTAACAGGGCCAGTCGCTATGGGAGGTAACGACAGACTAAAAAGGAGGGACAAATGGACACTATTTACTATTCAAAACTAAGGAATTTAGAAAGGCACCCAGAGCCACGAATGACAAGCGATGGGCCGGCTTTAAGTCCATGTACTGAATACACCTTGCCTCACTGAGCAATGGATGCACGCTGAGAGTCTCGACCTAAAGCACCATCTACTACAGCATTTTCCCGGATTCTCAGAATGGGCATATGTTGAATGTTACAGTGAAGTTATTTAGCACTAGGAGGTGCAGGTTTTTTCTTATTTTATAACTTGCATTATTTATGAAATCCTATGGCAAATTTAGCCACCTCACGAAGTTGATAATTTTATTTTTAATTTGTGACAACTGCATAAGATTTACAAAAACGTGCAAAGAAAAAAATTGCGCACATTTTTGTGCAAAGAAACTCTACAAAAAGTACCATACAGGCTGGGATTCTCTAGGCACCCTGAACCCTCTACTATAGCACCTACAGGTGTGGTAGGTGTTGCACTGAGCCCAATTGGCTGATAAGGTACTAAAATGTTGACTCCTTTGTGGGCTTCATCGGTCTTCAGGTTTGCAGAACAGAAAGAGCTGAGGCTGACAACTGAGCCAAGTGCGTGAAGGAGACAGAGGATTGAATGAATAAAATGTGGAAAACCAGAAAAGGAGAGGCAAACAGATAGAGGTATAGAGAAAGATAAAGAAAAATCAAAGAGGGAAGAAAGGAAAAAGATTGCTAAACAAATGGTGAAAGGGGGAAGTAGAAACAAGCATTGGCATAGCCAATAGGTCTCGCCTTTGGGACCTTATAAGTGTTTAGCCATGCAACACTTGATGTTGCACCAAGGATATCGCAAATAGCAATGAGCAATGAGCAAAATTGCCGTAAATGTGTTAGTCTACACAAATTTTTTTTTTTTTTTTTATTTGACGGTGGAAGAAGCGAAAGCATACATAGGAGGCAGTTGTAAATTAGGTAGGCGAACAAGAGTGGGTATGGGGAGTATATACGGCCGGTGAGAGCAGAGAAGCAGCAGTGGGTGTAGGGGACAATTATAAATAGTAGCAGGCAGGGGAGGGGGGAAAAGGAGAAAGCACTGAGCCTTCGAAATATTGTGTGACTAGCAGATAATGTAGAGTACAAGAGTCCGGCTTGGAAAGGGAGAAAGCAAGTGGGAGGCAAACGGGAATACGTGTGGTAAGGCGGTACAAATCAGCTTGTGATAAAATAAGAAAGGAATAAAAAGGACTGGGTGTGGGCTGCGGAAATCATGCATAGCAAAATGATGTTCAAGGGCAGGAGTTAAGGTGTAGTAGTGTGCGAGCAAATGGGGAATACGCTACTTTGTGGGCTAATGGGCTATTTGTAAAAAAAATAAAAAAAAATAAAAAAACTTGTAGCACTGGTCTGCGTAAACATGCTCGGTTGTACAGCGGGAGAGCGTGCGTCCTAAGCATTAATGAATTGTTGTGGTGGAAGGTTTTAACTTGTATAGCGTACGTTTATAGGTATGTGGGGCTTTAACCTCCATCAATATATAATGGAAGGAGGAAGGGCGCGATGGGAGGAGGGTAGGAGTGAGAGGCAAATGGGAGTCCGTGTATGAGCGCGACAAATTAACCTGCAAGGTAGGCTAAGTATTTAGGGCATGTGTGTGGGCTGTGCAAAGTATGGAGGGCAAAATATTTTGTTAAGGGCAAAATCAAAGGTGCAGAAACGTATTTAAATGTGATTAGTGATACTATGTGGGGAAATGGTTAGTTTGAATCAGGGGTCTAAAAATAGCACAGCGGTTGTGTACACCCATACGGTGTTTTGACCAGCACCAGCAGAGAATGTTAAAGGAGAGGTGAGAGGGGGGCGGAGGGGGGAGGAAGGTATGAAACCAGGAAAGGAGAACGGGATCCATTCCGTAAGGCAAACAAGATGGTGCGTAAGATAACATTTGGAAATGAGCCTTTGAAGCAGCAGAAAAGGGCTGGAAAGCATGTGGGTAAGCGGATTGTTACTAGCCGCGTTGGTGTGTGACGAACACTGGTATAAACTGGAGGGAGGAAGGGCTGGGGCGAGGAGACAAAGTGAGCGCGCAAAGGGCAACCAAAGTTTATGGCTTAAGGTCCTCCAAATCATATTAAAAGGCATAGAGAGGCCGCAGTTGTAAATCAAATAGGCAAAGGGGAGTTGTGTATGGGGAGTATATACGGACGGTGGGAGCACAGAAGCAGCAGAGGGTGAAGGGGATAAATATAAATAGTAGCAGGCAGGGGAAGTGAGAAGGGGAGAAAAGAGTACTGAGGCCTAAAATTATTGTGTGGCTAGTACCAGCATATAATGTAGAGCAGAAGGGTCCGGCAGAGCAGGGAGAAAGCAAGCAGGAGGCAAACGGGCGGTAAGGCGGCCACAAATGAGTTTGTGGTGTAAAAGGAAAGTGTTAAAAGGAATGGGTGTGTGCTGGGAAAAGTGTGCGTAACAAAATAATGTATTAAGGGCAGGTGAGAGTAAAAGATGAGAGAGAGTAGAAGAGATATGAGAGAGAGCTACGGCCTGCTGCAGTATAGAGAGGCGGAGGGGGGGGGGGGGTGGAGGCCAGCAGAGTGACGCGATCTGTGGTGGGGGAGGGAATTGAAGCGCAAGCAAGGCGGAGAGAGGCACGCAAGGCTTAATGAGCCTTGACAGAAACCCACATGGTGGCTGCTCGCGTGAACGCAAGCTTGAGGCCAGCAAAAGCCTCTGGTAGCACTTTCAAAAAGCCACTCACTAAATTTCTCGCAGAGCAGCGCATGCGCTGGCTCAGCGAGACCTAAGAAGGAAGGAACGAGGAAGGATACAACTAAGAATGGAAGGATGAAACAAAAATGTGAAAGGAAGAGTGGAAGGAAGTGTGAAAGGAAGGGTGCAAAGAAGGGAGTGTCGTAGGAAGAATTAAAAAAGGGACAGAAGGAAAGGGGGTGGAGGAAAAGGACAAAAATGGTGAAAGAATGGTTGGAAAGATGAAAGGATGAGTGAAAGGATAGATGAGTGAAAAGAGGACTGGAAGAGTGCCGGAACAAAAGGATGGATGGAAGGGTGGAAAGATGGCAAGGAAGGGAGTTGGGTGGCTGGATGAGTTTATGAGAGCATGGAAGGAAGAAATGATGGGTATATGGATGAACAGTGAAAGGATGGCTGGGAGGATCCATAAATGACAGGAAGGAGGGAAGGTCGAAAGGATGAATGAGTGAATCGATGGACATTAGGTGAAAGGATGATAGAAAAATGTGTGGGTGGAAGGAAAGGTGAAAGAGTGGATAAATGGGTTGTGAATAGATGAAAAGGTGATTGAAGAAATGGAATAATAGGTGGACGGGAGGAGAAAGGATGGATGGGTGTATGAAGTGGAAAGGACGAATGGATTATTTGATGAAAGGAAGGGTGGAGGGCAAGTTTTGTAAGGAGGATTGGGCTAGCTTGATAGGTGTCATTGGACATACGATTCAAAGTGGTGGTTATCTTAATTTTATGCCACTCTCTTGGTTTAGAGTGAAAGTATCTTGTAGTTACTGTGAAGCAAAATCTCGCAGGGGCAAAAAGGACAGTGGACTAAAACTTTGCAAACTTCACAAATTAAAAAAATGTGCAAGTTCTTCCAGGTGTAGGAGATTGCACACCTGTAATTAGCATCTCGTTGGTGACTAGAGGAGTGGTTAGTGCAAACGTTTATTTATTGAATTTAAAAAAAGGTACCTTTAGCACAGTGTGCACTATAGAAATGAAATGGTCAACTGAACCCAGACAATAATATAGCAAGAACGGTTCATGAAGCAGGGGCTGGCATGTGTTCCTTTTGAACAGAGTGGATAGAAGATAGATGTAAGTAATGAGGAGCGTGAGAATTCAAACCACTGAACTGAGTAGAGACAAAGCACCACAAGCATTGACAAAGCCAAAAGGTTATGCCAATGGGAGCTTGGTGATTGTCTTTTACCCACGTTGTACATTAGCACAGCTGCCGTGTAGCATGACTGAAAGAAAAAACAAAAGTGGTATAACGCGGCCAGTGCTGGCTGCGTCACATAACTTTTGTCAAAGCACTATAGTGAGCTATTTAAAAAAAAAAAAAAAAAAAAAATTCAGGTGGGAGGAAGGAGGGGATTATAGTGGGGCCAAACAGGGGCATGGCGGACAAAGAAACAAACAACTTGTGGGTGGGGTGTGGGAAATAAACAATGGGCTAAGAAACATGAACAATGTGCAGGTGATCTAGAAACACAAATAAGGGGCGGGTGGAGGGTATAAATAACAACAATAAAGATAGAAAGAGGAGCAACATAAAGAAACACGAACAGGCAAGTGGGACAAAGAAACACGGAGAACGCAAACAGTACCTGAAGTGGAGGGACAGTAATTGAGGTAAATACATCTGGGCTTGGTCCATGCTCCACAGAAAAAAAAAAAAAAACGCATTTGCAATGCAATCGGTCCCCTTTTTGGGAACTTATAAGTATTTTGCGATGCAAGGGAAGGCAAAGCTGAAACATACACAAAGCAGCACAGACAAGTTGGTGTCAACGATGCGGTATTGGCCCGCACCAGGTCAGCTGGTCTATAAAATTGCCCAAAAGAGCCGACGATGTGATGACGTTTGTTTGTTATGCCCTGCCGATTCACCTGTAGAAAAGGGCCTAAATGCTCCCCCTCTTCCACATAACGACACGGATGGTGCCTCACTCGATCCAGAGGGAAAGTGTGGGGGGGGGGGGGGGGAAGAGAAACCCTGTGTTTGTGCTCCGAGAGGTGGGGAAGAGAGCTCAACGCGAACCGGGAGGTGGAAAGGATACAAAATGTGAAAAGGAGGGATTAGTAAGCTATTTAGCCAATGGAAAGCCGGTATTTACCAAGGACAGTAAGAGGAGCCAATAGAAAGCATGGGAGGGGCTTCAAGCCCATATTCTGCTCACAGCATGTCTCTAAGAGACAGCAGAAAGCGCTGCATAGGTGAGACCTAAAAAAGGTGGGTCTTCAGGTCTTTAAATATACTATTGAAGGCCTTCTCGAGGCAAAGGTAACCATTTCAAAGGGATGAACTTTGCGAGAGCAGGAACCTCACAATTAAATAAATGTTGGCATAGCAACAGTCTGGGGCACCAACTTCAGTCAACTGGTCATGTTGCAAAGCAGTATCAATTTAGGCGAACACTCTGGTACGCAAAAGTACACAGCAATATTCAGAAAGAAGGTTTTCATTTAGAGCCTATGCATCAACAGCAGCTGTAGGAGCAACATCGATGAAGGTGTGCATGGACCACGACTTTGCTTCATTCCTGGAAAACAATGAAGTTTGATCTGTTTGTAACTACAGTCTATCATAAACTGTACTGCACAAAGCAGTTAGTAAGAGGGCCACTTTGAGAATGAAAAACACCTAGGTGGTTTAGAAGTGGTAGAATCCCACAGAAGCAGTAAAGGTGGTGGAACACATACATTGTTTACTTCTACTGCATTGTATCTGCACTTCATAACTGAAAAAGCCATGAAGTGATAAGATTTCTTATAATTACTTGACTCCCGTGAGAAGTGTATGATTGGAAGGCTGTTTGGGGTCGGGGGTCTGTGTGTCTCCCTCTCCCCCTCCCTCCCTCCCTCCCTCTCCCCCCCCCGCCTAAACTCAAAAACCAAAGAATCACCCCCTCCAACTCTTGGTTTAACAACGAAAGACGGTCACTCAGACTGTCGGAAAGAACCTGGCGACACCATCCCTCTCCCTCCCCATCTTGCACTCCTCAGACATGCTAGATCCACGTACAAAAAATACATCTTCGAGGAAAAGGCATCCTTCTTCCGCACTCAACTTGATCGTGCCAAAAACAGACCTAGGGAACTCTTCAAAATCATTCGTAACTAAAAACTTCCCCCGCACCTCCAAATCTGATCGCCTCCTCAGCCAGATGTGAAGAAATTTCCCAATTCTTCACGGAAAAAATAGCCAAAATTGATCAATCCTTCCGTTACACACAGCTCCCCTCCAACTCCCAATGCAAACCTGTCCTCACCTCTAATGCCTACTCCACATCCCCTCGACCAGCTGACCCCTCCTCTCTTCCACCCACTATTCTACCGATCCCCAGTGACTCTCCTCTCCCACCTACTTCCTCACCCCCCCCCCCCCCCAACCACTCCCTACACCTATCCCCTGCTACTTCTCCGGAAACCAACTCCCCTAACTCACAATTAAAGAACAATGCCTCCTTGCTCAACTTCCTCCCCGTGACTGAGCTAGAAGTCCTTAAAATAATTGGTACTCTTAAACCGTCCTCCCACACAAAAGACCCCTTACCCTCTAACCTTGTCCCTGCCCTTAAGCACATCATCACCCCATACTGGACCACAATCATCAACACCTCTCTCCCCACTGGCTGTGTCCCCACCTCCCTTCAACTTGGACAAATCTCTCCCATAATCAAAAACCCCAATGCGGACCCCAATGACCTAAACAATCTCCGCCCCATCACTAACCTCCCCCTTCTCTCAAAGGTCCTTGAAAAATGTGTCCTACTACAACTAGACAAACACATCGAAAACTTCAACCTACTTGATCCCTTTCAATCAGGCTTCAGGAAGGGCTGCAGCACCGAAACGGCAATGCTCGATGTCGTCGATGACATCCACTACTCACTTGATAATGGCGAGACCTGCCTTCTTATCCTCCTTGATCTCTCCGCAGCGTTCAATACAGTCAACCATTCAGCCCTACTTAATGTGCTTAGGACCCGTTTCGGCCTCAATGATACTGCCTACAAATGGTTTGTCTCCTACCTAAAACACCAACTCAGCAAATCAAAATTCAAAACTGTCTTTCTAAACCCACTCCTGTCTCCCTTGGAGTCCCCCAAGGGTCTATTCTCTCTCCCTCCCTCTTTAACCTCTTTATGGAACCCCTCACCCTCATTCTCAAACAGGCAGGCATCAACTACCACCTCTACGCCGATGACACCCAAATCTATTACAAGATTAAAACTCATGCTGACATCTTACACCTGAACAACACCCTCACCAAGATCCAAACCTGGTTCCACTCCAATCATCTCAAACTTAACCCTAATAAAACTGAAATCATTCTCTTCTCCCCTAAAAACAACCCTCTCCCCGTTCAATCCTGGATCTCCGACCTTAACGCACTCAACTGCTCACTCACCCTGTCCAACTCCGTCAAATCTCTTGGTATTTCTATCAACAACACCCTAACCCTTAACGTCCACATCAAAAACTCTGCTAAAGGAGCCCTCTTCACTCTCCATCACCTCAAGAAAATCAAACCCTTTATACCTACCGATGATTTTAAACTTGTAGTTCAGTCACTTGTTCTTTCACGTATTGATTATGGTAACGCCATCCTCAACAGAATCCCCAAGGTCCACCTTGCTCCAATCAAAGCTGTGCTCAACCTTGCAGCCAGGCTCATTACAGACTGCAAACGCTTCGATCACATATCCCCGGCGCTCAAATCTCTTAAATGGCTCCCTATTGAAGGCAGATCTGCCTACAAAACTGCCTGCATCACTCAAAATCCTCCACCAAAACACTCCGCAGTACCTCTCCAAGAAACTCCTCATTGCGGGCACCACACGACCTCGGAGAAGCACCAACTCCCTCCTCCTTATACCACCACTGCATAAAAAGAAAGCCACACAAACACTCCTTCTCTGGTAATGCCCCGATCATCTGGAATGCCCTACCAAAAAACCTGCGCTGCAACCCCTCCTATTTCAGCTTCAAAAAAGACCTCAAAATCCACCTCAATTATTGGGGATCCTAACCTGGGACCTGCACTTGATCTCCAATTTCACCATGTTATATTAGTCCAGTAATACTTGTCCATTTCCTGAACATCATCTGCCCAATTACTTGATATGTATAGCTCCTGCCCCTGTTTATCTATTTGATTTGTTCATCTATTTGTTTGATTTGTTCATCTATTTGATTTGTATATTTCACATGTTGTCATTATCTTTTATCTACTTATATGCCATGTTTGGCCCAATTATTATTGGGGGTCCTAACCTGTGACCTGCACCTGATCTTCAATCACCATGTTACATTTTGTCCAGTAATATCTGTCCATTTCCCGAACATCATATACCTAGTTACTTGAAGTGTATAGCTCTTGCACCTGTATATCTATTTTGTTTTGTACATTTCACACGTTGTTTCATTATCTTTTTATCTACTTGTATGCCATGTTTGCTTTATATTATCTTCTCATGTAAAGCGCTCCGATACCTCTGGGTCTAGCCAGCGCTATATAAAACTTTTAAAATAAATAAAAATATACATATACATTTTTTTTTTCAAGGCAAGTGTAGCTTCTTATTTGAGCAGGATTCGGGTTCCAGCGTTTAACCATCTGGGTGTGGCGTTTTTGTTAAAGGAATAGCGGTTCAATTTTTTTAATGTTTTTTTTTTTTTACTTTTATTAACCATGTTGGCAGTAAATACAGACAGTCAAAACAATGTGGTCAGTGACACCGTGCATACATCAAAAACATTTGTGCAGTGTCACTAGTACAGTTGTAAACATAGCAGTTTGTTGCTCCGCAATACACGAATATCGGAGCCTGAATGGATAGAATAGGAGACGTACCCACATGGTCAGAAAGTAGCTGTGTCCGATCTTGCCCCCTGGCACGTCCCACCTGCCCCCGCCCATTGTGAATCCATTGTAGTAGCTGCATCCGTCTTGTATGTTGAATGCGAGGACATTGGCAGAAAAGGACGTGAGCGGTTCAATCTTTGAAGGTGATAACTCTAGCAACAGGAAGTTAGTGTAGGAACATAAGAGGTGTTTTTTTTATGTTTTAAGTGCAACTCCTGACCTTCACAGCGTGCTGCACATTAGAACAACATGGTGTTGGCATACTACCTCTTAAAAACAATCATGAAACCACTAGTGCCAGATAAACATAAAACACAAATGATTTAACCCAGTCTCTTTAGAAAACAAGGCAGGGCAGAATAAAACATATGCTACGAGCTAGCTCTGAGTCGCAAGGGGAAAACAAGCATTGGCATAGCCAAAAGGTCTCGCCTTTGGGACCTTATAAGTGTTTATCCATGCAGCACATTTTCCTGGGTGTTGTGAAGCCAGGAATTTAAGAACTATACAACTGCTACACACTAGTTCAAGTAGTCTGATTTAGAAATATATGCTTGCATTAGTAAACATTTATGGACACATTGTAAGGCACTTTAAAGCACAAGTTGGGAGGCTGAAGCAAAACAGAGGGAACGCAGAATGGCATCGAATGAGAAGACAGACATGGGGCAAGCAGTCTATTTATCCCTCTGTGTGTAGTTAAAGATAACTCGAACCAAGGAGTGCTTTACTTTACATGAGCACCACCAGCTACATTATACAAGCACACGCTCAACACTCATTCCCGCACCCGAAGTTCACACACGCTGAGCACGCAAGCAAAACGGTTTAGAGCGAGGGATAGAGGGCGGAGTAGATTGGGAGGGCGAGGGCAAGAGAAGAGAAAGGTGATTAAGAATTAAAGAATCCGGCGATAGTAACCAGTCCCTTTTAACAGCGAGTAAAATATCAGGAATGAGAGACAGTCGCTTCGCGAGTGGTGCGCGCGCACTGTAAGGAAAACAAGAGCCTTGCGCTGTAAACAGACCCCTTCAAAGCCCAAGCCCTCGCACCCTGATCCCTCCCAGAAGCGCACATAATAGTAAACAGCCTTGTTAAAGGCACCCGCTGTGGAAGGAATGCAGCTGCCACCCTGCGCGCCGCTGCTCGCTCCAGAGAGCAAAACGCTGTGGGAGTGACACATTGGAAAAGAGGTGGGACATGCACCCGCCTTGCAGCTGCCACCCTGCGCACCGCATTGTCACAGGTTCCAATGAAGCCGGATCCACTGAGCCTTTCATCCTTACGAGGTCGATAAAATAAGTACCACTTAGTTGGGTAGCAATAAATGTTTATCATATCAGCACCAAGACACCTAGGGGTGAGGGCAAAGGTGCGCTTTACAAATGCACACTATGCTATTATATTATTCGCTGTTTTAGCTACGGATTGTACTTTCTCCTGCAGCAGCAGGCACACCCTGGTCGGAAACTGTTAGCGGAACCCAAGTAAAAGTTCACTTTAGCGCGCACACACACATACCCCAAGAGCGAGCAAGCTTCAACGTGTGAAGGGCTCCAGAAGAAATGCACTGCTGCCTGAGTGAGGTGCGGGTTCAGCTGCAAAAACGGGCCCCTTCTGTAACCCATGTTAAGGTAAAAACAGATGTGTCCGCTCTGGTCTGAAACAGGAATCATCTCTCTGGCAACTCCACCCATCCAAGAAATCTGTACGATTCTAAACCAGTCACCCTGATCGCACCTTTCATCCTTCTAAGGCAGATAAGTGTGTGAATGGGCAAATCACTTATTCTCCCCTGCCTAACAAAATGAACGAGTCCGTGTGAAACGCAACTCAGCGCTCCGATAGCCTTCGGGTCGAGTTCGCGCTATATTTACAGGTTAACTTAGAAATATCTTGGCAAACAGTGTTTAGAAGTTAAAAATACCATTGGATAAGCGTGTTTGGTTCAAACAGCTGAAGAACACAACAATCCGAGAACACAACCAAGGCAAATGAAACAAGCATTTGGAAAAAAAAAAAGCACAGTGGCGCGTTCTGTTCAATTAGTAACCTGATCCACGACGAGGAATGCAGCTGAGACCCTGCGCGCCGCTGCTCGCTCCCGAGAGCAAAACGTCGTGGGAGTGACACATTGGAAAGGAGGTGGGACATGCACCCAACTTTGGCCATTTGCGTGCTTTCATTATTGAAAGACACACGCAAAGGCCAATCCAATGTGTGGGAGGAGTCAAACCCACACAGAGAAGTTTGGAGTGCTTACAATAAGCCTCCCATAGAGCAGCGCATGCGCGCTGCGCTAGGGTCGACCTATAAAAAAAAAAAAAAAAAAAAAAAAGGAGGTGGGAGAGGCATGACATGTTTTCTGAGACGGGAAGACAAAAGTAAAAGCTTAAAGGGATTCCAGAGGCTAAGTAAGGCAAGCATGGTGAAAAAAGAAACAGTGAAAAGAAGACTTGACACAAGTGACTACAGGATAAAGAGGTAGACTGGATAAAGATAAGGCAACGCAAGACGGGAGGGGGGTGATGTAAATTTACCAGATAATAATGAGGGTGATATCCAGAATACAGAAGGAGTAGAAAAAATTGACTGCTTCCTTTAAATTGCATCCACCAAATTGCGACTGCATTTGTTACACTGCATCCATCTAATTTCAACTGCTTTGTAATGAAGCTGGTAAAGGCTTCATTTTACCAGTTTCAAAACAGCAATCAGCTCTTGAATTTGGCAATAAGACAACAACTGCAGTCATGAATTCTCAGAAAGGCTTCAATCATACACATCTAAACATAGCCACTGCACATACTTTCAACAGGCTGCTCAGGTCTACTCGCCAACATTTGTCTTGCTCCCTTCTCTAGATGTAGGGTTGTATACATCTGGTCATAATGAGGTGAGGTATTTGTCTCCTGTCCCCATTTCCTCACAGTTTCCATTCGGCTACTTGCCCACCTGGTTAAGTGTCTTACCAGTGATCCTGGTAGAATTGAGTGGAGTATTGCTGGTGCTGAAGCAAAAATGTTGTTAAGCAGTAGCCTGGAGAAAGCAGCTTGGTCATTTTACACCATCATGTATTTTTACCTTCAGATAAAGCAGATATTTGATTTTAAACATTTTGTTAAAAAAAAAAAAAAAAAAAACAATCAGAATAGGGGTTGGGGAGAGTTCAGTGGGCTCAAGAGGGTGCATGGGAGGCTAGGGAAAGTGACAACCAAGGAAAGAGAAAAAAAAATATGGTGAGACGATTAAGCCAGAAAAATCTTGAACAAGTAAGCATTTTGTCCTTGGCGGAATTGGGAGAGGTCTTTAGAGCACCTCAGGTTAACTAAGCAAACGGAAGAGGCTGCTCAGAGAAAGCGTTTATTTAGAATAGTTGCTTTAGCCAGTTTGAACATTTGCGACATGCTGGAATCTATTTGGAGATATTTAAGCTTTAGGTTGTTGGCTAGCATCCAGTGGTCAACTGCATTAAAGTACTGTACAACTAGATGGAAGTCAAGTTCTGAAGAAAAAAAATTCAAGAACTCACAATACTGTTGTGATTTGCTAAAGTTCTCCAATCTCTCTGGGTACTTATTCTAGTGACCTTTTCGCATTTGTACATTTCAAAACTGTTCAAAGGTTTTTCATAACTATCCATTTAAAATCTAGGAACACTAAAAAAAACATTTGCTTGTGGCAAAGTTCTTATTACAATAAACCATGGGCCAGATGTACAAAGCATTTTTCCTGTCGCACACAGCTTGATTTGCAGATTCGGGCAGTTTGCGACCGGAAAAATGCCTTTTCAATTGTACAAAATGTGATTCGGTAACTTGTTACCAAATCGCATTTTGCATTTGCGATTCGGTATTTGGAACGGGCGGGTTTAGGGCGTCCCTTCCAAATACTGAATTGGTATGGTATGCATTACTGTTTTGCGAACAAATTCCAGTCGCAAAACAGTAATGTTTTACCACTAGTTTACAACTGGTGGTAACCCATTCTTTGAGAATGTAAATAATATTTTTTTTAAGAGCAGGCAGTGGTTTTTGGGACCACTGACTGCTCTTAAAAGTCCCACAGACCACTGCCTCCTCTTAAAAAATGAATGTGAGAAGTTTGCCTGGTATATGCTGTCCACTAATTAAAGTGGGCACCTTGCACCAGTCCTAACAACCCTTATGGTGATTAGGTTAAAGATAACCTTTATAGAAAGCTATCCTAGTGGTAGCTATGGAGAGCAGCCTTCAGGATAAGTCTTGAAGGAATGTTAAGCAGCTTGTTCTACCAGAATGCAACCTTATTGTATTGGTTAAATGAAAGGGAAACCACACAGTAGTTATAAAAATATGTATTTATTATATATAACACTCTAGTATCCTCTACACGAGGGTAAGACACAAATAGAGTAATACAGTTGCAAAGAAACAATAGTAAATAGCACAATACACATGGGGCTCCAGGGGAGACCAAACCATATACTAAAATAGTGGTATAAGAACCACGACTCGGGACTAGACCTAGTCTAAGAGGTGTAGAATTGCTGGGACCCCAAGGAACCACCCAAGGTGAGCAAGTAGGGACCCCACGGAGGAAGGGTGCAGAGTGAGAACACGACCGCGTGCTCCGTACAATTCTATGGGGAAGTCGCGGTTGGAAAATTAAAGATTAAGGACCCTTCCCAGTGGATATCGAGGAATTCCCTTGGAACTTAAGAGGTTGGAGAGCCACCCCACCCGTGGATACCTTTGTATCAGAGTTACCTATCCCAGAGGAGCCGGGTGCATAGGTACGAAGTGGCGTCGTTCACCCTCGCCGTTTTCTATGGAAGACCTCAAAGAAACGCAACAGCTGGAAGTACGAAGAATGTCCGGTGGAATCCAAACGTGGATTCTAGACGAGAAGAACCTGAAAGCAGAGGGGACAGAGTCTGGGTCACTTTGGAGTGACCAGGGGCTCGGTAGACGAATGTCCACCGATGTCGGGTGCTTCAGATGCGTTGACAGGGATCTTGACTCTTCAGCTGCAAGGACCAGGAGACGTCTGGGACGACCAGGAGCCGGAGGCGAGCTGTCCCACGAAGGATGTCGAGTGCTGAGGGGTCGGTGTCCGGCTGGAGCACCAACAAGCCTTGGCAGCGGCAACCCACGAAGATGGTCAAGTTCAGTGTCGATCTGGCCCAGCAAGGACCAGGAGACTCACCACAGCAAGGGGAGTCAGGGCAGGCCTGGAGCAACCCAGGGAGCCCAATTAAAGCAGTGTTGACCCTCAAGTGGACCCACAGGCCGGAGGCACAGGAGTCGCGAGGGGACCTCAGGCGAGTTCACAGAACAACAGCTAACAGAACAACAGCTAGCAGGACACAGAGTGCGAAGAGGCCGGAGTCCTTTGTGGAAAAGGTGCGCTGGGGTCAGGGCTACTATTAGCCCAATGCACGGAATTGTTGCACAACAACAGGCATGTGCTGCTGCAAATGAACGCGGTGCACAGAGGTACAGGTTATGTGGTCCCCACGAGGGATACTGGCCTCAAACTCGGTGAGAGGGCAGTTCGACCTCGGAGACCTTCGGAACCCACCTCCTGTGTTGCTGGAGCCTTCGGAGTCCGCAGGAGCTCAGGATCAGCAGACCGGTCAGTTGTGTTATGGTGCCTGCGAATGCAGGGGAGTGACTCCTTCACCCCAAGGGAGATTCTTCTGATGGCTTGGAGGTACACAGGGTCCTGCAAGGAGCCTGTATGGAGCACGGACACAGACGAGGCTTTGGACGGAAAGGGAGACGAAGTCGAGCCCAATGGAGGTCCAGCGAAGTCCAGCGTGTCCAGGCGGTCGAAGCTTAGTGGTTCCTTCTTGTAGAATCTTGTCCACGTAAAATCCAATGTCCTGTAGCCAGGTAACCCATTTTATACCCACGGGAGAGGGTTGGACAGATTCTAGGGACCCTCCTAGGGGAGGGTCTGGACAGGGGGGGATACTCCCATGTCCTTTTGTCCAGTTTCGTGCCAGAGGCTCCCGGAACTGGTTTGAGCTGGACTATGCACAGGGACACCAAATGTGCCCCTCGTGCAGACTTTCTGGTACTGAGACAGTGCACCCACCCAGCCCCAATACACTAAATCCTGTCTGGGAGGTGGTCACACCTCCCTGTGACAGGATGCCTATTGTGCTGCCTTCCCCTGCTCGAGCTTGGCTCAGCAGCAGGAGGGCAGAATCGTGTCTGTGGCTGGCAGCATCCATTTTGTGCTGTCCGGGTCGAGAAAGCTGGTACCGGTATACTAGGTACCCCCAGAAGCTTGGTTCTGAGGGGAGAAAATCATACCTCCCACACCAGTTACTGGTGTGGAGGTACGATTCCAAGGTGTTTGATACCAAACCCGACATTTTGTTGCAGCCATTTTCGAGATAGCATTTACCGCGAGGTTATAATGCACCTCTACCTATATGTCTGGCTGCATCACAGACAACCCGGGAGAATGGTCTCCGAAGGCTGCAGAGGGACCCTGCTCATGCAGGAGCACCCTCTCACGTAAAACCCAGCACCCTGCCTTCAGGATTGATAAGGCCTGCTATAGGGGTGACTTATAATTTTTAAGTGGAGTGACGTATAGATATAGTGAACCTATATCTTTCGTAAGTGGTGCAAGCACCAGCTTACACAGGCTGCAGTAGCAGACCTGTAGTTCTATTTTGCACGGCCTCTCATGGGTGGCAGAATACATGCTTCAGCCCCTGGGAGGCCTCTGGGGTACCTATGCCCTGGGTACATGTGTACCAGATACTAGGGACTGATAAGGGTATCCCAGTGTCCAATCTGGAGTTGTACCAAGTACATACACAACCAATTTAGGGAGAAAGCAGATAGACTGGGGTCCTGATTAGCAGGATCCCAGTCAGACTAGTAAAAAACACCAGGAAAAAAGTGGGGGTAACCATGAAGTCAGATCCTACCTTCCTACAATGAAACTTTGAGGTTTCATTTTTTTCTTTTTAAACGCATCCTGTTTTCCTTTATTAAAAAGCAATCGCAGATATAGTGGTCTGCTGACCTCAGCAGGCCACCATCCCTGTGATGGCCATTATTCCTAATGGGTCGCAACCTGCAGCCTACCTCAATATTCATGAGGTAGGTAAATTTACTTCCCACAAAGAATCCCTAAATGAACATCAACGAGTTTCATACATTAGGAATACAGATTTTCTAATTGCAATTTGGAGAGAGTCGCAATTAGAAAATCGGTATTACTAATGTTTGTACATAATGTGGCCCAGAGTTCATTAACGATTAATCCACCTTATTTGTTTCATACCAGCTATTTCCATATTCAAGAATTCTGGCATTTTAAAATAGGCGATGCCAAAAACAAGGGAGGCATTAAGCTGTCAAAAGACATACCTGGCTTTAAATATTTAGTATGTGTGAAGTGTGTGGAAGGTCTTGGCTCGCGATTTCACTGTCCTAGTACAGGCACGAACGAGATGCACACAAAAGGGAAAAGTCGTACGACCTATGGATACAAAGAATAGCCTTGACAAGACCACATCCAGATCCAGTAGTCATTTGAGATTTATGTGGAGAAATCTTACTGTAAAGTAGAAAGAAAAAAATACCTTTATTATTATTATTAGTGGCACAGGGCGGAGAGGGCCAACTTTTTCTCCATTTAAATCTCTTAGCAAACCAATTTAGTTTGACAATTTGAAACTAGCCTTTGCCATTTGCCACTGAAAATAAGATATTGGGCGTGTTTACTCATAGAACTGATTTGCCAAAGAAATGCTTTAACAGGTACTTTCAATTCATCTAATCGTTTGAACTCAAGGACCACTAAGCAACTCGAATTTGAGCAATTGTAAGTATTTGAGTGGGAGAGCCAATTCTTGGTATCTTCGAGCCAAATTCTACAGTAGTGACAAAGGAATCAGACAGTTTAACACACTTAGTAAATAAAATACCCAAACGTCTTCCTAGAATGTGGCAGGAAGGGGTGTTTTGCGGCACAGGCAAAAAAAAAAAAAAAGACAAAAGAGCAGAAAAACTGGAAGAACTATTCATCAGCCTCACTATCAGCATGGCAGGTGGGAGAAGCAGATAACTGTTAATTCATCCCGATTTACTCCATTATTATTTTTTTGAGTTTTATATAGCGCGAACTTGACCCGACGGTATCAGAGCGCTTCACATGAGCACTAATTGCATTACAGACGGACAAATGCATTTCTAGGTAGGGGGGGAGATTAAGTGATTTGCCCTCAATCACAGGATGTTGTGTCCCAGTTTCGAGGTTGACTGCTCTAACCGTTAGGCCACATCCTCTTCTGGAGGACGTAGAGCTCAAGCACTTACTGCTCAGTTCCTAGGTAATGGGACTAGCAACTCTGTGGCACATATGAAGGTAGTGTTCAAACTTTGGCAGCAATGGTCTTTCAATTATTTTAAATTGTGGAAACTCCACGATTATGCTAGTTCTCTACTTTTTTTTTTTTTTTTTAAATTTGCAGCACCTTCTAGTTTAGGAATTCGCGATCAGGACTGAACGTCAGCTGTCTCGGGTCCTAAAGTGCCCCTGCGATTACACTCTTAGTCTGCCTCCTGACCTCGCTCTGTTCTGTTTATCTGCAATGTCCAGGCTCAGCTCGACTGAAAAGAGATGCCATCTGGTGTCTTGGTTGACAAAGAAAAACACGTAACCAGAGCTATAGGAGGAATGTTTAAAGGGCGAAAGAGGGGGTCAAAGGGCTCTGAAAGAACACAATGGGGTCATCCTAATTCCATTCTACCCGACATTCAAGGTGGACATAAATGTATACAGTTATCCCAAAGGCAACTGCAAAAATGTCAAGAGCACGTTGATTTAGAAGCTACTAAAATGAGGAACTTTAACACTACACACACACAGAAAAACTAGCTGCCAATAACAGTCCAGCAACTTTACACTAGTGTTAGTAGCATTGTTTAATTGGACAGCTTTAAAATCCACGAAAACTATTTGAAAGTAGGTGAAAAATGTCCTTTTCCAATATAGTTTAGTTTGAGACTTGCTCCTCTGTGGAAGGGTAAACTGCACAATCCTACGGAATAAATACAATCAGAGCCACTTTGGACACTAACGAACTGTGGCTACTATTTAATTTACACTTTGAGGAGCAAAATGACTTAGTTAGCCTTGGGTTATTATTATGGCAAAAAAAAAAAAACGAAGTTCTTTTTTTGAAATCAGTGTTAGTTTTATTGGTCACCATATTTTCACTTCAGCTACAAAGCTTTTTACAGGAGGACTCTCTAAAATGGATCACAATCATAGCACTGTGATACCTTGAGAAGAAGACTGGAGAATAGGAGCCAAGAATGTTTATTTGGGATTACTGCAAGGGGGTCCGCATCACCAAGTTCTACATTGTTTTGGCTCAATTCGAATAGTGAGACAACGCAACACAATTAGCGCAGACAAAGTGAAGAAATGCGTATGCCATTATATTAAGACACTCAAGTTACTTTACTCCGACTTTCCTCTTAAATGATCAATGAGAAACTCCGTGGGGTTGGGTGACCAAATCTTTCACCAGACAAGATGGCTGGTTGGAAAGCTCATGACCCTTCCCACTTTCAATAGAGTATATTCCAAAATCCGAATTACCCTGGAGCAATACAGAACTCAGTTGTTGTTTCAACAAAAGTATGACAAGAATTAAGAAATGCGAAAGGAGTGGTCCTCTTCTGATCCCCTGCAAATGCCGGAGAAGTAAGCAAACCATTCATGCTCATTTTGGACCCAATGCCCTCACTAGCCTGGATGGAGCCAACCAAGGCCACCACACCACTGAACACGGCTGATAGATAGACCAGTGACAGCAGGCAGAACAGAGAGGGGGAGGGGAGAGAGAGGGAGGGGGGAGGGGAGAGAGAGGGAGGGGGGAGGGGAGAGAGGGGGAGGGGGGAGGGGAGAGGGGGAGAGGGGGAGAGGGAGGGGGGAGGGGAGGGAAGGGGAAGGGGGTGAGAGGGCTCTTCAAGGCCCCAGTGGAGGACAGACAAACGCACAGTGTAGAAATGGAACTCTGGGCCATGGAATGTGCCGCTACAAGAAGTAGGGAGCAGTGTGCGCCCAAACCACAAACCTGCAACAGACAGGACTGGGAGACATTGTGTCAAAGGAGGAATAGTGCTTAGGCATTTAGGGATTATCCACGTGGTGAATGGTATTCTAATTGCATTTTGCTGATGGGAGATGAGCATTCAATGAAAGAAGCAACACAGGTGCACTGATGCAACTAAATATGTTCTACATGTAAGATGAGGCAACATCAATAACCATAGTGCCTCATAAGTGAACCATAAATCATAGATGCCTTTATTCCTTTGGTACTGGGTGACCTCATCAGATTTGTATACTTGAAGAAGGCCTATTGGGGTAAGGTACAACAGCAACCAGGGAAGAACCTACCTATATAGAACCAAGCTCCCTCTACGAGCTTGTGCATAAGTTGTTCAAGGTTAAGCGAAAGTGGCCTAGCTGAAAATATTTGCTGCGGAACTGGATATCAAATCCTTCATAAAACAAGGAAAGACAATAGGCCTTGTAAATCAATGGTGCTCCCTAACCTTCTGGCGTTACAAATGTTTGTCAATGGAATTCCGCATTGCCCCCCCAATTAAAGACCTTGTTTGCCAATGCAGAACTAAACCATCACTTAAAAAAATATAAAAGGTCGCCACAGCGTCAGGATATAAATGTGGGTATCATTTTTTGGAAGATTTATATTACCCGCTTCAAGATGGCAGACAAACTTGATGCAATTAATTACGCTTGAAAAAGCACTGAAGAAAAAGGTGCAGCGTAGTAGGAAATTTGAGATGGCCATAGCTCCAAAGCAGGTAAAAATATTTTAGAAAGAAAAAAAAAAAAGGGTACACTGAGGGGATGGTAAGCAACCTAGGAGCTGGAGGGAGGGGTAATGATGCTGAGCAATGGGAGAAACTGAATAGAGCGCCAAGGAGCAACAGAGCCATTGCATGCGATATGGAGGGACAGGTGACGAGCTGCAGAGCTGAGAAGAAAGTAGCATACAAGGAAGGGAGTAAGAACACACGGGAGCTCGCTCCCATGGAGTGCTGAAACAAAGAAAAAGTAGTTCTCTGAATGTAGGCAATGGCAGTATGCAAATCATCTAATCAAAAGGATGGTAAAGAAGCTACACTCCAGGAGAAGTACATGTTATAAACAGTGGTTCACTTTATCAATTAACTTATTTTTCTGGACACATCAATAAGCCAGTGTGCAATAAATGCAGACCAATAAAAAGTAGACAAAATCTCAACAATAAATTATTAAACTCAGATACGTTTTTATTTTTTTTAAATGGATTAGAATGCTCTAAAGTGATTGCAGAGTGCAAAAAAAAGTGACAAAGTGAAAAATGTTTATAGAAATTGAAAACCTCCAACTCGATACTCTGGGACTATGCAGAAAGAAATATGCCCACAAGTATACCTGTATGCAAGTCAACAGCGTTTTAGCTTTACAGTGCACAAACAGGCTGTCAGGATAAGACCACTAACAAGGTGTACATAAAACAATAGTAAAATGATTACGGGCAAGGAGGATTCCTGGAGTTACAGACACAAGAAGAGGAAGGAAAGTCACTGAATAAGAAGCAAGCAAATGAGTCACAAAGAAGCCTACCAATGGTAAGCAACTAGTTGGCCCAACGCCCACTGTAAATACTGATAATATACAATAGGAATTTGACAACAAATAGCTAGAAGCTATCTGTGGAGGAACCCTAAAATGACTAAGTCCAATTCAATTAACTCACAGGAGGTTAAATATCACGGTTTCAAGTCAAAGAAGGACTGAAAGAAGAGTGAGGAGAGTAAATCATAGCAGTGATGAACATGGAAGTGATTCAAGAACAAATCCTGTATGTAATCTGGAAGGTCCTGAACAAATCACATGCCACTATTTCCGCAACGTAAAATATAACGGAGGAATATTTGAGTCCAGAATTTGCCAAGAGGGGTAGGTATGGCCAGAAATAGTGGGGATGGAGGATAGACACCTTACTTCAACAGCAGTGCCAACACATATTTCACTTTAAAGAAAGTGCTCGATTTGCCTGAAGGATGTTCCTATAGTCTTCTGAGATGTTTAGCATCCTGTACTTTAACTCTTCAGGAGCCAATTTAGGTGGATTGAGGAAGCAGACTGTACTTTGGAAGTAGGTGTTAATGGACTTCACAACCATATAATCTAAAAGGGTATGTATAGTTGTATATTTTTCAAACTCCTAAAAGGATTTTTTCGTTTAGGCAAGAGTCATACCAACTGTAAAATGTGTTGTATTAGAGTTTCTTAATAACATATTTCCCCTGGCCCACCTGCCTAATCAAGGACATAGAAAGAGCAGTTGCGTGTGAATCAACTTTGGTCCTGCTCCAATAGGAACAATCCAACCTGAACAGGCAGACTAGGTCCCCTCTGAATGGTAACACAAGAAATCCCAGACTAGTTTTGGCCTATTTGGCTTCTTCTTCAGTATAGAGTAGCTAGAGTTCTGTGGCACAGGGAGTATGGGACTCATGTCTGGACGTACCAGTCACCCTTACCCATTGCATTAAAGTTTGGAGCGTCTTCTGTACCTCTTCAAAGGGTGTCTAGTCTGGAGGTTGACTCAACTGTTTCTATTGGAGCAGGAAAAAGGCCACTTTGCACAAGACAGTCCTTGTCTGAGGTTGCATAATGGGTATGAGAAACATGGATTATTAGCTGGAGTCATTGTGAGACCTCACGACGCAAAAATGTAACTTATCCATATCGGATCTAGTGAGTTTTCTTTAAATCAAACCATAGCTCAGTACTGGGTAGCTGTGGCACAAAGCAGTAAGGCTTAACTCAAAGGAAAGCAAGTGCAAGACATTTATCTGTACCAAAACAGTCAGTAAGTAAGAAACACAGCACAATAAAAAAATAAAATTTAAAAAAAAACTACTCCAATTTATAAAAATAGAAACCACCACAACAAACAGCTCATGGAAGGAACCAAAGAGATGATTTTTGCAAGGTTTTCATTAAATCACTGCAATTCACGCAATAGGTTTGTAAATCACTGCTTTTCACAGTAGTCTATGTTTCAGGCTGACCGCAATGGAGTGTCGATTAGATTGGTTCAGTCAAAGTTTTACCTTTGCACCTAGAAACTTTTCTGTTATTTTTCTTGGCAACGGGCAGGTCCGCGGGGTTCTCTGCAATGTTATGAGGCTGGTAATCAGGGTGCCATTTTTATGCCAATTTTGAGTTTGTGACTGGAGAGGACTCCCTAACCAAGGGGCTAAAAATTCCCACTGGCAACCCTACCCATTCTTGCATCACTCCCTGGGGGATTGTCTCCAAGCAATCCCACAGTGCAGCTTTTTGCCCCGAATCCTAGTTGTCAGAACCCTTATTTCCTGTGTCAGGGCTATGGCCACACCCCAGAGGTGTGCCAAGTAACATAAGCCAACCCCCCCTCCAACCTGCCTTATGGGCTTGTAAGGCCTACTTTAGGGGTGACTCAAATATTAAATAGAAAGGTCTGGGCTTGGCAAAAGGGTTATTTTGCCAAGTCTAGTTTGCAGTTTAGAAGGTGCCCGTCTAGGCTGGACTGGCAAACCTAGAGCCATGTTTTTAGTGTTACTGCAATGAGTCCTGCAGTCCACTAATGGCATTCAACTTGCAAGCCCTGGGTGCACTTTAACACATGGGTACTCGCAAACATTTCCCCAGGGGGCCACAAAGTACTTTCTGTGGCATGCTTGAGGTCCGCACTGATTCCAGCAATGCAAGGGTTGTGGTGATGAAAGGTGGGCATAGGGTGTGGGGACAGCAAACTGAGCCTTCACGTGACTTCTGTCTGCCACCAACACTTTATTCTCATGCACCAAGAATTATTCTCATGCACCAAGAATTAAAGTCAAAGCATTAACTTAAAGTAAAACATGAGGAAAGAGAATCATCTGGTGGCTGAATTGCCAAATGTGAAACCAGAAAATCTGGTATCAGTCCTGACTTCCTCACTTGATGAAATTGTGTGATCCTAGGCAATTGGTGAATTTTACATTGCCTCCTTTTTTTTTTTTTTCCATTACCACATGTGAGAGCCCCTTAAACTATACGAGTTTGGGATGTGTGCTGTACAAAACCTTCTCTTGTGTTTTATTTAATAAACTATAATGTTGTTCCAATTATATAAAAAACAAGTCTACACATAAGGTGCACCTGACAAATAACTTGCCTCTTGGTTCACAAATGGCATGGTTTTCAGAATGGGACGGCATGAATGTTTCCAAGATCATGTTTGAAAACTATAACTGCTAATAAATGCCTCTCAATGCAGGGATATAATCCGATCTACTAAGATAAAACGCTCATTCATGTTAATAACATACTTTTTTTTAAAGTTTGCAGAGTTTACATGTTTAGTGCAACAGGTCTTTAAAGCTAAATGTGTTCCTAAAGATAAGTTTAGGAAACTTTCTTTTCTTCTTTACGGTTACTTTAGTTAACATGTACACAAACTATGCCCCTCTGTTTCACAGATTTCTGAAAGTTCCTGCTCTGTCAGGTGAACAGCAGCCCAGTGTTGCTGTTCACCAGGGGCCGCCATTAAAGGTCAGGACTGCCACACGCAGCCCCCGGGCCGTACTTCGAGCATCCCTGCTCCAACATATACTAGAGATTTACAGGCAAGTTAATTATGCCAATCAGGAGGTAGTCAATTAGACATACATTTTGAGGTGTCAGAGCATATGCCGCAGGGCCCAATGGACATCAGAGTAAAAAAAAACAGTATCAATCTAAAAATATGGGTGGGTATCATGCAAAAAGAGGAATTTCCTTAAAGTAGGCAAAAGAAACCGAATGTGATGCAGGCCAAGTAATTACCAGTGGCTGAGATTAATTTAAGCATTCCATCCATCACCGTTTAGTTTTATTCAGTGCGACAGGTATGCACAGCCATGGGTCCTGTGCTCACTGCGCCGTAGTACTCAAACTACTCCTTGTTGAAGAGGCCCGAATATACTGAAACCAGTCTGAGGTTGATAGGGGGTCGCATAGTGGGCAAAAAAAAACAAAAAAAACAAGCATTGGCATAGCCAATAGGGCTCGCCTTTGGGACCTTATAAGTGCTTAGCCATGCAACAGTTGATGTTGTTGCACCAAGGATATTGTGCTGCGTAACTAAACACTTATAAGGTCCCAAAGGCGAGACCTATTGGCTATGCCAATTTTTTTTTTTTTTTTTTTTTTTTTATAAAAAGGACAAGCAGTGCTATCAGGCTCCGGCTGCCACTTAGTCCACCGCATCCCACGTAGACGCTGCAGCCATCTTTAAATGGTTTTAAAGCCAATTCAAAAGCGGTCACCAGTGTATGTGAATCCCTATCTCAACTGTGAGACTGTTCTCCTGCTTCCTAATTCTATTAAATACAAATTATGTAAAAAGAACATCCTTTTTGAGCTGCATGGCTCATCCTACCCACGTTTCACGCTCAGATATGAAATACTGATGGTTTGGGCTTCCTGGAATTCAACTGGTTGGGTCCTGACTAAGGGGAGCGTAGCTATGATAACTTAATTGACTGCACAAGAAACGCAGCGTTTCACTTAGAACAAAGCACACACAAAAGAACAAACGTCAAACATCTGTGCTTTTATTCGGATTGGTGAAAAAGCTTCAAATGAGTATCTGAGATAAGTGTGCGTCAGAAGACGTGTTTACGGCCGAATGGCATGACCAGGACACCGGGGCGACCCCGAGTAGGCAGGGATGAGATCTGTAGATGGGCGCCTTGCTGTGTAGTGGCCACAAGAACTCAACTACTCCCCCTAGACTCGGTGCGGTGACAGAGGCATGGGCCTTTCGGTACCCAGGCTGCCTGCGTAGATTTCCCTCACTGCCCCCACTCGTGCCAGCGGAGTCAACGACTGCCCCAATAATGCTCCGGGTGAAGCATGCCGCTCTGCTTTGGCCAGTCAGAGCGATGACCCTCCGCGCTGACGCACCAGAGGAAGGACTCCTACCTTCACCAGGCAGCGCCAGGGACCTCAGTAAAGAGGTCACAGTTTCCGGTTCATAAGCCTCTGGAATGCCACCCCGCCTGGGCCGTGCGCCCATGGGAGCACATAGCAGCGCGCGGGCATCTAAGCCCAGGAGGCCGCCCAGTAGTGGACTAAAGCAGGGCGGACTAGCGTGGCCTGCGCAGGGGGTAAATCCCAGCTGCAAAGGAAAACGTTTTCCTCAGGTGGCCTGAGACCGTGCATTAACGGGACCGGCTTCCAGACAAGGGATGTTGGCGTGAACGGTCCCTCAAGAGGGGAAGCCTCCGAAGGCCGTCCTGCCCTGGCCGTACATCTTAACAAAACAAACCAAGAACGGCGCAAAATGCACACTTCCACGAAATGCTAATTAATGTTTCTTTGGAAGACTCCAGGATTGGAGACTGCATGTGGATGTCTGGCTAAATTTAGACCAGGGAGCCCACGAACCCAACAGTCTGGAAACAATCATCGCGTCAGACAAAGGACTTAAGAAAAGCTTCAAACAGACCTTAACGGGCCGCAGCTTCAAATAATTACTCGCCTTGGAAAAGCTTCCGATTGGCGTCAAAACATCCCCGTTTTAAACTTCTACCCAATCAACATTATATATGAAGTTGACATTAATTGTAGCAGTTGGCAGCTGCTACTGGATGCACATGACCCTGGGTAAACAAACTTTTTTTTTTTATTAACTTAAATTAATTATGCGTTGAGTCGGAGAACAGGGCCCTGGAGGCAGAGCAGCGCCTTCTCCCCACCAGCAGCTTAAGTCAAAAGAGAGAGAGGGGGGTAGAGTAGAGGGGGGTAGAGTAGAGGGGTAGAGTAGAGGGGTAGAGTAGAGGGGTAGAGTAGAGGGGTAGAAAGGTAGAGGGGTAGAAAGGTAGAGGGGTAGAAAGGTAGAGGGGTAGAGGGGTAGAAAGGTAGAGGGGTAGAAAGGTAGAGGGGTAGAAAGGTAGAGGGGTAGAAAGGTAGAGGGGTAGAAAGGTAGAGGGGTAGAAAGGTAGAGGGGTAGAAAGGTAGAGGGGTAGAAGAGGGGTAGAGGGGTAGTGGGGTAGAGGGTTAGAGGGTTAGAAGAGGGGTAGAGGGTTAGAAGGTTAGAGGGGTAGTAGAGGGGTAGAAGAGGGGTAGTGGGATAGTAGAGGGGTAGTAGTGGGGTAGTATTGTATAAGATTGTCTTGAAGGTACTATAAGATTGTCTTCTCGTTCCAATAATGTTCACAGCTTATGGTTTCCCTAAATACGTTTTAAAGCACCAATTCTTTTAATGTTGAAAATTCCCATCTGCAATAGCAACATTTGAAAATTATACTCTGGATAATCGGACAGTTATGCAGAGCCATGTTACACAGCAGCTTGTGCGCTCGAGATGTTCTAGCTAATTATTGGAATTTCATCGGCTTCATAAAATAAACTTCTTACCTATCTATGTCTGTTGTGGCTTGCCCAACAAATCTTATTGATTGCCAGTCCCATGTGGGATTTTCACAAAGTCTCCATGGAATTCTTCCGTACAGTCAATTTGAACGCGAACTATTTCCACAGCCCGTGAATAAACTAGAAATCTGCCATGTATCTGGTGATTGTGGCCCAAATTAAACTTGCTGCTGCAGTGAAAGCAGGTAAGTGAATTAAAGTTTTCGCAAATGGCTTCACTGAGATGACGGATGTAGTGACGTGGGAATGAGCAGGAATAGCATCACAAAGTAAGAAGGTAGGAATAAACCCTTGTTAAAAAAAATTTAAAAAAAACACAAACAGAACAGCCGCGGGTTTACAAAGTGGGAGGGTTGAGAGGAGTGCGGCCAAGAGCACACAAAGCATTTCCCTTGCGGGAGCGAGCCAGGGGCACCATGTGTTTGCAAGTTAATTACAAACATATGGTGTCAAGCTCGCTCCGCAAGAGAATAATGAACGTGCACGCGTTGCCATTGAAGGCAATGGAACGCGTGCACGTTTTTGGGACAAAACCGAAGCGATTGCTAAAGGTCTTTTTCCTATGCAGCGCATGCGCGCTGCGTAGGCGAGACCTAAAAAAAGACAGTGGCCATTCTGAACCGCCAGGCAACTGTCAGTGGCTTAGACTATTAGTCTGGGATTGCTGTATTCCCTTACGAAAGGCACTTCGCCTGGCACTTCAAGGTGGACTGTTCTCACGAGGAGCAGGGTCTGTTCTGATTTGTATAATGGGGTCTCGGTCTAGTGTGGCACAGTGGGTGAAAAAAGAAGGGCTGGAATGCAACCTAGCACGATTGCCAGAGGTTAAATAGTGTGTTCAATGTTTTTAATTAACATTTTAAAACCATAGAAATTACACATAGAGTTCCTGGATAATTTTATTTGAGATGTTAACAGTCTGAACAGGTTCCAGAGTTCAGGGACATTTTATTCCACGCCATTCGATCCTTTCTACATATATGCAGCAAGAAGCTCTGAGCATTCTGGCAAAAATGTTCTACAAAGCTAAAGCCGACATAATTGTCCGAGCTGCTGTGTCGGTTGCATACATTTTTTTCTACCCATCTTGCTTGCTACCTACCGTGGAACAGTGTTGTTCTTGCATAAAGACAAGGCCTAGGCTTTGGAAGTAGTTGCGAGAACTCACAAGTGTAACAGGTGCTGGCAAGAAATGGTCTTCTTACAGGGTATACTGCTTAAGAGATGAAGAAATAAACATTCTGACAAAAAGGAGTTGAAAGGCAGGTCATGAAACCACTTGAAGGGAGCAATAATGTAGTATTGTAAATGTAGGTTTCCCAGTACCCGTGTACTACAGAGTAGACACCCAGACTACAAAGAGTGGAAACTAATGGCTTATAACCACGGCAGCCTATAATTGTTGATCTCGCAGGTCTCAGCTATCATGCTCCACGGAACTGGAATTCGCTTCCAATTACATTGAGGCAGTGTCCAGACCATCTTCACTTTAGAAAGTCCCTGAAAACATTGCAGTTCTAGACGCCTCACATAGTATCCAGCACTTTCTCGTATGTCCATAAGCGCAGAGATACCCCTTCGGGGGTGATTCAGGCGCTATATAAATAAATAAAAATCAACACAGCACTCCCTTCTGGCCTTCAAAATAGCAAATGGCGCTACCAGGCCCAAGATGGTTTGTCACGGCGGCCACAATCTGCCATCTTCAAGCCACGACTAAAGCACCTTCGATGCCTCTTACTTTGACATATTGAGGGTTGAAAATGTGGAATTAAGGTAAACCAGAGTATCCAGCACTTTTAGTGGAACCACAGTGCTGGCTGATAAAATGTCAAAAGCTTGTATTTTTGCCCGTTTGCATCTTTGGTTCTGGACACTTTAGAGATTTCAGCACGGTGGAGTAAGATGATCTTGGCATGTTCTTGGCAGGCAGTGAAGAACGATCTTAGGCATCTATGCTCATTTAGGAATGCTCAGTACTGCTACGTGGCCACGTTGCCAGCAAGACCGTGTCTGATGAATGACCATAAGACTTTCTGAATACAGCCATAACGAGTCTGCATGCAACACTGGGACAAAGAAGCACGCTTAAAAAAGTATCCCAGGAAACACTAGCAGCAGCATTTGAGGTGGAAGGAGACAACAGAAGAAAGCTGGGGGTAAAATAAAGAAAACAGCTTGGAAGGTCTTAAGAGAAGTGGTGAAATAAAAAATAATTTACGGCTGGGTACGAAATGTGTGTACATTTCTCCAAGGTACTGCGAATTAAAGAAAATACAGCATCCTTTTCACACAACAACTTTATTGATGTGAACAATAAATGATGTAGACTAAATATGTTCCGACATAATTAATGAAAATGTGCTGTATAGTGCTTTCACATAAGGGAACCCCGAAAAACTGAAAGCACACAAACTGCAGTGCAACACCAAGAATGTGCAGCCATTAGGAAGGATGAGTGACTGTAGCTACAACACATTGTGCTTCCCCTTGCTTCCATTAACGGAATACTGCAATTATTCTTACGGCTAATGAACAAACAGTCCGAAGAAAAAAGCAGCAGAAGACATTTATTTAATGTCTCCGGGACATAAATTACACTGAGTAACCGAGACTTCTTGTGGGCAAAGTAGATCAAAAACCACCAGAGCATTGAAGGAAAAAAAAAACCCTGAAGAAAAAAACATGCTGAGCACGAACCGTGCTGTGAACAGGATAGGTCATGTAGAAAGATGGAAGCGTTTTTATAAACGTTGATCAAGTACATGCATCCTTTCATGTAAACATAAAATTACAAAAAAATAACAGGTAAAAACTAAAATAAAAAAACGGAATAGGGATTTGTTTTTTTTAGCGCATCGAGAATCCCTTTTTAAAAAACATTTTATTTAACGAACTGAAAAGAAAATATTAATCTCACAGTTTGTGAACTCGCCAATATCAACATGCAGAATATTGGAGAGGCACAAACATTGAAATATTGACGAGAAATTCAGGAAGCACAGAAAATAAAAAACTTCTAGAATTAGTCCTAATGCAACACAAAAAATATTCTAAAAAGCTTGGGACAACTGAGAGAAATAAAGAAAAAAAAGAGTTTAAAATTGCAGTACAGAAATTCGAAGATGGTCAGGTGTAAAGGTTGAGGAACTCGCACCCAGTTTGAGAATAGTTTATAAATTTTGAATATCAGCTTTTCAAATAACCTTGGAGGGTGAATATATATATATATATATATATATATATATATATATATATATATATATCCGTATCGACATTTTCCTCTTTGCCAGAGGACTGAAAGTACACACTCTCAAGGGTGGGACATGACAGCGGCCGTGTGAACAATGACCGGGAGGTCTCGGCGAATCCATCCAATCTCCTCTCAATTGGGGACATTGGAGGCATGGCCACCCTCAGAGAATTGGGGACAGGGACTGGGCAACTGGAACACTCTGGAATTGGATACAGGCAGAAGATGCCGCAGCGATTTCAGACCCAAGTCCAGGTTTAACCCCAATACACCACACGATAACATTGACTCCTTTCACGAGGCTGTAGTACGGGACATCAACAAACTGAGAACTGAATACAACAAGGGCCACACCAACAATCTTACCAGGGGGCAACAAGCGGCATTGGAGTCCCTTAAGCAAGCCAACACTTTTGTCATCAAGCCCTCTGACAAAGGGGCCAATGTAGTACTTTGGGACATCAACAAGTACATGGCAGAAGCCAAAAGGCAGTTGGACTTCTCCGGCTGCTATACTAAAAGTACTTTTGCTCAATATGCCGCAACCATTGATTGTTTTTATGACAGACTCTCAGTATGGCACTCCCATGGACTTTTGAGTAATGAAGAACTAATGTTTTTAACTGTAAAAAAACCTGTTTCACCTTGCTTTTATTTACTGCCAAAAGTCCACAAAAACAGCACAAACCCACCAGGGAGGCCCATTATTTCGGCCAAAATGACAGCTTACTTGAAAACACTTCCATTTTCCTACACCACTTTCTTTTTCCCTATGTTTTCAACTTACCCTCGTACTGTAGAGACAGCATGGATTTTATATCCAAGATCTCAGGCATTCCTTGGCAACCCAATTACATCATGGCAACTGTGGATGTTGTATCCCTGTACACTTTTATCCAACATGGCTTAGGTGTAACAGCATGCAGGCACTTTTTCAGGGATAGACCGATAGCAACGTATGACCACACAAACATGCTTCTTGAGATGCTCAAGTTCTGTCTGGATAACAACTACTTCATGCATGGCAAGCAGTGGTACAAGCAACTGTCCGGGACTGCCATGGGCAGTTGCTTCGCACCGAGCTACGCCTGCATCTTCATGGGATGGTGGGAGTTAGAACACATCTGGGCAGAGAAATACTCAGGGTTCACCAAGTATCTGGTCCTTTGGACCAGATACATTGACGATATTTTCCTGATCTGGGATGGCCCACAGAGAGCCCTAGATGACTTCCTAGCCACCATTAGCATCAATAATCTGAATCTCAAATTCACGAGTCTCACAAGTAAGAACAAGGTGGATTTCCTTGATGTGACAATTGAGATTTCCAATAACACCATCCACACATTCCTACACAGGAAAGAAACTGCAGGGAATAGCATCCTCCATGCCTCTAGCCACCATCCAGCCAAACTCAAGGATAGTATCCCCTATGGAGAATTCCTCCGAGCTCGGAGAAATTGCAGCTCCACAGATGCATACACATGTGAGGAAGGCAACATGACACAAAGATTTCTCCAAAGGGGATACACACGGAGAGTAGTGGAATCAGCCAAACAGAAAGTCAGAGGGATTGATAGAGACACCTTACTCATACCCAGATCAAAAGAAGCCAATAAACCAGAGATTAGGCTAGTTACCACATTTAACTCAGAATGTACCAAGATCCAAGCCATTATCAGGAAACATTGGCATTTGGTGAAACTTGATCCCGTTATCGGCAAGTTAGTGACACCCAGTGCTAAGGTCACCTATCGCCAGAGTAACTCTTTGAGGGACATGCTGGTCCACAGTGCTATAGAACCTACCCAGACACAAAGTGGAACTTGGTTGAGGGAACTCCCGGGGTTCCACAGATGTGGGAAATGTAAGGCGTGCACACACAGTACCAATGTCAGGACAGTCCCCTTACCCGATGGGAAACAATTCAAGATCAAGTCGTTTATCAATTGCAACACAGATTTCACAGTCTACGTCTTGGTTTGTAACTGTAATAACTGTATTTCTAAATGTTGCCGTGTATGACCTACATCTTGCTCACAAAACGCTTTCTTGACCTTTCACAAGATTGTCTCCTACGTGACCCTGTGTTGGTGCCCTGGGCCGGTTTCTACTGCACCCACGCATTTATCTCTGGAACTTGTATAGGCAACAGAACAGGTCTGTCCCTGCCAACGGCCTAACACCTGGCCAGGTCACGAAACCCTCCTCAGCTGCAAGGCATAAAAGCTGCCCCCAAACAGGAATATGTCCAGCGCACTCCTGAACTCCTGCATTCTTCGGAGTTTCCTTTGGCCCAACACCTGAAAATCTGCTCCACACACCTGAATTCCTGCATACCAACTGACTTTGTCATCCTCCTACACCCGAGGGGAGTGTCTACATCCTATAAAAAATGCTGCATGCCAAGGACATTTTGAACAGTCTCCTGAACCCTACGCAATCCGTGGGTCTCGGACACTCTTCCATCTCTAGAGATTATCTTTTGTTGTACTAAATAAATCTTTTGTTTCCTTGCTTCCAGAAGTGTGGTCTCCTTTTCTTTGGAATGACATATCTGTGGCCTGAGATGTTGGCAGCACAATTTTCCCAGTTAAAAAAAGGGTTTTGGAACATCTGAGGGCAATAAGGAATAATGATGTCACATATCCAATGGCCAGACACTGCAATACGATACATAGCTCTGTTAAACCCGTTGATCTAAAAATTGCATTCTTTGGCATTGACATGATTCCTTTGTGGAGTCAGGGAACGGGCCCTTAGAAGATTGGAATCGAGACATTATCAGCCTCAACAGCAAACATCCAGGGGGTCTGAACCAGGACGAAGAACTTCATGTACACTTAGGATGATTTTGCCCATTTTCCCTGTTCTGTATCTTGTCGCTGTCTGGTAGAAGTGCTTATCCCGCCCCTCTCTTTTCTCCCTTTTTCTCTCTTTCCTTTCCCTTTTCCTCTGAATCTTTTCCTCCTTCATGTTTGCATCTTTTCTTTCCTTGCCTCCTCTCTTAACAGCCACTACACGAATGTACTCCACATTTCCCTTTGTGTCTTCGGCTCAAGGGGAACAACCAAGAATACTGTACTGTTCGGTCACTTGACCGGTATTTCTTAATTTTCGGTGCCTTCGCACCAGTGGGCACTACAATGCAAGGTCATTTGTTCTGAGAAACTGGGCACTGTGAGACCCTTGAGGTGAGAGGCACTTTCTAGCACTTGCATCTGCCTACTCTCGTCTCCAGCCTAGGCCCATTCCTAACTATCATATTTTTCTTTTACATATTTTAGGTTTAATTAATTCAGTTGTGGCTATAACATTGTCTTGTGCAATATTTAATTTACCCAACACAAATTCTACATGGGACAGAAAAGGTACTTACCTGACTAGAGATAGTCTTTTTTCATGCGACTGATGAGTTGGCATTTTCTATAATGCCTAAAAGTCTTTTTCCTATGTTTATTTTGTTTTTTTATGTCACAATGTATGCTATAAATACTGCACTACTATGTACCTTCCCTAGCTTTGACAAAGACCTTCTGGCCGAAACACGTCAGCAAAAATAAAATGTAATTGAATTGGACTTACCTGGAGTGCGGGCTCTTCTTGCAGCGCGGCTGTGCAAGCAGGAAACTGGCAGTATGTGTGTATATATATATATATATTTTTTTTTATTTTTTTTTCATTCCGTTGGTAGTCCAACGTTATATGTGGCTGGATATTAAACTGAGTTTTGAATTTAGACATTCACGTGGAAGCAGCCTGAACCAGGACCACAGCAGTGAGTCACTCCGTGCCCCAGAATAGAGTGCTCCGTTTTAACAAGTAGGGATTGAATTATAGAGCAGTTCAAGAATAAAAAGTGACAGTGGAGTTGGCAACTATAGAAACCAATTTAGTATGTAATTTATAAACTTTACATACTTCTAAAAAGTGTAATTGGTGAACAACTACAAGAAAAGAGCCTACACTGCAATTCAGACAGACAAGCAGCTGACCCAAGTAATCTCTCTCAGCTTGCAGCCACACAGGTGAAAGTCCAGTTCGCCCGCCTACCACTATAAATGATGCACTCATCTTTGAAAAACCATCGATGTAATGGAAATCATAAAAGGGTCTCTTGAAAAGACCACTAACACAATCCTGGATTTCTTCAGCGTTACAAGAGCCCCCATTCTAAGAATCCTGTTATTTGCATACATTGCCGTACTCAATCATAACCTTGCGCAAACAAAACATCTTGATAAAGAAAGTCAGACTTGCTGGCTTTTCTACGCTGAACCCGAATGAAAAGTATTGTTAAGTGGGACTCAAATGTGCGCTATTCTTACTCCTTCAAGTACATGCTCACTGCAGACCGAGAAGCTCGCCTGGATGTCAGAAATGGCTGCCATGGTTACAAGAAGCGTCTGTGGGACGAGGCATAGAAGGAACACACAGCGTTCAGCTCCCCTGTAGATTTGGAGTATAAATGCATTGTGGTTTGATGGACAGAGCGCAGAGAATTTCTATTTTGGGATTATCGAGCGACAATTGTTTGCTTCAACAGGACCAATTCTTAACTATGCTGAAACCCACCTATTAATGTCCAAGATGTGCTTATGATTTTGGCACGCTATGAAAGTCTTTTTTTGTTGCAAATTGTACCAATCGTGGGTAATATACAACTCAATTTGGCACTTACCATTCTGTACACAAACACATGCAATGCTTTCTGGAGGCAAACTAGAAATTGGAAAATGTTGCGAAAGATAATTGCGAGGCCACACAGATACACCCTCTGCCAGAACCAGTGACTTCCATTTTCTTTCTATAGGTGTATGGCTTTAGAGCAATCTTGTGGCACATGAATTTAAAACCACAGATGTAAGGAGCCTTTACGTTTATTCCCACAGAAGAGGGGTTTAATGCTGGTAATACAGGAAACACCCTAAATAAAATCTTGCCTGGCAAAAGGTGAACATCCGCATCCATGGAGGCTCTCATAAGCCACCCACCTTTTAAGATACCTAGCAGGTCACAGGAAACTAGTGTAACGCTGTTAAGAAAAGCAGGCATGGGTATGATAGCATTTGGGCCTCAATCTCTATAACCTTAGCTTTTTCAGTGAATTGCTACGTTTTTTAAAATTTTTATTTCCTCACTATAAACTGTCAACTTTAAGTGGGTGCGCAAGTGGCTGTAGGGGTCTGCGAGTGGCTGTATGGATTTTTTGGGCATTTGCATACTTAGGGTATTTAAAAGGGAGAACCATAGACTCCTCTCACCAGGAGACGACAAGAAAGAAACCACTCGTCAGTCACTACAGATCAGACTGCGCTCCTTTAGATCAATGATGCATTTATCTCCATTAAGTACGAGAGGTATCATATCTGAATTGGATTCCCCAAGCCCAAGAAGTTATGAACGTTTGTGCTCTAGTGAAGCTTTAACGGGGTCACCTGCTATGCTTATATTTGTAAATGATTCCCATTGAGGTTTAATTTCTGTGAAATGCGCACCAGGGTCAGAGTGGAACCTCATTTTTTCCAAGAAGAGTCCCCAGTTTTGCCGAAAGAGTCTACCCAATGGAGTACTTTCATCTGATTATCAAGTGCTACCTCATGAGTAAATGTCTTGTGCATATTCTGCACTACAGAAGCGTAAAGGACCACAGGGTAATGTTTCCAGTGATCTTGTGTGCATGTAATTATGGCAATGTGATTATCCTTGAGCATCTTCATCCATAAATCTGTGATAACGTGCATACTTGTCAAGAGAAAACAAGACTACAAAGAGGTTATTCTGCAACAAACAGAGGTTTCCCCTTAACTAAATGAAGTAAGTGCTTCTTTGTTTGGTGGAGAGGTCCTTGTATTCCTCTGCATCAATAACGTGCCACCAACGTCGGCTGCAAACACGCTTGTGGAACGTTTGTAAAGCTGTCCAGCAACATGGGAAATGGCCGGAAGACTTTTCCACACTACTAATGAAAACTAGAGTGGGGTAGGGACGCATGACCCACCTCCTGGGGCCAATTCTGGCCCTTTGGACCCAATCCCCCAGATACAATTGAATGGGGGAGAGGAGACATGCGGCCTACTCAGGCTGATTTCGGCTTCTGAGATTATGCTGAGTGCCCTTAAGCTTACCCAGGGCACCCAGTCTGCACTGTTGGGGACCGCGGGGGAGCTTGAATGTCCCTGCCAGCTCCCCGCCTCCAGCGGGAGCCAGCATTGCTCCCACACAGGGAGTTGCTAAACATGCAGCTCCCTGTGTGTGGGAGCAATCGTTTAGTCTGTTTCCAATGCCCAATCGACAGCAGCAGGGAAACAGACGGAAACTCCGCTCCCAGCAAGCAGGAGCGGTACGACAGCCCCAGCTTGCTGGGAGCAGAGTTCGAGTTTGCTCTGACTTGGCAGGAGCTGTCAAAGCTACCATCAAGTCAGAGCAACCAGCTATGTCCCGTGGGTGGGCGCCTCAGGAAATAGGGAGCCGGCAAGAGGGTGGGGGGCTGTTCCCCCTCCTTTTATATAAAGTCCCGGGGAGGTGGTGGTCCCCGGGGTTCAAAGAGCCTTAGGAGGGGGACTTTGTGCATCCCCCTCCTAAAAAAAATAAAAATAAAATAAAAAGCCCCCAGGATCTGGTCCAACCAGGGCTCTTTTCAAAACAAGTTCCGGAACCCGCACTTTTTTTTGTTAATTTTATTTTCACCGGAGTCACAGATCGCTCGCGATTTTTGGTGATTTTTTTTTTTTTTTTTTTTTTTTTTTAAGTCCTTTTGCTTTGGCGGGGTCCTTGTGGGACCCCAGGACCAAGGCTAAGGGGTCAGGGTATTTCTACCCTGCAACCTTCTCTCTTTTTGTTTGGGTCTCGCCTGAAGCAGAGTCCCAAGATGACTGCCAACACTTCCTGGTTGAAGTGTTGGCAGCCACTCAGATTTCAGCACAGGAACTGCCGAATCCACAGAGGATCTGCATCCCTAGATATACAAATGTATATTTCTTTTAATATCTCAAAACATATGTATTTTTCCCCCCCACTGGAAAAAAAAATAGCATTAAAGTGACTATTATAGTTGGGTATTTAAAAAAACATAAGAAATTCAATGAAAAACAAAAAAGGTTAAATGCTCGTTATCACTTAAAATATACTGTTTTCAACAACAACAAAAAACACTGAAATTCACCAGTTATATAATGATCTCAAGTAACTACCACCACGCCATGCACAGTGTTCTTGTCAGTGAGGTTTTCAATGATGTCTTAGAAAATGCCTTGCATTCATGAATAATGAAATAAGCAAGCTCATTAGCAGTGCTTGGAGCGAGTGTGAGTAACTACTTTAGGGTGCAAGATTATTTTTTTTTTATTTTTTTTTATTTAATGGGCGTCTATGGTATTTGACAGTCAACCAGGTCGCTTGCACTGTAAAAAATACCAGAACATTATAGAATAGACTATAACAGTGGAACCTTGTGGTCACGAAGTTCTAGAATATAGAGTGAGGAGATTGCGTGCTTCGAAATTGGCAGTTGGTATGCTGAGGTGTATGGAATAAACTCTGGTCTGCGTATGGAGTAATCCTCTTATCTTCCATTGGGCAGTGTCCCATTTCCACCCAGGACACCCACAGGATTTCATTTTCGCTGGGGGCCCTGGGGGGAGCCCCGGGACTTCCGCAAGCAGTCCCATTTCGGGGGCAGGAGCCAGTAACAGCTTTACACTTTTTAAAATAAAATAAAAAAAGACTGGGGAGCACCAGTGCCCACCTGGGTCATCCCACAGCATTTTTATTTTTTTCATGTTGGGGGCTGCGGGGGGTAGCCCGTGGCCCCTGCAGCCCAAGTCACAGGTTCAATGGGAACAGACAATGCTCCTACCAGGTGGGAGCAGTTCTTTTTGCTCCCACTGGACAGGGGGAATTTTAGGTTTCTCTGCTTTCAAGAGAGCAGGCAGGGAGAAGGTTTTGTGCTCCCACTCATCAGGAGCCTATTATGTGCTTTGGATGCACATTATAACACGATCATGAAACAATACTATGCTTGAGTTAATGGATGTACAAGTTCATGAGTCGTCTTTTGCACATACCAGCACTTGCAATCAAAAAGGTTGAATGTGCTGGCAAATGAATGTCATTTGTGACTTGGACCCATTTTACATATGTGGGGACAGTAAAGTCACCGTGTGGTAATGACGTGAACTCATGCCATAAGTGCCCAAACTGTATTGATGTCTGCATCCCTAAAGCGGTTTTTTGTCCTCAAAGGCAAACGTGGATCGCGCATGTGCGCCATGACATAGGCCAGTCTCATGGAATAAGGTCTGGTTACTGCCTATACCAGGAGTTTAGCAGCACCGGGCCAGGTGTAGCAGCATACCATGTAGTGATCATCAGAAGTAAACAGGTCCTTTTTACCTGTGCCACTGGACGGCACATCCAGGCTCATTTTAAGTTCCACTGCTGTGTGCTTAACTGACTCTTGGCCTACACTGGTTTGGTGTGTAGTGCTGCGCACTGCATGTATGATCTACATAAGTGGGGTGTATGTGTGCCTGTGAATGATACAATACAGGGTTAATGAAGTACTGTGCAGTGTGTGTATGGTATATACATGTGCTGGGTGGGGGTGTGTGTGTCCGAGTGGTACAGTACATGAAGGACGTAGAGCAGTATGGTATGCTGTATACACTTGCTGGGCGTGTGAGTGTGCCTGTGAACAGTACAGTACAGTACATGACCGACTCTGGGTTCTCTTTTGAAGACCCAGGACAGCATGGTGAAACACAAGGAGAAGAAGTACAGGAATCCCCCCTCCAAAGACAGATGTGTACTGCTGCATTCCTGTACGCTGGGTGGGACACACTGGAGAAAGGAGAGACTGGCGTACCAATACACTTCGAAGAATGCACTTTGAATAAGAGAGAGGTCACAAGGAAGTGGCTTTGGCACATCTCAGAAAGGAGATGAGGCCAATAAGAGAATCAAAAGAGTAGGGATGAGGTCCTGGGCTAACCCTTGAACATCCAGGTGTGAACTCTGGACACTCCCATGGCCCGTGTTGTGGGGCTCTCAGCTTTGGAGTCACTACTGCTGTGACTGCCCTCTATTCCTCCAGAAAGCAGTCCAAGGAGCGGGCATTACAAAAAGCAGACCCCCCTTCCCCTCCCCCCCACATAAATGTCAAAGACTCTGAAACTAAAATCACATTTATATATGCAATAAGGGATGCTTGAGACCCCCAAAATTGTTAGCTGTCAAGCTGCCAGTCGGGCTCTGCGAGGAGAAAAAGCTCTGCAAGACTTCTGCCTGTGACCAGAACTGGGGGCCAAGGCCTGCTAATCTCCCAGCTGGATGAGGGGATATCACCTAGGGGATGGGTACTCACAAACATTATCCCGGGGGCCGTAAAGTTTGGTCTATGGTGTGACCAAGGGCCGCACTAATGCCAGCGGGGGGTGTAAAGTGGGTGTAGGGGAAGCAAAGCATGTATATCTAGTGGCTGTCTTTACAAATGAAGGTGTTCCTAAAGTTAAGGGCCTAGTTACCTACTTTCCCTAACTGCAATTAACCTTTAAATAAGTGTTTGCTGTATATTTAACTTTTTTTTTCCCATGTTAGTGCCGAGTCGAGTAAACGGCAGCCCAGTGCTGCTGCTGCCCAGGGGGCCGCATGCAAGGGTCAGGAGGGCTGCATGCAGCCCCCGGGCCATACTTTGAGTAACACTGACCTAGGGAATCCAGGACCACCTGTCCTGGAGCAACACTGCCTGCCTGCCAAGAAAAGTGTGCCCTGTGAAAAGAAGAGAGCATTGGAGGTGAGTTTCAGTGAGGAATCCTGTAGAGTGGACTCCCTGAGGAGACCGATGCTGCACAATCTGGTTGTTGCATGTGTGCAGGAAAAAGTCAGCGATCTCGCATGCAAGAGGAGGGGGCCCACAGTGAAGTGAGCCATGATCACTGCAGACCCGAACGGGTCATCGCCTGTGTGAAATGAGGGACAGGTGACCCCATATGACAGAAGGGCCCACCTTGGACAGACTGGCGTACTGAGTGGGCCGTAGCCTGTGTGCGGTGGTGAGCCGGCAACCCATTATGCCAGGAGGAGCAAATGTGAAGGATTCTGCTGTGCTGATCGGGTAGGAGCCTGTGACCAAGCAAGAAGTGTGGCCTGCTCAGGATTGTCCCTGGAGGAGAAAGTCCGCTCTGGGGAAACCATCCTAGGCCTCAAAAAATTCTAAAAATGTTACTAGACCTGCAGATCGAGTAACTTGAATAATCTACTCAACCTAACTAATGTACTTGACCCGCAAACTGGTCTCAAATTGTGCGAACACTGTCAAATTTTTTATTTTACAGAGTTCCTTTTTTCTTCATTCTCACATATGAGCGCACCTTCAAATATGAGAGTTCAGCATTTCTGCTGTTCAAAAAAACTTTTGTTTGATTAAATTGATCTATTGCATTGCAAATACTTGTTTATACATACGCTAACGTGGGGTTTGAAGATAGTTGTTCAACTTTCCTCTGCTAGGGGCGTCTGTCCTTTGTCCTTCCTGGGCACAACAGCTATGAATAGCAATGTCTTGAACCCGGAAACACGATCTCAGACACAGAGAACACGGAGTGTGAGATACAGTTACACAGGCAGGGCGAGTAACTTACGGTGATGTACAACTTATGTTCATTATCATTGCGGCTTTACCAGTAATTAAAAATGTCAGGTATCATATTTTATTTAAAAAGCAATTTGAAGGACTAAGAAACCGCTCTACATTCAAATGATTTATGTGCTCCATAATCAAATATAAACTACGTTAATTAATAAATGCATTCCATATGAAAAAGGGACACTACTCCATCAGTGGGTAAAATGGTTTTTATTCTGCAAACAAAGCTCTTCAACATCTTGCCGATGGTGCTTTAGGAGACGCTGCACACTTGTTTGTGCCAACGTAAAGCTTACTTATAAAATATACACACCTCCAAAGTGCCTTCATTATCGCAGCATAAACTTTGAAACGTTCTTCGGTGATAAAACTGATTCCACGCACACTGGTTGACTGTCAATGCAACAATATCAGAAACAGTTGAATTCCAAAAAGTCAAAACACTTTCTTTGCATGTTTGAAATCAGTGAAAGTATAGGACTGAAAAGGCCTAGTTACCCTTTTCTTCATTAACCTTGCTCAGGACAGATTAATTAAAGAAATATGGAGATTAGAATGGAGCTACTCTCAGTCATGACAATAAAATCCTTAAAATTAAATAGATGTGCGGTTATAATACCCTATCGAGGAGTCTCTTGAGATGGAGGCGGCAGCAGCCATAGGAAGGCAGGGACCATGACGCCAGGCCGTGAGTTTCAAAAGCAGGAGGCGGCAGCTGCAGCCAAAACAGACCTCAGACTTTGAATGCATAGCATATGAGGTAAGATAAAAGCAACATTTACAGCCCCGTTTACAACAGAGCTCTGTAAACCATGAGCACTGGTCTCGAGTGCTCCATCTCAATGAAAGAAATAGTGCTCACAAGCTCGGAGTAACACATGTAACAGGGGTAGTTCTTGAAAATGGACGGAGCTTTTAAAGCCCATAGCCGGAATACAGCATGTCTCACAGAGACAGCAGAAGAGCTGCCTAGGCAAGACCTAAAAAAAGGATGCATACATTTAGGATAGCCTGATTTTATGGAGGTCTAAAAAAAATTTAAGAAAAAGTGGATAGATGCTTGAACTGCTATTTCAGAAAATGAATTATTCCCTTTTCCACTTAAGAAATTTCAGTCTGTAGATACACTATTTTGAAAGATGGTAACTCCTCTGTAGTAGGGGGCCTGCCTAATTACCAATGGGCTGTGGAAAATAAACACCAAATTAAGTATCTGATTTTTTCCAATAATTTACACCCGTTGTGTCTTAGTGATACCTGGTGGGCAGAGGATTGTGTATATATTGATAGGGGACCCCATGCAATTAAAATATTGGACCTGGGAAGAAAAGTGGTGGTGATTAGGTGATTTACTTAGAGTATTTAGCACACCTCCCTAGTAAACGTTTTTCTGGCTCTAAATCTTTGTTCCTTCCCATAAAACTATTAAGTGTCTTGGATTATTCTCCTGTACTGTACCCTAATTTTATTAAAGGACTTCTTTGAGTGGCTTGATGGGGTGGCGTTCCATGATTCTTTTCCCTTTAATCAACTAGTAGTTCTTCGTGACTTAAATTTGTGGTCTAAATACAACTGTGGCTCACTAGTCCAATCTTTATTCTCCAATATGATTTCTTTTATGGACTAGGTGAAGGAAGCGTGAAACCAACTGAACTTCACAGGACAATATTTGTGATTTTGCTCTTTTCACTGCCTATATGCAAATTCAAATGATGCCACGCGTATGAAATTCATTACAAACAGGTTTTCAAATCAATCTTGAAAATCAGATTATGGAAAGATTCCCCACTGGTCTAAGAACTTTAATGAATTTTAGTTAGATGAATTTTATACTGGGGGTTTAATTAGTTCTAGGAACAAACATCCCAAGACATGTCTTTATTAAGTCATGTACAAAAAGCTAAGAACGGTCAACGTTTGCCGATCAGAAGCATACTGCTGGGTAATATGGAGATAAAAAACAGTTATGTACAAGTCCAAGATTAAACCTTCGAGGGGGTACAGGGTGAAGAATTTGGAAAGAAAAAACTAAAAGAATTTTAAAAATCAATCAAGTTTCTGATCCGAGTGAAAACAGACCCTATATGCCAAGAAAAACCCAGTTACAAGCATTCCGTCTTTACCCGTGCGTTTACACCTAATGGGTCAATTTGAGAGAAGTTTGGGAGGATGGGGAACCTAAATGAGAAAACATACTGTACACACTGAAATCAGAATAAGATGAAGATAATGATCTTTGGTTGAGGAGTCAGAAACCAAGAGACAAAAATAAGACAAAAGAAACACAATAGCAATATCACTGTGTTGGTCAACTGAAGCAAAGCCAAATTAACAAAACATTTCCGATTAGAAGATTTAGATCTATTGCTTCGAAATATGACCAAATGCTTACATGTGGGAAGGCCTCTGATATCTCAGATGCAAAAAGCAGTTATTCTTCCTATTGGCCCGCACTCAAGAATCAGCAATGCCCAACAGTAGGCATTTTCTACAGGTGTATGTTTTGTGAATTAGTAGCATTGAGGACATGAGCTGTGCATGGGGGAGCCTACCCTTAAGTGTAAGGCTAATACAACAAAACAGAGTCAACGTCTTGAAATCAATTACATAAGAGTTACATAAATTGTTTCCACAGGTTAAAACAATAGGGCTCCAGACGTCGTGGACTGATGTTCTTAAAAATCAATTCTTTATGGTTCCTTCAATTCTCTTCACAGAATACAGCCAGCGTGTTTAGCTCATACACCATGAGCTTCACCAGGGCTGCAATTTTATAAGACTACAAACATTTTTAAAAAAAATAAAAAAACAAAATCACAGTAATTACAAATTAAAACCACAACGCACATTTTTTTTTACAACACCTTTAAAGAATATATTCAACTAGTATATTAAACAGTTCGGCAGTCAGAAACAATGAGAGGCCAAAATCAAGTATAGCACACAGAGAAGAGATGTCATTCACAAATCACATCAAAAAGCTATCCATTGCTTCCCCTTCTATTACATGTTTGATATCGAACAGAATCTCTTATTTGCATTTGATAATTTAGACTTTTCTTAGAAAGGCGACAGTTGATACCTGGTTAGTGTTCTCCAGTAGGAGAAGCCTTCAAATCTCCAAAAGGTTATTGTTTTCTCCAAAAGGTTGATTTCTTCATCTTATGTTACACATTTACTTAAGCCAACTTGAAGACAAAGCAAGGTCACTTCATCACATTTACAAGTTCATACTTACTTTTTTTTTTCTTTTTTTGTAAATTAGGACAAAATGGGCCGAACTGATCATTCTGAATAACTTGGAAAAACGAATCTAAGTATTTTTGTAAAATTGCAGCCCTAATGAAGCTCATGGTGTATGAGCGAAACGTGTTGGCTGTGTTCTGTGAAGAGAATTGAAGGAACAATAAAGAATTGATTATTAATAACATTAATCCAGGACGTGTAGAGCCTTATTATTTTAATGTATGGAAACAAATTTATGTAACTCATAATGGATTACAAAACGTTGCCTCCGTTTTGTTGTATTATTCATAATATTGGGATGTCAGGCAGCTAACCCAGAAGGTGTGAGCAACTAATCAATGGCTATGTTTAGGGAACTTACTGGCGGTGAGCTAGTCCTTAGAGGCTAACTTTTTTTTTTTGCCCAATTGTAGGCCTACGGGAGTATTAGTTAAGAGGAGGGCTTGGAAACTGGTCATGGCTTTGAAGCTGGAAGACAACTGCCCTGGTGATATTCTGCTTACTGCACCCAGTGGCGATTCATGTACCGAGACATCTTACATGGATGAACTTGAGGTCCCAGCCCCAATACATGCTGCTGCATGGGCAAGAATAAAAGTAAAATATTTACTTTTATTCAGGGACCAGAGTATGGGCGAGGCCTGCCCATAAAACAAAAATGGGAGACAAGGAAATAGGGATGAAAATAAATGGAATAAAATTTAGTGGGGTTGGAGGCTAGGCTTTGGAACAAGTGCTGCCGTTTGGAATTAAAGCAGGACTTGTCCCTCTAAGGCAAATGCTATATGGCTGGGATCAAATGATAGGCCTACCCCCAACAGAACACACATTGGGTTTTTTTTTTTTTTATATGTTGCACAGCAGCGCACGCTGCTCTGCGGCATGGCTTAGAACACAAGCGATATGACGTGGATAACGCTAGCTGCATCATAACCCCTTTTTCTCTCCTTAACTGTAACCCATGTTGCACAGCTGCTCGTGCTGCTGTGCAACATGTAAAAAAATGACAAAGCCAAGAGGTTTTGCATAGGCAATACCTATTGGCTTTGACAATGCAGGTGTTTTTTTTTTTTTACACTTCTTAGTCTGCAGTTGGATAGTATCATGACTGTGTGCTGAGAGCCACCAGAAATGGGGAGCTTGTATGCTAGATAACCAGGGGTGATGGCTTTAAACAGGATGGTGTAGACGCCTACTCAAGAAATACCAGTCTGTCAGCACACATGATAAAAGAGAGAATTTATCACAAGACCAGATACAATAATACGTGCAGCACGGAGACAGACAGCAAAGCGGCTGAATGTCCAACACGGAGAAGTCTTCCAAAGTTTTTTATTGGTGCAAACCACAAAGGAAAAATGTCATTATTCATGCAATATATGTTCAGTAGAAGTACAGGATTTGACATTTCTTGAGAAATTAAGCAAGGGGGCGGTAACTGCCCATCAGTAGCCTCAGCAAGTTCCACAAGTATAAAACACTAGGCCAATCAGAAGAGGCCAACACTGCGTGATACCTGCATGGTATGAGGTGGTGGGGGCTGTTGCTACCCACATGTTCCCTGCTTGTGACATTTTGGTACTTTTCAGGCTAATGCAATGTACCAGTAATGGTAGTTTCTAAAGAAAGGATTCGCAACATCAGTTCCAGTGAAGGACACATAGAAGGTGCCACTTCCAAGTATGGTGTGCCCGTTGCTTAAGCTAGCATGTGCTGACTGAATGCGGTTTTTGAGCAAGCCTTGCGTTACAATAGGAGCTTATTTTCAGCTACTGCAGAAACATTTATTTTAATTCTTTTGTGTCTACGTTCTACAGGCCTTTTCAGTAGATATTTGGTATCAAAAAGTAGGTAGCTCATTTAGATTTGAAAATAATTATAAAAATGGCTTCCACAATGGTGCTGGTTTTTGAAGATGGTGTGGACACCAAGGGAAGCCCAATGGAGTTCCATCAGCAAGGGGGTGATATGATCATCTTTATTCAGGCCCTGGATTATGCGTGCAGCAGGATGTTTTTTGGCCCTAAGGGGTGAAAGTGTACAGTCAGGGAAGCCATGGAGTGGGGCACTACCACGAAGAAGCGAGATTACGCGGGCTTGAAGACCAGTTCTGAGATCTCTTTCTAGAAGAAACGGTCTGGCTTTCTTTAGCCGAGAGAGGGCTGTAACTAGGCAGTCCTTATGCACTAGTACTACTAACTACAGTTCTTTATGGTCCATACTGTATGCAGTTAAGTTAACCTGGGCCCTCATTTTAGAACTGGAAACTGTTGCAGAACTCTTGCCTAAGGATATGAATCATCAAAATATACCCAACAGTATCCACTGGCACTAAGAAACTACGCTCAGGTAGTGTACCAATGAATAGCACAACTAAATTGTATTAGTTCCAGGTTTCTAAATCCTATCCAGTTTTCTATAAGGATAATGGTACAAAAAGTGCTCAAATGCACCACCTTTGACAAAACCCTGTAAATTGGTATTTAAATTGTAACGAATATGGATCAATGGCTCAATGACCATAGTCAAAAATCTGCACGCTTTAATACATCACCATACAAATCACAATGTTTTCCTAAATGTTTGCGGAGGCTCAGTGTCCCCTTGTCATTAGTAAGTTAATTTCCTTTCTTCAAAAACATACTTCCTATTACAGGCTAGCGCACACGGCAATCTCAAACTGAAATTACTTGACAGCAAACTGGTAGCATAATTAAATCAATTAAGTATGTAGAATTCTAAAGCACTCAGGAAGGCAAAGCACTCCAACAATCAACAACCTTGTTAGTGTTTATCACTTAAGCTGTAGTCCAAAAATGTACGGAGGTACAGGCAGCTCTCAATCAGATCTTTAGATTGGAAAACCCATGGGCCATGTAAATGCCCTGGACACTTCCTACAATGCCAAATGTAACACCATGGGCAGGTGCAGTTTACCTACTTTTTTTTTTTATACACAATTGAACTGTAATGTGCATTTTATCTTTGGTGTGAAAACTGAAATTGCGTCTCCGTGTTATTTGCGAAAGGTGGTTTGTGGGGCTTCAAAATATACAGGGCTATATTCAAACAAGCAAGAACGAGTTCCCACATATCCATTTTTAAGCGGGTAGTGACCTAGTCGTCGGCAGCGACCAGGCCCATTTAAAGCTGGCCACAGTGCGGACACGTGCAGCGTGTGCACCAAAGGCAAGCCCAGCTGCGTCCGGCCAGGACCAGTTACTATGCCCAAAAACTAACTTACTCAGAGGACATCAATGGCCTTCAAAATCGGTGAGTCACCAATTAGACCCCCTACTCCAGCAGAAACTGCATAATTTAGGCCTCTCAAAACGTTACGCCTCCCACAACTCGCTGCTGGATCGATACATCCATCATTTGCCAACAGGGTATACTAATCATACTATTCACTGCTTCTATTCTGACCAGTTATTATGTACCTCAATACTCATTCCCTAGTAAAACACCTAACAGAGATCTTCCACTTATTAGACTCCGACACACCAGCTATCCATTTCTTGGCTGAAACTTGGCTTACTGATGAATCCGCACCAGACATCCTAGCCACCCTCCCTGAGGACTATTACATACGCTTGCCAATGGACCAACCGGCAAAATAGGAGGTGGTGACGCCACAGTCATTAAGAAACATCTAAAATTTTCTAAATTAGTTCATCTAAACATCCATGGTGTAGATAGCTGAACGATCAAACTGGAATCCTTGACTTTGCCACTCCTATGTAGCCTCACTTACAGAGCTGAATAGATTCAGAACTTTCCCAAGCTATTCTCAGTGTTAAACCCCCCCCCCCCTTTTAATCGACCATGCAAACATTATTAGTCATGCTATTTTAATTTTTGGGCTACTGACTAGAACGAACGGCAGATACCTATGGACCTCTCAGGCCACCTCAGTAGTCTAAATCTTGAACAAAATGCATTTACACCAACTTACATTAAAGGTCCCATGCTAGACCAAGCTTGGTCCACTACTCTAGTCTTACTTCACGGTATCCCCCTTTGGTATGGTCCAACTATTAGCTTATTAAATTCTCATTGGCTGGGCTGCCCCCCACCCCCCCCACAAAAAAACGCTACCTCGTCCTGGAATACTTACCAGGAGTAGGTCTCATGTTGACATGAATTCCTTCAGTAACTCCTTGACAGTCTCTTTACCAGATTTAAATCATAACAGTAATCTTTCTGGAAAGGCGCTAGCTGGTTGAACAACAGCAGCTAAGTAATATTCATGCTCCGTCGCGTAAATCCAAACTAGCCAGGCAACACAACACATCTAAATAGTTCACAGACAACCTAAAACTAGCTAAGCTTGTACTGCACCGGTACGAACGTAAGTGGCAAAACGACTACTCCTCCGATAAGAAGGGAGGTCTATAAAAATAATCTCAAAGACTATAAAATTCAGATTCTGCAAGCTAAATCCGATTTTCCCCCCCAAAAAAAATTCTCCTCTCCATGAACAAATCTAAGGAGATCTTTCAAATTGTATCCAACTCACTAATCCCGAGAGAGTCACATTACTTATCTCCCCTTCTCAGAACATCTGTGAGGCACGCAGCACTTTGTCGACAAGGTCAAGACCATTAAAGTTAGTATTCCAAGTAGCTCATTTTCAAATGATATCACACAGGAATTCGGAGTACGAAAATGTTGGGAAATCCAAGCAAGCCACACCTCCCTGGACTCCCCTGGGGGTCTAGTTTTCAGAAATATCTGGGTTTGGTAGTTCCCCTAGATGCCCGCCAAGCCCGGAACCAAAAACGCAGGTGTCTCCCTCGCAAAACCAGGTCTTTTTGTGATCGATAATTTTGAAGTCTCCACAGTATGTTTTGAGGCTTTTCCGGTCTTGGGCACTAGGCCTACCCACACAAGTGAGGTACCATTTTTATCAGGAGATTTGGGGGAATGCTGGGTGCGTGGAAGTTTGTGGCTCCCTGCAGATTCCAGAACTTTCCATCACAAAAAAGTGAGGAAAATGTTTTTTGTTTTTTTTACAAAGTTTGAGATTTGCAAAGGATTCTGGGTAACAGAACCTGGTGAGAGCCAGACAAGTCACCCCATCCTGGATTCCCCTGGGTGTCTAGTTTTAAAAAAATGTACAGGTTTGCTAGTTTTCTAGGTGCTGGCTGATCTAGGGTCCAAAATCCACAGCTAGGCACATTTTTGAGCCATTTTCTGTTGCGGGTGCTAGGCCTACTCACACAAGTGAGGTATCATTTTTATCGGGAGACTGGGTGGGGGGTGAGGGAAGAGACATAGTACACTAGAGCAGGTGCTATTACCAATTGACTTTCTATGCATTTCTGCCTTCCAAATGTAAGACCATATGTAAAAAAAGAAGTCATTTTGAAAAATGTCCTTTAATTCACATGCTAGTACGGACACCTACAATTTTGGACACGTGCAAATAACCACTGCTTCAAAACTCTATATTTTGTTCCCATGTAGGAAATACATAGGTTTCCCTGATACCTATTTTTCACTCTTTATATTTTACCAAATGAATTGCTATATATCAGGATCACAATGAAAAACCACTGCAAGGCACAGCTCAGTTATTGGCTCTGGGTAACTCTGGTTCTTGTTGAACCTACAAGTCCTATATATCCCTGCAACCAGAAGGGTCCAGCAGACGTAACAGTATATTGCTTTAAAAAATCTGCCATACTTACAAGAGGTTACAAGTGAAAACGTTGGCACAATTGGCTGTTTTTTTCCCCCAAATCAATTTCAATTCTTTTTTTTGTAATTCAACCGTTAGTTTCTATAAGAAAACCGTGAAGGATCTACACAAATGCTGAATTCAGACTTCTGTCTACTTTTCAGAAATGAACAGCTTTACGGGATCCATTATTGCTTTCACACCCATTTCTACCACTAACTGAAAGGAGGTTGAAATCACAACAAATAGGAAAAATATGCTATGTCCCAGTAAAATGCCAAAATTGTGTAGAAAATGTTGGTTTTCTGACAAAAGTCTGCCTGTTCCTGAAAGCTAGGAAGATGGTGATTTTATCACTGCAAGCCCTTTGTTGATACCATTTGCAGGGAAAAGAACAGACGCATTCTTATGCAGCACTTATTTCCCATTCTCCCCCCCCCCCCCCAAAAAACACATTTAGCAGTATTTTGGCTAATTTCTCCGTGCCCTCCAGGGGAATCCACAAACCCTGGGTACTTTTAGAATCCTCAGGTTATTAGAAGAAAAGGACAGACATTTGGCGTGAATACCTTATATGGACTAAAAGTTACGGGGGCCTAAGCGCGAACGATCCAAATAGCCAAAAAAAAAAAAAAAAAAAAAAGAAGGACTTGGCACTGGAGGGGAAAAGGCCTTGCAGCAAAGGGTTAACAGTCAGCCAGAATAAACAGATTTCACAACAATCAAACCAAATAAACACAAATCTCAACTTTGAAAGCGGTAATGCAAAATGAATATATGTACCATAGCATAAATACTGATATTCCAATGCCCTGGATTCAAACTTGTTGCCCCTACGAACAAGAGATGCAGTCACCCTTCCAGTGGATTTACCCAAATGAACTTCTGGTAGAAGAGTTCAGAGGCTCATACACTTTGGTGAAGGCATACAATTAATTTACTCCGTCACTACCAGACACTGTTTAACCTCTTTGCCAGTTCTTCTACCAGATATAAGAGCCATTTAAAAAAAGAATGATTTGGCTACAAAAATATAAAAAGGTGGATGTTCCAATGAGTCAAAACATTCACTAGAATTCTTTTAAATATTAAAAAAATATAATTACAAGATGGAGCCAAAACTATAAACCAAACCCTCCTAGATTCAAAGCTCTTCCTTCATAAGAGCATCTGTCGGACAGATAGGCAGCACTGCATATAACTGCACTGGGGGGCAAACAGTTATCATTCTGGGTTGTTGCAGTTTTCAAATCAGTACTAATTTGAGTGGGGTAATACACGGACCTTGAAAATACCTGTGACTATAGATTAGTTCTGTTGTAGGGAATATGTGGTACACAAATTCAAGTAGTTCAGGGACATACGTTTGTGGTTTAAAGGGTCAACAAACAAGTGTATGCAATTTTCTATAGCAGAGTTGGGTTGGTCTGTTACAAGGCAATTCTTTCAAAGCTCAATAGCTAACTGCAGTGAGTAATATCAGAGCTGACAAGCTTGAGACTAGCACTTGAGAGAGAGGACTGAGAAGGACTGTGTGGAGGTATTCTTCAGGGAGGCAAGATTCAGGTGTATATTTAGAAGAGTGGGAACAGGTTATACAGAACAATGGTCCAAAGAAAGTCCATGTATTGAAAGTGTGCCTCAGAGAAGAAAATGTGTATTTCTTGTTTGTCAAGAGGAATGTGAAAGATGGAACATTGAAAGAGAGTTAGGGAACAGAAGATGTTCAATTACAGTGGGAAACGATAAAGGCTTGAAATGTTATCAATGCTATGAAGAATGCACCATTATTTCGCCCCCAGTGTATGATGTTTGATAATACATAGGGAAAAGGGATTGAGCCTTTGAGATTGGGACTTCAACTGTTATCGAAATACGGTACAATATCCAGAAATGTTCTGTCAGTATGCCACTAATGCTTAGTTTATTGTACAAATGCCAATAAAAAAAAACTTAGACAAAGACACACACACAACCCCCGTAAAAGGAAGGAAAAAAAAAAAGGAAAGCAAACAAAGTTATGAGAAATGCCAGAATCATATGCTTACCCTTTATTTGTTGGTAATTTCTTAAGTGTTGCAGGTCACTTACAAGCCACTTCAGAGCAATGCTTGGCTAATTCGTGGTCTGGCGCAGTTTTGAGGGACAACCCACAGACTGACTAGAGCACTGGCACTCTCCCTGGTCATATATATTTTTAGTTAGAAATTGTGGTACAGTAATGTCAAAATAAATGTTTTCTGGTGGAGAACAAACCTGCATCTAGTTTACATCTGTTGCAAAGCACTTTTTAATTAACGGCATTTGTACACATCAAGTTTACCTGTAAATAGTTCCCAATAATAAATGTTGAACACTACATAAATAGAAATAATTCCTTCTTTCAAATGCATATGTATCTTCCCCTAGTGATACATTTACCTTCATATCGTCTCATGTAACTTACACCCTACCAAAGACGTATTCAAGTTTCATTCAAGTACTTCGGACAAATGATATACAAGAGAAACAATTGTAAACCATTCTGAAGCCTGACGACTATAATGTAAACACGTTTGCAGTCCACACAAGTGAAACTGAACCTCAATATCACAGGCCGGTTAGCCCAAATCCTTAAGGCAGGAATAAACGGGTGTCAAACACTGTACAAATTAAAAATGCAGCATTTGGTGCAGTCCTTCAACATCACAAACACTCACAGGGGCGCCTCGAAATGCATTAAGATACATAATTTTACTTTAAAGGCGATACATGGCTACGGTCCAAAATCCTGGGCATGGTAAAATCTAATTGTAATTCACCATGAAGAGAGTTAGAAAATGAACGGGTTAGAATTTCACAAGAACCATAAAATCAAATATAAAACTGACAGTTATTTTACATAATTGTAGATTATGTCCCCAGCTCCATAAAATGCTCAACAGCAAAACAGAAAAAAACTGTAATTTAGTTCATAAACAGAGTAACTGTAAATATAAGCCAACTGTCAGATTAACGTTTTTATGAAACTAATGCCGGTCACAGTAATAATTTTAGACTCTAAAAGACGAACGTGTGTAGGCGGCGAGTTTTCGAAAAACCGAAATACATAGAGGCCAAGAAAGCCCATCTGAAACAGTGGATAGCATTACTCTTTCCTTTGGAGCCCTGTACAGGCAAAACAGCAATGTTCCAAGTATCTGCCCTTGCAACCCTGCATTTGATAGCGAAAGCCCTCCATTAGTGACGAGTCTTTGGCGTATGCATTTCCTACCATAATATACCGAATCAGTTAATTATTTTAGTCACCAATTCCAAGCTTTGCAATATATGCAAATATGAAGACTTTAAAATAAGAAAAAAACACAATGAATTTTTTTTAAAAAGGGCCTTTGTTTATAAAAAGGGTAAAGGAATGTTTATCAACACCTGTGACTGTGCAAGAGCAGAAATGACAAGACTACTGCTACCATTGTCAAATCCACGTCCAATTTGTTTTCGAATGCCCAAAAGTAACGAGAATGAGAGGGAAGGAAAGCATCTTTGAAGACAATACCAACAATTCCAACAGAGTTAAAATGCCAAAAGGAGTGGGAAAACAATTAAGAAAGCCTAGGACTATCGGCAAGTACATTAACCACAAAATTAATTTAGGGAAGAGGAGTTAAAGCTGGGTTTAAAGAGGCCACAAAACAAAGACTTTGACGGGTAAGAACTTATTGTCGTGTAGTTCCTATATAGGATCTGCGCGTTTAGACAACATACACTGCAGGACTGGTGTCCAGACTGATTCCAGACACCCCCACAGAGTATGTTGGACTGTGTACCAGCTAGCTCGCAATACCACTATAACCTCCTCTTACCGAGGAGAGAATAGTTCTTGGCAACCATCGAACATGACAACCCTGATCCCTCAGGACCGTGGAAAGAGTAACTTACTTTTCGCTCAGTCACTCGTGCTCACTTGTTCTCAGAGAAATACACAGACTAAACGGTTGGGACGTTTTCAATAAGTATTTATTGAACAGTCGTTATTCCAGCGTAAAACAAGTGAACTGAAATCACCAGTAGACAGTAGCATATATAAATGAGTAGCAGCACTATGAAAGTAAACAGATGGTAGGTTTCTACAATTTTGCTAAAATTATAAATATAGGCAAGTATATAAAAAACATGGCAATAAAATGCGCACTCCTACGATGCACCCTAACTAGATGTACCCAAGTGTACCTAGCATGCGAGTAGGTGTAAAGTCCAGAATCCCTCTAGGATAAAGCCAACCCCATTACCTGATGTTAGCCTGCAGGACCTCGTTCTGGTCTCGAGCTGAACACCCCGCGAGGGATGTCAGACCACTGCGAGCTGGAGTATCTGCATGCAGGAACCTCAGCGTCTCGCGTCAGTTTGTCAGTGTGTCGGCATGGAAGTCGTGATCTCCTCCCCTCTGTGGTGTTTATATACCCTAAGGTATCCCCAGGGGTTCTATCTTGCTGTGCCAGTGTCGGACTTAGGATGACGTCGGGAATGAACTTTATACACAGTTATTATGCAGGAGATGATGGTCCTGCTGCGATTCCAAGAAACTAAGAATCCTCATGCATAATTTATGAGGCCAGTGTCCAGGAACAAAATCCTACGTACTTATGTGTTGTATTGTAACTGGGTAAAAGGTCAGTCCTCCAAATCCGTTATGTATGTATTGTAGGAGAGAATGTAGGTGAAGGGTTATGATGATACCTAGACCTATATTTATTTATTTATACAATTTATATAGCGCGCAAATGTGAGAAGTTGGCCTGGCATATGCTGTCCACTAATTATAGTGGGCACCTTGCACAAGTCCAAACAACCCCTTATTGGAGATAGGTTAAAGACAACCTTATTGAAAGCTATCCTAGTGGTAGCTATGGAGAGCAGCCTTCAGGCTAAGTCTTGAAGGAATGTAAAGCAGCTTGTTTTATGAAATGAAATTCGTACTTGTAAAGCGCACTTATACCCCCAAAGAGGTGTCCTGGCGCTGTACGCATACCGCTGTGGAACCCTTCCTGGCTTTTCCCTGTGAAATGTCCACTCCTGGGCACCCCCAGGGTGAAGCCAGGCATCCCAGCGCTGTTGGGGCCGTTGTGGAGATTAAGCAAGCTATTGCCCAGAGTTGCAGAGTGGGACCCATGATTAGAATAGGCACCGAGGCGAGAATGATCAGGTCCGAGGAAATTGAGCCCAAGACCCGCCGAGGCGGGAATTGAACCCTGGTCCCGGGCCAGATCTCTGCATCAGGGTCTGCCGCTCTAACCATTGAGCCACACTTCTCCACATACCAGTCTATACCACTTTTACCAGTCTATAATCTCTTGAGTGACCAAATGAAAGAGCACCACACCAGGTATATATTCAAAATATATGTATTTATTGCTAAACACACACCTCTAGTCTCTTTATGAGGCTAGAGTTCGAAGTACACAAGTTATAAGTTATTTAAACACAGTAATAGCACAAATACACGTTTGGGCCCTAGGGGCGTACCAAACCATATACCAATAAAGTGGTATAAGAACCACGACTGAACTAGACACTAGGCCTAGAGCCTCTAGAAGTGCTTGGACCACAAGGAACCACCCAAGGTAGTGACACAGGGGACCCACGGGGGACGCGTGCAGTGTAAATACACAGCCGCGATACGCCGTTAACTTCTATGGAGAAAGTCGCGATCAGGAAATTAAAGAAAAGGGACACTTAAAGGAGGACTTGGAGCAAACCCTTTGAGAACTAGGTCGTTCTAGAGTCTCTACCCACGGGAGCACCGGAGTACTCGTGTTACCTCACCCAGGGAAGCAGGGTGCATAGGTGCCTTTCGGGGTCGGGTTTCGTCGTCGATTTGAATGGCGATCTGCTGCAAAGTGCTGCTGGCGACCAAGTGGAAAGTGTCCGGGTGGATCCAAGAGTGGATCGGAGATCTGAAGAACCTGAAAGCAGAGGGGACAGAGTCTGGGTCACTAGCCAGTGACCAGGAAGGCGATGAGCGGATGCCCACCGATGTCGAGTGCTTCAGGTAGGTTGACGGTCGTCTTGACTCTTCAGCCACGAGGTCCAGGAGGCGTTGTCGGCGAACAGGAGCAGGATTCGGGCTGGTACACGATGTCTGTCGAGTGCTGAGGCGTCGGCGACCGGATTGGACCCAACAAGCCTTGGCAACGGCAAGTCTCGATGAAAGTAAAGAATGACGATGATGCAGACCAGCAAGGTCTGAGGAACTCACCCAGCGAGGGTAAGTGAGGGCAAGCCTGGAGCAACCAGGGTGCCCAAGAAGAAAAGGATTGGCCTTCGTGAAGGGCTACTAGCCAACGGGCTAGCGACCGCGAAGGAGCCTCGAGACGTCGCAAGTGGAGCTGGCTCACAGGACACTCGTGGAGTGGAGGCCAGTGATCTTCGGTGCAGTTGGTGCTGGAGGCTAGGGCTACTCGGAGCCCAAAGCACGACTTCGTGGGAGACCCAGAAGAGGATGCACTAGCAAATGCGTGCGGTGTCCAGGGTCACGGTTCCACGTTACCCACGACAGCTACGGGCCTCAGCTTTGCTGGGGACTCAGGGCAGCCTCGGGGAAGTCTGGAAATCCACCTCTGGTGATGCAAAGACTTCGGCGTCCGACAGGAGCTTAGGCGATGCAGACCGGACAATTGCTTCTTTGGTGCCTGCCAAGCAGGGGAGTCACTCCTTGACCCCAAGGGAGATTCTTCTGTCCTCTAGTCTTGAGTAGAGCGTCGAAGGTCCAGGATTCTGTTTCAGAGTTTCGTCCAGGGATAATCTAAAGTCCTAAGGACTGGGTTCCTATACTTATACTAAGTTTAGGGGTTGGACTACTTTGTGGCCCCACCTATGGGTGGGTCAGGGCAGAAGGGTGGCTACACCCCTTTCCCTTTGTCCAGTTCGCGCCAAAAGCAGGGGCTGCAAGCCCCTGATCCGGTTTGAACTGGGGTATGCACAGGGACACCAAGTGTGCCCCCAGTGCAGGACTTCAAAGCACCCAAAAGTGCTCCCGCCCAGCCCCAATACACACTATCCTGTCTGGGGAGGTGGTCACACCTCCCTGGGACAGGAAACCTATTGTCCAGGCCTCCCCTGCCGGAGTTTCGTCCAGCAGCAGGAGGCCAGACTTGTGTCTGTGGCAGCAGCATCCATTTTGTGATGCCAGAGCTTTAGAAAGAAGTTACCGGCCAGGCCAGGGTTAACATGTCTCTCCCTCTAGAAGGGTGGAATGCAACCCCCGCCGCCAGAATTGGCGGGGGGGGGGTAGTATTCCAAGATGTTTGACACCAAACACGACATGTTTCGGTGTAGCCATTCCAAAGTTAGCATTTAACGCGAGGTTATAATGCGCTTAAGAGTATATGGTCAGGCTGCACTACAAACAGCATCAGAGAAGGGTCTCCGAACGCTGCAGAGGGGCCCTGCTCATGCAGGGGCACCCTCTCACATAGGAACCACGCACTCTGCCTTCAGGATTGATAAGGCCTGCCATAGGAGTGACTTATAGGTTTATATGTGTGTATGTATTTAGTGATATAGGTAACCTATATCACAGTAAGGGGTGCATGCACCACCTTACCCAGGCTGCAGTAGCAGACCTGTGGTGTCAGTTTGGATGGCCTTCCAGGGGTGGCACAATACATGTTGCAGCCCCTGGTCGGCCTCTGAGGTACCTATGCCCTTGGTACATAGTATACCATATACTAGGGACTTATAAGGGCACTCCAGATTCCAATCAGAGATGTGCCTAAGGCACATGGAAACCTTTTTACAGAGAAAGCAGATAGACTGGGGCCCTGAATAGCAGGATCCCAGTCCAACTAAGTCATAAACCAGCAAAACACCATAAAAAAAGTGGGGGCAACCATATAGTCAGATTCCACCTTCTTACAGCAAATACCCAGGGGTGTCTCGGCGCTGCGGAGTAGAAGGAGAGCAGCTAAATTAGATGACTACTGGTTGAAGAGCCAGGTTTTCACTTGTTTCCTAAATGTCAAGAGGGCGGGACTGGTTTTGATGTGGAGGGGGAGGGTGTTCCACAGTCTGGACGTGGCAACTGTGAATCGTCTATCTCCCCAAGATGTTTTCTTTGTGCGAGGGTTAGTCAATAGGTGGGCTGAGGAGGAGCGCAAGGATCTGAGTGGGTTGTATGGACAAAGTTCTTTTTTTTAGGAACTCAGGGCCCGTGTTGTTAATCGCTTTATATGCGATGCACAGTGCTTTGAATTTAGTTCGACTTCTGATAGGCAGCCAATGAAGCTGCAGTATGACTCTAGAGATTGATTTGAACTTGGAGGAGCCAGACAGAATTCTGGCAGCTGAGTTCTGAACTAATTGCAGTTTATTAAGGACTTTCTCCTGGGCGTTTAAGAGGAGTCCATTGCAATAGTCAACCTTTGACATCACCAATGTGCACATAAGAGTCTTACCGGCGCTGGGGGGGAGGAATGGTAGAAGTTTCCTTATCATTTTAAGGGTGTAAAAGGATGAAGAGACGACTGCGTTCGCGTGATGGATGAAAGACAGCTTGTCGTCAAACATTACACCCAAATTCCTGACCTTAGTGACCGGTCCAGGAGGGGGTCCCAAATCGGTTGGCCACCAGGTGGGGGGACCAGCCCGGGGCTAGGTTGCCAAAGATCATTACTTCCGTTTTATTGGAATTAAGCTTTAAGCAGTTGCTTGCCATCCAGGAGCTGATGGCTAGCATTCCCTCTCGGAAGCTGGCAGCAACTGCTCCTCCATCGTTGTGTACTGCCAGCACCAATTGGGTGTCGTCGGCGTATGAAGTTAGTCTCATCCCGTGTGCTTTGATGACCCTGGCCAAGTCCGACACATAGATGTTAAATAAGGTCGGACTTAAGGAGGATCCTTGGGGCACACCACAGGGAGGAGTGAATACAGGGGAATAGAAGTTGCCAAGTTTAACTGACTGGGTACGGTTGGAGAGGAAGGAGGTTAGGAGGGCTCTGGCCCTATTATGAATACCGATGGAGGAGACACGGTCGATCAAGATGGCATGATCGACCGTGTCAAAGGCAGCTGACAGATCCAGTAGTATCAGGACTGCAGTGCCGCCCTGGTCTAGGATCATCCTGATTTCATCAGAAGCCTTAATAAGGGCCGCCTCGGTACCGTGGCCCTTCCTAAATCCGAATTGGGTGTCATCCAAAAGATTATTGTGGTCGATGAAATGTGATAATTAAATGTTCATGATTTTTTCGAAAATGTTTGATGGGAATGGGAGGCATGCGATAGGTCTATAGTTTTTAGATTCTGCGGGATCGAGATTGGACTTTTTCAGTAAGGGTTTGATAATAGCCTTTTTCCAAACTGAGGGGTAGGAGCCTGTATGGAACATTGAGTTACAGATGTTAGTAAGGATGGGGGCTATCAAGTCAGGAATAAGTTTTAAAATGGAAGGGGGACATGGGTCAAGGGGGGATCCTGATTTAATGGAGATAATTAGCTCTGTTATCTGCTCGGTTGAGACCTGACTGAATTCAGAGAACACAGTGGCCAAGGCGTTGGTGAAGATGTTTCAGTTAGAATGGTCAGAATTGACCTGGATTGAAAAGTTGGAGTACATTTCATTGACCTGGTCTTCAAAAAAGTTAGCAAGGGAATTGCAGAGAGCTTGAGAGGCATCTATGGGTGAGCTAATAGGTGGACTGGATAGTTTAGTTACCACCCGAAACAACTGTTTGGTGGAGTTTTGGGCAGATTCTATTTGCAAAAGGTAAAATTTGCTTTTCTCTGAGATGTTTATATTTAGCCATCGCGTCCTTATACAGCGTTTTGTCATTGTTATCATAGTATTTGCGCCAACGTCTTTCTAAGTTCCTGCAGTGTTGCTTCTCAAGTCTGAGCGTCTCTGAGAAACAGGGGGCGGAGGGAGCGCTTCGGTTGGTAGAGACATTCTTCAGTGGTACTAAAGTACTGAAAGCATTATGTAGCCAGTGTGAGTAATTATTGGAAGCTAGATCGGGGTCTAGTGTGAAGTCGTGTTGAGTGGAAGAAAGGTTTGTTTTTAGGAGATGGGTGTCAATGTTCCACCACGCTCTAAATTGTTTGGGGGAGCGGGGGCTGGCGTGCGGGAGGTTGGTTTTCCTAATCTGGATAGTAAACATAACTGCAGAATGGTCTGTCCAGGTCAAGGGGATAACAGTGGAGAGGGAGATGTGGCTATTGTTAGTAAAGAGACCATCAAGTGTGTGACCCGCTAGGTGAGTGGGTCCAGTCACTAGCTGTCGTAGGCCAGCTGCCAGTAGGTCTGATGTAAGGGAGGAAGAGTCCTTATCATCGAGGGATTCCAAATAAAAATTGAAGTCTCCCAGTATGGTATAATCGGGAGCTCCTGCCACTGGCTCCATCAGGCTACCCAAGGGTGTTAGGAAACCAGCTCGGGGGCCAGGTGGGCGGTAGAGGAGGGTTCCTTTGAACGATTGGGTGTTTGGAGAGCATAATAGAAAAGGTCAGTGCTTCGCAGACCGATGAATCAATTGTCTCTATTTTAACTGAATATTTGTCTCGATAATCGCTAAACCACCTCCCTTTTTGATAGGTCTATCCTGTCTAAGTGCGCAATAACCGTTGGGAGTGGTGATGCAGAAGTCGGGTCCAGATGAAGGATCACCCCAAGATTCTGTTATGAATAAGAGGTCTAGGTTGTGGTTGGATAGTAGTTCGGAAATTTCAAATTTATGCTTAGGGAGGGAACGAGCATTTATGAGGGCGAAATGAATGAGTTCAGGATTTGAGGGATGGAGACGCGAGCTGGAGGGTGAGGGTAGAGTAGGTAGAACCAGCTTAAACAGACAGTTAGGGCAGCAAGTGGGTGTATTATTGGTAAATGAGTCCAGGCTGAAATGGGGGCAGTGATGGGTATTAGTGGTGTATTTGAAGACCATAAGCTGGGAGTTTGTGTAGGTTAATACCTTTTTGCCTGGTGTTGGTATTGGAGGGCCAGGGGGCATGGCACTAGGCCCGGTCCAGGCGCGGACGGGCGCAGACGGGCTTGCCTTTGGCGTGCCCGCGTCCGCTGCGCGTTGAGAAAGGCATGTGGGTTTTATGGTGCGGTAGGTCAGCTGCTAGACTGCTAACCTCCGCTGTCACCGGAAGTGTGTGGGGGACACTTCCGGAGCTTGCAATCAATCCCTCCACTCAAACTGAACCATCAGCGGTGGACCGGGGAACACGCAGGGGAACAGAAAACAGCGTGGTGAGCACAGACGAATTTAAAATCCTTAAGTTTTAAAAAGAGTGCAAGTGACAAATAAAATCGTTTGGAAGCCCTTTACCAGGCACTTCAGACGGCAGTAGCGAGCGTGCTGCTTGAGTTACCTTCGGGTGAGATTACATGCGCTGCGATGGCATGCGGGTTTTATTGTGCGGTAGGTCAGCTGCTAGACTGCTAACCTCCGTTGTCACCAGAAGTGTGTGGGGGACACTTACGGAGCTTGCGATCAATCCCTCCACTCAAACTGAACCATCAGCGGTGGACCGGGGAACACGCAGGTGTAATTCCAAAGAAAGAGAGACCACACTTCTGGAAGCAAGGAAACAAAAGATTTATTTAGTACAACAAAAGATAATCTCTAGAGATGGAAGAGTGTCCGAGACCCACGGATTGCGTAGATGTCAGGAGACTGTTCAAAATGTCCTTGGCTTTGAAGTACCAAAATCTTCAACTCAGGGATCTTATTAATATAAAGAACTTTACAGAAGCTGAAATATGAAAAGACATCTTTATTAAACTTACATAAGTGAGGCCACGTCACACAGAAGCCGTAGCAACTGTATGAGGCAGTCTGAGGAATACAAAGAACAGAGGCCTTTTATATGCTCTCAGGGTTACAAACTTCAGCATACAAGTAAGGGGCAGTCCTAGCTTGTGCAAGCATGCAAATACCTAACATTCCTTCTTTACAGTTTACCATTCAGATATTTACAACATTGAAAAAGCAGAGTCATGATGACAAGCCCATTTTCAGTTTGTCCAGCCCACAACCAAATACCCAGTGAGGCCCAACACCTGCAACAGATATAATCTGGACCCCTAATAAAACCGGGCACCTCCTCCTCGTAAAGCAGGTCATAAAGAAAGAGCAGTGACAGGTGTGAATAAGATTTAGATATAGATGTGTGCAATGAAGGGTTTATGGCATGCTGCACCTGGGCCCCTAATCTCGATCAGCCACTGGGAACTAAAACTGGCCGAACAGGTTCTGGCTCTGGACAGTGGAGTCAGCTTGCCCAGGTCACTGAAAGTGTACATGTCCCCTAAGGCGCATTTTGGCTTTAGTCATTGCTTATGTGAGGGCAACCACAAAATAGCTGCCGTACACAAAATGGAACCCGAGGGTTCACAAGGGAATCGTTAATATTAGAGTGATCCCGTCACTCGAATATGACGCAAATACTCAGATATAGCATACCTGTCATTACCGGTCTGCTGATACCAAAATCGTCATGTTACAATGATGTTAATGACACAGGTCCAGAATTTTCAGTACCACAGACCCTCCTTTTGCCCTTACATAGGCAATTTACTTACACTCATGCTAATCTGAGTCCGGGTCTATATTCACAAATTCATTGAGATGTTGCTGTAGCATCATCCTATTGCTTAGCTCGTACCTTGATACAGGCTTCCTTACACACGATGTAGCACAGAGGCCACACATAGCAGGACCAAATAGGGAATACCTCTATCTGTAGTATGTTGCATAAGACCACACACCCAACAATTAGTGATGTTCACTACTAACTGGTGTTGATGCAGAAGCGGTACAAAGGAATTATTAATAAACTCTGACCTCCTAACCAGTTTGTGTTCAGGTAAAGTATTGAAAGAATGCAAAGAAGTAGTAGTAGGAAGAGACATAGGTTGGGAGGTGGGTACAGATGTCAATTGGGTAGAAAAAAACAATCCCACCCATAAAAGACAATGTCATGTTTAAAAACACTAGAAAACACGTTGTTAAGAACATATAGACAACAGGAGAAAGTAGTGACCATTATTACAAACGAATTCATAATTTTTCACCACCCTAAGCAAAAAGTAAATCCTAAAATTATCTAGTAACATTTTTAGGGCTCCTATGTATTTCAGTAATTTATTACATGTTCAGGTGAAACAGTGGTGATCCTCATCAATGCTCTGAGGTGAAAAGGGAATACTCTTCCACAGAGAATGGACTTTATTCTGCTTTTACTAAACAGAATACTACTTTAAGACAATGCCAGCAAAACAATAAGAAACAGTCTCATAACACCTATTTTATGCAATCACACGGAAACCACTTTATGCATCAATTATGTCCAAAGTCCGTTCAAGCCTCTCTGGCAAGCTTCCATCGTCCATCAAATCTTCTCCCATTGTTGCATGGGCCTCTTGATTCAGGCCTTATATGAAAAATAGTGTTTTTCAGTATCCGTTGGAGTGCCCTCCTGGCAAACACTCACAGCTCATTTGAAAGTCTCAATGTCTCAAGGCAGTGCACCGATATCTCTCCTCTGCGGCAGGCACTACAGATAGTGTGCTCCTCATTGATCAAGGGCACAGATCATCTTATGCAGATCCGGGTCTACATTCTCAGGCTCCGACACTCATTACTCAGTGGCAGAGGACGCTCAGGCTGCTCTTTGATGGGCACCATAATGTAGTGCCTTTTCCCACTCTTGCATCTTCCGGTGCACTGCACTTCCGTTGGAGCAAAAGAAAAGGGTTGTGTGGCCAAAACTCAGGCCGAGGGGCTCAAGGGACTGCACACTGTCAGAGGTTACCAGCACATGACAGGTGAAAAACTCAGGCCTCAATCCTTTCGCTCTTTTGCACTGAAACTCTCCTGCTTCTTTTTGATGTTCAACGCCTTCTGATGAAGCAAGCATAATACTCGGAGATACCAGACGTCCGCCTCTCATTTGTGAAGTAGGAAATGTGACGCAGTTGTTTTCTTAAAATTAATGCGAATACAATTTATTTGTGTTTTAACAAGGGGACTGCAAGCAGGTGGCCTGCAATCTGCGAGGGAATGGCCATATGCCATGAGACAGTTCTGGTCTAGAACACACTGTCATTTCTCAAAGGCAATACAAAGACAAAGGCAGTAGGCACAACAGTGCCTCTAGGCTCTTCAATTGGGTTTCCGTGTGAGAGCATATTCTCCATCATCTAATGGTAGATAGCGACATGATTAAGTCTAGGTGTTCCTAAATTCCTTGTCTTAAAAACATCTCAAAAGAAAAATCGCATAATACAGATTATCAGGGGCATGTAGATACCTCCCTTTAAAAGTTGTGCATCAGGTGCACTATGCAATACACAGGCTAATGATCAAAATGTGGAAACAAAAGACAAGAACTAGAGAGTCCTGGTATTTCCATAATTTAGAACACATCTGATCCCACCAAAAATTAAAGCAGTATGAACAAAAGGGTAAAAATAACCACATTAAAAAGAGTCATTGAAAATTTGTCATGTTCAAAAATAAATAAATGTAAGGTATCTCCTATTGAGATGGAAAACTTGTTTTGTTATAGTATTGAGTCAGTTAACCAGTCCATCACTATCCTAACAATCAGACTGGAAAACATTGCAGTGGGCCTAAAGAGAATTCTTGAAAACCAGTCTGGTGATACAAAAGGAATTATACATAATATGGGGGTTTCTGATATATTACTGCGGTCTGGAAGTGTGAACTTGAATACATCAATAAAGAAGGCAAACTGGTGAAAAGAATATGGAAAAAGGGAAATGGAACTAGGACACAGCTAAAATCCCCAATAACTAGGCATGATGTGACATCAGGGGGTGACAAAAGGTTGGCTCTACCGCTGGCCGCTAAACCAAATACGGTAACCTCCGCTAATGTTCCAGTTCCTTCTTCAGGGGAAAAATATGAAACCTTGTTTCCTTGTTATCTTTTTTTTTTTTCAAATACCATTAAAGCCAAATTTGACATACACTGGTGAAGTGTTGTCTGTCTTTCTGTGAAATTTAGTGTCAAAGCAAATCTACCCAACTGTTTGCAGGATACACATCGTCATGTATATCCCTTCACAACACAGGTAAACTTGTAATAGTATCATAAGCAGCAACATAAAATAAAAAATAAATTAAAAGAAAAAACGCACGTGAAGCCATCAGATATACGCGCTGTATATCAAGCACAAAAAGCATAGACAAAACAATAGTGTCAGGTTTAAAATCCTTACCCTCCCTTTTTGACAGTAGATCACCAATTAGTGGATATCTGCTGTCAAATACAACTTCAGACACACAGAACCAGCAAGAACAATTCATGATAGAACCAAATACACAAACATGAAAAACGCAAGAGAAAACATTTCTCATAACAAACAAATATTCTGTATAACTTGTAATCAGAAGACCAAACATTATATTTTCCCTTTGGAATTAAGTTGTTTAATTTTGTGGAAAAACCAGAAACCCTTCCTTTTAGAGGCCTGTTTAGCAATGTCATTCTGCATTTCACAGAGACAAGTCCTAATTTAAAAGGGCACAAGTGTGAACATGGCAGCCAATGTCTCCTTTTTAGGTGCTAAAAAATTATCTCTTTTTCCAGATTATTAAACAACATTTACTGTGAATAATTTACAGAACCTAATAACACACGTACCAGTTTTTAGAACAAATGCTTGTTTGCAATTGTACTCATTTCATCAACCTAAAATAGATGAACGTCTAAGTAGGTGCAGCTAAAGTTAAAACCTTCCACCCTAATATTAAACTTAAACCTCTGCATCAGGCACATTGGCTCACTGACCCATTTAAAAGTGAACCCAAAATGGGAATAACCTGCAAATTTGTGTTTTATACCTAAATGTATTCATTTACTGAAGCCTAAAGCTATTTTAAATGGCAAAAATACCCAAATTCGACTTTGATGTTTGGGGCACTTAAAAATAAATATCCCATAAGTATGTTACATATTAATCATCCTCAGGATGTTCTTTACACATTACAGATATTAGATATATCTCATGTAAATCTTTAGAAAAATGAGTTTTTCACACCTGCGCCAAGTGAAAATCCATATGCTAATGTCGTCATTATTCGGTATAGCACAACTTAAATTAAATTTTAATGCTAGGATGTGATAGTATGAGCTTTAAGCTTTATGAATAGTAAAAAACGAATTTTGTAGCACTTATTTTTAATAATTATTTTTCATAATTAATAAATAAAAAAATAAAAAAATAAACCCTTTTATTTTTGATAATTCCACATATAAGAGCAAGCTGCATCCCTTGCCTATCATTTTAGACGCATTTATTTATAAGCCTAAACACAGAAGCCTAACTTAAAACATGACAAAATTTGGCGCCACATTTTTCTTTCTAAAAAGGACAATTTTATTTAGCAACAGACCCAAGAATATACTTACAAAATGTTGCTTAATAGACTGAAAACATCAAGAAAAACCACGAACAGACATTGAGCTCATTTGAGACATAAACAGAAAGGGGTGATACACTCAGGACACACAATACGGCGCGCTTTTAGCCATGCATTTCATGAATAGCGCCAACGCTATTCTCTTACAGAAGTTGCACTAATAGGAAAACCACAGACATTTAAACACACACATTTTAACCCACCTATCAATACTCAGGACAGCCCACAGACTGTACTAGAACCAAACCATTTGTAAATACTAGTTGTAAGTTATATTTACAAGAAACGCTTCTCAATTGTGTTTTTTTTTTTTTTAAAAAGACTACGAAAATACACTCAATTCACTAGCTTTGGTTAGCAGAACACCAAACAAAATCGTTCTGCATATCTTCATTCATAAAAACTGCGCAGAACAAAGGATCCTTGTTTTGTATTATGTCATATTTTAATTCCCTGGGGATACAAAATCACCAAGGAAGAAATATGTTTGTAAATCTAAACCTATTTAGATTTTCCCTTTAGGGAAGCCGGCTAATCCAAACGTATACAGAGTTGGCCAACATAAAGCTCCAAATTTGCTAAGATCAGGCATCTTATAGCTCACTAATCTAGCTTCAAACTTCAAGGGGCTATCTCTATCGATACACTCGTAAATATACAAGACCCTCGGTTTTTGAAAATTGCAATCTTCAAATAAAACTAAGGACCAGACAAACTAAAGACCGAATAATTAATCCAAAACCAGAATAGTCAAAGGCATGCTCAATATGACGTTCAGAATAGAAAAAACATGTCGCTCAAGACGACCTTACCAGAATACTGATGTGTCCTGTTTCCAGCGGGGTCTCTTCTTTTTCAAAAACAAATCAGGTGGACCAAAGAAGGGATCCCCAGTCAGGACCGGGGCTACTGTTTGTAGAGGACACCGTTGAGGGAAGGAGATACTGGCGACGTTGGCTACGGGGACTTGAATCTGCTTTTCCGTAGGTGCACTCCTAAGTTACCAATATTTCCCTCCTCTCCGGGTCGTCAAGCCTGGGCCACCGAGTCTCTGACGGGTTCCACGTTGATGCGCCAAATGTAATTCCAAAGAAAGAGAGACCACACTTCTGGAAGCAAGGAAACAAAAGATTTATTTAGTACAACAAAAGATAATCTCTAGAGATGGAAGAGTGTCCGAGACCCACGGATTGCGTAGATGTCAGGAGACTGTTCAAAATGTCCTTGGCTTTGAAGTACCAAAATCTTCAACTCAGGGATCTTTATAATATAAAGAACTTTACAGAAGCTGAAATATGAAAAGACATCTTTATTAAACTTACATAAGTGAGGCCACGTCACACAGAAGCCGTAGCAACTGTATGAGGCAGTCTGAGGAATACAAAGAACAGAGGCCTTTTATATGCTCTCAGGGTTACAAACTTCAGCATACAAGTAAGGGGCAGTCCTAGCTTGTGCAAGCATGCAAATACCTAACATTCCTTCTTTACAGTTTACCATTCAGATATTTACAACATTGAAAAAGCAGAGTCATGATGACAAGCCCATTTTCAGTTTGTCCAGCCCACAACCAAATACCCAGTGAGGCCCAACACCTGCAACAGATATAATCTGGACCCCTAATAAAACCGGGCACCTCCTCCTCGTAAAGCAGGTCATAAAGAAAGAGCAGTGACAGGTGTGAATAAGATTTAGATATAGATGTGTGCAATGAAGGGTTTATGGCATGCTGCACCTGGGCCCCTAATCTCGATCAGCCACTGGGAACTAAAACTGGCCGAACAGGTTCTGGCTCTGGACAGTGGAGTCAGCTTGCCCAGGTCACTGAAAGTGTACATGTCCCCTAAGGCGCATTTTGGCTTTAGTCATTGCTTATGTGAGGGCAACCACAAAATAGCTGCCGTACACAAAATGGAACCCGAGGGTTCACAAGGGAATCGTTAATATTAGAGTGATCCCGTCACTCGAATATGACGCAAATACTCAGATATAGCATACCTGTCATTACCGGTCTGCTGATACCAAAATCGTCATGTTACAATGATGTTAATGACACAGGTCCAGAATTTTCAGTACCACACAGGGGAACAGAAAACAGCGTGGTGAGCACAGACGAATTTAAAATCCTTAAGTTTTAAAAAGAGTGCAAGTGACAAATAAAATCGTTTGGAAGCCCTTTACCAGGCACTTCAGACGGCAGTAGCGAGCGTGCTGCTTGAGTTACCTTCGGGTGAGATTACATACATATCGGGGTACCTACATGAAATATAATATTATGAATTCAGTTCCGAAATAGTATGTCAAGGCAGAGGTGAGTGCATGGTGGATAAATTAAAGTTTAAAAATAAGGAGCAATAGAAACGTCATGGTTAAGCTTAGTAGCAACATGAGAAGTATGGAGAATGCATAGAAATGCATTTCATAAGAAACAAAAGTATAAATAAGGAAACATGAAGAAAATGAAGCACTGAATGGCAGACTATTGATACTAGTGTTAAACAAAGGAAAAAGATACAGATCATTTACATCATCATACCAGGGAGAGAATGTAGGTTAAAAAAAGATCAGTATAGCTGCCTTCTATTTCTAGCAGATCTGCCATCAATGTTTGTTCACCTATTTATTCTCCAGTGTCATTCATTGCTTTACACCAACTTGAAAAAAAGAACAGTATGCAATATTCAAACGTGTCAACGGTGTGATAATTCCTCACATTCTTTCGAAATTGATACACATTTCAGCAGCAAATGTGTACTGTTTATTGCTAAAACATAGCCTACAACCTATTGTTTGTTTATTCACAAAAGCCCACCCGTGTATTAACCATGATAAGCCTTTGCAGCTAAAGCCATCCATCAAAAAGGACTCCTTTTCAAAAAGGTCAAAGCTGCAAAGCCTGTAAAACAAACTTGGGTATCACCATGTTCATTATAGTTTCCAGGTAGTTTGGAGGCAAGAGGGCTGTTTACAGGGCCGTATAGGCTGGCATGACACAAATATAAAAGACCCTATGGCACATTTTAGACTAACTTCCTACTTTCACTTTTCTGGCAACCCCAATAATCTGGTCCTTGGCCTCACCACATTTGTGCTACCCATATCATAAAGCTCAAAACAGGAGATACTGCAAAGCACAACTGTTTGACAGGAAGCAAATTCCTATTGCAGGTCTCCAAATCAAATTGAGTGCACAGTACGAACAAGCAATTAATAAACAACTTCTGGGGAGCCGAACGCAGAAGGGCGATTGAGAAAAAGCAAGTAATGTGGTTTTATAGAGCGTGCAGGTTACTCCACTGGCGCTAGGACGCAGTGGCAAGCCTGTGACACTGAATAGGTCAGGGATAGTTCTGAAAAATAAGGTTTTTGTTTTAGTTCTGAAACTGAAGTGGATTGGATGCCCAAGGGCAGAGAGTTCCAGAGTTTAGCAGCCAGACAGGAAGTCTCTACCTCCTCACCTGGCATCTTGATGGAAAGGATCATGACCGCTTTAAAGAAGTGGAACGGGAGCTTCGGGAAGGAAGAGACGGTCTAAACATATGTTTTTAATATTAAGGGCCCAGATTGTGCACAGCTTTGTGAGTGAGACACCGAGCCTTAAAAGAAGATCGTTTTTTTTGCTCGGGAGCGAGCCAGTGAGCCTGTTTAAGGGGAGAAGAGATCACAGCAGAGAGAGGCACTCGGAGTCAATCGAGCTGCTGGGTTATTTTTCTCTCTGGCAGTAGGGGAATTTATTCCCATTAAGACTTCAAATGAAAACGAAAGAATCAAGTTTTTTTAAAAACCCCAATGTTCTATTTATAATGAACTAGAATAATCCTTAAATGGATATAAAAATTTAGAACATTAAAGCCACCAATCTTATAGGCTGGATCTGTTAGAGTGAAAGTAAGTTCATATTCCTGCTCATTTTGATCAGAAAAGATGGGTTAACAGCTAGGATAGTTTTGGGAGAAAGAGGGAGGGACACCGAAGAAGGCCATAAACTGCAAGGGACCTCGACATGCGACTTATTATGTTTAGCCATTTTCCTTCAATGCTCAGGACTGGTCATTGACCAAACATAAAAAAGTAGTAACTTTTAATATGCATCAAAGCAGAAGTAAAACAGTAACAGGTTACTGATGAAAATATGGCCTATATTCCTCACAACTCCATGCTCCTGGGTCAAGCAATTATCTTGCCTTTTCAAAATATGCTAGGATCAAGGAGATCATAGGCAATTTACAAAATCCTTAGCAACTCAACCCATTTTCGAACCATCTCAGAAATATCCCACTGTAGGTGTTCATTAAAAGTAAGCAGCCTTTCAGGGATCCATAAAGAGTCATCAGGATCAGTCATGAAACATAACAAAACGGACGGAGACACATCACTCATCTTCTACACGGGTAGGGTCGAGTGGAAAAAGCAAAGGCAGTTCTATTCGGACCAAACCCCATTTGATATGTGTCACCATACGGACGATCAAAACAGCTGCTTGGTTTGTGATTTTGACTTTCAGCAGACGCTGCCAAACTTAATTCGGTAAAACCTCTTAACTGCGGATCAAATTCCAATTTTCTTATGAAATTCCTATAAATTCTCCAAGTCACATCTTATTTGAAACAACCACTAACTGAACCAACATCGGAATCTCCTCCATCATGGACACTTTGGTACAAAAACAATCTCTTTACGCCGGTAGACAGAGTGCTCTCCTTCACTGGATAGATCACATATCCCTTGTACTTTCACACAGCATGCAGCTGCCCTTGAAAGTCCGGTGCACCTTTTAGTCAGCATGTGTGACTTTAAAGCATTAAAACTGAGCCCACTCAACTATCACCAGCAGTCTCAAAACTCCACCATTTAAAGAAAGGACTACAGCTTTACTCAAACCACTCTACACGATATATGCTGAAACCTTTACTCCTGTACGCTTATTATCACTGTTTGCACAAAGAACACGGAACAAATCCATTAAAGAGATCAGATTAGACCTATAATTCCCTTTCTTTAAAAACACAGTGAAAGAACACATTTTTGAAACACTTCAGTATAAACACTCCACGTGATCCTGTGATACTGTAAAATTACAGCTATGATTGCCGTTCTTAACTAATTTTGTCAATGCTTTCCTATGTTCTTTCAGCGCTTCGTACTCCACGTCTATGGTAGGACTTTTCTATGTTGGCACTTTTTCCAACCAACCGAGCCTCTAAGAACCGTTCTACGCAAAGTGACATTTGACGCAAACCTGGATATTTAGAACTTAAAGTGCTAAAATTGTGAATGCAATTTGGGTTATTTTCGGCCCTATAAAAGTGCATTAAGTAAATTTTCCTATGAATAAACAGTGCCATTGGAGTCTATGTCCGCGGCTGCAGAAAAAAAACAAATGAAACAAGAAATACTTAATGGCCGAGCCAGTTACCCGCTCCAATGTCGACAGCCTTAAATAACAGGTACCGAACTTCTAATAAATACTAAAACACGAGGACTACAATTATGCACGATCATCTCACACCCATCGTCCCGCTCCTCGATAGTGGAGCAAGTTAAAATCGCAAAACATTGACGACGTCGAAACACAAGGACCGTACTTGTAACGGAATCCCTTTAACACAACATGCATTGAGCACTGTTCCGGCGATTGTGCTTAAGCCTCTCCAATCATATAACCAGCTTCGGCTCAGTCTCCTTTATCAGTGGACCAGTGTAAATAAATCGAGGACAGGGGCCGAAAATCCCTGCTCTAATGACCCTCACCTCAAAGATAGAGGACCACACAGTTAAATGCATACATTCAGGGCACAAGTCCTAAAAAAAGAAGTGGGGGGACTAACCTAGTTAATCTGTATGCAAGTGGCATCGCAGCGCGTGGCATCACGGCACGTGACATCACAGGAACTGGCATCACAAGAAGTGATATCAGATCTTAAGCCCTCACATATATGTTTAGCAGGTCAATCATGTGTACATTTGAGCACATTTGGAGCATACTTGCAAACCCTCCTGATTTAGGCAGAAGATTCACACTTTTGTACGCTACATATAAAACAATGTTACCTTTATTCAGCTTTAAGCTTTCTATAGCCATAGTGCTTTAAAAGAAATAGTGATATTTAACTTATTACAACGCCTCCTCAGGGGTATAAGCGCTATATAAATGCAATTTATTTTGTGCAAATACTGGGAAAGATCAACACATCTGACTTCTAACAGTGCTTGCAAATCTCCTAAACAGAGCCTGAACAAAGTGAAAAGCTGCCTCTCCTAAGTATGTGTGAAGTGCTAACAAGGTGTGAGCCTTTGTTTCCCCTCTGCTGCATTTGCATCAGGTGTGAGGCTCCTGACTGCTGCCAGCCAGGAGACTCCAACAAAAGGAGGCTTGATGACCCCTGAGACTCGGCCTTTGTTATGGCCGAGTATCCCAGCAGGAGTCAGAAATAAGAGAGCCCCGTCCCTGCCTGCACGTTGTTGTGATCGAAAGCAGACAACAACGTGCAGGCGCTGCTGAATGTGTCCCGGTGTTTGGAAATTACACCGGGACGAATTCAGCATCTTTTTTAGTGGGGCCCAACTTCTTGGCAGGGTGGACGGCATCCACCCTGTGAAAGAAGTGGGGGGACGCCGTCCACCCGCGTGGTCCCCCGACTCGTGCCCTGCATACATTACTGAATCCCGACGTTAGTCTCATTTTACATAATATCTAAACAGTCCACACTGGCATAGCTTTCTTCCCGCCGACCACTATCCCCCCCACCATCACTCGGTATTTCTCAAGACCCCTTGAACCGGATGCCAGCGTCCAGTTACCGCCAGACAGGCAATGTAGTGAGAATTACAGTACCACCACACTCCATTATGAACACTGTCGCACGCAGGCATCGAAGCGCCCTTGTACAACACACCTAAGGAAGGTCCTTCATAACTAAGTGGATTTCAGGTTCCCAGAGTCAAAGCATATTCTGAATGCACACTCTGTCTACATTTATTACACGCCCAACAGCATCAAAGCCCGTTAATGACCACACTCTTTGGTAAGACATCCACGGCCCGTAAGACTGCTCACTCGCAGACCCCTGTTTTAATTCCCCTAACACACACCTTCATATCACTGCACCTTGCCGTATAATTAATGCTGCAGAGCCCCCCACAATTGTAGAGCATCCTTTACCACCGACCTCGCCCCTACTTCTTTCTCCTCACCTGCAGACTCGCCGGTGTTGATCCAGTCGGGGTTGGCGATGCTCGCGATGGCGAAGATGTCGGCGGCTAGAAAGAGACATCCTGAGATGATGGTCAGTTTATCCATATCTCGCTCACCGCGGCCTCAGCTCGCCCCGCCACCGCCGCCACTGGGCCTCAGAGCGGGGAGGAGGCAGCGCCGGAGGGGAGCGTCCCCTCCACGGGCCGCGTACGGAAGCCAGCGGCAGAAAGCTGGCCGGAGAGCGCCGGGACGCCGTGCCGGAAGTACAAGTCCAGCTCCAGTGCTTCCCGGAAGTACACCACCCCGCTGTCCGTTCTCACGAGTGTTATGGGTTTTCTGCGCTAGAAAAAGAAGAGGGACAAAACCCACTGTTTCCAGGTCCAGACAAAAGCATGCCCTAGGCACTGAACGCAAAGACTGAAGCAAGCCCCACCTACAAACGAAAATAAACGGCTAACAAAGTGAGCGATAAAGTAAGTGGCTGGCTGAATGTTTCAAAATTAATACAAATACCGAAGCAGAACTCAGAAGTTTTCCAACTTCATGCTAAAGTAGCTTATCCTGACCACGGTTTAGCTTTCCATTATGAGACCTACAGTTCTGATTTTAATAACGGAAACGTGGGACTACAAATCCCAAAATGCAAAGCAGAAAACTGAACTAGAGCCGCTCACCAAGAACATGGGAAACTTGAGACCTCTGCCAAAGTATTCTGTAGTCTACCACCAAGCGCGTCTGTGGGAGGGGATGTGGCCTTGCGGCTAGAGCAGCGACTTAGAACCTGGGGAACCAGGCAGTGGCTCAATATCACGTGTTAGTGGTGCCTCCAGAAGTGATTTTTTTTTTTGGGGGGGCGGTGGGGGGAAACATACTGGGTATTAGGGCATAAGAGGCAGAGCTATACATATCTTAAGATAATATACTTTCTACACGGAGCCAGAAGGTGACAAATGTTTTTGCCATTTTAACAGCAAAGTCTTTAAGCATAGGATTAGCAAGTGCCATCCCCACCGAGCTGTAAAATAACAAAAGTCCTTTACCACTCCAGGCACAGCATTGCAGCTTTTTGCATTGGTGAAATACCATCCAAGCCAACCTGGAATGAATAAAAGCAGCCCCTGACAGAGCTTTCTCCAGACACAAGAGACCACCCGGTATAAGTCAAGACAATACCCTTTCAGGCTTAGAGTGCTGTATAAATTATGCAAAAAAATGGAAGAAGGGAACTCTGGGTAGTTCCCAAGTTTTAGACAAGAGCAGCTCCTTTATGCAGCACACTAAACCTGAAGCCTCTCTGAAGGGCTCTAATAAGAGCGAAGCACACTTCAGGGTTTGCTTTTATCAGTGGCGGCTGGTGACATTTGTAAGTGGTGCGGCGGAAAATGAATTTCAAAGAGCACCGTAGCGAGCGAGCGTAGCGAGCGAGCCCGAACAACCAAATTTTGAAAAAAGAGTGGACAAATGGTGAATTTTCAAGCAAATTTGAGAAAGCAGGAAAGTTAATAAAGCAATTGTGAAAGTGCAGTTATTATATTAATAAAGAGAAGTCATATAACATAGGTAGGTGCTTATTCAGTATAACCACAGAGCTTCATAACAGACTTCGAGATACAATGCATTTCTGAGTACCTCACAGATGTTTTTTTATTTAACAAACAACTAAACAGGTCGCAAACTAGCAGCATTCAAAGTATTCCCACACTACTGCAAACGTGCATCTTTGAAAAAACAATGGCAATTTATAAGAGGCAGGGAGCTGAGGGATAAAAAGGAAAGGTACTAGTTGGAGAGAAAGAAATGTGCGATCACTGAGAGCCAACAAAGGCGGGATTATAAAAACTAAGTGGGGGAAACAGCGAGGTATAGTGAAAAGGAGGATAAGGGTTCGAAGAGAGAGAGAAAGGGGAGGCAGAAGCAAGTGCACAGGAAGAGGTGAAGGAAAATAGGAGTTGGAAATATGGAAACGGTGGGTGGTTTAAATGGGGGTGAGAGAGTAAGAGAGGGCGTGCCCCTGGGAGCTCTTGTCATTATCATGACTGAGGATGTATGCAACCACACGATTGGCTGCCAGCAGACAATGGGTAAATGCTCCAGAAAACACAGTCCTTGTAAATAACAGACAGGTGGTTATTCTAATTAAGGATTGTATAAAGAGCTTTGTGCTGTCATTTGGTTACTTCCGAACACTTGACAAAAGGAAAATAAATGCTAAATAGAGGCAGTGCTTTAAGTGGCAATCAAAAAGTGTGGGGGGCTCTAAAAGAAGGGTGGCCAATGACGCGTACCTAGGAATCCCTTCTAAAAGGTGTGGCCTATGTAACTAAGGGTGTTGCTTAAAACCTGTTAACTAAATCCTGTGCTCCTCAGAGCGTGCCACCTGAACAGTATCCGAGTGCCTCTCTGTGGATTTTCAGTTATTAAAGTCTGTGGGAAGGGTCGTAGCCATTGAAGCGGCTCATTCACTCCTGAACACCCACAGCACTGTCCTACCGTCTCTCACTCTGCTAGACATGCTCTTTTTCTCCCCCGCATATCTCTTCTCTTTCCTTTACAGCTTGTCATTTCTCTCTCTCTTGCACACACTTCCTTTGATCTCTTCCACTTCACCATCTCCCCACACACCCAACCCGCCCACTCACCCGGAAGCACTACATTTTCTTTTCCTTTGGCGAGGCCCTTATTTCGACAGCTGTGGACGTCCTTCACATTCTTTCTCACAATTACTGTGGGCTCTGCAGAGAGGCCAAGGACTGGATGTGCATGTTGTCTGACCACCTTCACGACCCACTTGCAGGCACTAAGAGAGACTCACTGCCTTCATCCTCCTCTCCAGAACTCCTATTTGTGCCAGTTATAAACATCCACCCTCAACCTGAACTCTCATACAAAACCCGGAGGCCACAACACAAAAGTCGTATGTTGCTTGAACTAAAATACAGAAACGTTTAGAAAAAAACAAATCATCTCGAGGAATGAAAGGTGAAGTTTAACATATACAAATGTAAACAGGGACTACATTCCTAACATGGATTACTTTAAGGGTGTTTACAATCCTTTCTAGTTATTGTTGAGAAATCGAACAGTGCTTTTGCCTTTAGCGTGTGCACTTTAGAGAGCGCCGAGCAACGTTAACATGGGCATTTTGTTAACGTTGCTCGGCGCTCTAAAGTGCACAATCAACGCCGGCCATTAATATACTCTTTTCCTGGAAAAGAGTATATTAATGGCCGGCGCTTGATTGTGCACTTTGAGAACTCGCCGAGCAACGTTAAGAAAATGCTAACGTTAACATGAGCATTTCCTTTCACCCGTGCCACCAAGCTGATTGCTGTAAGTAATTTAAAATGTACTATTACTTACAACAATCAGCCTGGTGCGCGGGTGAAAGGAAATTAGTATATTTATCGTCATCACTCAGGCATCAGCTGCACTTTTTAAATACTTACTTAAACTTTACGTCGAGAAGATGAAGTGAAGTCTCGTCGTCCAGTCTCTTCTTCTTTACCGGAGCCATCCACGACGAGCAGTAGTAGCAGCCAGGCACTGCAGGCAGCCTCGGCCCTCGCACCAGAACACGACGAGGTGTGTCGTCGTGCGTCGTGTCGCAGTCAGAGTGTCCGACTAGAGTGCCTCGCTCTGACTAAGCCAATCCAGACGCTGCTCCAGCAGCGCCAGGATTGGCTTGGGCAGGGGTACACACCCGCCCATTAGTAGACCGGGGCTGCGCCATGAAGCAACCCCCGCTCTTCTAATGTGCAGGCTAATGCGCATGTGCGCCGCGGGCTGGTCAGAAAAATGACCAGCCCAGAACTGAACATGCGCACTAAGTGCGCTAGACCCGACGTCACCACCACCCCCTTGTCCTGATGATTGCTCGGGCGTCGCCCGGTGATCGTCAGTGACCGCCCGGCACGGACTTCAAGACGTACAGGAGTATTACTTGAGTCGTCTCGTCTGCTGCAGTGCTCATGTGCGTTAGTGGGGCAACGCCCAGCGCCCCAATGGACGCACCGCCCCTGGCTTTTATTCATTCCAGATTGGCTTGGATGGTATATTACCAATCCACAGCTGTAATACTGTGCTTGCAGTGATAAAAGGCTTTTGTCATTTTACAGCTCGGGTGGATGGCATTTCCTAATGCTATGCTAAAAGACTTTGCTGTCAAAATGGCAAATGCTTTGTCATTTTCTAGCTGGGCTTGGGTGGTACTGTGCTAATACTATGCTTAAAAACTGTTAGAAAAACAGATATTGAGGTGAGGAGATTCAGAGTGTGGGCGGTGGTGTAAGGTCTTCCACATAAAGAAGCTGCTCTCTGACAGATCCACAATCTATCTTCTCTCATGAAATAAAAAACCTGAAGGTAATGTACTGGGACCAGGTGGGATCAGAATTAATTATCCACCAGACCCAGGGAAACTGACCAAAGTTTTTTTGAATTTAAGCCATATTCTCTTTTTGAGAAACACAAGGACAAAATTCACAAAATCACTAAATATCAGAGGTAGGTTGGGCACCCTACCTTTAGCATCTGTCACTTGTAAATGAAAAGCCAATCATGGGGGTTCTAATTCCTGCCCTGCATGCAGAGAAACCGAGGAAATGACAGACCATATATTGTTCTTTTTATTTAAAATACACTAAACAGAGAAGACGCTGGATAATCCCATTATGCCGTTCTCTTGACGTCCGCCACTACAGGGTAGCAATGAGAATCTGTAGAGCCGATACGTCCCCAGTCATCGTTTTTTAAATTGCTAAATTTTTAGAGAGTATTTGGCCAATCTGGTGCAAAGTTTTAACATCTACTAACCCCACAATAAAATCCAATGCATCAACAGAGGTTACCTAATTGTATCTCTAGAATAATGCTGTATGATTTTATAGACTAGACCAGTGTTTTATTTTTGCAATGCTGATTTTATGCTACTTTTATGTATTGCTTTTAGACAGGATTGAAGTAATTTTTTCGTATTGTATTATTAGGAATATTGCTTTTATGGTTTATGACCGAAATAAAGTAAACAAACAAAAAGAAAGCTGCTCTCTGCTTAAAACATGGTAATTACCAAGAGTTCCCTACTTCCATATAAATGCTAAGAATATTTGAATCTGACATTGTTTGTGTGTGTATATATATACATATACATATATCAACTACACTTCCGATTCACTTGTTCAAGAAACAAACACCGACACGGAGGTAGGATCAACGATTTGGTCTTTAGTTTATTCAAATATACGCAATATATATATATCCACAAACAAGTGTCTCTTCCGTAACCCTGGGTCCATGAGAGGTGGCGCGCTATGCCGGCGGGACACGCCGGTCATTCAATCAATAAAGTCCATCAAAATAAAGCGCACTCTCAGGCATCTAGCAGATCAAAAGAAATTTGCTTGGTTTCGTAACGTGTTTCAACTGTTTGCACAGTCTTGTTCACTCACAGAATGACAAAACAAGGCATGGTTTACATATACGGTTTAGGCATAAACAAGGTGACTACTATACAATGTACTGCTAAGTGCTATGCAAATAGAAGCAGCCATTTTGTAATGTGCAATTCAAACCAAAGTTCAGTGCAGTGCAGGTGTGTGGTAATACATCATGCTAGCAATGGCATTGAGAAACAAGAAGAAGAATCAGCAGGGTCTGTGATCTCCCCATAGTGGGTGATCAATGACATGTTATAAGCCTAATATGTAATACATATTCAGTATGGAATCAGTGCAGAGTACAGTGGTAGTCCAATATTGCACGAGCCCAGTGTGCTGGAAATATATAACAACGATACAGATGAGAGATTCATTCTTGCTAAAGTGTAACATCACAGTAGTCTACAAGGCAATAGTGCCATGATCCCAATTACAGCGTGAAAATCAGTTATGGGCAAGCCAATCGCCGATCGTGTTGCACATTTTGATGAGCGTATGCATGTGTAAAAGCATATGTCTGGCCTAAAAAACATAGAGTCAAGTTCAATAAATATTCCTAGAAATTCTTGAAACATGATGATGCCTGTGAGTACGTTGACAGACATCTGGCTGTCAATATGTAACGACCTCTGGTGGGTTGGCCACACTTCTAAAGGACCTGTGGGTTGTACGGTCCAAACTGTAAGTACTAGACCAGCCATGCAACCAAGAGAAAGGAATAAAGAAGACATCCGGAGACACAACCAGCCTTGTGAATAGACCAAAATGAAACATCAGAAATTAATGAGACTTGGGGTCTCAGTAAAGACACACAGTGTGCTTGGAGTAGTAAAAAACTACTCCACCAAAACCTAATAATCTGTAAAATGATAGATAAGGTGAAAAAGTATTTTCTTACAGTGTAGTTCACCTGTGGAATTCATGAAGAAAAGGATAGGGAGCCCAATGCTCAGTGAGTCCGTTCAGACGGGGCCCCTTCCTTTCCTCCTGCAAGAGAGAACAACAAAACATTTGATTAAAAACAGATAAAATGATAAGATCAAACAAAACCCTGTGTAAATTCATATAAAGAAGAAGCATGTCTGAATAACATGAAATCTATAATGCATAGTAACATGAAAATCTTGAGTAATAAGTGTGACTGAACAACAGAGAAGTAAATTACCCCGCATGTGTACGCCCAGTTCCTCATCCTGGTTGTGCCCCCCGGGGCTTTTGGTTTCTAGTTCAATGATATACTTGGACTCCCTTTTGCGTAGTTTGAGAACTCTGTTGCCCCCTCTGTAATCACCTAGTACCTGCTCAATGGCAAAGTATCTAAGGAGGGAACTGTTGGAGAGGTGGTATTGTTCAAAATGTCTGGCAATAGGGTAGTGCGTGTCCTTATTCGTGATTGCCCTTATGTGCTCTAAAATCCTTTTCTTAACCATAAAGGTGGTACTGCCCATGAATCGGAGGTTGCATGGGCACTCAAGGACATATATGACAAAATTGGAGCTACAAGTGAGAAATTGTGTTATTTTTATATTCTTCCCTAGTGTGGTAAATTCCTTTTTCATGTAACTACTGCGGCAAGCCTTGCAGTGGCCACATGGAAAAAATCCCTGTAAAGTGTGTTCATTCGGACGACGTTGAGTCGTAATATCGCCATGTACAAGAATGTCTTGTAAGTTGCAACCTCTTCTATAGGTGACCCTCGGTCTTTCATGTAAGGTGGGGCCAATTATGGGGTCACTGGTTAAGATGTTCCAGTTTTTGGTAAGTATCTTCTGCATTTCCTGTGAATTCTTATTGTATGTGAGGATAACCCTGGTGTTGTTGGGGCTATCATCGTGTTCCTTGGTGGTATTGTCAGTGAGTGTTTGTTCCCTGGGTATCTTACTGGCTTTGATGATTGCCTTGTTCAGAACCCATTGCGGATAGCCGCGTTCCTGGAATCTCTTCATCATATTGTTTGTCTCCAAAGCGTAAGCCTCATCTGTGTTGCAGTTTCTTCTTGCCCTGAGCAGTTCACCATATGGAATGCTCTATTTCAAATTGTCTGGGTGACTGCTCAGGGCATGGAGAAGGCTGTTCCCTGCTGTTGGTTTACGAAACAGGTTAGTGTGGATAGTGTTTTTCTCAATGCTGATGCCTACATCAAGAAATTTGATGTTTTCCCTGCTCATGGTGTATGTCAGATTGAGGTTATAGTCGTTGCAGTTAAGTTTGTTGACAAAAATCCTGGCACTATCCTCACTGCCTCTACAAATGATGAAGAGGTCGTCAATGTATCGTAACCACAGCGTGACCTCCCCCCTTCTGCCAGTTCGGGATGTATCAAGTGGAGTTCCTCTCCCCACACCCCCAAGAAAAGATTGGCAAAGATGGGTGCAAAGCACGTACCCATCGCTGTACCCAGTGTCTGCCTGTAGATGGTACCGTTAAACATAAAGATATTATTGCTCAGGCAGTGTTTTATCATTTCTAGCAGCATGCTGGTGTGTTGAAGAAAGCCAATATTTCTGTTTTTAGGGAAACGATAACATGATTTAATCCCCAGGTCATGATCAATGATTGTGTAGAGGGAGTTGACATCCATAGTAATCAGAAGGAAACCATCCTCCCATAACACCCTCTCTAGTTTGGCCAAGAAATCTTTGGTATCCCTGACATGTGAGGGCAGTGACGTGAGAAAATCTCTAAGGAAATGGTCTACATATTGAGATATATTCTCCAAAGCACTTCCTCTAAAGGATACTATGGGTCTACCCTGAGGGTTTTCTTTGTCTTTATGAATTTTGGGGAGTAAGTACAGTGTACGGGAAGTTTGGGATAGTCATTTTTGAGATAACAGAACTCATCCCATTCAAGGATCCCCTTGTCTTTCAATGCAGTGAGTTTTTCCCATTTCAACAATGCTGCTGCTATATTCTTCCTTAGTGATCCTGGTGTAGAATCTGGTATCATCAAGTTGTCTAAGGGCCTCTGCAATGCACTGTTCCCTTCCCCACAGGACAATGTTGCCCCCCTTATCTGAAGGGCGTATGAGGATGTCCCTCTCTTCTGCTAACCCTTGTATAATTTTGGATTCAGCCAGAGATATGTTATGGTTATCTGTGAACCATTTGCGGTGTCTGAATCTAGTGAGAGCTCTAATCATGGTGTCGTGAAAGGTGTCTATATTGTTGTTGGAAATGGCCCTTTTTGCAGGGTCACCCCTAAACTTTTTGCCTGCCTCCTGTATTTTTGCTGACCTGTTTCTGTTGGTTTTATGACTCTGGGCACTTTACCACTGCTGTTCAGTGCTAAAGTGCATATGCTCTCCCTTTGTAAATATGACTATGTGAATTGGTATATCCCTGATTGGCTTATTTGGTTTACCTGTTAGTCCCTAGTAGTGTGGCCTGTGTGTGCCCAGGGCTCGCAAACCAAATGCTGCTGGTGGGCCTGCAGCACTGATGTGTGCCACCCACAGAAGCAGCTTGTAAAGTGTGTCTCAGACCTGCCACTGCAGTGTCTGTGTGCAGTCCAGAACTGCCATCTTGGCTGTGAAGTGCACCCACTTCCCAGCCCCTGAACCTTCCCTTGGCATCTTGTAAGTCACCCCTATGGTAGGGTGCATTGTATGTGTAAGGTAGGACACGCCTTGCTGTTTGTAGCATGTCCTGGTAGTGAATTATGCCCCATTTCGTTTTTCACTACTGTAAGGCTACCTGTTCCTCATAGGCTAGAATGGGCAGTTTGACTATTACATTCTATAGTCCTAACTGACCCCAGGAACATGGTAGAAAAACGAATTTAGAATGCCTGAGCTCAGAATATTAAAATACATCTTTTAGTGAAGTTTATTTTTATATTCTGTGTTTGAAAATACCACTTTTAGAAAGTAGGTATTTTCTTGCCTAAGCCTTCCAGTGTGCTCTGCTGTTATGTGTATTGGCTGTCTGGTTTTAGAGGGGCAGGGCAGGCTGAGTCAGACCTGGGTTGAATAGAGAGATCTGCATTTAGAGTGTGGGGAGGGGTGGCTCCTTGACCTGAATAGGGCTGTGCCTGGCAAGGTGAATGCTGGCTCCACCTCCTACTGTGTGTCTGCTAGCAGACCCCTCTTTCTGAAAGGAAGAATGCAGCCTGGTAAACAAAGTGCTCCAGGCCTGAGCAGAACTGGTTCTGGCTAGGTTCAGTGACTTGTAGTTTCTGAGAACAAAGACTTTTGGGGTATAAATATCTGTGCTCAAACCCCTACAATTTGTATTGCTTTTGGATCTGGAGAGGAAACTCTGTCCGTGCCACTGGAGGAATCTGCAGGAAGTGACTGTCCTTGTGCTTGTGTGTTGTTTCTTGCACTGGCCTGCAGCAGTGACCACTGGACCTTGAAGAAGAGGAAAAGGAACTTTTGAGAGAACTTTTATTTTTGTTACAGCAATTACCCAAGGGCTAGGAAGAGAGCTAGCCTCCTGCTGGAGTCTCAGGCACATCAGACTCCACCACCAACCTCCTGCTTCCTCCCTGCGAGGATTGCTATCTGCTGATGAGGCTCCTGTGAGTTCCAGGGCCTCTAGTTTTGCTTCAGAGAAAAGAGTGCTGGAAATCGTTGCTAACGCACGTTTGCGAGCCACTGCAGCTGAGACGCGCTGGAAAAATCATCGCGCTGCTGTCGCCGAGCGCTCGCAACCCCTAAAGAAATCATCGCTTCAAGACATCACTTTGCGGACGCCGTGCGTCCGCCATTTTCATCGCATCGCACCGGATTTCGTCGCTCCCTCGCGGAGCGTCATCTCTTCGCATCGCAACACAATCGCACAGCGCAACAGGATCGTCGCATCGACTTCTCCCTCGCGGCAAGAAAGTCATCGCATCGGCGGCCTAGCGTGCAGAAGTTGGTCGCAGTGTCTCCGCACGCATCACGCAGATCAGCGCATCATCCTCCCTTGCGGCAAGGATTTCAACGCATCGCCGGCCTCGCGTGCTGAGAATCATCGCTACCACTTCTTTGCGACATTTTGTTGGTTTTGCTACTAAACCCAGGTACTTTGTGAGAGAAAGGGTCGCAGAGACCACTGCTTTGAATTTGAACTTTATTTTTGCAACCTTTGAACTATTTTTTGACAGTCCTTCAACAGCCATCCTATTTTTTGACAGTCTTATGAGAGAAAGGGTCGCAGAGACCACTGCCTTGAATTTGAACCTTATTCTTGCAACCTTTGAACTATCTTTGACAGCCCTTCAACAGCTATCCTATTTTTGACAGTATTGTGGCTTTTACAGTTATTGGTCTTGTGATAAATCTGCCTTTATATAAAGATACTTATTTTTTTAACTACTTGTGTGGTGTCCCTCTGTAGTGTTCCTCACTGTGTTACTGTGTATGGTCATAAATGCTTCACACCCTGCCTCTGAGATAAGCCTACCTGCTCGTGCTACGTTACCACAGGGTTGAGCAGGGGTATTAAAGAGGGTAGCCCTCTCACTCTGACTTAGGAAGAAGGGTCCCTACTTGGACAGTGGCCAGCCATTGCCAGCTAGAGACCCCCATTTCTAACATTGGTGGTCAGCGGTGAGGATCTGGACTTGCATTTATGATCGCATACAATACTTATAGTGTACACTACTAGTGAGTGCAGACCATAACGTACCGCATACATTTTTTGAGAGTTTTTTTGGATCCTATATTGTAATTGATATTGCCGGTGATTTTTCACCCGCACACATTTCCTGAGAGTTTTTGGGATCCTATATTGTGATTGATATTGCCGGTGAATTTTCACCCGCGCCCATTTTTTGAGAGTTTTTGGATCCCATATTGTAATTGATATTGCCGGTGATTTTTCACCTGCGCACATTTTTTGAGAGTTTTTGGATCCCATATTGTAATTGATATTGCCGGTGATTTTTCACCCGCACACATTTTTTGAGAGTTTTTGGATCCCATATTGTAATTGATATTGCCGGTGATTTTTCACCTGCGCACATTTTTTGAGAATTGTTGGATCCTATATTGTGATTGATATTGCCGGTGATTTTTCACCTGCGCACATTTTTTGAGAATTGTTGGATCCTATATTGTGATTGATATTGCCGGTGATTTTTACCCGCATACATTTTCTTGAGAAGTTTTCTTCTATCTTTTATTGATATTGCCCGTGATTGTTACAATGGGCAAGCCTATGTTTTATTGATATTGCCGGTGATAGTACCCGCATACATTTTTGAGAATTGTTGGATCCTATATTGTGATTGATATTGCCGGTGATTTTTTACCCGCATACATTTTCTTGAGAAGTTTTCGTCTATCTTTTATTGATATTGCCCGTGATTGTTACAATGGGCAAGCCTATTGTTTATTGATATTGCCGGTGATAGTACCCGCATACATTTTTGAAAGTTTTTGGATCCTATATTGTGATTGATATTGCCGGTGATTTTTTACCCGCATACATTTTCTTGAGAAGTTTTCTTCTATCTGTTATTGATATTGCCCGTGATTGTTACAACGGGCAAGCCTATTTGTTTTATTATTGATATTGCCAGATATTGCTACAATGGGTCTTGCTGAAATGAGACCTACCTTTTATATAGATGATCTGTTAACCTACAGTCTAGAGGAGCTAAGGGGTTCTGTGAGGAGAAGGGCTTAGCAGTGAGTAGGAAGGAGACTCAGCTATCCCTGCAGACATCCCTGAGACTTTGGCAACAAGACAGATGGAGATTCTTGGAGTCCCAGTACACCTACCAAGAGGGTAGTTGGTCTGAGGGTGGCTCTAGAGAGTCTGAAGAGGAGGAAGAAAGTGTTATGGAATATCTCATAGGTGGGGAGTTCCTTGATGAGCCTAGTGCCTATGGTAGTGCCAGATTCCCCTCATGGTCCCCAGAGGAGTTGGGGGACAGGCGGGAAGGTCCCATAGGTAGGGAGTCCCTTGCTGGATCTAGTGCACAGGGTAGTGCCCAATCCCCTTCATGGTCCCCAGAGGAGTTGGACAGACAGAGGGAGAGGGAGTACCAGCTGGAATTGGAGAGGCTCCAAATAGAGATTGCCCAGCTGGAGGCGCACCTAGCGCAGCTAGCAGAAAAGGAGAAGTTAGCTCCAGAGGGGAGGTTACCCCTGGAGCGCAGTTTTAATTGTCTGGATTCCCCAGAGAGGGTGGGGTCCAGTGGTGGCAGCAAAATTGAAGTATATAGTGATGACAGTGTAGTACACCCACCCAGGGATGTGGCACCTGACTTGAAGGAGGGGGTTGATCTACACCAGGGGATTCAAGGACCTGAGATAGCTCCATTGGTGTGCAGTGTCCCTGAGGTGGATTGGGGAACTAGCGCAGGGGCCCATAGTCCTAGTGAAAGGAGGGATACTCTACCGACTCTGGATGAGAGGTGCAGGGAGAGGGGTTCCCCCGTGGTTGAAGTCCTGGTGTATGAGTGTGAGGACCGCCCAGAAGAGTGTGGGTTGAGTGATAGAGACAGTCAGTTAATGTCTCGCCCATTTCAAGAGAGTGGTGTGGGGTACGTGTGTGAGGCACTGGATTGTGAGGTAAAGGTTAGCACCTGTGTGGAGCTGTGTAATCCAATTGTGGGAGAGCATATTGTGAGTTCCTGTTTTCCAGAGCTAGGCCAACACCTGTCAGATTGTGAGTTCTCTGATCCTAGGGAACTTGCACAGGAGGCAGACCTCTGGGTGAGTACCAGAGGCTCTGTAGAGGCATTAGGGAATGACCCTAAGAGAAGTGGTTCAGAAGTTTTCCAACCCAGAGTGCTGGGAAAGGTTAGGAGTGTTACAGCTGGGTCCCCTGTTGTGAGGAGGTTGTAGGGCCTCACATCCTGTCTCGTGGGAGCAGGAGTGAGACTGGGATAGGTCCCGAAGTGCCCCAGCCTCAGTCCCCAGGACTGGATGGTTCCATGAGGGAACACCAGGTGGGGAGCCTAGTCTGTCTGGATGGACCGTCCATTGTGGGGGGTACCCCAGTGTTAGGTGAGCTGGGAGTGCCTGTAGTCAGGCCTCCATCAGTTCTTGTGCCTGGCAGTGCCACTCCTAGGGGGAGGGTACAGAAGTCCAGTCTGAGGGATGAAAGGGGGAAAGAGTCCCCAGTGGAAGAACCAGTGGGTCAGGGGCCAGCCTCATAGGATTGGCCATGGTGACGCCACTTCTGTCCTGGGGCATCTTCACGCACTGTCAGAGGGACAGGAGGTCGTGAGCTCTGTGCCAGGCAGACTGTCACGCAACACGCTAGGTATGTGTCACCCTCAGGAAGTCCTGGTTGGCCAGGCAGTTGTTCAGCCGCAGGGGTTGGTCCCTGGGTTGGTAAGTCAGGTCCAGGAGTTGTCTGACCTGGAGGGAGGGACAACTGTAAGCAGTGTCCCGACCATTTTTTCCAAGAGCACCACTCCAGGTGGGAGGGTGCAGTATGCTGGAAGGGGGTGCAGAGGGAGGGAGTCCTCGCCTCTGACCCCGGTGCACCCTGAGGGTTTTTTCAGGTTGGTAGGTCAGTTGCAGGGTCCAGGCCCTGAACTGGTGGAGGGGTGTGTTTCCCTTGAGGGGAGCCTGTGTGCTCCCCAGGAAGTCCTGGGTGGCCAGGCGGTTGTTCAACCCCAGGGGTTGGTCCCTGGGATGGTAAGTCAGGTCCAGGTGTTTTCTGACCTGGAGGAAGGGACAACTGTAAGCAGTGTCCCGACCATATTTTTTTCCTAAAAGCACCACTCCAGGTGGGAGGGTGCAGTATGCTGGAAGGGGGTGCAGAGGGAGGGAGTCCTCGCCTCTGACCCCACTACCACCTGAGGGTTTTTCCAGGTTGATGGATCAGTTGCAGGGACAAGGCCCTGAACTAGTGGAAGAGTGTATTTTCCTTGGGGGGAATTGGTGTACTCCCCAGAAGTCCTGGGTTGCCAGGCACAGGCCCAGCCTAAGGGTACAGACCCTAGGTTGGGGGGCCAGGTTCAGGGTGTCCCCCCTGATCTGGAGGAAGGGGCAACTGCTAACAGTGCCCCTCCCGGTTTGTGTTATGGAGGCACCTCTCCAAGTGGGAGGGTGCCGGGCCCCAGTAAAGGGGGTGGGGAGAGGGCAGCCTCACCCCTGACCTCCGCCCAGTCTAAGGGTACAGACCCTATGCTGGGATACCAGTTGCAGGATAGAACCCCTGAACTGGTGGGCGAATTATGCAGGACACCTGCCTCAGGTGCCCTGACAATTCTGGAGGGGGTACCGCTCCAAGTGGGAGGGTACCGAGCCCCAAAGAGAAGGACCGGGTGTGGGGGAGCCCACCCCAGTCGCTGGCCCCGCCGTTGGGTACAGGCCCAGGGCTGGTGGGTCAGTGTCAGGACGCGTTGCCTGACCTGACAGGAGGGAGAGTGGACAAAAGGTGCCAGACACCTGGGGTTACTGCCCCGCACTCTCTGATGCCACAAAAGTTTGAGAGCCCTGAGAGGTATAGGGCTTGGATTTTATCACTGACTACTGTCAGTGACTACTGGGGCTTGTTGTTTATCTGTTGGGACACACCTGGGGGCCAGTTAAGGTTAGATGCTGCACAGGTGGTATCCACAGGTGAGGGGAAGAGTTCCCCATTGGTTATCTTAGTGGGCCCTAGGAGTGTGGACAGAGGGATCCACCAGGGTTCAGATTGGAGTAGAGCTGCCATATGCCCCTGCAGTTGCGGGCCAGTTCCGTGTTCTATCGCTCGAAGCAGGGAAGCCCATCAAAGTAGTGATTGGTCTACCCTGCGTTTTGGCTGGAAGGGGGTTGTGTTGGAAATGGCCCTTTTTGCAGGCTCACCCCTAAACATTTTGCCTGCCTCCTGTATTTTTGCTGACCTGTTTCTGTTGGTTTTATGACTCTGGGCACTTTACCACTGCTGTTCAGTGCTAAAGTGCATATGCTCTCCCTTTGTAAATATGACTATGTGAATTGGTATATCCCTGATTGGCTTATTTGGTTTACCTGTTAGTCCCTAGTAGTGTGGCCTGTGTGTGCCCAGGGCTCGCAAACCAAATGCTGCTGGTGGGCCTGCAGCACTGATGTGTGCCACCCACAGAAGCAGCTTGTAAAGTGTGTCTCAGACCTGCCACTGCAGTGTCTGTGTGCAGTCCAGAACTGCCATCTTGGCTGTGAAGTGCACCCACTTCCCAGCCCCTGAACCTTCCCTTGGCATCTTGTAAGTCACCCCTATGGTAGGGTGCATTGTATGTGTAAGGTAGGACACGCCTTGCTGTGTGTAGCATGTCCTGGTAGTGAATTATGCCCCATTTCGTTTTTCACTACTGTAAGGCTACCTGTTCCTCATAGGCTAGAATGGGCAGTTTGACTATTACATTCTATAGTCCTAACTGACCCCAGGAACATGGTAGAACAAGCATTTGCAATGCAATAGGTCTCGCATTTACGCGAGTTTGAGCTATTGACATTGCAAATAACAATGCCTTTTATTTTTGTTTTTAAAACATAAATAAAAGGCATTGTCATTTACAATGCCAATAGCTTAAACTTGCGTAAATGCGAGACCTATTGCATTGCAAATGCTTGTTATTAACTGGCTCCATCCTGCTAAGACGGCGACAAAGCCAGTCCGCCTGGTATGAGAAGCAATTACCATAAACCACGGATACAGGAAAGGTAAGCCCTAAGGCGTCCTCCCACTGGGATGGACGTCTCTTCCGGAGTCTAGGGTCCCTATCCTACAGAGGGGGGGGGAGGACCCCTTACATTAGGCGTTCCCGGCCTTTTCTATGCCCCGCGCCCCAAGGAAATGTTTGATTAATGCTCGCACCCCCTGCGCCTTTTCTCACTGGATTCCTGTTATGCATACAGTACATACTTTCCCTCTTTGTTGCACCCCTGAAATGCCATCTCGCATCCCTCGGGGGTGCGGGCACCCCAGGCTGGGAACCCCTACCTTACATGAATGACAGACATGTTGCAACTCTGACCTGTATCGAAAGATGTCATTGTAACCGATCTCAGGGCTTGTCGCTGTGACACACAGATACTGCAGGCGAGTACAAAGTTCACTTATAGTGCCGCATAATTCTGTAAAACACCAGTGCCACAGGAGACTCCCAGTCTGACCTATCTCGAAAGGTGTCACTGTAACCGATCTCAGGGCTTGTCGCTGTGACACACAGATACTGCAGGCGAGTACAAAGTTCACTTATAGTGCCGCATAATTCTGTAAAACACCAGTGCCACAGGAGACTCCCAGTCTGACCTGTATCGAAAGGTGTCACTGTAACCGATCTCAGGGCTTGTCGCTGTGACACAGGCGAGTACAAAGGTCTACATTGTGCATTGTGCAACGCCCCAGAACACAAAGGATTGTATTCACTTTTTCCCCAGACAGCTTGTTGCTAAGATATTAAACTCTCCCCAACTGCCCTCAAAGGCAGCTACAGTCACCCTAACATACTCCATTACTGGGGTAATTAACGGCTCGTCGTCTTTAATTGTCTGTACTGAGTAGACAGATTGCGTTGCTACAGCTTTTCAATGTTGCATTGACTCGAAATAGGTCATAAATATATTTACACATCGATATACATAAATATAAAACCAAACTCTCTCAAGGTTAGAGTGAAGCATATATTATGCAAAATAGCAGGTAAGGAACTCAACGTAACTTGATCTTGGCTTAGAGCACACGCCAAATCGGCCGACCTCAAATCTCTGTTTTTCAAAGAGTCTAAGGACAGGCTCGGCTCGCTTGAGATCTGCGCGGTGCTAGAAAGGGGACAAAGTCTTTGAACGAAGGGCTCGCCAGGCCGACATCCGCACTGCGTTGATAAGTGGCAAATGAGCTTTTGCGCTGCAGGCCCAGAGTTACAGCTCCAGTGGATCCCGTAGCAGGCACTTCAACCGGAAGACGTTAAAGCAGCGCCTGACACGTGTTTTGCTCTCACCGGAGCTCTTAGGTGAAGTATAACTTTGTCCAGCCACCAGGGGGCGCTCAGTACAGGTCCGGACAATCACAAGCCTACGCAAAACCTTGGTTAGAAATCCCTGGTTGGCTTCTTGTCTTGGGTGCAGATCGCCTCCCGGAATGGAGCGCATCTCCTGCGGACCTCAAATATTTCTAGAACTTTGAGGTTCAGCATTTGCTCAATTCTTCCCGTGCAGAGCTAGAAAGTGAAGCGTAAGGCTTCGATTAAAGACAGTGTGCTACCCACCTGAGCCGAACCCCCTCCCTCCCCCCCCAAAAAAACCAGTGGCGGCGCCTGCGGACTTCGCCGCACTTCGGCTCGTGCGGCCCAGGGACGGGGCCGCCAAAGCAAACAAAAAAAAACCAGTAGAGGAAGTCCGGCGGGAGCCCACCCCGCCTTCGTGAATGTCCATGGTGCGGCCAAAGCAGGATTTTACGCGGGGCTCCTGGGAGCAAGACGGAGCCCCGCGTGTTGCTGCAGTGACCGGCTGAAGGCGGAGACCAGCCGAGGAGCAGCGCAGAGTCCCCACAACAGCAGGTAAGTGGAGTGAGGCATGCTGTGCAAGTAAAGCGCGCCGCGCTTGGAGCTTGCGTGCGCATTTAAAAGTGCTATTGCATGAGGCTTGCAAGGACGGAAGGGGGACAGGAGATGTGCACAGTGCGTGTTCACGGGCGCGTTCACATTTCCAGTCCGTCCTGCGCGTGCACAGCTCCTGTCTCCCTTCCGAAGCAAGTCAGCAACAATAAGTCTCGCTAGCGACAGCGCTTCGCGCTGCGTCGCTAGGTCGAGACCTAAAAACGAATTTAGAATGCCTGAGCTCAGAATATTAAAATACATCTTTTAGTGAAGTTTATTTTTATATTCTGTGTTTGAAAATACCACTTTTAGAAAGTAGGTATTTTCTTGCCTAAGCCTTCCAGTGTGCTCTGCTGTTATGTGTATTGGCTGTCTGGTTTTAGAGGGGCAGGGCAGGCTGAGTCAGACCTGGGTTGAATAGAGAGATCTGCATTTAGGAGTGTGGGGAGGGGTGGCTCCTTGACCTGAATAGGGCTGTGCCTGGCAAGGTGAATGCTGGCTCCACCTCCTACTGTGTGTCTGCTAGAAGACCCCCTCTTTCTGAAAGGAAGAATGCAGCCTGGTAAACAAAGTGCTCCAGGCCTGAGCAGAACTGGTTCTGGCTAGGTTCAGTGACTTGTAGTTTCTGAGAACAAAGACTTTTGGGGTATAAATATCTGTGCTCAAACCCCTACAATTTGTATTGCTTTTGGATCTGGAGAGGAAACTCTGTCCGTGCCACTGGAGGAATCTGCAGGAAGTGACTGTCCTTGTGCTTGTGTGTTGTTTCTTGCACTGGCCTGCAGCAGTGACCACTGGACCTTGAAGAAGAGGAAAAGGAACTTTTGAGAGAACTTTTATTTTTGTTACAGCAATTACCCAAGGGCTAGGAAGAGAGCTAGCCTCCTGCTGGAGTCTCAGGCACATCAGACTCCACCACCAACCTCCTGCTTCCTCCCTGCGAGGATTGCTATCTGCTGATGAGGCTCCTGTGAGTTCCAGGGCCTCTAGTTTTGCTTCAGAGAAAAGAGTGCTGGAAATCGTCGCTAACGCACGTTTGCGAGCCACTGCAGCCGAGAGCGCTGGAAAAATCATCGCGCTGCTGCCGCTGGGTGCTCGCAACACGAAACCATCGCTAACGCCCCTTTGCGAGCCGCTGCAGCTGAGACGCGCTGGAAAAATCATCGCGCTGCTGTCGCCGAGCGCTCGCAACCCCTAAAGAAATCAACGCTTCAAGACATCGCTTTGCGGACGCCGTGCGTCCGCCATTTTCATCGCATCGCACCGGATTTCGTCGCTCCCTCGCGGAGCGTCATCTCTTCGCATCGCAACACAATCGCACAGCGCAACAGGATCGTCGCATCGACTTCTCCCTCGCGGCAAGAAAGTCATCGCATCGGCGGCCTAGCGTGCAGAAGTTGGTCGCAGTGTCTTTGCACGCATCACGCAGATCAGCGCATCATCCTCCCTTGCGGCAAGGATTTCAACGCATCGCCGGCCTCGCGTGCTGAGAATCATCGCTACCACTTCTTTGCGACATTTTGTTGGTTTTGCTACTAAACCCAGGTACTTTGTGAGAGAAAGGGTCGCAGAGACCACTGCTTTGAATTTGAACTTTATTTTTGCAACCTTTGAACTATTTTTTGACAGTCCTTCAACAGCCATCCTATTTTTTGACAGTCTTATGAGAGAAAGGGTCGCAGAGACCACTGCCTTGAATTTGAACCTTATTCTTGCAACCTTTGAACTATCTTTGACAGCCCTTCAACAGCTATCCTATTTTTGACAGTATTGTGGCTTTTACAGTTATTGGTTTTGTGATAAATCTGCCTTTATATAAAGATACTTATTTTTTATAACTACTTGTGTGGTGTCCCTCTGTAGTGTTCCTCACTGTGTTACTGTGTATGGTCATAAATGCTTCACACCCTGCCTCTGAGATAAGCCTACCTGCTCGTGCTACGTTACCACAGGGTTGAGCAGGGGTATTAAAGAGGGTAGCCCTCTCACTCTGACTTAGGAAGAAGGGTCCCTACTTGGACAGTGGCCAGCCATTGCCAACTAGAGACCCCCATTTCTAACAATTGTCATGCGATGTGATGGGAAAAAAGGTTGAGCGTGGTTTGAAAGACATAGATGCAGATAAATCAGTGATGAAGTCAAGTTCACTCAGAGCATCTGTGAGATTATTTGGATCCACGGTTGTCTCACCATGGAGCTCATGTAGGCTGGGAATGGTGTCAATGTCGTGCACATTGAGGTCTAACATGGGAGTGGATACATTCATGACACCTGCCCTGCTATTATCTCTGGTGTCATTGTTGGCTTTGGCTTTGAGGCTATGCCATTTGCTAAGTTTCAATTTTCTAATGAATTTGTAAAGGTCAATTCTAGTATCAGAATAATTAAAAGCTTCTGACGGACAAAATGACAATCCTAGACATAGAGTACTTTTTTCCATATTGGATAATGGTCGATTGGTAAGTCTTACGATAGTTTTGTTTACCAATTGTTCATCCATTATAATCTCTTTTTGGAGCTTCCTCTTCTGGTTCCCATATGATCCTTTCCTCTTCCTCTTTTCTTCTCTTTGCTTGAGGCACTTTCTCCTCTGTCTGCTTCTTCCTGTCTTCTTCCACGTCCTCTGCCTCTTTGGCCTCTTCCTCTCGTCCTGGTTTTCGGTGGCGTTGTTCTTGCTGCTTGCCGGCCCCTCCTTAGGAGCCGGTATTCGTCTACAAAAGTAGTTGCAGTGACTTTTCCTGTATTGTCGCTCCCAGAGGTGGTACTGGTTGTAGCGATGGATGTGTCAGTCTCAGTGTCACTGCTGTTCCTTGGTTCATTGCCGGATTGACCTGATATTTTGGTGGTAGAGATTGGTTCAAGGTCTCCATTGTTGTATAGGTGGTCATACTTGGGACTGTATTTAAGAATCCTGCCGCTTTCGTAGTCACCGCAGTCCCTATGAAGCTTCCTTTGTTTCCTCGCTTTGATGTCTTCTTCATATTTCCGCATGCAGGGTTTGAGATCATCCATACATTTTTTGATACTGTCTTGGTCACTGTTGGTTTTCAATTTTCTTCTATTTTGTTCATATCTTGGATAATTTTCTCCCTGTCTGACCAGCCATATTTGATCAATATGTTCAGCATGTTTTTCAAACTCGTTGCAGAATTTTCAATCCATTCCTCCAGCATTTTGGGGTTTGGAGACTCATACGAGGGTGTTATGTATATCCTCAGTCCACGAGGCACCATATCCTTATCCAGGCAATCCTGCAGTGATATTGCCTCCCACCACTTGGATGTTTCTGCCTTTTTAAGTTTCTCATATTTTCTCAATTTGTCTTTGAGGGACATATCTTGTGTAGTTGCTGGTTTGGGAGCTTGTCCCTTTCCAGGGGCACGTGCAAAGAGTGTCTGGGCAGCCGCCCTTCTTTCTGCTTCCTCTTCCATCGTTAATCTTAGGGTTTTGCTTGCTGATTCCACGAAGCTAAGGCTTCACAAACGTTATGAATCAATTGGTCCACTCTTGGTCTGCAATCTACCCCCTCCTATAGATTTGAGGGTTCCTCCTGCTGTATGTAATGCTACAGGGTAGAAGACGTCTGCACTGTAAGAAGTTGCTGGCACTGGAAATGCCCCCGCAAAGGTTATGGATGTTGTGTAACCTTCAGCACCTGCATCGCCAAAGCCAGAGACGTAGGTGCTCCCTAAGCGCTGCGGTAAGGGTGGAACGTGCCACGCGTCCTTTGATGCACCTGCGGTCCCCCTGCCCCTACCCGGGAAACCACAGTCAGCCTCAGCCGCACCTACCTCTGGGATGCGGTGCGGTCCGTGTCCTGATGCGAGTCAGCTTGCAGTTAGATGTATCTCCACAGCAGTGTGCTTCGGCCGGCCGGCGGGTCCTCCATTAAATCCACAAACGAGAGTCCCTTCCATAACCCTGGGCCTGTGAGAGGTGGCGTGCTATGCCGGATGGGACACGCCGGACATTCAATCAATAAAGTCCATCCAATTAAAGCGCACTCTCAGGCATCTAGCAGATCAAGAGAAATTTCATTGGTTCCGTAACGCGTTTCAACAGTTTGCACAGTCTTGCTCACACACAGAATGACAAAACAAGGCATGGTTTACATATCCGGTTTAGACATAAAAATGGTGACTACTATACAATGTACTGCTAAGTGCTGTGCAAATAGAAGCGGCCATTTTGTAATGTGCAATTCAAACCACAGTTCAGTGCAGTGCAGGTGTATGGTAATACATCATGCTAGCGATGGCATTGAGAAAAAAGAAGTAGAATCAGCAGGGTCTGTGATCTCCCCATAGTGGGTGATCAATGACATGTTATAAGCCTAATATGTAATACATATTCAGTATGGAATCAGTGCAGAGTACAGTGGTAGTCCAATATTGCACGAGCCCAGTGTGCTGGAAATATATAACAACGATACAGATGAGAGATTCATTCTTGCTAAAGTGTAACATCACAGTAGTCTATAAGGCAATAGTGCCGTAATCTCAATTGCGGTGTGAAAATCAGTTATGAGCAAGCCAATCGCCGATTGTGTTGCACATTTTGATGAACGTATGCATGTGTAAAAGCATATGTCTGGCCTAAAAAACATAGAGTCAAGTTCAATAAATATTCCTAGAAATTCTGCCAGATGTCTGTCAACGTACTCACAGGCATCATGTTTCAAGAATTTGTCGACATGTTTCAGGGCTCCAGGTTTTAGGGTATTTATTTTTTAAATATTTCTGTCTGTATTTATCCATATTTATTTTCTGAATAAACAAAGCTATAAGTCATACATTTTCACAATTATTTAACCTACAAATATGTACTCATACTTTTCTTCTTATCGGGTTTTAGTATATTACACAGCCAACTATAATAAAAAATTGCACACACATGAAAACATTGCCATTTTCATACAAATATATGTTGTGCTATGCAGTCGTTTAAGGAAATTCCCTACCGTTTTAACTCTCTATGCTGTCAATCTGCACAGCTATTGACATGGAATGAATTAATGAGAGTATGGAGAGGCAATCAAAAAATGCCCAATTTTCAGCATTTTTCCACTTTAAAAAATAAAATACAGACAGGAAACATATTGTTTTCTGTTTGTATTTATTTGTAAAAATCAGTAAAAACTGAAATGTGGGAGCCTTAGTTATAAGTCACTAGATGTCCTCTCCATGTCAGTCAGAAGTGGACATACGCACAACAGACAAACATACATGCAGGCCTACCAGCCGCGGCCCGTCCAGGTAAGAGCGGTGGGGCGGTGGGGCCGGATGAGGGGGGATTTTGACGGACCATGACGAAGGAAAATTAATTATTTATTTAATGTTCCCTTGTCATTGTCCGTCGAAATACCCCCGCCTCACCGCTCGTACCTATATGGACCGCACCTGAGGCCTACTTGATGCAATGCAGGAAACAGGTACTAGTGCCTAGAGATAAACATAGGTTATTTTCCACTCCATTATGCTCTTATTCCATCCTTTTAATTGAAATGTTGTTTGTTCAAACACAGCACACTTGCATGCAGAGGAATGCATGGTAACAAGCCCCATATATTGGGTAGCCACCTGCATCCTTAGGGCAAAAAACATATAGGTGTCAGTGACACACTGCACAGCAGCAAGCGCAAGTGGAACACGGTTGGCAGAACCTCTTTACAAGAGAAACTATCATGTATTCGTTTAGACAGACACCACATCCTGATACCACTCAAAACCACACAACAGAACAAAAGAAAAAAAGCACCTTGGAGAAATATAGAGATAAAAGACACAAAACAACAAATTAGAAAGCCGCAACATGCCTGGCTCAAAACAAACGCCAAACAAGACAAATTTCACCTAGAGAAAATTAACAGATTATACAAGTCAGCTATCAAAAAGCTAAGAAAAGGTACTATTCAGACAGAATTCAAAATGCTAAATGGGCAAATAAAGAATTCTATAAAATACTCAATGAATTTCATACACCAAATTGCCTAGAAGGAACTCATCCCGTTACTCAAGATTTCACAGACAAACTGGCAAATCATTTCACGGACAAAGCAGACACGTTGGATTCATACTTAAAACAGAGACAAAGCACCAGCACTAACCCTTTCACAAAACAACAATCCAAGAATACTCTAACCCAGCCTCTCCGTTCCTTCCAACACATCTCACACAATGAATTTATGGACCTGGTCAAAGCAAGCAGGCATGCCGGCAGCCCTTCTGACCCGTGTCCACCGCAAACTTTCAAGACAATTCTTTTAACAACCTCTGCTGCTACTCCAGTAAGGAGAATCATTAACGATTCCTTAACTACCAGAATATTTCCAGAAGAACTCAAAAAGTCATACATATGCCCTTTATTGAAGAAAACAAACTTGGACCCGCTGAACCCTGACAACTACAGACCCAATACAAATGGACCTTTCCTAGGTAAACTGATAGAAAGAGCAGTGTTCGCCCAGATGTCACAATTCATTGAAGACAATGCCATACTTTCAGACTTCCAAACAGGATTCCGTCCGGGAAGAGGCACAGAATCTGCCCTCCTTGCCATCTGGGATGACCTGAAGAACACAGTTGACCACAACGGAGTTGCTGCGCTACTCCTCTAGGACCTCTCGGCTGCCTTTGACATGGTTGACCATGACACTCTGAAACACAGACTCTACGAAGCCGGCATAGAGGGAACTGCTCTAGACTGGATCGCGTCCTACCTTCGAAACAGAACTAATGTCATCCATACCCCACCTTTCTCGTCCAAACCATACTCCACAAAAGCAGGGGTCCCTCAAGGCTCTATCATCTCGCCCATGCTTTTCAACATCTACATGAAGTCATTACTGGTACTGATCAATCAATTTCACCTCACGTGCTATAGCTATGCAGATGACACACAAATACTCCTTCAACTGGAATGCCCCAAAGACATTGGAAACTCTCCAATTTTCAGTTGTCTCAGAGCCGTGGATCAGTGGATGACTTGGAGCCATCTCAAATTGAATGGTTCCAAAAATCGGAAATACTCACGTGTGGCTTTTGGAAACATTATGACCCACTTGCCGCCTGGCCTGATGAACTGGGATCACCACCTAAAGTATCAAAGGAAGTAAGAAACCTCGGAATGACCATGGACTCCAAGCTATCGATGAATGCCCAAGTGGACAAACTAGCAAGATCAAGCGTTGTCACTATAAAAACTCTGCGATGAATCTTCCCCCATTTGGGATTTCCACACAAGGTCCAAGCTACCATCTCCCTTGTTCTGTTCAAACTCGATTACGCCAATAGCCTCTACCACGGATCACCTTTAACGACCATCAAAAGACTACAACAGATTCAGAACTCGGCTGCCAGACTGCTCTTGCATATCAAACCGCGAGACCACATCTCACCTGCCTTGAAAGCCCTGCATTGGTTACCGGTTGCCAGAAGTTCCACGTTCAAGCTGCTATGTATCAACCACAAAGCGATACATGGAATGGGACCGCTCTTCATCAGGAATAAAATCACCAAACACATTCAACAAAGGAACCTCCGCTCTAGAGTGACACCTTGCCTCAAAATCCCAAGATACAAGAAAAAAACCATGGGTGGCACATCCTTCTCTGTTCAAGTAGCCAAACTATGGAACTCTTTACCCCCCAACATAAGATCCACGGACAACCATCTGATCTTCAGAAAACTACTCAAGAATTGGCTCTTCAGCACATAAGCACCATACGCAAACAGAAATATACAGCATATCCCTCTGTATATAAGCATTTATTTGTACTATATATATGTACCTACATTTGTGTATTGCTTTGTATAAACATGTAGAATAATTATGTTGTTAAAAAATAAATAAAATACATTTTTAAGTACAACAACACTTGAAAACCAGAGTTTATCTAATGCATCTTTAATCTACATATACTCACTTCCTTTATGCATCTATATACCTTACATGTACTTGGATCTATATATGTATTACTTTTTCCTAAAAAAGCATATTCAATGCACTACCCTATTTCTCATCCTATACCTCTATCAATAGCTTTAATCTACATATACTTACCTCCTTTATGCATACATATACTTTCCATGTACTTATGGATCTATATATTTATTACTTTCTTCTAATTCAGCATATCCAAATGCACCCTATTCCTCAACCTATACCTCTCTCAATATATCTTCTACCCAAGGCCGGACTGGCCATAGCGGGCACTGGGCGTTTCCCCGGTGGGCAGCTAGGGTGGGGGCCGGTTTTGGGCCCCTGGGGGCCGATTTTGTTACCGGGGGTCAGAAATATCGGCCCCTTGTAACAAAATCGGCCGAAACCGGCCCTCGCAAACTGTACCGCTGCACCCCCCCCTCACCCCAGGGGGTGCCAGCTGAGCAGTTTGCCAGGGCCGGTTTCGGTTCTCAGTCCGGCCCTGCTTCTACCCCAACTTTCTGACTCATCTCAAACGTCTTTCTACTACTCTTTCCAATGCACTACCCTATTTCTCACTCTATACCTCTATCAATATATCCTCTACATCCACTCTCTCATTTATCCCAAACTCCATACCACTACACTTACCCCCAAAATAACCCTTTCTAGAATCTCCCCTACTCTACCCCTCCTTGCATCATCTGACACCTCTTTTACTATACCGATCCCCCAAAACAAGCCTTTCTAAACTCTTCCCTCTGACTCTTTCCCTCCACATCTCTTTTTACTCATCCCAAGCCACCTCCTACTGCTATTCCCTCCAAAAAAAAAAAAGTCTAAATCCTTCACTCTTCTATCCCTCCACTATCCTTTTCAATCAAAATAACAGACTAACACGTGCACTTATCAAATTTCATATTTCACTATACTAATTCACCACTAATCCTTTATGGGTTCCAAAGTGGCGTGCTACTCGCCAAAAAAGCACTTCAACACCTCATCAGGGTTAGCAAGCACTGTTTATTGCCCCTAGAATCAGAATTTCTTGCGGAGTCCCTCAGGGCTCCTCACTTTCTCCCCTGTTGGTCAATCTTTACCTTCTCCCTCTTGTCCGAGCCCTGAAAGAGCGCCAAGTTTGTACATTTAACTATGCTGATGATTTTCAACTTATTTTTTCCATCAGCAACTCCTCGGAGTCGGTCCATGCCTTTCAGTCTACCATACTGTTCATTAGTCAGTGGATGAACAGTAACCATCTAAAACTCAATCCGGATAAGACGGAGTTGGTTTTAACAGGTGGTATCTCTAAAAATCCCTGGGGCCCTCATTTTTGGCCCAGGGAGCTGGGTCAGTCCCCCTCTCCATCTAGCTCAGCCAAGAGCCTCGGGGTAATAATCAGTCAGGATCTCACTATGAAGCCTCATTGGGTCGGTGATCTCCACCTGCTTTTTTACAACTTAGGAAAATAAAAAAGATCTGCAGATTTCTTACCCATGAAGCTCGGATTCAGGTGATTATCGCCATGGTTATGTAATTCGCTATACTTCCGCATCCCCCTTTACCTATCTAAACGTCTACAGATGGTACAAAATCAGGCCGCACGTCTGATTGTTCATCAACCTAGGCACCATCATGTCACTCCTCTTCTAAAGAAACTACATTGGCTCCCGGTGGTTCAGAGCTGCGCCTTCAAGGTTGGGTGTCTTATTTTTAAGTCACTCAATGGAAGAAGCCCTAAATTTGTGAATAACTTGATTAACAAGTATGCTCCCACACGCAATCTTCGATCAGCCCACAAGCAACTCTTGTCCATTCCTTCTTTTAAATTAAAGTGCACTGGTGGTGCCATGTTTGCTATTTTGGCCCCCATGTTCTGGAACTCCCTCCCCTCTGAAATTCGCTTTTGCACCAATCTCCTTGGCTTCAGAAGCCTCCTTAAAACTTGGCTATTCCGACAGGCTTTTTGAATAAATCTCCAGGACTTGGGTATCAATCAAAGTAGCGCCATGAAACCACCCCGGTGTACGTGCGCTTTACAAATTTATTTTAACATAACATAACAACATAACACTCTATAAATGCAAACCTTTTTCCCTCTTCTATCCCTCCGCTACCCTTCTCTATTCAAATAACTGAATAACATATCCACCATTCAAATTACTTTCATGTTTCACTATACTAATTTTCAACACTAATCCTTTATGGGTTCCGGAGTAGCGTGCTACTCGCCAAAAAAGCGCTTCAACACCCCATCAGGGATAACAAGCGCTATATAAATGCAAACCTTTTTCCTTCTTCTATCCCTCCCCTACCCTTCTCAATCCAAATAACTGACTAACATATCCACCATTTAAATTACTTTTATATTTCACTATACTAATTTTCAACACTAATTCTTTATGGGTTCAGGAGTAGTGTGCTACTCGCCAAAAAAGCACCACAACACCCCATCAGGGTTAACAAGCGCTATATAAATGCAAACCTTTTCCCCTCTTCTATCCCTCCGCTATCCTTCTCACTCCAAATAACTGACTAATATCCACCACTCAAATTACTTTCATATTTCACTATACTAATTCACCACTAATCCTTTATGGGTTTCCGGAGTAGCGTGCTACTCGCCAAAAAAGCGCTTCAACACCCCATCAGGGGTAACAAGCGCTATATAAATGCAAACCTTTTCCCCTCTTCTATCCCTCCGCTATCCTTCTCACTCCAAATAACTGACTAACCTATCCACCACTCAAATGACTTCCATATTTCACTATACTAATTCAACACTAATCCTTTATGGGTTCCGGAGTAGCGTTGCTACTCGCTGAAAAAGCGCTTCGACACCTCGTCAGGGGTAGTAAGCGCTATATAAATCCAATTACAATACAAAACAATACATGTACAGAGTGAAACACTGCAGAGCAAACATAGATTAAATACTATTCCATAGGGGGATTGTATGGTAAAGCCCGCCCTAAAATGTTAATGGTTCTGCTCCATAGCAATGCGCAGGAGACATGTCCCTGTAGTCACACTCTGTTGGGGTCTAATAATATGGAATGAAAGTAAAGGTTAGTGAGTCGACAGGCCCGAATGATTCTGAAGACAAGCCAAAGTAAATTATCCTACTCACTTCATCAAGAATACATTGCTCGTAATTCACCTACTGTTTTACCGTGCTGCAATCCTGGCTGCACACTCCTTAAAGCATGTAAAGAGTTATTAAAGTGGCGTCTTGCCAGTTCCTCGCTGATCCGAGAGGGGTGTTGGTCACGTGATGCGTCATGACTTGCTGTGCACGTGCGCTGGCGTATTCATGGGAGTTGTAGTATCTCAGCCCAAAGCGCTCCACAGATAAACAGGAGCAAATTAGCTCCCAACCTTACCCTACATTCTGGTGTAGGTGCTTCTACTGAATCAAAGGTTAAAATTGAACTGGCCTACATATATTTTTATTTAAAAAAAACTCTTGCAAGGAAATATCTTTATTTGACAGAGATTAGAAGCCCTTATGTCCATATTAATCACAGGGTTACAGGACATAAATGATGGCGATCTCAGCCATTTAATACATTTTTTTTATATTGATGCCCATGGATATGTTCGAGAAATTTCCCACATTTTTGTTTATAGGTTATGTGTAGGCTGGTGTCAACAGATTCATATCAGTCCTTAAAGACCCCTGGGTCTTTTTACTGTTTAAGTTACAGTGAATTTAATTAGTTCCAAGGGATGTCCCTGTTTTGACCGTTCATATAGGTTGTCAGTCTGTAAACCCAGCGTTGTTCTTTTTCTAATAGGGTTTTTAAAATATATGGTTTGGCCATAATTTTTTCAATCACAGTCCAGAAAAGATCATTTTCTGAGTGTCCTTTTGTGAGAAAGTGGGCAGTTATTTATGTACTAATTCACAGACATCTAATATTGCTCCGTTCTTCACATAGTCTCACTTTTATCTTCCTAGAGGTCATCCCTATGTATATGAGTTTACATGGGCACTGTATCATGTAAATCACATTACTAGAATTGCAATTTGTGTGACTGCGCTGTTCCCATGGCGTAGGTAGACCCAGATCTATGTGTACTACCCAACAGAGAAGGTTTTAAAAGTAATAAAGGCAGGGCAAAGTGATGGGGCTCCAGGGCAATCCCGCTATCGACACTATACAACGAGGTGGGAATAATGGATACAATCCTAGGAGCTGGAGATGGGCAATAATAAACATGTTATTAATGGGTGGTGACTGGTCTGGCCAACTACAGGCTAATAGAACTTATAGTCTCAGAAGCTAAATATTATGCATCACTAATCCTTGACCAGTTGGTTGAATGGTCAAACAACAACAAACCAATCCCACTCAACCAGACAGGGTTACGCAGACGGTTTGGAACAACTACAAACATTCTAGCAATGGCATTAATAGCAGATAAGTGTAAGCAATTGCGGAAAAGTTTTACATGTATGCTTCATAGACTTCAAAGCGGCCTTTGACCATGTAGATCGGGGCCTGTTGTGGAAAAAAGTAAGGATGTGGGGCCTCCCAGATAGAATACTCTGAGCCATCATGCAGTTGTACACACACACGTGGATTCAAGTCAAATTAGCTGATGGCACAATATTATCAAGGAAAATAACCACTGAAGTAGGCCTCAAACAAGGCTTTGTCTTAGCTCTGCATCTGTTTAATCTGTTTATAGCAGATCTCTCCCCAAGACTAGATCAGGTAAATTCCCAAACTCCACGACTGGGTATTTTATGCATTGCACATCTTTCCTATGCAGACAACACTGTCTTACTCAGCCAAATGAGAGTGGGTCTTCAAAGAGCACTCAATGAGCTAGCAGTTTATGTTAAGATTAACAAACTTGAAATCAATACAACAAAAACCAAAACAATGTAAATCAGGAATCGACCTGGCCCACAACTCTCAATCAAGCTTGGTGTTATAAGCCTAAATAAGGTCAACAATTACAAGTACTTGAGTCTGTACATAGACAACAGATTGAACTTTCAAGCACACAAACAATATGTTGTCAAGAATGGAAATGGCTTGATTTATGCGTTCTGTTCACTCGCAAAAAAAATGGAATGGTCCTTCCTTTTAGCCACTAATGGCAGTCATAGCAGCTAACTTACTACCAACAGTGGCATATGCAAGTGTGGTCCTCCATGGTAAAGATGAAACACTTTTGGACAGTCTTCAAATAAAAGCATACAAAAGAGTATTCGGCCTCCCACAGAACGCCTCTCCTGCACAAGTTCGCTTGGACTTTAGTCTTACACAACAAACCATAGGGAAAAGATACTCTACAATAAAAACATGGTACAAAATATTGTCAAATCAAATCAAAATATGGTCAAATCAAATAACGCCCTATGGCATGCCCAGGAAGAGGATCTTTATTCCACTCACGCACATTGGTGTCACCCACTGCTCGATTCATGCAGAGTGCGCTGGGGCTCACCTTGGTTGTGGCATATGGCGTGAGACTATATTCCCTCACAAAAGAGCAGAAGGCACACTCCATGTTTTGTCCATTGGCTAGGGTGATCCAGAGAACTTTATTCAATGTCTGCATGAACCGTCCTGCTTCTCCATTAGCTTGGGGCCAACACGGTGTGATCTTCCGATGAGAAATGCCCGTAACTGCAAATTCTTGACTGGAGAATGGAGGGCCATTGTCAATTCGGAGTTCGCCTAACAAACCGAGTGGTCATGACTTTTTCCAGTCGTGGTATCATCTGGCTGGCTGTTGTTGATTCGACGATTTAAACTTCCGGCTACTTTGTGAAATCGTCTATGACAACTAGCATGTGCCTGCCGTCTGGTAAAGTTCCAAAATCAGCACTCGCCTGGTGCCACGGAAAAGGGGGAATGGTCTTTGTAATAATGGGTGCCGATGGCTCTACAGAACTAGCAGCCTGACACAGCGGGCATTGTCTTATTGTCTGTTCAAATACATCGTCTGGACTACGGAACCATACCTTGCACCTCAATCTGGATTTGGTTCTGACGATTCCTTGATGAGCTGTGTGGATGAGATCAACTAACCGTTGTTGAACAGTACTCGAAATCACCGATGCAGAGGCCTCTAATCAAGCATCCTTCTGAGGACACCGCTAGTTCCAGCCGAACATTGTGTAATGACGCCAGTGTCAGCCTTGCTTCCTCCGTGCAATGAGAGACTTTATGAGTTAAGAGTTTGCCAGTTTCCTGATGCAACTGCAGAGATGGCTAACTGGAGGCATTTATCGTTGGCTGTAGCCTGAACAATGTATTCTAGTGAGATGGGCAGAGGTGTAGACCGTTCTACTGCCAGCCAAACATATTCCTCTATTTCTTCAGCATCAGACTCCTCTTCCTCGGTGGCTGACCTGGCATGTCTAGACAAATAGTCTGCAGGATTCTGGGCACCAGGTCGATATACCACTGTGAAACAGTAAGCCTGTAGTTGGAGAATCCATTTCTCAATCCTTGGAGAGGATTGGAGGAGGATCAAGTGAAGAGAAGAATCAGCGGATTGTGGTCCGAATGAACAGTGAACAGTTGACCGTAGAGGTATAGGTTGAAATGTTGACAGACCCAGTGTACCGCAATGGCCTCCTTTTCAATGTGAGAGTAACATTGTTCGGTCTCCGTCAAAGCACAAATGGCATACACTACTGGAGCCCACTTGCCATTTGTTTGTTTCTGCGACAGTACAGCCCCTGGACCAATGGGACTGGCATCTACAGACAGCTCTGACTCACAGCTGGGAGCAAAATAAACCAATGTAATATCTGCTGACAAAGCTTTCTTGGTCGCCTGAAATGCCTCTTCTTGGGCGGGTCCCCAGCTCCATGCGGTATTGGCTTTGGTAAGTTCCCTAAGGGGGGGGTGGTGAGGGCAGTTAGGTTTTGGATGAACTACTCACAGTATGTAACCATCCCTAAGAAACTGTGCACACTGGTGACACTGGTGGGTGCTGGAGCTGTTTGGACGTTGTGGACTTTCGCAGGATCTGGCATGACTCCTTCATCCTTTAATTGTTGGAATGCCATTTTCAGGTGTTCTAGATGTTCTTCTAGTGTAGGGGTGTGTACCAGAATGTCATCGCTAGTTGAAGATGTTCCGCTGTCCAGCAGCTCAACAGCATTCCAGAGCCATCTTTGGTCACTTACACTTTGGCACAAGTGGAGTGAGACTCATGCTTGATCTCCATCGTGAACACTCCTGATAGTGAGAGCGGCACTGATGATCCATACGCAAAGACTTGGGTGGACGTGGGACGTAAGATCGTTTGTAAGAGGAGTGTCTTCATGACATACTGCACCAGAGTATTAATTGAAGCCCTTGTGTTGATTAATGCCTGCAGCTGATGACCTGCCAGGAGGATGTTGCATTTAGGAATGTGTCTCCACGGATATCCACCGGGCTGCAGAGCTTGGATGACGTGAACTGCTCAGTCTGTGTCATCATTGTCCATGTCTTCCACATTCTCTGGCCTTTCCGGAGTCTGCATGGCATGTACTGCTTTGGTCTTCTGCCCTTTTTTGAGTGTAGAAGATCTGCACACTTTAGCAAAATGGTTGGGTTTGTTGCTGGCCAAACTCTTTTTTCCTTGGACAGAACAGGGCCCTTGATGTGGGTAGGACCCACCACATCTGTACAGTTATCAGGCGTGCATGTGGTGAAGACACAGGAGAAACTCCACTCCAGGAAGCAGTAATAGCCCGGACACCCCGCAGGAGACACCTGGTAACCACTTGATAGGTTGGGGGACGGGCAGGGATGCACTCCTCACCTCAAACCGTTGCAGATGTAGAGGGTATGAGACCACAGCAGTAGACAGGCACAAGGAGGCCACAGCAGTACTACAGGCCCCTCACTGGGCAGCACACAGTGTCTTGGATGGGCAGGTGGGGCAGCACGACCAGGAACCAGCTGCCTGTCGTGAAGGCCAAGCCCCACAGGCACCAGGCGGGACAGCATGACCTGGAAGAAGCAGCCTGACATGACGGCCAATCCCTGCAGGCACCACAATGTGCTGGAGATGACGAGACATCTGCACAGACGCTGGACGCAGGCTTGCACCGCCATGGGCAGGCGCCCAGGAAACAGGAGAGCTGGTGGAAATGCAGGCGACAAGAGTGCAGCGGAGCCACAGGATATGCTCTGCATCCAGCAAACAAGACCGCCGGTCACAACGAGCAGCCGAGGCAGCACTCATAAGGGGAGCGAGAGCCCGCTCATCGCCACTTGTTAGATTTGTGGCATTACCACGTAGCTATTTGGCTCCACAGCAGGAGAAAAGTAACGACAAAGACACAGGGGTTAAGGTGTACTTGAATTAAAAAACGAGGCAGGCTCCCTGGGCCCTTTTATTAACTAAGCTGTGATGTCACTGCTGCAACCATTATTGCCGACAGTGGTGGGGTCCATTTGTCAAAACCCCCTCAACAATAATGGTGGGCGGTAGACTCTGCTTGAGTTTTGGTACTCCGCGCTCCGCTTGGATCACGAAGTTTGGCAAAACTCTGCTCCGCCGGCAGAAAGGAGTTTACCAGTGCACTCACTGCGCTCTCCCCTACTATTCTTCCTCAGCCATCTCCCACTGTCCATAGTCTCACGGCCTGACCTCTTTCCCCTACTCTCCCAGCAGCTCTCTCTCTCTTACCTCCATCAACCCCTGGGCCCTGGGATGTGCTTCAGTAAAGCAGCCCCGTGATCATCACAGCGCCTTAACCCCTTCATCTGTAAATCCCCTGTTTGACAGCTGCATCAATGATGGCGACTCACCCTCACCAGTGGGGTTTCACTGCGCACGTGAATTACATGTGGGCATGGTCTGCGTGGCCGCTGTTGCTGTGGCAGCCTCGCGTGCGGCAGCTGTTTTTCATTTGGTGCTGAGGGAGGCCCGGAGCGGAGACAGGGTTGAGGGCCCCAAAATGGCAGACGGAGAACTGAATGTGGACAGCCTCATCATCCGGCTGCTGAAGAGTGAGTCACGGAACTTAGTGTATGGGGGGCTTCACCAAGTGGGAGGAGTGTGGCGGGCAAGGGGGTGAGCCGCCGTCCGGCCCAACTTAGCTCACGCTGAGTTTATTGGACAGTGCATCTTTCTATGCATTTCTTAAATAGTGTTTCTAGGGACCCGCCTGTACCTCTGATATGTCTGCATTGAGTCAACCTGGGGAAGGGCGCCCACTTCAAAGTCCGCGGGCGTCCGACTAAGCAAGCTCATGGAGCGTGGAGTTTATTGGGGAGTGCGTCTTTGCGGTTCTTAAGTATTGTATCTCTGAAATGTCCTATTTAGCTTTTTAAAGACTGTTATTTTATCCTCGGTATGAGCTACAGGCATGGTCATGTTATGCATCAGGCACTGAGATCTACCAACCGTCTCCTGCCCTTGTGTTGGACTACAGTTGGTTGTTTCACTTCTCGGGTACTTTCAAGCGATGGGCTGCTCAGCGAGGGTTCCCTCTTCCTTCTACGGATATTGTTTGCTTGTAGAGGAGGGTAGTTCAGGTACTATCTAGGCCGGGTGGCCGAGCAATACAGTTCTCCTGCCACGCAACTCCCCGGAATTCCACAGTTTTCCAGTGACTCCGTGAAATTTCACGGAGTGAAACCACCCCCTCATTAAGATAACCTCTTCTAGCTCTAGAATCACTATTCAAGCCCTCCAAGCCTTCGAAGCACCATAGCACGCCTTCCACCAGCTCCCCTTTCCGCTGAGAGCCTATCTGTGTATACTGCATGCACAGACATAGATTCAAACCTCGCTCCGCTCCGTTACCACGCTACGGCACGTTATGAAAAACGTCAGCATGACGCACAGTGCCGGGACGTGAGTGATTGTGACCTCACGTTGGGTCGTTGCTGGGGTACCCCTCTAATGAGAACGTGTCGTCATCCCTGCTCGTTCCCTGTACGTTGAAGGTTGTTAAGAGTCAAAGGAAAGCAGCAGCGAGTGGATAATATGTCGTATACAGGAGTGTTGATTTGTCCTTGACAAATGGAAGGCCTAGAAGTGTCTAGAAATCCCATATCAGGTAGGAACTGGAAGCAACGGACCTGCCAGTGGTGTCAGCGTTATATATTAACACTAGAGGTGACGGTATGCTAAGCTATCAAGTTGCCCATTGTAAGGGGTGCTTAGCGGTATCCATTCTGGTACTCATGGCTTTGGTTTGCCATTAGAGATACGAATCTACATGTACCAGATTCCTCAGGGCAAAACGGGATTGGATGAGAACACAACTTTAGCTCTTATGAGTATAATATATTCGATGCAAGAGAGCAAAAACAGGTTAAGTTACTGTGGGGGCTGTTGAAGGTAAACACAGATGACAAGTTTCCCAGGTGCATCGGTGATGTGTTGCTACAGTCCAGACTTTTGTTCTTTGAATTCGGGGGCTTTTAGTCCTTTTTCGTAATGTAATGGAATAAACAAGACTACAAGTTCCAGAATTAAAAGGAAATACCTGGACCGGGGCAGCAAATGACGCACAGACCCGGGAAACTTGTCAGGCTGAATACATTCTGGACAGGACAAAATCGTGCAACTCCAATGGGGGCCACCTGTGTATGTGATCTCATTCTATCAAGTCTTTAATTATTCTTTGAGAGATGTTGCGACAGGTAATGTTTTTTCGTCAGATATTACTTTTGTACTAGGTTGTTTGTACACAAACGTATGTGTTAGGGGTGGATACATATGCACTTGACTTCACGTTCCAGCACAATCTGACGTCCTGCAGAGCTCTGCTAGGGCGAGACAGATAGATACATTGACTGGCTATATGGGAAAGACAGGAGCAGCTTGTTTGCCATTATTATAACAAGACATGCTAGAGTTAATGCTTACGAAGTGGCAGAAGTGATGAACTCGAAAGGGAGGAGAGGGGGAAGGAGCAAGTCTACTATCCTTTTAACGAATACCGATTTTAATGCATACATTCTATTATGCCATAAAGTCACTGGTATTTGTACAGCACAGTCTTTCCCCAATTAATTGACACCTTACCACTCAGGTCTTAAGCTGATATGGGCGAAGAAGGAATGCCCAGTTCAGAGACGTTTTAAGGCATGGGGCAAAGTGGGCCCTTGTCTTTCAGGGGGCCTCCTGACAGAGCCACCATTGTTCTGCAGAGTCTCGCCCTGATGACCTTGGACAGTTCTTAAACAGATTGTTTTAAATACCGTTTTCCTTATGTGTGAGAGTCTACTACAGAGAATTTGCAGAGAAATGTTGTGTTTATGTTTCATGCAACATCCATAAAAAAAGTTTCTTTTAGATCAAAACAGGACCTCACATATGAGAAATGGTAGAGCATCACAGAGATTATTTGCAGTAATATTAGTGAGCTGCTGCTGTGTTACAATATTCAAAACACAGATCACTATCCCTGAATATTAGATGTAAACACATTTAGAATTTGGAGAAGTGTGCCAGTTTATTGTCAGTGACCTGGCCAAAGAGGTTGTGAAAGAGCTGAAACTGAATCATAAAATCAAAACTGTTCAGAACAGGGTCCCCCAAAATACGTTTGGCCCAGGGCCCCCAAAATCCTTAAGATGTCCCTGTCCCAGTTGCTTAAAGTTATTACATTCGAGGTGGTCCCACCTCATAAAGGAGAAAGGAACTGGGTATTATCTCTACTTCCCTTCGTTGTAATCTCAGTCATTACTTTGGGGACTACCAAAATCAAACTGCCTTACAGTCGACAATTAATAATAATTTATGGAGCGTCGGAAAAAACTGCTGAATTCAGAATCCTCTCACCAAATGAATGTCCTGTCTTACATCCTGAATACAGCGATGTTTAACAAAAGTGTCTGAAGAAGCCCAAGTTGCAGCTCGACATATTTTATTTAAAGGTACTTCCTGGACCTCTGCCCAGGAAGGAGCAATTCCTCTAGTAGATCTACCCTGTATTCCCTCCGGACTAGGAACCTCAGTAAGAGTGTAAGCCATAATTATAGTAGAGCGAGTCTTATCTATTCAAAGTCATGTTGGACACCTTTTGACCCTGGTTATAACCAGGGCCACTGGAATTATGTGGCAGGAGAGGGCCAAATTATGCAGCAGGGTTGACTAAATTATGTGGCAAGAAAAGCAAAATGATGTTGACGTAATGCGGCACATTTTCTGATTGTCATCAAGAGGCCAAGTTCTCCCACATGAGTGGATTTCAGGATGCCATTATGAATGGATAGCTTGTATTTGGCACTTTCACCTGTCCCACACACCTGCTGGCCATGAGAGTCTTCTTTGTTCCATGCAATGGGAATAATTTTATACCGATACGTGAAATCTGAAGCTGTTTATCAAAATATTATAATTAATTTTCTTGTGCAGCATTTTTCCTTTAACATTCTGACATTTTTGTGATTTGTCATCTTACTGCTGTGTTGATCATAACAATATCATATCAGCTTAGTGTGAGATAGTTACAGCTCAGGTAACTACTTTCTCCTTCCCATAACAAGAAGGAGAGCATCTAATTATTAACATCACTCAATTTTCCGCAGCTTCTGGTGATCACTAGTGTATGCTGCCCTTTGGTCATTTCTCTCTACATTACAGAAGCAAATGTACCACCCTTCCAGAAACACTCAATTGAGCATATGTTGGCAAAATGACAGCTGGATTGCTGTAGTGACTAAGGAGTGAGTAACAGAAACCTTAACCTAACTCCCCCCCGGTGCGGCCGGCGCAGAAAAGCAGGCACCGGACACTTCCCTCTTGGCAGCGCTACCTGGGGGGGTGCACACTTGCCTCACAAGCTGGATCTCCATGCGAAAAGGACCCATTGTGGAGGCACTAACACTGCAAGGGGGACCGCTAGGGCAGCTCCTAAGTGACTTGGAGGCCTTACTGTTCCAAGTGAATGACCCGTGGCTGCACGCAATCGTTCTGTGCTGATTAGGAGTGGCCCTGATACACCAAACCTGTGCCGCTGGATGACCACCCCCCTACCTGTTTACTCGGCTGCCGGTGAAACTGTGGGGGCTGACAATTGGAGCTTCAGGGTCGGCCCGGCCCATTGTTGCCAGGCGCCTGACCCTAAAATGGCGCCCTGATGAGGGACGATCGAGCCTGAGGCACTACGAACTCTGATGGAGCGGGCAAGGAAGGAGCATCTGCCCAAAGGGTGTATAGTGGCTGGGACCGAATCACTTGCTGGGCAAGGCAGACGCCTGGGAGCCGATCAGGGCATCGACAGGTATCCCTAGGTGCCTGACCCCAAGATGGCGGACTCCCAAGAGGAGTAGTACAGCACCAGGTACAAGAAGCAGCCCACACAACCACAGAGGCTCTGCTTGGTAGTCGAACCTACTAGGCACTGCAGGGATTTAATTCCTGGCATGAACATTCTCAAGGCGGGAGAGACACCCTGGATAGGGGGGAAACAGCCTGCAGGGGACTGCTGACTGGTAGAGGGGGAGAGTCCCTGCATGCGCCCACCCGAAGCTCGGGGGGAGAGATCCACCCCTTCCTCGGGACTACCTACAGTAGGCATGGGGTCACCGGAATAAGGGGACCTAGCTGAACCTGACCTTAGGATGGTGCCTGTGTTTTGGAACTCTGAGTATTTGATGAGTGATGCGATCATCTGTGAGCTACACCGGAGCTGCTGAAAGACTCATTAGTCGCGTCCTCTACCCCCAACCTCCCTTAACTATGTCGCCTGGACTCTACATCTTATTGATTTCCCCCCTGGGACCCATTTTTCAAACAATCTCATATTAGATGCCGAGATGACTCTGCGTGGTGTTTGTTTATTGGCATTGGCCCGAGTATCTACGTGGCCCCACCTGGGTTCTGGTCCCGCTTGCTCTAACTTTCGGGCCTCCATAAGACACTTTTCTTCCACTGCCGGTCTACCAGAACTGATCTGCTTCCCTGCCCCCTGTTCTTTTATTCTCCCCTCCCTTCCCTTCTTCCTCTACTGGGGCCCTGATCCCCTATGTTTGATTATGCAACTGTAACTAATGTAACCATGCAAATCTGTTATCTTTGTTATTCCCTACTGCGGAAACCTGAGCAACATGGCTGATGCCCGGTGGAGCTGCTAGACAGCTATAGAGGAGATCGGCCCTGGTTCACCCCCTTGACCATCACCTACCCAGCCGGACATTAGGCATAGTTCTCCTCGTCTCCCCTTTTTGTCTCCCTCCGCCCCTCCCTCCGACGAACTACTGTTAACTTTGTTCTTTTTCCTGTGTTCTTACTATTCTCTTGTAACGGATGTAATTTGTAACTTGTAACGCAACGATCCTCATGTAAAGCGCTCTGATACCTCCGGGTCTAGCCAGCGCTATATAAAACTCTTCAAATAAACAAATAAACTCAGTTACTTCTTATACTGTGTGTCTTTGTCAATTTCTGCCCTTTAGCCTTTCTCTTTGAAGCCTCTCACCCCATAGGATGACTGAAAAGGGCACCTCGCTGTAACTTCTTGAGATACTGTCCCTTTGCTTGCCATGAGTCTTCTGTAGATTTCAAACCCTTCTTCAGATGGCTGAGAGAAAGAGAAGTCGTGTTTAGAGCTCAAGCAAAGAGGTGGGACAAATGCTGGCCCCTGATAACTCTACCACTGATTCATGAGTGTGTTCACCTGCTAATAAGTAGTAGACATTGGGTGAAGAGGGTGGACAGTGGTTTTAGGGAGTAGGAATTGAAGCAAAGAACTCTGAATAGACCTGGCATGGGTTGCACAGGAGTATGTGTTTTATGAGAGTAGCGTGCAGGGCAAACTCTGAAAAGGGGTGATAGAGCTCTGTACAAATGAATCTAATGAGTACAAAGGAATAAAATGAGTATACAGAATTGAGGAAGATATAACATGTTCTACGCAGGAGTTGTAAAACGAACATCTTTTTTTTCTAGAAGGGGGTACATTTTTAACATATTTATAAAGTGTAAACATGTTTTGGGGAAGAAAAGAGGATAACAGTGTTTTGAAAAGCAGATAATACATACAGAGACAAATGGACATAATGCTGCATTAAATTATTTAAATTGGAACACAGGCCAGAAAGCCACAAGTCTGCCCTTGACCTGAACACGGGAGATTGATCTTGATGTTAAATTTGTTCAGATCTAGCTCAAGTGTTTAGTTCATTTTGATACCAAGATCATCTCAAATGTTATACAGTGGGAGAGGGGCAAATTAGTGCTAGTTTCTCTCGGCAAAACTTGGTTTTAGAGAGGCATTCCAATGAAAGACCTAGGAGTTGGCAGATAGAGAAGTGGACCATTGCTTACGGTTTCTCCTAGGTGTCTGCCTAAGAGGTGACTTTTGTTTATGGGCTTGAAGATGTAGAGAGATGAAGCAGCTTTTTCCCATACTATTTGGAACTGTCAGGAACACTACAGCAACTGTTACTGTCACCATAGTAACATGCCACGTCAGGGAGATTGGAGGCATATTGACAGCAAGAACTTTCCACAATAACTTTGCTCGTATACTTGGGAGAGTACATAAAGAGCAGCTGGGCTCTTGTCGAGGGTGGCACAATGCATAGCAGTTCTGTTAAGAGTAGTATGTAACCAGTACTATAAGTGGAATGAAAAGGCCCGAAATGGATGTGGCTTGAGAAGTCTTTACACGAGACATGGCCTTTGTATTTAATACATGTGAAGTGGCATTCTGTGTTTGACAAATTCATAAATGGGGTCTCTCTAGATAAAGCATAAAATACAACATGTTATTTTGTTTGCCATTTTACTTAGCACCTTTATACACATGTAAAATCAATAAAAATTTAACAAGGGAAGTTTAAAAGTAAAATTGCAGTACATTAGTTATTAATTTGAAATTAAATGATGCTTTATGCCCTGGAGCACCACTGGTAAACCGTAGCCACCTGTCGCTTGGTCCCAGTGTCACAAAAGGGACTTCTGGTGACATTGCTTTTCAGCACTAGCAAGTGACGGGAAACAACCTTTACATCGCGGTCATTAGACCGCGATGCCTTTACAACGCGGTCGTTGCAACGACCGCGTTGTTACAACGCAATGTCATTACTACGCAAGTCATTACATCGACTTGCAGTAGATGGCGCTCTAACATAAGGAATAGTATAATTTACTATTCCAACACCTTCCCTTCTGTTGCGTAGGCTGGAGTTGGAATAGTAAATTATACATTCCTAATGTTACGGCGCCATCTACTGCAAGTCGATGTAATGACTTGCGTAGTAATGGCATCGCATTGTAACAACGCGGTTGTCGTAACGACCGCGTTGTTACCTACCGCGTAGTAAAAGCACGCGTTGTAACGTGCTATATTCGCAAGTGACAGATAGGAAGGTAGTTTTTTTTAGTACAGACTGTGAATGATGGAAATAGAGGGCCCGCAAAAACCCTGGTTCTATGTCAATTTTTGACTTTTGGACGGGTGTGGCCCTGGCAGGCTCTGGCCCACTTCGAGCACTGAATGTAACATAAGAAGACGTCCATATCCGCAGCAGAAACATGCAGCTCCTACAGATTAAGTTCACAAACCACACCTGCGTACTCTTAAAATCCCATTGGAGCAAAGCACAGGGGCTGCCTTTTTTTTAGATTTCTCCTGCAGAGAGCTGATGTTCTTCAACATAGTTCCTGACTCAGTACACATTTTGCACTACCTGTGCTGGGACAGCTTCTGGCTCCTGTGGCGGTTTCATTCACCAGTGGGAGTGTATAGGAAGCTGGTTCTCTATATAGTGTACTAAAAGGAAGTACACTGTACAGAGAGTCCAGTGGATCCCCAGCTGGTTTACAGAGGCTAAGGTAGATAATACTAACGTTCTCTTTTGTGATAGTGTGGGCGAGCAGTTAGGCTTATCAGAGGGTAGTGCTAGGCATTTGTTGTACTCACAGAGGCAATAAATGAGACCCACTCAAAGAATAAATCCGAGACCAAATTAGAATATTTTTTAAAACCAAGAGCTTCGTTCACAGGTAAGTACTGTTTTCGATGGCAGTAAAGCGTTCAAACCTGTGCGCTTTTACACATAATGCAATCCTATGGGAAGAAAAGTCAAGATGCATAAAGGTAGGTACAATCGGTTTCAGGGGATCGCCCCCAGGGTTCGGAGTTGTATTGGGCCAACGTCCAAAGTACTACCAGCAGTTCTTCAGGAACCTCCTGGGTCTTACCGGGAGCAGGGTGCTGGTGTGGCTGGTACCTGGCGCACTACAATGAAGGTGGGGGCCCAGAAACAGGTTGCACAGGGGAACTTGCAGAGGAGTCCGGGGGGCTTCCAAACGGGTGTCTAGGTCGCAAGGTCTCTTGGAGCAAGGGGGCACAGCCGGTTCATAGGGACCCGGGTCGGGCGGTTCGGGTGCAGAGTGATTTGGTCGGCCGGGCTGGGTGCGCAAAGATGCACCTCGCGGTCAGTGACAAACAGCTGACAGAGGAGAAATCAAGGCAGCTGGGCCACTCTCGAATGGGTCTCTTTGATGCTGATGTCCCTCAACCGCTGCTTGGTCCTGATGCAGCAAGAATTCGGTCCGGACTCTCACTATTGGTATTTGGTGCAGGGCGACCGGTACCCCGGTTGTTGGTACTGCACGGCTGTGGTTGGTCCTGTTGTCTTCACACTCTGTGGGGAGACAGATCTGACCTTGCAGAGCATGGGTACCTTCTCCTGGTTGTCTGCGGTGTCAGTTGGGCCGGGGAGCTGCAAGACGGTGGACCAGACTCTACTTGTCAGTGCCTGCGGACTGCATTGGAGTAGCTCCTCTACTCCAAGGGAGACTGTAGTCGATTTTCGAAGTGCTGGCAGGCTGCCCAAGGCTTTGGTAGTTCTCCAGCTTGCAGGACTAGTCACTCTGTTGCGATTGTCAAGAGAGGGATGAGGATGGACAGGGTTTCATACCAAAGTCCACAGGTCTGCTGCAGTTTTCACCAGGCAGTGACTCTTCTTCATCCTCCTTCTCTTGATCTGTCAAATCTGAGTTCTTGGCTCCAGGGGTTCCACCTAAATACTCAATTTAGGGGCGGTAAGGGGAGTGACAGGTAGTTGCTAATGGGCTACCTACCTTTAGGGTGGCTACACCCTCTATATGGCCACTTCCTGTGGGGAGTGGGCATAACCCTGACTCTAGAATGCTTATTCCATTCAAAACAAGATGGAGGAATTTGAAAAGTGGGGTTCACATCAGCTGGCCCACCCATGGGGTGGTGCTGGCTGGATGTGGGCATATCTCCTAATCTTACTACTTTTCCTGCCTGTCTTCCACCAAAAAGTGTGATCAAGACAGGCGGGTGGGCATCTCCACCATCTGGAGAGGCCCGGGTCACATAACAAAGGTGGCAGGGCCTTTGAAGCTTCCCGCCCTAGAATGCGCATCCTGCATGGAGGAGGTGTGAACAACTCCGCCCAGAGAAGACTTTGTTCCTGGCCTCCAAGAACGAAGGCTCTCACCTCAAGAGGTCAGAAACCTGTCTATGGTGCCTGGCTGGTCGAGACTGGTCAGTCAACACACTAGTAGTCAGTAGGTTTTCAGGGGGCGCCTCTAAGGTGCTCTCTGGGTGCATCTGTTAAGAAATCCAGCACTGGCATGAGTGTGGGTTTATTAAGACTAGGTGTTTAGTACCAAACACCTTGATGTACAGTGAACCTATCATGTAGCTGGGGAACTCGTAATCACAAGTGTCCAGCCCATGTGCTCATCATGGCTTTCCTGTGCACTCGTAATATCCCAGGGTGAACTTAGATATCACGGGAACACATCCACTCCGGTAGAGGTGTGTGCCATGTTAACTCTTCAGTTTTCTCTGCAGCAAGACACACAGGCTGCAATTGCAGTTTGGGTGAGCTTGGTGAGGGGTCCCTTAGGGAGGCACAATTCGTGCTGCAGCCCTTAGGTACCCTCTTTAGTTTCAAGGCCCTAGGTACCAGGGGTACCACTTACTAGGGACTTACAAGGATCATAAAGGGGTGCAAATTGTGGAACAATCGTACAGTTTAGGGACAGAACACTGGTACTGGAGACCTGGTTAGCAGGAACCCAGTACACTTTCAGTCAAAGTTGCACCAGATACTAGGCAAAAAGTTGGGGGTAACTATGTCAAAAGGGGCACTTTCCTACAGAGCGAAAGGCCGTTGTGGTGTATTCTGGTCTCATGGTGGTTGGGGGTTCTTTGGCAGCTACTGTTACCACCATGGTGCTGCCACCCATTGGTGTTGGCCTACAGTGTGTGAATACAGGACCATCACTTTATAAAAGACAGGGCTTAGGGTCAGAAACATGCAAGTAGAGACTACACAAGCTGTAAAGGTGATAACGTGGTGCAGGTCCTTGTGAAGGAACAGCAAACTCCTCCTAAAAACAGTTCTTTTTGTCTGACCTTTTAGTTTAGGGCATTGGAGGGGGTTAAAATGTCATACATGCCAGAAGCACAGGTGGTTTAAGATAGCAGTAGTGCTCACTGAATGGGTGGCAGAAAACGTGTTTTAAACCTTTATTAGTCAGTTTCAAGAAAGGTAAGCAAAATCTTAACTTGCACAGTCATGTCTTGAGATACATAGTATTATGTCCCAATTATCTTGTTTGTATTACTTTCAACTCACGATTATGTACCATTAAACAACGAGGTTGTTCTACTTATATCATTACTTTGCCATTGTTTACAGAAATTGCCTATTGTTATCCGTTTGTGAACAGTTGTTTATTTCAACTCTTTTCCCATGCGAGGGCTAAACTTATCAGCTTCATTATCACGTACTGACATTCAAATCTTGTCTATCGCCCTGTGTTTTCGATTGCCATGAGGCCTCTTCCTGCTACTCCATCAGGTATGACTGTTGAGAATCCTACTTGTCTCTACTTCTGGCCTGCAGGTGACTGCAAGGCTGCATATAGTTCTGAGTTCTCGTTAGAATAAATAAGGTCCTTGATCCATTTGTCCTTGGTTGGTGGAGGTCCTCTACCCCATCTCATTGTTACCTGCCTTTTAGCTAAGAACAGTGCCAAGAAGGCCGGTTTATGTGTTGTACGAGGAATATTTTTAACATATCCCAAAAGCGTAGTCTGATTGCTGCCTGCATTGAGGTGCCTAACATATTCGTTAATTCTAGTAATATCATCAACCAGAAGTTTTGTTTGACCAGCATGCCCATGCCAGGTGGAGAAAGTCAGCAGCATCAGTTTTGCATTTGTTGCATCTCAAGTCCTCTGGTAAACCTATGTGGTTTAAACAAACTGGTGTTTAATACACTTTGTGAATGAATTTTAGATGCATTAAGCAGAGCCTTCCTTTTCTAGAAATGCCTTTAGTTTAGGAACAGTCGAGCAAGTATTCCTCACCCTGCAAATGTCTACCCAGGTCTTTCTTCCAAGCCCTTCTAGTCTGTGTGTTCTGTTCTATAGCTTGCTGTTTAGTATGATTATATAGCTATGTAGCTAGTTTAGCGTAGCTATCAGTATAGTGTATATATGTTAGGGGTGTTTCTGGTGGTGGCTCTGCTGGGTAGGCCTGGAGTTTACATCAGGTTTTTCCTCAACGTATTGAAGAGTTGCCATATTATCCTTAAATATGACCCCATTTTAAGCAGGGTGGCAGAAAACGGGTTTCTATTAACCAACCCCCGGTGCTGTCTGCAGATCTCCATTTCAGCTTTTGGTGAATGAAAGTGCGCCAGGTACCCAGAAATGATTTTTGCCATGCAAAAGAGGACCATGCCTTTAATAATGTCTTCAATAATGTTTTGCTTAGGAGGACAGTGACATTAAAGAAGGTACATTGATTTCTTTCCAAGGTGTGCGTGAACAGGAATGCAGTAAAAGTAGTATTGAATTGGAGGCTACCTCTTTTACTCCTTTAGTCTCCAGAGGGACCTTTGGGCTTTATGAAACCTGAGTGCCTCATCTCCCTGCTTTCTATTGTAGCTTTGTGATCACCAGGTTTTGGCCCTAGCACAGAAATTGAAATGGAAAACATGTCTTCAGGATCTCACCCTGGCTGGGATGTGTTGAGTGTTACTGGGTGAGGGTCTAAGGCTCCATAGTATAAGGCATCTGGATGAAATGTAGTTCAGGGGCCGATCAAGTAATCACTATGTTATCACTATCTTCATCTCAGGAGGGCTGCTATATTTTTATGTGCAATACCAATAAGTTTCAGCAGGGCTGCAATCCCTTTAATAGGAAATTGTGAACACTTCTCAGCAGTATTGTTGTTCTTATCATGGTTATGAATAGTACTAAAACATTGCACAAATCCTCAAATGGACAGGTTCACGGTTGTTGTATTTTTAATGGAAAGTAAAAAATGTAACTGGGAGCTTTATCCTTAATGGGACAATACATAAATGTATCAGTGGCTGCTATATTTCTAAAGCCATAGTACCAATACGTCTCAGCAAGGCTGTCATACTTTTCTTGGAAAATAGGAACACTTTTTAGCTAGGTTGCTATATCGTTGATGAGGCTCTTCACTTAAGAGATTGTATACCTTTAATGGTAAAGTTGTCGCCCTTCACTGAAAGGCTGAATAGTTGAAGAGAGGTTTCGGAAAGACACCTGACACTTCCTGGTGTATTCGAACCAGTGATTATGTAGAATGTAATGCACGCAAAATATTGTACAGCTACCTCATTCACTCAATATATCTTAGCTCTGTGAACTTGCATTGGAGGTGGGCGTGTCCAAGATGGCGGATGGAACGGTACTCTGAAACCGAGCTCCGACCCTTTGGCACATTTATCCGCATATATCCCCCCTTCCGCATGAATAATTTGCCCGAACTTTGTGCTCCTGATGCGTGGGAGACAAATACGCTTCCTTTCTGACCCCCATTGAATGCTTTGGGATTATGGAAGCGACATACGGAGACGTGTCGCCGAGGCCTGCTTTGTACACCGAGGGGAGTGCCTAGCCTGATCCCAGCTACGGAGCTCCAGCATCTTTGCTGCCACATCTCGCAAGTGGACGCTTTCTCCAACAGGCCTGTGGGTGACACCTGCTGTTGGTACCTCCTCTGCGCGGCACAGGGAGCTGCGACCACTGATGCACGTTGGCCTCCTCCCGCCTGCCTGACCCTTGAGGGCGTGGAATATTCGCCCAATGCTGGAAGTCATCCCAGGGGAATGCTGGGCCGTGACGAAGACTCAGGTGACTACCAAGACTCCTGGGGTGCCTGTATTTCATGTTGGCTGCGTTACTCTGACCTACAGCCTAGTGTTGCACAACCACCGACGCCTCGCAAGGGCTGCGGCATAACCTGGGGCTGCATTTGCCGCCAGCAGCCCACCTGAGCTGCTACGGTGGAACTTTCTTGCCGCTGGAGCCAAATCTGCCTGTGTACTGTGGAGCCCTTCCTCACCTTTCCAACAGCCTCCTCTCCATGTCATGATCAACGCATATTGAATCAATTTCTGCATCAGGGAGCCGATGGGAAGTATCACTGCTTCCCCAATGCGTGTCTTCGTAGTGCTCTCTTTCACCGCTTCATTGCTTGTGCTACTTTTAGTTCTGCAGAGTTGAGCCAAGGCTCTTGTGGCACTGGCCGGCCGGGGTGCGCTACTGACAGGGATTACCCTGCTACGCTTGCTGGGAACTTTACTACTGGCAGTACTTCCTTGGTCCATAGTGGGGTAACGATAACCCTACCAGTGCTTTCGTCTGGGGATTATCGGCAGCGCTGTACCTCGAGTCTTACTTGTGCTTCCATTGCGGCATTGGTGATTGGCATGGCCCAATACCTGTACATCGTCTCCTGCCACTGGAGGCTATCTTATGGTCGAGATGCAGTGAGATCTATACTCCGTGTGTTGGATGGCTGTTAATCCCCCATGGCCTCTGATTGACTATGGACACTCAAAGGGATATGGACACCTGATATGCTTGGGGAGGCCCTTGTGGTGAGCTAACACACTGCTGATACCACTGGCTGTGCTGGAACTGTTACTTGATATCTTAACAGGGTGAGTCCTGCAGTGATATTCCGCTGGGTCACCGGTATGCTCCTACCTCTTTCTGTATCCAGTGAGAGTGCCTTTTGGTATTGCAGCAACATCATGTCCAAAACGAAGGGGGTGATCACTCTAATGTATGTCCTACTTCTGACATTGACTCCCAGGCACACCATTTGTCAGTAGATTGACACTTGCAAGACCACACAAAGAAGTTTACTGAACTGTTGGTGACTGTTTATAACCTAAAGTCCCCTTTGGAACCTAAATTAGATGTGCTGATTGATGTAGGGTTTCTTTGTGAGGATCATAAAAAACTCAAAGACAGAGTGAAAGACACCGAGACGGAGCTGGTGGCAGTTCGTCCATCGGTGTCCAACCACCAACAACAAATCGATATCTTGCATAAGGAGCTAGCTCACCTGCAGGCCAGAGCCGACGATGCCGAGGGGTGCTCCCGCCGGAACAGTTTCAAAGTGGTGGGCCTTCCAGAGGGTATTGAAGGCCCCAGTATGGACCTTTACCTGGAAACATGGTTAGCGGAGCAAGTGTTGAATGGTAAGGTCTCCATGTACTTCTCTGTAGAGAGGGCAATACAGAGGGCCAGGTTGTCCTCCGAATCTGGGAGCTCCTCCTTGGCCTGTAGGGGCAAGATATTCAACTTCCAGGACAGAGACAGTATTCTGCAGCTCGCTAGAGCCAAGTGTCCTTGGACTGTGGAAAATGCCTCTATCACTTTCTACCCATATTATACAATGGAGGTACGGAAGTTATGTGACTCGCTCTGCGCAGTGAAACAACAGCTACGCACCATTGAGAGCAAATATGCCCTACTGTTTCCTGCGAAACGCAGGATTGTCTTGGACAATGGCATACTGTTCTTTCAATCCTCAGAAGACGCATAGGCCTGGCTGGAAACCAGGAGTGACTTTCAGCATACTTCCCACTCATCCCAAGATGGAGCTTGGGAAAAACAGCAAACTAGGAACGGTCTACCAGAACTGTTTGTGGCAAACCATAGAAAATATAGGCAGAGAGGGGCAGGGCGAAGGCCCTATTGGCAGCGTGTCAAACGTCCTTACCCAACCCAGATGGCAGGGCCTCCGATGAGGACGCTGGACCATTGTGTGATGTCATGTCAGAGTTCGATCTGCCAGAGGAACTGACGGGTGGTCCCCTAGCCACTCCCATGACTGCAGACCTATTGCAAAGCACTTGATGGTGAAAAGTATATCCTTTTGGCGCTGTGTTTCTTGTGTTTAGGACCTTAGGGGGTCAAGAGAGGGCTGTGACCCAGGGGCTTCCCTCACACTGTGGGAGAGGGAAGGGCCCTTGTTCTCCTGTGCTATTAAAGGGGACCCACTTGATGTTTTTGAAGGTAGACCATCTTGGATCCCCTTCACCACCGAATAGACTTTATATTGGTTGCCAAATCATTGATGACAGTGTTTAGCCATGACCGTTTGAGGGTGTGGCATGGGTTTAGGGGTTTGTTGAGGATTGTTTACTGGAATGTTATTATTTTTTCTCATTATTTGTTATATTTCTTTCATAGCCCAGCTTGCCCGCTGTCTCGTCTTCTCCTTACCATACAGTTCATAGCTGGTGTCTTTTATCACATACCAATTACATGACTCCACGTGATTATAACATACTCACATGGAATGTGAGGGGTATGGGCACATAAAAGAAAAGACACATGATCCACTCTTACTTGAGGAGGCGTCATATCCAATTCGCTTGCTTGAAGGAGACACACATAACTGCTTGGAAGCTCCCAAAATTACACAAGCGTGGCGTAGCCTTGTGCTGGATATCACTTATTCTGCTAATGCCAGGGGGGTCTTCCTGTGGGTCGCCGTGGGAATTCCATTTGTGCTGGAACATACTGCAATCGACCCCAAAGGCAGATTTGTGCTCACAGAAGGTACAGTGGATGGGGAACTCCTTACTCTGGCGGTGCTTTACGCCCCTAATGTAGATCAACCTCTTTTCTTGCCCTCCCTGTCCCCCCCTGCTTCGTTCAGCACACTCACCCACATTCTGGTGTGGGGACTTTAATTGTGTCCCGGAATTGGAACTTGATAGGTCCACTCCTCCTCTTCCTGGGGCACAGTCCCATACTACCTCCAAGCAATTGCAGCAATGGTCCCAGAATATAAAGCGTTGGATGCCGGGCGCACATTATACCCGCTTAAACAGGAATATTCCCATTATACTGCGTTACATGCTCTTCATACCTGAATAGACCTGATTTATGGTTGTGAGAAGTTGGCCTGGTGTATGATGTGAAGATTAGCCTTCAGGCTTAGTCTTAAAGGAATGTTAAGCAGCTTGTTTTACCAGAATGCAATCTTATTGTATTGGTTAAATGAAAGGAGAACCACAAAGTAGTTATAAGAATATATGTTTATTATTATAACACCCCTTAAATACCTCACAGTATCTGCTACACGCATATACACATAAAGCACACAATACTGTAGCACAGAAACAATCGTAAGTAGCACTAATACACAGTGGGCTCCAGGGGGAGACCAAACCATATACTAAAATAGTGGTATAAGAACCACGACTCGAGTCAAGACAGTGTCTAGAGGGTGTAGAATCGCTGGGACCCCAAGGAACCACCCAAGGTGAGTAAGTAGGGACCCCACAGAGGACGGGTGCAGTGTGAGAACACAACCGCGTGCTACCTACAATTCAATGGGAGAGTCGCGGTTGCAATTTTAAAGTTTAAGGACCCTTCCCAGTGGATTACGAGGAAACCCTTAGGAACATAGAAGGTTAGAGAGCCACCCCACCCGTGGATACTGAAGTAACAGAGTTACCTATCCCAGGGAAGCCGGGTGCATAGGGCTGAAGTGGCGTCGTAAACCGCCGTAGTTCTCAATGGGAGTCTTCAAAGAAATGCCACTGCTGGAAAGACGAAAAGTGTCCTGTGGAACCCACAGGTGGATTCTTGATGGAAGAAACCTGAAAGTAGAGGGGACAGAGTCTGGGTCACTCAGGAGTGACCAGAGGCTCAGTAGACGAATGCCCACAGATGTCGGGTGCCTCAGGTGTGAAGAAGGAGACCTTGACTCTACAGCTGCAGGGACCAGGAGACGCCGAGGACGACCAGGAGCCGGATACGAGCTGTCCCACGAAGGATGTCGAGTGCTGAGGGGTCGGTGTCCGGCGGGAGCACCAACAAGCCTTGGCAGCGGAAACCCACGAAAAAGGTCAAAGAAGGTTACGGTCTGGCCAGCAAGGACCAGAGGACTCACCACAGCAAGGGGAGTCAGGGCAGGCCTGGAACAACCAGGGGAGCCCAAGAAAAGCAGTGTTGTCCCTCAAGTGGACCCACAGGCCGAAGGCACAGGAGTCGCGAGGGGACCTCTAGCAGTTTCACAAAGTCACAGCTTGCAGGGAACAGAGTGTGAGGAGGCCGAAGTCCTTTGTACGAAATGTGCGCAGAGGTTGGGGCTATCGATAGCCCAATGCACAAAGTTGGGGAACACCAACAAGCATATGCACTTGCAAAAGTATGCGGTGCACATGGGTTCGGGTTATGCGCAGGGCCGGACTGGCTACTGGGCGGTTTGGTGTGCTGCCGAGCTGGGGGCTGATTTCGTTGATGGGGACCTGCGTGAGCTTTAAAAAACCAAAGCAAAACGAATGTTTTTAAGCACACGCAGGTCCCCATCAACGAAATCAGCCCCCAGCTTGGCAGCACACCAAAACGCCCGGTAGCCAGTCCGGTCCTGGTTATGCGGTCCCCACGAGGGATACTGGCCTCAAACTCGGTGAGAGGGCAGCTCGACCTCAAGGAACGTAGGAACCCACCTCCTGTGTTGCTGGAGCCTTCGGAGTCCGCAGGAGCTCAGGATCAGCAGACCGGTCAGTTGTGTTACGGTGCCTGCAATTACAGGGGAGTGACTCCTTCACCCCAAGGGAGATACTTCAGTTGTCCTTGAAGCTCCACAGGTCCTGCACGGAGCCTGTATGGTGCACGGGCACAGACGAAGCTTTGGTTGGAGAGGGAGACGAAGTTGGGCCCAATCGAAGTCCAGCGAAGTCCAGAGTGTCCAGACGGTCGAAGGTCTGTGGTTTCTTGATCAGAATCTTGCCCACGTCGAATCTAGGGTCCTAGAGCCAGGCAAGCCCTTTTGTACCCTCGGGAGAGGGTTGGACAGATTCTGGGGACCCTCCCAGGGGAGGGTCAGGACAGTGGGGAGGATAATCCCATGTCCTTTGTCCAGTTTCGCGCCAGGGCAGGGGCCAATGGCTCCCAGGACTGGTTTGAACTGGACTATGCACAGGGACACCAAATGTGCCCCTCGTGCAGACTTTCAGGCACTTTGGAAGTGCACCCACCCAGCTCCAATACACTAAATCCTGTCTTGTAGGTGGTCACACCTCCCTGTGACAGGATGCCTATTGTGCTGCCTTCCTCTGCTCGAGCTTGGCTTGGCAGCAGGAGGGCAGAAATGTGTCTCTGGTCGGCAGCAACCATTTTCTGCTGTCCGGGTCAAGAAGGCTGGTACCGGGTAGACCAGGGACCCCAGGAAGCTTGCTTCTGAAGGGTGGAATCATACCTCCCACACCGGTTACCGGTGTGGAGGTATGATTCCAAGATGTTTGATACCAAACACGACATGGTTTGTTGCAGCCGTTTTCGAAATAGCATTTTACGGGAGCATATAATGCACCTCTACCTATATGTCTGGCTGCGTCACCGACAACCCGGGAGAATGGTCTCCGAAGGCTGCAGGGATGCCCTGCTCATGCATGGGCACCCTCTCACGTAAAACCCAGCACCCTGCCTTCAGGATTGTCAAGGCTTGCTATAGGGGTGACTTATAGGTTTTAAGTGTAGTGACCTATAGATATAGTAAACCTATATCTAATGTAAGTGGTGCATGCACCATCTTACACAGGCTGCAATGGCAGGCCTGTAGTTCCATTTTGCATGGCCTCTCATGGGTGGCATAATAAATGCTTCAGCCCATGTGAGGCCTCTGGGGTACCTATGCACTGGGTACATGTGTACCATATACTAGGGACTGTTAAGGGTACACCAGTATCCAATCTGGAGTGTACCTAAGTACATGACATAACATTTTAGGGAGAAAGCAGATAGACTGGGGTCCTGATTAGCAGGATCCCAGTCCGACTAGTCAAAAACAGTGTAACATCAAGCAAAAAGTGGGGGTAACCATAAGAAGCAGATTCTACTTTCCTACAATGGTACTGGGACACTTGTGACTAAATGCCAGAAAGCGGAGTACTTGAGACAGACGTTACCTGATCACTGTCTCCTGTTGGTGTCCTTTCAGTTGGGGAGACCACGTCCCTCCATTCCCCCCTGGCGCCTGTAACCCCAGGCGCTGGCTGACAATGCATTTAGGACTACCATTGAGAAACACATTGATAGAGATTTTACGGAAAACTAAGGTTCCGCTTCAGATGAGAAGATAGAGTGAGATGCTTTCAAGGTGGTGATCAGGGGTGTATGCATGACGACACAATTTGGTATAAGACGTGTCCTTCAGGGGAAAATGCTGGATCTAGAGGGTAGATTGAGTTTGCTGGAAAGGGACTGGGTGACTGATCCGGTCACATATCCGGCCCTAGCAGGCATTAGGATGGATTATAGTGTCCTGTCTGAAAGACTAGCCACCTTTGATTTCAAAGAACACACCAAACAACAACATGAATTGGGTGACAAAGCCAGTAGTTTATTGGCATGGCTGTTGAAATCGGAATGCCCCTGTACCACGGTTGGAGCTATTCGATCCCATGCAGGTCTCATAGTGAACTCCCAGTTGGATATCAATAAAGAGTTCGAACTTTATTACAGGGGACTATATCGGGCCCCCCAGATGTGGATTCTGGGCAGTTCGTACCTATTTACAACCCCTAGAGACCCCCCCTTCTCAACCTCCTACTAGCACAGGAGTTGATCTGTTGACCCTCAGAGATCTCTTTGGTCAAAAAACATATGGCAAGGGTCAAAACACCTGGCACTGAGGGGCTACAAATTGAATTTTACTCCACATATCACGCCCTTTTGGCGCTGCGGTTATTAGCACTGTATAAGCATGCCAGGGAACAGGGTAGCCTACTGAAGAGCATGCGGGTAGCCCTGATCACAGTTCTCTCGAAGCCCGATAGGGACCCTCTGAAAGTGGCATCTTATCTTCCAATGTCTCTCCTCAGCCTTCATTATAAAGTGTTGGGAAAGGTTCTAGCAAATTTACTGACTCCAATGGTGCAAACAGTGTTTCATCCTGAACAAAATGGATTTATTCTTTAGATATAGAGAAGGTGTTCAACTCCCTAGGATGGACCTATCTACAGGGTGTCCTGCGGAAATTAGGTTTTGGCCTGGATTTCTGTACATGATACAGGTCCTCTATGCTTCCCCTGTGGCCAGGGTGTGCACTGGTGATATATCAGATAGTTTCCCTATTGAACACAGAACTAGACAGGGGTGCCCCCTGTCTCCATTACTGTTTGCCCTGGCTACGGAATCATGACCCAAATCTTCCTTGGAGACTTTAACCTCCATTGGACTAACCCGAACGACCATGCAGTGAACTGTCTAAAACATAGCAAACAAAAGCAATAACTTCTCCCCAAAAATTCATAAATCTTAAGCAATATGTCTATAATGTGCAAAGAGCCGTGAATCCGACCAGTAATTTTTATAGTTTATTCATCTAAGTTACAAAAATATTTATATATATTTTTTATAGTTTATTCGTCCTAAGTACAAAAAATATTTTGATATAAATCATTTTTTTTAAAAACAGAAATAATAGTACATACAATTATATAGTTTTATATATTTGATTCGTGAGCACACACATGAAAGAGCAAACAATGCAAATATTGAATCTAGTACAGCACAAACACACTGAACACATTGTTAATCACAATACAATAATAACAAAAAAACATTTATCAAAAGACTATACAAAACAGTAATCACATAACAAACATTAGAAAAAATCACAATGAATAAAAATTGTTGCTCATTATGCTAATATTTTTTGTGTAATGAGTATTGTATCAAATGGACAGAAATGCGCCGTCGCGCGTTTCGGAAGTTAACAGTTGATGGAATCAACCTTCATCAGGGCGCGGTCTGTGTGAATAAGTTCTGTGGCAGGAGGCCATCCATTCAAAATATAATCAGAGGAGCTGTGCACTAGACAGGGGGCTCACAATCTTCACAGCAACTGGTTATGGATAAAGGTTCCAAATTGGTATACAAGATGGAAAGACTGTGCCACGATCTCGTAAATCGTAAGGCACACACTTCTTTACTCGGGTTCACAGGAGGGAGGTGGAGATAAGTATGATGTATGCAGGTCTCATCAAGACTATTGGACTTCAAGACCCTCGACAGGGTGGAGGTACGTAGCGTGGCTCAATGGGCCGGAGCAGATGATCAGCCAAGAATACAGCTAAAGATTGCTTGCATGACTCATAAAGCCCTACATTTCAACACCCCCATATATCTGGCACAAAAGCTAGAGTTATCAGGGGGATGCAGATCCTCACGAAGTGAGAGTTCACTGCTACTGAAACCACAGATTTTCCACAAAAAGAGAATGAGCTACAGAGCCTTCTCGGGTATCGCCCTGAAGATATGGAACTCTCTGCCACCGGATGTCCACCGAATCTCATCTAACTCTTCATTCAAAAAAGAAGTGAAAAGTATTCTAATGAACAGGTTTCTGCCCTAAGATACATTATGTCTTATTGTTTATTTACCTGCATGTTATTCCGATACTCTCTGACTACTACATTGATGTGCAACCATAGATACCAGTTTTACCATGCTACTCTCATATATGTGACAAGTGTCTATTCTTACAACTGTATCCTACCTATCCTATAATGTAAAGTGCTCTGATACCCTCTAGGGGCATGTTCACGCTATATAAAACTTTATAAATAAATAAAGAATAAATAAATTAGCCTGTATGCTCAGGGAGCATGCAATTGCATGAGGATACCGGACTGCGTACCTCTCTCACATAGTCTCCATGTATGCCGACGACGCATTGATTTATTTGAAGGCAGATCCATTGCTCTTACCGGCGGTTATGTCGGCTTTAGACGATTTTGGTCAGGTATCTGGACTTCGGATCAACTAGGGGAAGTTGTTCCTTTTTCCTCTGTTGCAGACACCTGCGCCTATGCGGGGCCCGGATGTACGCTCACCACTACCATGAGCTTATGATACATTTAAGTACCTAGGGGTCCATTTCTACCATTTGGAGAAAGACCTGGTAGATGGTAACCTTGGTAAGGCACTCACGTCCATTTGTCAATCGTTACCCTTCTGGACACAATTACCGCTATCACCCATGGGTAGGATATCCATCGCAAAGATGTTAGTACTTCCACGCCTCCTTTCCTTTTTTGCGGCACTACCGGTGATATTGAGGAAACTCTTTTTCCAGGAACTGCGACGCCTACTTGCCTCTCTAATCTGGGGCCCCAAGAGACATAGACTTAAGATCGAGTCAATGACCCCGGCATTTGAGATGGGAGGGCTGGGTTTTCCCAATTATGAGTTTTAATATGCTGCTGCTGCTCAGCTCCAATGGCCACTACGGTGGCTCCATGCTGTTTCTTGCCCTGAAAGGGAAACACTGGGTCTTGATTTTGGGGAACGCACCATACTCTTGTGGTTCCAGGCGTGTCCATCTCACTGCACGGTACCAAATGTTTTAGCAAAGGCAGCTGCATGGTGTTGGAGGAAGTACATCCATTTCAGCTGGAGAGGAATCCCATATGCACTCAGTTTACCCCTATGAAAACTGCCACTCTGCAGGTCTTTCCGGGCTCTCTACTTAGTGGAAGACTGGATGGCAGCGTGTTACAGGAAATGGGGAGATGTGATAGTGGAGGGTAAAATATGCACATTCAAGGATCTGATGGAGGGTGGCGGCCTACACCCGGGGCAGTTTCTAGTATATTCAGCTCTCCATGATGTGGCTGGTAAGATGTGGGACACCGAGAGAGATTTAACATGGGCAGCTGGTTCACTGGAACTGATGGTGACCACCACAACCTCATAGTGAGTGATCTCTATAAGACATACTGAGTCGAGATCCTTTTGATCCATGCTCACATGCTCACATGCCCTCAGAGACTGGTGGACAGACAAATTGGTTATAGAGCCAAGGGATCCCTGTCTGTCAGAGATGTCTTAGTTGCCTTAAATTGGTATCATGGAACGCTCGATTCTGCTTCACGCAATTCAGTTATCTGCACCATACATACCTTTTCCCGTATAGAATAGGCAAGATGTATCCTGGCGCCAGCGCCCAATGTCCCAGAGGCCGCTATGATACAGCTGACTTTCTTCATGTGGTCTGGATATGCCCAGTGATCTCGAATTACTGGCATTCAGTGACCTCTTGTATCTCCACTATTACAAAATCCATCCTACCCCATGACCCCTCCCATTGTCTCCTTAATGCAAGAATAATAACCATAAAAACTAAACAATTGATGTGCTTTCAGGGCACTGGTCCTAGCAAAACGGTGTATAGCCATGTCCTGGAAGGCGACATCCGTCCCCGTAATTTCGGCATGGCAGGCGGATGTGGTTCGCTGGGTGTCTGAAGAGCTCTCCTTTAGGACTGATACACGTGCTAGGGATGGGAGATGTAACCTCATGGAGCAATGGGTAGATTACATTGACAAACTGAATGATCTGTTGTCCTCTAGTGATTGACATCTTGTGGTTTGAGGGAGTGTCTCCGAGGACTGACTGACCTTTTTGAAAATGCCACATTGCATTACTGTTAGTGAAGGGAGGTGGGAAGGGGGTGGCATGCAGGAATAGTGATAATGGGCGTAGTTGTTTTATATGATTTTGATTTGATGTTTGATTTCTCTTTTAGTTCCTCACTGCCCTCTTAGGCAAATGTGACATTGTCTTTTATATGATATTGTGTATGCATATACTCATCCGCATGTTAGGATGTGTGCGAGTGACTATTAGCACTATTGTGTTGCATGTTTCATTGGATCTCATTTACTAACTGATGTCAAGCTGTTTTGGTGTCTCTAAGTTTTCTTTTTGAATAAAATCAATAAAAAGATTTATTTTCAAAAAAGTGAGCTTGCATTGGACCTTTGGACATACAGCCCTTTTGTTGTTATCTCCAAAGGTTCATTTTGTGAATCTCATGATGTTTCATCCATATGGTTACGGGAGACATTCTACCACTTTATTGAGTTTTTTAAAATCGAATTGTGATAATATTGTATCCAGGACTACTAACATATTGTCAAGGTAAGTACATGTAAGGAATTGTAAATGTAAAATTTGCATGTTCACATCTACTTAATGTTGACGATATCTACACACATTGTGTCACAGATTGACATTGTTGTAGTTTCACTACTAAGAATGCTTCTATATGATGATTATGTGTGCATATTGTTTCTAGAATTCATTGGCAAAAAGGATATATTGTAATGTACATGGAAGATAGAAATGTAGATGCAGTTGATCTAGTGTTTGTAAGCAGGATAAGCATTGATGCTCTTTTTGGTATGTGATACAATCTGCCGATGGGCGATTTATGATAATGAATGACAGAAATTAACTTTGTCATTTGAGCTCATAGTTAATAGTAGTTACTCCATGGATTTCCTGCATGTTGGGAGGTGGATTGATGACTGATTGCAAAGTGGGAGATGTAGTCAGTATTTATTTATCCTGGATTAGGTTTGAGTATGTGTCGATTTAAGTATAACACAGAGTATGAGTGTAATGTCTTTACCTTTGCTGGCCGATGGGCATAACACTAATTGCACCTGTTGATATTTTTTTGATTTGGTAAGGCTGAAAATTAGTGGTATGCTTTAATGAGTGTAATATTACCAGACATATTTATTTTGAATAGGTCTAGAATATGCTGTGGACGGAGGTTGCTGTGTGTTGAATTGTGTTGTAGTTTTGTGATAATTCTTATATGTTGGCAGGCTTTGTGGCTTTGTGACATACTCGTTGGGACAATATGAAGTTGTAGATTTACTGCAGTTGCATAGTAGCAAAGACTGACAGAGTAAAGATGATGTTTGTAGGTTTATTGTAGATAGTAACCCTTAATTTGAAGTTTTGAATGATGGGAGGAGTTTAGATGATCTGGGCCAAAGTACAAGGAATGACGGGGAGTTACTGACTGGTGGAAATGCAGAATTTGCGAGCAAAGACAATGCTATGGGTCAAGGTTGTGCATGTAGAGAACAGGATGACAACTTATTTTATAGATTGATGCAATTAACAGCTCCTTCAGAAGACGTTTGAAAGTTTCCCTCACGTAATATGTTGTAGTTTAATGAAGAATTGTCCTGGTTTTTGGTGGTTGGATATCATGATTTTGTGTATGTCAAAATCAAGATAAAAAGTTTGAGAGTGGCTTGGTAATGCTAATGTGCATCATGCTGATCGTATGGCCAAATAATTTTTGTTGGTTGACTTTGGATTGAAGGAATGTTATTCTCAAGAGCTAAAGATCTAAACATTTTCCATTGTAATTGCATCAATTGATTAAGAAAATCTTTGTTGGATGACCAGGAAGGATGAATCCATGTATTACATACTGAAAAAGGAAGTTAACTTGAATATTAACATCCTTCTTATGTATTCACAATGGTCAGGAGGTAGGTGAGTGCCTTGATTTTCATGCATGGACTCAGAAGTGAATTGGTGACCGTAATGCGAGTGGAATATTTAGGAAGTATTTAATTTGTCTCCATGTGCAGCATGCTGTTATTAGTTGATAATTTGTTATATTTGGCCTTGGCTGTTGAGGTGGCTTTGCGGCACAATATTTTGAATAATAAGAGTTTGTAAAATCTCTGAGATTCGAGGGCTAAAGAGATATTTGAGTGTGTATTACAGATGTTATGGGATTATTTTGAAGTTGAGCGTGACAGGAAGAGTGTAGATGGATCAGAATGTTAAGTACAGCTCTGATAAAGTGCTGGAAATGCACAGGTTGTGGTTCAAGAGCTGTGGCTGCCTGCTCTGGACGAGTGAGCTAGATTCTTTACTCCTTAGCAGTCATACTCCCAATGGTTCATCAAGATCTGCTGTTGGCTCTTTGCCATAGTAGTCAGCTAAGGAAGTTGCACTGTTCTGATGAAACAAGGATGAGTCCATTAAATCTGAATACCCTAAGGCTGTCTTCTACATTGACGTTTTCCTCTTTCTTTTAAGTTTTTTTTCCTGTGTTAAGTCTTGGGTGATTTGAAACTGAGGATTGATAATTGGCATTATATAGATCCTCTTCTAAGAATCAGCCTATCTCAATTACCATCTGTAACCCCCCTCTATCAAAACATAGTCTTAATCCTCTAACGCAGCATGAAATATAAGATTTGTAAATCTTTTTTTTAATAAAGTTTGTAAATATACTGTAAAGCAAAACACTTAAAGGTAAATGTATAACACATGTATGTACCTTTTATGGTACTTAGAGAAATATTATTTTCAGAAACAACAGCTTTAGATAATATAATTTTCATTTTCCTATTCAAGGACCGCAGCAAGTGTCTTCTGAGCACACGCTTAGTACAACTTTAAAGACTCATCTTTATTTGGATGCTGAAGGTTTGGGAGTAGCTCTTATTCAAAATGGACCATACCTCCAGATTGTAAAACTTATTGACAAAGGTGCTGCTGCCAGAAATGGACGACTGAAGCCAGGTAATTAACCTGGAAGGAACTAGTTACATTAGAGTTGGACATTCATAAATAAAGCTCAATATTTTCATAATCAATAATTTCCTTGTAACTAAGCAATAAGGTTGATTTGTGTCCTAACAGATGAGAAAGGTGAATCAGTTGGTAATAATGTCATAAGGTTTCTGCACATACAGAGCTATGCACAGGATAATAGGACCTTGGAATATAGTGGTGAGCCAACCATAGACCTTAGCACCCAAAACCCCAACCCAACTAGCCTTAGCGTCCCATTAGCACTAATGTACCAATGATTAGACAACCCAGAACACGGTATCTCTCTCTCACTCAGGACTCGCAGAGGCAAGAACACTCTTTCGTCACACTCATACCTGTCCACAACATGCGTAAGAAGAGACACTGTATAGTTCAAAATATTTATTTCAACTTACGTGCTCTAAGATACAGTACACGTGTCAGTACTAATAGCATAATACATTTGAATAATATAATCAGCATAGTTACTACTCCATAGAATACGAACGGGGAAAGCATCTCATAAAGCAGTGGATATATGTCTAACTAACATTACCACCCTCCCCGTGCTGGAAGCCAGTTTATTATGAGAATAGAAGACCTTTGGGCTTTGACTAGCGAACCCCCATACCTCAGTCTCTAGATGCAAAACTACATCAGCAGACAATCACAGCTCTTCTCTCTGGAAAGTTCGTCTCCAAGTGCCTTCTAAAGCGGGCGACCGCATTATTAAAAGCACACTAATTTCTCCATAGCAGCTGTACATGGTGTTATGTCTAGGTGCGAGGGACGGGCCAAATCAGTAAGAACCAGGGATTTGTTATTCGACCTTGTAACTGTTGTTCAGACTGAGCCCAAAGGGAATAGGAGAAAAGGTGAGAAACAGAAAATGCAGACAGTTGTAAAATAACTTGGCAGTAGCAGAGGGCGACAGAACAACAGTTAAGAGTAACGTGCGCAAAAGTCATCATGGCAGCCAGGCCTGCCAACGCATCCAGGCAGGCCAGGAGGCCATGAGCCACAAGACACCCTCCCCTGGACAGTCCATCGGCCAAGACGGAAATGAAGACAGAGTTCCAAACACCTGAGCAGAAATGAGGCAGTCCACCGACAGTGAACGGCAAGTTAATCAATCCAAAAACGTGGAAGAGCAGAAAAAAGCTATACCGTCCAAGAGAACATCATTGGAATCGTCAAAAAACGTAGACGCCATCCAGTCCAACAGATCAAAGCTGCAAGAATGTTCCTCAGAGGATGGAGCATCCAAAAGCAATGCGGGACAGCTTGCGTGATATTCAATATAACTTCGTTGTAGGAGATTCTGAGCAGCCGCCCAGATATCCCATTGTGCCAAAATCCCCAGTGCAGCCGCACGCATCATAAAGCCAGCAGCGGAACAGTCCCGTTCATGGGCCTCTAAGGGACCCACCAACTGAACAAAATCCGGAACAGACAATGACGAATTGGAGAGGCAATAATCCATGGTCCATGTGAACGGACAGCGGATGCAAGACATCACAGGTTGCACGCAAGTGAAATACGCAAAGCGAAAGGAAAGGGTGTAGGACACACTGATAGTTGCCAAGGGCAGAACATCGAAGCCAACCAGAAGTCGCTCACGGAGCAGCTGGAGGCGTTCGGGATCGAGAAGGGCCCAGTGGTGTGCAGCCATTGCGCAGAAAACAGACCAACAGCAAGACACCAGCCGCCAAAGCGAGGATTAATGGGAAACCACCAAAGACGCTAGAAAAAATAGAATGTATGAACGCCGGTATCACACCGAAAATAGTTTGAAAGGTGGACACCAGGCCAGACCCCACAATTTTAAAAAAGTGCACCAGACCCTCAGTGTTTGATGCGTTAAAAATACGATGAATCAACTCCCCAAAATGTTGGGGGAGGTCAGTGTTCAAAAGGGCCTGTATTTCACTGTGGGTACTCGCCACCTGGAGAATGAATGTCTCCCGGGCGGATGTGAGCATAACCTCCTTATTCAATAATAGGGCCTTTATTCTGCTCAACTTATTGAAATCTGCCTCCATGGTAGGAATGGAAGGCCAAAGAGAGTTATCAACGATGTCGTGAGGGGGAGGAAAAAGCACATTCTTGCAGCAGACAACTCTGTGTGAGACCGTAACAATATACGGAATGCCAGCCTGTAGGCCACAACAGTCTTCGTTATTTAAAAGCAAATAGCTACCGTTAGTAAGCAAAGTAAAAGTAGGAGAAATAGCAGGAGCAGGAATACCCTTTAGCACACATGCCAGATTCGGAACTGAAACGCTACAAGCCCCGTGCAATTTAATATGTTTACAAATAAGCGAATGACCCACAGTTGAATCACAAGACTCCCCGTGAGAAACACTTCCTTGCCTTCTCTAAGGCATTTATACATGAAAGGCAAGGACCATAGTTCATGCAGGAAAGCACTACCCAAAGGCTGGAAACGGCCCACAGGATAATGTTTCATGCACGAGCTAAATTCAAACAGGGAAAAAGGTAACGCGATAACCCCATGAACTAGCCACACTGCAGAATCTAGTTCCGCTACAGAGAATGGTAAAGGATCAACTTTCTCAATATGTAACAAGGTGTAAGATGCATCTTTCATGGACATGAACTGCTGTTTTTCCGTCAAATTAAAAGGCAGAAAAAGGGCAGTGGTGTTCAAGAGATTCCAAGGAACTTTACCTAACTTAAGGGTTTGCAAAGTCCAGGCAAACTGCATCACTGAGCGCAACTGATTCTGACCATGATACAACATAGAGACATCATCTTGTACAATATCAACAACAGAGGATACAATATTCTCTAATGTGTAAATGCGGGAAGACAGGGTATTTATACTATTGTCAACAACAGCAAGCACCTTTTCCAAATTTGCTTGGTCTATTTCCCGAAGGCGGGAAGCAGCTTCCATTTGTGACAGCTTCCAGAGTTCATTATACGCTTCATAAATGAATCTCTTCGGTCGGGGACCACGAGGTCCCAAGATAAAGTCAGATAAATCAATAGTGCCTGATAGGAGAGACAAATGTTTCTTAACAGAGTCTAAGGACGAATGTTGTAACCATTGTTTACATAATTTACCAACCGAATACGTGGTGACAGTACGAGTTGCAGTAAATCGTGGATCAGGCTTGTCCTGTATGTAGCCAGGAACTGTGCCATGGAAACGCAGCTGGCATGCATTCGATGATATGGGCCATGCCAACCAGGGTGACTGTATCAGTGCAGAAACGTTAAAGGAATTGTTTTGGAACTGAGCCTGTAACTTCAAAAGGGATATATTAAATCGTAAACTATCATTTGGCGAACTCGACAAGGATGGGATGGCTGGCGCATTTAGTTGTTTAACGGAAGCCAACCCCCAACACGTGGTCTGATAAATGGAAGTATTTAAAAACATAATTTGGGCTGGGATAAGGCAAGCGCGGTGCAAAGCCTCGGTGCCCTGCACCTGCCATGGCTTCGAACCCCAGATTGATTTTAAATCCACTGTGTCTTTCCAATACTCATAACCACCCACCGCCAAGGCGCTCAAAAAGGAACCCGAATAAAGTAATTTAGTGTGAGTCAACATTATTTTTTGAGTCAATGGGGTTTTTAATTTAAAATAATAGGACCCAGGGTTCGATCGATTGAAATCAGTAAAATAGGTGAATTTATTTCGAAGAGTCTGGGAGCTACCTGGTATGGGGTTTGGGCAGTGTTCCCATTGGGTGTAAGTAACAGGGCTGCGTAGTGCACTTGGTTTGTGGAGAAAATGATTGCCCCAATGCTGGTAGCAATACAAATCGGCATAATTTGCAGAATTCATATACAAGTCCTCAGCATTAAAGGAAGCATAATATTTTAAATCAGCAAACAATGCTTCAACGGCATGCACATCCCAATCATCAGAATGAATATTACTTTTTACTACATCACCCATCGAGACTCGAAGGACATTTGGTACATTAATAATTTCCGTCGGGCCATGGATTTGAAAGTTTACCGCATCCCATACGATGCCATCAGCAACTGGAAACGCTGAAATGTTCACTAATGTGTTGTCACGCTTCATGATGTGTGAAGAGGAATGTGGAGCCAAAGTCCCAGCCACACTGTTCACAGCAGAGCGTTCAGGTAAATAGTGACCATTGATGAGCAGAAAAAACACTGTGACAAAGCCAATGGACATGAACAAAAAAACCAAGAAAAGTACCATCCAAATATATGTCCAAGGTGGAATCAAAAAATTGTCTCTAAACCAGGATACAAAAAGACTAAACTTGGACGGGACCTTTGATGAGTTGGAATCCGAGTCAAAGGAATAACGTGTCGGGCTCAGTGGCGTTGTTGGTTGGTGTGCCACCGACTCTGTGGCGGGATAAGTATATTCGTCCTCATCTATGCAGGGTGATGCAGGGGGTTCAAATATATTTTCAGGCAAATCAACCATCTCCATGGTAACATCAGTGACTGTTCGTGCAGACGTGCCGCGAACACATGTCCGATAAATGGCAGGACAAGAGACCGCTGGTGTGACACTATTCAGGATCGGCCAGATGTTGTAGCTTGACATTTTCCACTGAGATGTATCTGTTTTCCTTGTGACCGGGAAGCGGTGGTAAGATGACTGTACGTGTCCCCTTCAAGCCCAGGACTGGAACCGGTGCACGAAAAGAGGGGCCGAATTCTTTTTTGTTCTCCACCTTCTCTCGTACCAGGTCGCCAATCTTCGGAAGCCAGCCGGCAACCGGAATCTGCAGAGCAGGGTCTGTGGCTGAAGGCAAATGTGCAATTGCAAGTTTGTCTCGGGCTTCTTGTAAGTCCTGTAACATAGTAGAATGATTATCTACATCAAACTTGGCGGATTGCGCCGCCATGTCTAGACCATCAAGGTCAGGCACAAACATTCGTATGCCAAAGAGCATTTCGTAAGGGGTCCGCCCACCCAGAGGCCTTCTAGGGAGATTATTAAGTGCACGCTGAACGGTATACAAGTGGGCCAGCCAGTTCCTGCCAGTACCTATAACTCTAGCTGTCAAGGATTGCTTTAAGTCACGGTTCATTCGTTCAACGATAGAGTTGCCCTCAGGCCTATACGGAGACGAAAATTTCACCCGCACCCCTAAGGAGCCCATTGCGTCCTTGTAAGCCTTAGAGGCAAACGCCGGACCTTGGTCAGAATGGAAGGTGCCGCATGCAAAAATTCCCACGAAGACACGCAAATCCCTAATGACATTTCGAGCGTCAGCACTCCTTTGTGGCCAGACCCAGATGAACCGTGTGCACGAGTCCACTGCCACTAAGATATATTTATAGGCAGTGTCTGAAGAAAATGGACCGCAGTGATCCAAGTAAACACACCCAAAGGGTCTGTTTGAAATTCCAAGCGAGGTCTGCGGTGGTCGTGTGACCGTGGAAGGCTTGATCTGTTGACAAACGTCACAGGAAAGCACATAAGTACGTGTATCTTTATATAAACCACGCCACCAGTAACGCTGCTGCAAAATGGAAATTGTCGCAGACACACCAGCATGAGCCGAAGCCATGCCTTCGTGTGCCGCTGCCATCAAGGAAAGTCTGCGGTCCGCGTTGGGGATCAGCCGATCACCAACGTCAGGTATTGTTACATAAGGAGCCTGATCGGGACCTATATGGTAAGAATATTTGGAAGGGAAACCTCTAGGGTAATTCATTCCTTCATTTGTTGCAGCAATAGCTGCCAAGATATCAGTGTCTATTTTAGACATGGATCTAGTAACTGCTGCTACTGAACACGTGAGTACTGCTGATCTGGCAGCTTCATCCGTCAGACTGTTACCAACAGCGTGTGCGCCCACTCGCTGATGGCCTAGGGTGTGAACCACCTGCGTGAGTGGCAGACGTCTTTGTAATTCTGCCACTCTAACCCAAAGCATTTTATGCTTGATTGTGTTGCCTTTAGCGTCTCTATAGTCATTTTGCGACCAAAAGAACAGATTGTCATTGTATGATTGAACACAGTAGTAAGAATCGCACACTATTAAAGTGGTCACATCAGGATTTACAAACTCAAGCGCAAGCACCAATGCACGCAACTCGGCCAATTGTGCGGTACTGTCCCCGAGTGTCTGTGTATGCACCACAGTGGATTTGAACTTTCCGTTCACAAACGTACCTGCAACAATAGCACATGCGGCTGAATAAGCATGTTTGGAACCCGTGGCCGGTTGTGCCGAACCATCGGTATAGATCACACAGTCGTAATCCTCAAGCGGCAATAAGGACAGAGGAGGAGGATGAACGAATTCATACTGTAAGAACTCCTGAGTCTGAAGTGAAGAATCGAATATGAAAGTGACATCCGGAGACGTCAAAGATGTTGCCCATTGAATCCAACGGGGGTGCAATGCTTTAGAGTTCGGTACACTTGCTTTGGTCACTGCCTCTAGAGCAGGATATGGTGTTACCACCAAAATGCGTTTTCCTTGTGCCAGTGCGCGCTCCTTCAGGATCGCCATTTGCACTGCTGTTAGCACTTTCTCCACAGATGAAAACCGCATTTCTGCGGAGGTGTATAGATGTGACTTGTATGCGATGGGTACTGTATCACCTTCATTAAAGGTTAAATACGTGAAACCCACTGCCCCTGGTATGATTCTAATCACCAAGTTTGTGTGGTTATCACGCGTCAAAAGGTATTTAGACTCAAGAAGGTCTGTCTGCAAAGACTGCAGAATGGAGGTATGCTCCGGAAGCCAGCAAGACTTCGAAAAAGTAGGTTGTATCAAGGCATACAGTGGCTTGATACGCTGGGCGTATTCGGGAATATATGTACGTCCAAAGTTCAGAAAACCCAGCAAAGACTGAAGTTTCTTCAGAGTAGTAGGAGGGCACAGAAGTGCACATTTCTCCAGAAAATGGGGGGCTAAACCCTTACCTTCATTGTTGAGCTCATAGCCCAAGAACAAAACGGTAAATTCAGCAATATGAGATTTGGCAAAGTTAATTTTGTATCCCTGAACCGCGAATTCAAGAATAATGCGGTCTACTAGGGTCAGATGCGGAAACAGTTCGTCGTCAGTCAGATAAATGTCATCCACGTACGAACAGGCGTCTGGATCGATGCCGTCTAACAAAGAGACAACACGAGCGGCGAATACGCCTGGACTATTCTTGTAGCCCATAGGAAGACGCCTGAATTTGAACATTTTACCACCGGATGTAAAAGCGCACCATTGGCCACTCTCCGGGGCTAAGTTGTGCGTGTAGAATCCATTTGAAAGGTCAAGGGTCGTTTTATATCTTTTACGAACAAGACTGTCTACTAGCGCAGAACTATGGGTATTTTGCACCGCAAAGGTCCGACAATGCGAGTTCAAGTGCCGGTAATCCAATACTAAGCGGTACGATCCATCGGGTTTAGAAACCGCGAAAAGGGGATTGTTCATAGGCGATACACAGGGTTCAATTACTCCCTGATATTCCAACTGAGTAAGAATTTCGGAAACGGGGCCTTTGGCTTCACGTTTTATGGGATATTGGGGTTGTGGCTGCGGTAACGACCGCAAAGGTATTTCATGGGGGGGAGAATCTTCGTCCCAACCCACGTGATTGCGGAATAACGCTGGAGCCAGGGACACAGCCCACTCTGCTGCAAGAACCTCCGCTTTGTCCTTTGGGACATGTTGAGAAAAGCTCGGAAGGATTACCTCCTCCCCTTTACGCGCAGCAAGGACGAATGGGGGTGGCCAATCTGCCTCTGCTAACAAAATGTCATATGAAGAGGTCAGATTTTCCCAAAAAATCCCTTTAATTACACGCTGTATATCACCTTCAATTTGAATGACAATATTAAATAGTCTGTCAGGGGGTGCCACTCTGGTGTCTGCTGTTTCAACAGTAATGAATGTTTCAGTTGCTGTCGCCTCCATATGAGGACGTAGCGCCTCCCGCACTATGGTAACTTCCGCGGCGCTGTCTAGGAGGGTTACTGCCCACGTCCGATTCAGGAGCCTCGTTCTCACCGTCTGTGGCATATTTCGCTGTTACAGCGGCAACTTTCTTCTTCTGAAATTGTGGTCGAAAACGCTGAGCGTCTTCCTCTTTTCCTCTGACTTGTTGTCGAGGCTGGTCTCGTCCCTGTGGGGCCTCACGGTCCCTTCCTCTGTCCTGGCGGTCTCCTCCACCGGCCTGTGACGAAGTCTGTGCCTGTGAAGAACGAGGAGAACGCGTATCAGGGATCTGAAACCTATCCGGTGACTTAATTCTCGCTCTATCGCGTAAATCATAAGTGCGTTCAGAAGAAACTGAAACCGGGGATGCGCCTCGCGACCCCGGCTTCTTTTGTTGCTTTCCCTGTTTTTTCAGCCTCCAGCTCTTTTTAGTGAAGACTGGTTTCTCATCTTTCTCAGATTGAGATTTGGTTTGTTGCTGTTGTGGTTGCGATTGTGTTTGCTGTTTTGCAAAAGGCTTGTTACCCAGGCTATTTCTACCAATAGTTTTGTAAGCCTGGGTAATAATTTTCGGTAATTCGCGAGGCTTGTCCAATTCTGGGACTAAAGCCAAAGCGTTAGCTACTTGAAAGTTCACTGCATCGCCCTTGACATTCGCAAGGATCAGCTCAGCTACTACTTCAAACACTCCCACCAGTCTCATCCCTAATTCCACAGCCGCTTCAGGGCCATGTTCATCCTGTACTTTTTAATTACAGAGGGAGAACCGTCATGGAAGGAGTACCAAAACATTTAGAATATACTGCTGCGAATACCTTACCCCAGTTGTCACATGCTGTCAACTCGGGAATTAAGTCTTTTGGCAAACTAATCGTTAAAATACGATGTTTATCCACTGGAGTTGTATGTGGAAAAACCGCCTCCAACTGATCAAACTTTTCTGCAAGCCAATAAGGAAAATCATCCTTATTTTGTGGACGTTTGCCCATCACCGAATTCACCATGACAGGACTTATGGTCACTCCGCCTGCAGCCGCTGGTTGGCCGGCAACTCCAGGAGCGGCTCCATGGAGGCTGCCTGTAACATATCGCACTAAAGCTCGATGCACCTGCACCAAGGCCGCATACATAGTGCGCAGTTCCGCGACTGGTATTGTCATATAACGCGGATGTGGGGTGTACCCGGCCAAAACAGGCCAAGTGGCCCCCTCAATTGATAAGGGGCCTAAACGAACCGTGGTAGTCGGTTGTGGGAGGGCGCCATTAAACCAAACACGGTGTTGCCAAGCCGTGAGCGGTACTTCAAGATTAGTATAAGGTCTATAGACAGCAGGAACAACGGTGGGTTCATATTCATGGAACAGATTATCGTTCGCGTTCACCGCTGGAAAAGTGATCCAAGAGTAGAACACTTCAAAGTGGAAAGCCGGATCGGCTTGAACCACAAAGACTAGTTCAACTCCCGCGTCTGGCACTCCATACACCCGTAAGTGATCCCGGAGTGCTGTGCGGCTATGCGCCGCTATGTCTATACCCGCCATTACTAACGGGTCTATTCAACAATCTTACACGAGGCAGCACAAAAAGGGCTATATTTAAAAAAAACTTTTTTAATAACATCAAGCTTGAAAGAACCTACAAAATCTATAATATAGGAGGTATCGCCGTCACACACGCTTCCGGAAGCGTACGTGAGGGTTTTGTGGACAAGCACAAGTACTACTCAAGCATCTCGCAAGTAAGCTGCCCCACTCGTTGGTCGCGCCATGTCATAAGGTTTCTGCACATACAGAGCTATGCACAGTATAATAGGACCTTGGAATATAGTGGTGAGCCAACCATAGACCTTAGCACCCAAAACCCCAACCCAACTAGCCTTAGCGTCCCATTAGCACTAATGTACCAATGATTAGACAACCCAGAACACGGTATCTCTCTCTCACTCAGGACTCGCAGAGGCAAGAACACTCTTTCGTCACACTCGTACCTGTCCACAACATGCGTAAGAAGAGACACTGTATAGTTCAAAATATTTATTTCAACTTACGTGCTCTAAGATACAGTACACGTGTCAGTACTAATAGCATAATACATATGAATAATATAATCAGCATAGTTACTACTCCATAGAATACGAACGGGGAAAGCATCTCATAAAGCAGTGGATATATGTCTAACTAACATTACCACCCTCCCCGTGCTGGAAGCCAGTTTATTATGAGAATAGAAGACCTTTGGGCTTTGACTAGCGAACCCCCATACCTCAGTCTCTAGATGCAAAACTACATCAGCAGACAATCACAGCTCTTCTCTCTGGAAAGTTCGTCTCCAAGTGCCTTCTAAAGCGGGCGACCGCATTATTAAAAGCACTCTAATTTCTCCATAGCAGCTGTACATGGTGTTATGTCTAGGTGCGAGGGACGGGCCAAATCAGTAAGAACCAGGGATTTGTTATTCGACCTTGTAACTGTTGTTCAGACTGAGCCCAAAGGGAATAGGAGAAAAGGTGAGAAACAGAAAATGCAGACAGTTGTAAAATAACTTGGCAGTAGCAGAGGGCGACAGAACAACAGTTAAGAGTAACGTGCGCAAAAGTCATCATGGCAGCCAGGCCTGCCAACGCATCCAGGCAGGCCAGGAGGCCATGAGCCACAAGACAATAATTTCTGTAACTAAGTCCTCCATAGAATTTTTCTTTTTTAAAGTACAAAGTAAAAAAATTAAGTTGGCTACCACAAAGGTCCGAGTCTAAATTTGTTTTACATAGTATCTCAAATGATTAATAGTTTTCTAGCCAAACCTCGGGTGAAGAAGTGCTTCACAGGGATCTTTCTTTATCATGTTTGCTCTTTAATCAAAGGTGATATTAATACTGTGTTCTGTTTGCAAATGTTTTATGATGTACAGTTAAATAGATACAGTTTGAATTATAATGTTTTTAGAGATTTTTTGTGGTTGTATTAAATATTGATTTCAATATCTGGCATATGTTGTTCATTTTAATTACATCAATTACTGTGGGTTGATCCAATGTCTATGTCATGTTTCTTTTTAAAAGTTCATCCGTGAATATGCAACAGTTTTGTTAGCCTTACTTCCTCCAACCACACATCTCTTAGATGTGGTCTCATGGGTGCACTTTGAGGATTCTCACATCTGCAGGTAACCACTTGTGCAGCTCATCAGACCGTTTTATTTTCCAGCTCTGCCATGTTGAAAAATATGGTGCCCATGCCTAATTATGAATTGCCCAGAGCAAAAAAATAAGTAAAAGTCTGACTGCTTATTCTGGTCCCTAGACTGTGCCTCAACTAAACTATACTAACTCAACAGTCATCCTTCTTTTCTTGAATTGGATTTTGTTTTATGGTAAGCAGTTTATGCAACCGATAGTTATATTTACCAGTTTAATTGACCTGTAATAATGCTTCTTGTGTTTCATATTTTCAGAACAGCTTCAGCATGCACACCCTTCATAGCTCTCGACAACCTATTGTTCATCATTAGAAAGTTCATAATGGTGACCCTAATTCAGGTTGGCATAGCAGTTTCACCTATGTGTTAGCTGTGTTCTGCTTACTACATTTGCAGGATCTGTGCATCAACATCCCAAGTGAGAAATGCCATCTGAAAATCAAAACCGAAGGTGAACCCTACCTTTACAAGACCCTACATAAACCTACAATCTAAATAGAAAAAATAAAAAAATATCAAAACCACAATGGTGGTTGGTATTTTTCTTCAATCTCAGTCATGACAACTAGCTCATTGTAGTTCATACTAGAAACCAGAGGGCGCGTGGCCGAACGCCGATGAAGTGAGCAGCTTTGCTCAGAGCTCCGCTCAGCCGATCCCCATCCAGTGCCATCCTGCAGCATCACGCCCAGCTCGGGGGCCCTAACTACCCCCTCAGGATAACCTTGCACAGGGGAGACAGAAGGTGCCACTGCCGGCCATCACCACAGCAGAAAAGATCAAGTGTGGGTGATTGACTGACGGAGCCATGAGGCTGCGGCTTAGGGTGGGGGCGATTTAGCACTGTGGCGACCCGGAGGGGATGACGGACCCGCTGCTGATGCCCCATGCTGAGCTGGTGGCCTGGGGTGCCTGGTGGTGAGCTGGTCTGGCCCCCCGGTCCTCTGACCTGGCAAGTCTATCACTGAACCTGCGGGAGATGGCCCATCCTTGCGGGATTGAGCCCTGTTGCCGAAGGTGCCTGGACGGAGAGACGGTGGCGAGGAGCTGCGCAAGCCAGATTGCGGAAGGGGCCTGAGAGAGAGAAACCCCCTGTTAGAAATGGGGGTCTCTAGTTGGCAAGGGCTTGCACCTCTGTCCAAGTAGGGACCCTTCTTCCTAGTCAGGATAAGGGAGTTACACTCCTAAAATAACCCCTGCTCACCCCCTTGATAGCTTGGCACGAGCAGTCAGGCTTATCTTAGAGGCAGTGTGTAAAGCATTTGCACATAACCAACAGTAATACAGTGTAAGCACTACAAAAGGACACCACACCAGTTTAGAAAAATAGCCAATATTTTTATATACTCAAGACAAGACCAATTACGACAAAAATCCAAAATACAGTACTTTAAAAATGATTATGTTGTAAGATAACTTCTTCTTTGCAGGAATATCACAAAAACAAAGTTCGTACGAGTCGGTAGCTCCGTCCGAGTCTACCGCGATGCTGAAAACAACAGAGTCTAACAGTTCCAGCCGACCGCGTCGATACGGGCCAGCAGAGTCGTGAACAGACTCGGTCACAGTACCTTTTCTCGTTGTGGCGGGCACGGAGCGTGCGAGCCGGTCGGCGTACGTCGCGGTTGCGGTGCAAGACGGAGCGATGCAAGGTGCGGTGTCCTCTCGGTGCGGTGCAGACAGCGGCTCGATGACAGTCGTGCAGACGGAGTCGGTGAGACCAAGGCGTGCGATGCAGGGTGAGACGATGCTCGATGCGGTGCTGACAGGTTGCGATGCAGGCGACCAAGCCGGAGTGCTGGAGCTGGCGTCGGACAGCGGTGCGAGTCGGAGCGGTGCGTCGCGAAGCGAGCGGTGCCCCAACTGTGATGCGGTCACGATCGTTGAGCCAGTTGCAGCGACCACGTCGGTCGGGTCCGGCTGGTACAGTGAAGTGAAGCGATGCGATGCGAACTGCGGTGCCCACAGGTCACGATGCAAACAGCGGCTCGATGTTGACGGCGTCGGACGTCGTCGTCGGTGAGACCAGGGTTGCGGTGAGAAGCGGGGCGATGCGGTCTGCGGTGCAAACAGGACACCGGGCCAGCGATGGAGTCGGTTGACGGAGTCGGTTGCAGTTCCCTTCCTCTGTGGCAACTGAAACAGCGGTTCCAGCAGCGGTACCCAGGGCCGGACTGGTCGTAGCGGGCATCAGGCGTTTCCCCGGTGAGCCGCAAGGGTGGGGGCCGGTTTTGTACGTGTGTCGGCCGTTTTTGCTGCTGGGGCCGGTTTTGCAGCAGTGCTGCAAAATCGGCCCCTTGTAACTTATGCAAAAGCGCAGCAGCAGTACAGCATCAGTGTTCCAGCCTTGGCAATTATGTCCGAGCCCCCCCCCCTTCCCCGGGGGCCGGTCGGACGTAATTGCCAGGGCTGGTTTGCGCTCCCAGTCCGGCCCTGGAGGTACCCAGAGGGTTGTGAAGTCTTTGCAGTCCCTGAGACTTCTTAACAGGAGGCCAGCTCGGTTTCAGGCCCTTGGAGATCCTCAGCACAAAGAGTAGAATGTTCAGTCCAGTCCTTTCACTGCCCAAGACAGAAGCAGCAACTGCAGGCCAACCCAACAAGGCAATAACTCAGCAAAGGGGCAGTACTCCTCCTAGCAGCTCTCCAGCTCTTCTTCTTGGCAGGTTCCTTGATTCCAGCGAGATCTAAATTCATGGGGTCAGGGCCCCAATATTTATATCCCTAATTCTTTGTTCTCTGAAGGCAGAGAGGCCTTTGCCTGGTCCAAACTAGTTCTGGTCAGTCCTGGAGCACTTTGTTGACAAGTCTCCGTCTTTCCTTTCAGGGTGCAGGGCAGGGACATCAGACACACCGCAGGAGGTGGAGCCAGCATTGTGGAGGAAAGGCCCAGCCCTATTCAGGTCCCAGGTGTACTCCTCCCACCCATCTATGTGCAGATCTGGCTATTCAGCCCGGGGCTGACTCACCCTGCCTCCTGGAATCCCCCAGCCCCTGTCACACGCAAACCCAGACAGGCAATACACAAACTGAGCAGAGGCAGCTGGATGGTTAGGCAAGAAAATGCCTACTTTCTAAAAGTGGCATTTTCAAACACAGAATGTTAAAACCAACTTCACTAAAAGATGTATTTTATCATTCTGAGTCCAGGCATACTAAACTCGAATTTCTACCGTGTTCCCTGGGTCAGTTAGGATTATAAGATGTTATAATCAAAACTGCCCATTCTGACCTATGGGGAACAGGTAGCCCTTCAATAGTGAAAAAACGAAAGAGGCTGTAATTCACTACCAGGGCATGCCACGCACACCAGGGCATGCCCTACCTTTACCTTCAATGCACCCTCCCCACAGGGGTACCTTGGGCCTACCATAGGGGTGACTAATATGTACAAAAGGGAAGGTTTAGGGACTGGCAAGTGGGTGTACTTGCCAAGTCGACATGGCAGTCACAGACTGCACACAGGCTCTGCGGTGGCAGGCCTGAGACACATTTTGCAGGCTGCTTTGGTGGGTGGCACAACCAGTGCTGCAAGCCCACCAGCAGCATTTGATTTACAGGCCCTGGCACACTCAGTGCACGTTACTAGGGACTGACACATAAATCAAATAGCCAAACATGGAAATACCAATCCATAACACATTTCTTACCGGAGCACTTGCACTTTACCACTGATCAGCAGTGCGTAAAGTGCGCAGAAACACTAAACCAGCACAAAACAGAGTCAAAACCGGGAGGTCAGAAAGCAAAAAACTCAGGGGAAACACGCCAAAAGATGCCAAGTCTAACACATGTCCCCTCCAGCTGAAAGTAGGGAGAACAACCCAACCTCCTGTGAGTTCTCTTCACTAAGGCGGAAGAACCTGGACAGACCATCTGCATTGGCGTGTTCTGTACCAGGGCGGTGTTCCACCGTAAAGTCCATTCCCTGTAGGGAGATGGACCACCTCAACAGTTTTGGATTCTCACCCCTCATTTGCATCAACCATCTGAGGGGCCTGTGGTCTGTCTGAACCCGGAAGTGAGTCCCAAACAGGTATGGTCTCAACTTCTTCAGTGCCCAGACCACAGCGAAAGCTTCCCTTTCTATGGCACTCCACCTCTGTTCCCTGGGGAGTAGTCTCCTGCTAAGGAAGACTACAGGCTGGTCTAGGCCCTCTTCGTTTAGTTGTGAGAGCACCGCTCCCACACCATGCTCTGAAGCGTCAGTCTGCACGACGAATTCCTTGGAGAAGTCGGGTGCCTTGAGCACGGACCCCGTGCACATGGCAGCCTTCAGGGCATCAAAGGCCTTCTGGCAGGACTCAGTCCAGACCACCTTCCTGGGCTGCTTCCTGGAAGTCAGCTCTGTTAAGGGGGTCACAATGGTGCCATAGCCCTTAACAAATCTCCTGTAGTAGCAGGTGAGACCAAAAAAGGCTCTCACCTCTGTCTGGGTCTTGGGGGGCTCCCAAGCCAGAATGGTGTCAATCTTGGGTTGTAGGTGCGCCACCTGGCCGCTTCCTACCTGGTGTCCCAAGTACACCACAGAACCCTGCCCAATCTGGCACTTACTGGCCTTGATTGTGAGGCCTGCCTTCTGCAGAGCCCTCAACACTTCACCCAGGGGCTGCAAGTGTTCTTCCCAGCTGGAACTGAACACAGCAATGTCATCCAGGTAGGCGGCACTGAAATCCTCCAGCCCAACCATCACCTGGTTGACCAACCTCTGGAAGGTGGCAGGGGCATTCTTCAACCCAAAGGGCATCACACGGAACTGGTAATGACCTTCTGGGGTTGAGAATACTGACCTCTCCTTGGCCCCATCAGTTAAGGCAATCTGCCAGTACCCAGACGTTAAATCAAACGTGCTGAGGAACTTGGCAGCTCCCAACCGATCAATGAGCTCGTCAGCTCTGGGGATGGGGTGCGCGTCAGTCTTGGTGACAGCATTGAGCCCACGGTAGTCCACACAAAACCTCAGTTCTGGAGTGGCACCGGGTGCAGCAGCCTTTGGGACCAAAACCACTGGGCTGGACCAAGGACTGTTGGAGGGCTCGATCACCCCTAACGCCAACATCTTGGAGACCTCCTCCTTGATGCTGGCCCTGACCCGGTCAGTCAACCTGTAAATCTTGTGCTTCACAGGAGGGCTGTCACCGGTGTCCACGTCATGGGTACACCAGTGAGTAACACCTGGGGTCAGAGAGAACAGTGTCCCAACTGTCCCAACAACTGGTGACAGTCGCTCTGCTGCTCAGGGGTCAGTGCAGGGGAGAGGATCACACCTTCCACTGACCCGTCGTGCTCCTTGGTGGACAGGAGGTCAGGGAGAGGTTCACTCTCCTCTTCCACCCCATCATCTGTCGCCAAGAGCATGCTTACTTCAGACCTCTCAAAGTGAGGCTTGAGGCGGTTCACGTGGAGGACCCTCAAAGGGTTCCTTGGAGACTGCAAATTCACCAGGTAGGTGACTTCACTTTTGCGCTCCACCACCTCAAATGGCCCAGTCCACTTGTCCTGCAAGGCACAAGGTTCCACTGGGGCCATTACCCACACTTTCTGTCCAGGTTGAAATTCGACCAGAGTGGCATTCTGGTCATACCACTTCTTCATTTCTTCCTGGCTTGCTTCTAGGTTCGCTTGAGCGAGTTTTCTGAAGCGTGCATTCTGGTTTCTGAAGGCCAGCATGTAACTAAACACATCCTGGGGAGATTTCCTGGGTGCTGCCTCCCAGCCTTCCTTCACCAAACTGAGAGGTCCGCGCACAGGGTGGCCATAGAGAAGCTCAAAGGGGCTGAACCCTAGAGATTTCTGTGGCACCTCCCTGTATGCAAACAGCAGGCATGGTAAGAGGACGTCCCACTTACGCCTCATGGGTTCTGTTAGACCCTTGATCATGCCCTTCAAGGTCTGGTTGAATCTCTCCACCAGACCGTTACCTTGGGGGTGGTAAGGGATGGTGAACTTGTAGGTTACACCACATTCCTTCCACAGGGATGTCATATACTTCGATATGAAATTGGCCCCTCTGTCAGAAACCACCTCTCTGGGAAACCCCACACGGGAAAAGATCCCCATTAACGCCCGGCCCACCACGGGTGCCGTCGTTGTCCTGAGAGGGATTGCTTCAGGGTACCGGGTGGCATGGTCCACCAAGACCAGGATGTACCTGTTGCCCATGGCTGTCTTGGGATCCAGTGGCCCCACAATATCCATCCCTACCCTTTCAAAGGGTGTACCAACAACTGGAAAAGGTTGGAGAGGAGCTTTGACCCTCCTCCCACTCTTACCACTTGCCTCTCAAGTTTGGCAAGACCTGCAGTGTCCATCTGACTGCCTTCTTATTTGGGGCCAGAAGAAGTGGGTGACAAGCCTGTCAAAGGTCTTGTCCCGCCCCAAATGTCCTGCTAAAGGCACGTCATGAGCCAGACCCAGTAGGAAGGTCCTGAAGCACTGGGGTACCACCAGCCACGGGCTGACCCAGGCTCAGCGACCCTAGGCTCGCTGTACAGGAGATCATTCTCCCAATAGATCAGGTGTGACCCGGACTGATTACCAGCTGCCTGGTCTGCAGCCTGCCGCCGCAGACCCTCTAGAGAAGGGCACTCTTTCTGCTCCTTGCAGAACTCCTCCCTGGTGGGACCCCCTTCTTGCTGCCAATGGGTCAGCTCAGAGATGTCTCCCAGTTCAGCTACCTGCTCCCCTGTAGGCACCGGGGCGTCCCCCTCAAGGTCCGCCTCCTCCCGGTCCGTGGGAACATCAGGGGCCGGTTTCCCGCGCCCCCTGCCCTTTCTCTTGGCAGGGACTTGGGCCACTGTTTCAGGCTCCAAGTCCTCCTGATTACCCTTTCTGGCTGCCATTGACCGAGTGGACACGCATGCCCACTCTGGCAACCCAAGCATCTCCAAGTGAGACCTGAGCTCAACATCCTTCCACAAGGACCGCTCCAGGTCGTTTCCTAGCAGACAATCTACAGGCATGGTAGGGCTCACAACCACCCTCAAGGGACCTGAGGACCCCCCCCCCATTCAAAGGGAACCTGCGCCACCATACATTGGCGCTCTGAGTTGTCTACAGCAACTACTTGGTGGAATACTCCTGGGAATACTTGCTTCTCAGACACCAGGTGACACCGGACTGAGGTCACACTGGCTCCAGTATCTCTGAGAGCCTCTACCCTATTCCCATTAATGGTCACCCAGGTGCTGTATTTCTTTGTGTTAGGGGGCACCTGGTTTCCTGGGACCATCTCACTGTCCCCTAGTGAGACAAGGGTCATTTCTGCGGGATCCCCACCCTCCAGTGGGCACCCCTCCGCCCCAAGCGCTACACTAGCCAACACCTTGGACTGTCCACCGGTGGGTGGCTGCGGCCCCTTCGGGCAATTGGGATCCCCCTTCATGTGGCCCACCTGGTCACATGCATAACACTTGCGGGGGCCGGTCTCAGCAGGCTTCCCTGAAGAGACCACTGCTTTCTTACCTGGGGGCTGGGAACCTTTACCCTGGGTACTGTTTTGGGGCCCTTTAGAGAACTCCTGTGTTTTACCCTTGTCCCCCCCACTTTTCTGCTGGGGACCCTGCCCACCTTTGGCTGAGTCTCCCCCAAACGCTTTCTTGTGGACCCTGGTACTCACCCAGCGGTCCGCCTCCATAGCAAGCTTCCTGGGGTCAGTTAGCTTACTATCCACTAGGTGCTGGCGCAGATCTGCAAAACATAGACTAGACAAGTGCTCCCATGCAATCAAGTTGTAGAGCCCCTGAAAATCTGTCACATTACTGCCCTTTACCCAGCCATCCAGAGACCTGCAAAACACATCCACACATTCCAACCAAGTGTTGGCATCAGACTTCTTACTGGACCTGAACTGATCCCTGTACTTTTCAGGAGTCAAACCATACTTTGTGAGAAGGGCATCCTTCATGTCAGCATAGGTGAGGCTATACCCCAGACCCAAAGCTATCAGAGCATCCCTTTCTTCTTCAGGAAAAAGTGGCCACAATCCTGCTCCCCAATTCTCTTCAGGGACCCCATTCATGTGTATGGCCGCCTCATAACCCTGAAACCACCTTTGTATGTCATCCCCCTTCTTGAACTCCTTGCCTACATTCTTGGGAATGTGCACAATCCTGTCTGCCTTTCTGGACGAATTGCTGCCACCATCTGAGCCTGACTTACTCCTAAGTTCTAGCTCCTTTAAATCTTTCTCATGCTCCAAGAGCATCCTCTTCTCCTCCATGGCCAATCTTCTCTCCTCCCTCTCACTCTCCATCCTGAGCTTCTGTAGCTCAAACTGCCTAGCTTCCCGCCTGTCCTCCAGCTCCTCTGGGGACAGACTGCTGCTGCCTGACCTGGCGGGTTCCCCCCCACCCAAAAGCACATCCACCCTGGGAGTAGGCTCTTCCACCTCCTCACTGAGGTTACCAGGCTGCCCACTGGCATGTCTGGCTGCTACCCAGGCCCTCAGCGCCTTCTGTAGCTCCTCTTTTCTTGTGAGGCTTTTAATTTGGACTTTCAGGTTTTTACAAATCGCTCGTAGCTCCTTTACGGCGTAGGATTCCAACCTATCCTCCTCAAAGATAACTTCCAGAGATGCAACGGATGATGCAGTTGATTCAGGCATGATGAAAGTAGTGAGTTGAAAACTTGCAAGATCAAAAATAGGCCAAAAGAAAAGGAACCAGTATGTGGTACGTAATGGTCTGCGATATGGTAGTAGTGCACACCAATCACTGTAAGTCAAGTGCAAACACAAGTCCTATCCTCACCGCTGACAACCAATGTTAGAAATGGGGGTCTCTAGTTGGCAAGGGCTTGCACCTCTGTCCAAGTAGGGACCCTTCTTCCTAGTCAGGATAAGGGAGTTACACTCCTAAAATAACCCCTGCTCACCCCCTTGGTAGCTTGGCACGAGCAGTCAGGCTTATCTTAGAGGCAGTGTATAAAGCATTTGCACATAGCCAACAGTAATACAGTGTAAGCACTACAAAAGGACACCACACCAGTTTAGAAAAATAGCCAATATTTTTATATACTGAAGACAAGACCAATTACGACAAAAATCCACAATACAGTACTTTAAAAATGATTATGTTGTAAGATAACTTCTTCTTTGCAGGAATATCACAAAAACAAAGTTCGTACGAGTCGGTAGCTCCGTCCGAGTCTACCGCGATGCTGAAAACAACAGAGTCTAACAGTTCCAGCCGACCGCGTCGATACGGGCCAGCAGAGTCGTGAACAGACTCGGTCACAGTACCTTTTCTCGTTGTGGCGGGCACGGAGCGTGCGAGCCGGTCGGCGTACGTCGCGGTGCAAGACGGAGCGATGCAAGATGCGGTGTCCTCTCGGTGCGGTGCAGGCAGCGGCTCGATGACAGTCGTGCAGACGGAGTCGGTGAGACCAAGGCGTGCGATGCAGGGTGCGACGATGCTCGATGCGGTGCTGACAGGTGCGATGCAGGCGACCAAGCCGGAGTGCGGGAGCTGCCGACGGACAGCGGTGCGAGTCGGAGCGGTGCGTCGCGAAGCGTGCGAGCGGTGCCCCAACTGTGATGCGGTCACGATCGTTGAGCCAGTTGCAGCGACCGCGTCGGTCGGGTCCGGCTGGTACAGTGAAGCGATGCGATGCGATGCGAACTGCGGTGCCCACAGGTCACGATGCAAACAGCGGCTCGATGTTGACGGCGTCGGACGTCGTCGTCGGTGAGACCAGGGTTGCGGGGCAATGCGGTCTGCGGTGCAAACAGGACACCGGGCCAGCGATGGAGTCGGTTGACGGAGTCGGTTGCAGTTCCCTTCCTCTGTGGCAACTGAAACAGCGGTTCCAGCAGCGGTATCCAGAGGGTTGTGAAGTCTTTGCAGTCCCTGAGACTTCTTAACAGGAGGCCAGCTCGGTTTCAGGCCCTTGGAGATCCTCAGCACAAAGAGTAGAATGTTCAGTCCAGTCCTTTCACTGCCCAAGACAGAAGCAGCAACTGCAGGCCAACCCAACAAGGCAATAACTCAGCAAAGGGGCAGTACTCCTCCTAGCAGCTCTCCAGCTCTTCTTCTTGGCAGGTTCCTTGATTCCAGCGAGATCTAAATTCATGGGGTCAGTGCCCCAATATTTATATCCCTAATTCCTTTGTTCTCTGAAGGCAGAGAGGCCTTTGCCTGGTCCAAACTAGTTCTGGTCAGTCCTGGAGCACTTTGTTGACAAGTCTCCGTCTTTCCTTTCAGGGTGCAGGGCAGCGACATCAGACACACCGCAGGAGGTGGAGCCAGCATTGTGGAGGAAAGGCCCAGCCCTATTCAGGTCCCAGGTGTACTCCTCCCACCCATCTATGTGCAGATCTGGCTATTCAGCCCGGGGCTGACTCACCCTGCCTCCTGGAATCCCCCAGCCCCTGTCACACGCAAACCCAGACAGGCAATACACAAACTGAGCAGAGGCAGCTGGATGGTTAGGCAAGAAAATGCCTACTTTCTAAAAGTGGCATTTTCAAACACAGAATGTTAAAACCAACTTCACTAAAAGATGTATTTTATCATTCTGAGTCCAGGCATACTAAACTCGAATTTCTACCGTGTTCCCTGGGTCAGTTAGGATTATAAGATGTTATAATCAAAACTGCCCATTCTGGCCTATGGGGAACAGGTAGCCCTTCAATAGTGAAAAAACGAAATAGGCTGTAATTCACTACCAGGGCATGCCACGCACACCAGGGCATGCCCTACCTTTGCCTACAACGCACCCTGCCCACAGGGGTACCTTGGGCCTACCATAGGGGTGACTAATATGTACAAAAGGGAAGATTTAGGGACTGGCAAGTGGGTGTACTTGCCAAGTCGACATGGCAGTCACAGACTGCACACAGGCTCTGCGGTGGCAGGCCTGAGACACATTTTGCAGGCTGCTTTGGTGGGTGGCACAACCAGTGCTGCAAGCGCACCAGCAGCATTTGATTTACAGGCCCTGGCACACTCAGTGCACGTTACTAGGGACTGACACATAAATCAAATAGCCAAACATGGAAATACCAATCCATAACACATTTCTTACCGGAGCACTTGCAATTTACCACTGATCAGCAGTGCGTAAAGTGCGCAGAAACACTAAACCAGCACAAAACAGAGTCAAAACCGGGAGGTCAGAAAGCAAAAAACTCAGGGGAAACACGCCAAAAGATGCCAAGACTAACACCCGCGGAGCTGAGGTTAGAGTCGGCGGTGCCCCCTGTGCCTGAGGCTCAGGAGGGCAGAGGTGGAGGTCCGGCTTCTAGCCCCGGTGTGCACCAAGATCCTGGTTTTACTGTGCGTGAAGGCCACGGTGTGACACAGCATGCTGTTTCCCGACTCGGCACGTACTGCTGGAAGGGGAAGGAGATGTCGCCCTGACAGCGGCTGAGAGAGGCAGTGAGTGTGGACCCGGCCGGGTCTGCTGGGCCTGCGTGGCAGCATGCACCCTGGGGGCAGCAGGCCCGACAGCGGAAAGGAGACCCCTATGGAGGTGAGGCAGGCTGGGAGAGTGCCATCCTGCACAAGACAGTGCCATGTTAGTCAGAGCCCACAATTAATACTTATACCTCTGGTCTGCGGGGCTTTGAAGAATCTCTATCCATAGGAATAGCTAGGCGGTGACCTGTGCGACAATGCAGGATTGAGGGACTGCCTGTGATTTACTTGGTTGAGATGCCAAGCAGTGCCTGGGACCAAGGGACTGATTAAGAACTATAAATCCCTCTGGGGCCTACTGACATCAAGTCACGGGTAACAGTTGGGCAAGATGAATACTGACACAATTGATACCGGCAGCCCGCGTTGTAGCGAGACCAGGGGTCCTGTGGCTGACTGGGGGACTGCCACCGCTGGAACCCATGTGGGGTGTGTTGGCACTGGAGTCGCCTGGTCTGACACTGGGCCCTGAGAAGCAATAAGGAGTGGCTGATTTGAGAGGACACCTGCTACCTAAACCACCCCCTGATAATTAGGTTACCTGCATTGCTGGTAGATGAATATTGTGTTACTACGCAGGAGCAGACTGTACTCCCTTTGTTGCCCCGATGCTTCGACCTAACCCTTGTGACAGATCCCCGCTAGCAGTGAACATGGGCAAAACCACCCGCAGGCAAGACCCGGACCCTGAGGGGACTGCTAGATCTGTACCGGATAGCGAAGGAGATTCCCCCCCCCCCTATCCCCCTGACAGCGGATAAGGGCCCCTTGTTTTCTGACATACTTCAGGCTATCACAGCATCTAGAACAGTGCTTGAAACTAATATTGACAGCCTGAGCTCCGACCTGGGCCTTCTAGGCGATGACCATAAGCGCCTAGTGGAGAGAGTTACCACTACTGAATGAGCAATGGTAGAAATACTGCCTACACTTGCCCTGACAGAGGAGTGAATAACCAGTATGGAATCCAAAATACGCACTTTGGAGCTCAGAATAGAGGATGCTGAAAATTACTCTTGTCGTAACAACATACGAGTGGTAGGCTTGCCGGAGAAAATAGAAGGAACCAATATGATATCATACCTGGAGCAGTGGTTACGAACTGAAGTGGCGCACCCACCCTTGCCGGGGCCTCCACCGAGGCTGGTGGTGGCCCGACTACTCTACTACAAAGACTGGGACCACATTTTAGTCCAAGCTCGCCGTAAAGGAGAACTCAGAGTGGGCAATGCCATAGTCCGGATATTCCCAGGCTCCTCCTGAGCGGTGCAAAGACAGGGAGCCACATTTTAGGAGGCCAAGAAAAAACTGCGACAATTAGGCCTTCCCTATGCAATTCTCTTCTGGCTCAATTGCGGGTGGCAACGCTTGACTGCTAAATTCATTCAACCTCCTCAGGACCTATGGTAATGGCTGGACTGGCACCCTCAATGGAAGCCCATAGAGAGCCCAAGGAGGCTGCAGAGGCAAGGCTCTCACTATGGGCGTAGAAAAGACACCACGTAGCTCCTCAGCTCTAGCAGAGGCTGAAGAGCAACTAGAATGTGGTGGAAGCAGTGGTGCAAATCAGCGAAGGGTACACAGGCTCCTCGACACCAGAGATGAAGACTACAGCACGAGATTCGGATTCAGACCGAAGCTCCATCAGCTCTGCAGTTTCGAGCCTCACGCTCCCTAAAGTGACCCCAAGATCATCCGACGACCTTGTCTAATTACCATCATCATCATACTGAGATTGGGGAACTCATCAATGGAACTTCATTGTATATTATGGGGCAATGACTACTTCGTCACAATCTTCTCTCCCTTGGCTGCATCAACCTACCTTTAGATTAAAACTGAATACCTGGATCATATTACTGGGTACCTTAGAGGATCTCTAGATCATCCCCCCCTCTGAAAACTGCGGGAGAACTCCCACGACGTTTCTAGTCATAGGTTACTTCTTTGGAGGGGGGGATGACCACCTACTTGTCCTGGGGAGTGGGTGTTTGAGAAATAATTTTTGGTGTGCATGTTGGGGAATTTTGAGTCGTACCACACTGAATGCAATGACCGTGTCACATAGGGCATTGCTGCTTGTCAGCGGAGGGCGGAAGGGGAACAAGCCTATATCCTACTTATATGTTGTAGATGGCAGTACCACTAACCTACAAATGTATATCCTGGAGCATACGTTCCCTGTCTAAACAGGAGAGGGGTACAGATAGCGCTATTACAAGAAATGCATCTCATGGCAAAAGTGGGGTTGGTGCTGCAGAGAAGATGGCAAGGCCAAGTCTTCTACACCACTTTTTCAGCATGTGCCAGAAGAGTCTTGACCTGGGTCAGGGAAGGGTTGCCTTTCCAACATATTGACACCTTAACAGACCCAGAGGTTAGGTTCGCTGTTGGTCACTTAGAGGGACGTGCCCTATCCAATGTAAATATATATGCTCCAAATTTGGACCAGACTGTCTTTTTTGAAAATCTTTTGCGCTCCTCAGCACCTTACTTGACATCTCCCACTACAATAGGAGCGGGCTTTAATCGTGTAGCAGACATCCACCTAGGTAGATCTCAACCCCCACTGCGGGACTCCCAAACGGTGCTTACAGCCCGGGCTTTTGGGGACTGGCATTACCATTGGGGACTTGTTGATTCTTGAAGAAGTATGCAGCCGCAGGGACGGGACTATTCCTTTTTCTCTGGCCTACACAAGGTTCATGTCCGTCTGGACACATTTCCCTGCACAGTAGATATTCATTGCTTAGTCCAAACTGTTGAATACCTGGCTCGCACAATATCTGATCATAATCCTGTCCTCCTCTGTTTGCAGTGGACCCACCCCAGACCCTCTATTCCTACTTGGAGACATAAGCCAGAATCACTGGAGGACCAGGCCTTTAAAGAAGTGACCAGAGACAAAATAGTCCAGTATTTTAATGATAACAATGGTACAGCCTCCTCTTCCCAGGTGGAGTGGGAGTCCTTTTAGGCAGTCCTATGAGGCCAGTGCATTGCGGAGTCAAAGGGAATTAGAAATACCATACTGACAGAGGTGCTTGCTGCTCAACAAGATCTCAGAGACATTGAAAATAGGAGACCGGGATGCCCGTCATTACAGCCTGTGCTACTGGAAGCCAAAGAGACAGTGGCGGCACAGACAGAGTGACTTAGGTGCTTTGACTTTAAGCAATATATGGAATGAACGCTTGCCGAACGCAACAAGTCTGGGTCCCTTCTGGCGTGGCTAGCGAATCCGTCCAAACGTGGCTCTCCTATAGTTGAATTGGGGGATGGCAGAGGGGACAAAATATACACTCAAGAAGGGATTAATGAAATGACCTCTTTGCTCAGTATTACTCCACTTTGTATCATAGCGTTCCGACACATGATATCACAGCAATAAAGACATACCTGGAAATGTTGCATCTCCCGTGTCTCGGGGAGGAAGAGGCGGAAGAACTGGGAGGGTATATAACCTCCCAGGAGATGCAAACAGCCTTTAAAAACATGGCCCTCATTAGGACCCCGGGCATGAACGGGTTCCCAGCAGAATTCTATGCTGCCTATCCCACAGAACTAGCACCTAGACTAGCTGCCTTATACACTGCAGCCAAGGCCACAGGGTCCCTGCCAGCCACCACTAGGGAAGTGCTCATAATATCTGTGCTGAAGCCGGGGAAACTGGCTCATGATCGTGCAGCCTACAGACCGCTGTCAATGTTAACTATAGAATATTAAATATTGAGTAAGATACTGGCGGCCAGTTTACTGCCCCTCATGCCTAAACTGATTTCCCCAGACCAGGCAGGATTCATACCGGGCCGGAACACTGCCATAGCTTTAGACGACTCCTGGCTGTCCTGGACACTGCAGACTATGACTGGGCGCATGCAGCAGTGGACATAGAGAAAGCGACCGATGGCCTTGAATGGCATTACCTTTATGAGGTGCTAACACACATGGCGCTATGGGTGGGAGCTTCCTAGCGTGCACAAAACTCCTCTATACGAACCCGACTGCTAGAGTGCGCACAGGAAAAACCATCTCCACGAGTCAGGGGATGGGTTGAGGAATGTTGCAGGGGCGCCCTCTGCCCCCTCTGCTGTTTGCATTGGCTATAGAGCCTTTGGCCAGCTATGGGCGAACAGGGCGTGGATATCAGGGCTTGGACATTCAGGGTTTTCAACACTGCATTGCGTTGTATGCAGAGGACCTCCTGCTTTTCCTCTGTGATGCAGAGGGGGACCTGAATGGGGCCAGGGACATGCTGGAGAGTTTTTGCCTACAGTCTGGCTTAAAGGTAAACTGGCAGAAGTCCATGTTTTGCCCTACGGCACCAAATAGAGGTCAACCAGAAGAACTAGAACACCTACAGTGTGAACCCTGCTGCCTAGCATATCTGGGGGTGAGGATCTACCACAACCCTGCAGAACTTTGGAGGGCAACATAGGTCGAGCAATCCGTTCCCTCCGCTGTTCTGTGTATTTTTGGTTTGGAAGACGTTGCCAATCTCGGTGGCGGGCCGAGTGGCTCTTCTGAAGATGGTGGCCTTGCCGCATCTCCTTTACTTCTTCGGCACACTCCCAGTCTGGATCCCACGACCAATGTTTTGAGACTTGGATTCCCTGGTTACCTCCTTGATATGGGGGGGGGCGCAGACAGGTAGTGTTGGCCACGGTCCAGTGCTCCACAGCAACTGGGGGACTGGCGGTCCCTGACTTCGAGGTATACTATATAGCGACTCAAACTGGCTGATCCAGAGGCTGGCGACCGGGAGAAATCTGGACAAGACTCCAAGCCAATTTGTGCCAGCGACATCAGATCTTATTGAGGTGGTACTAAGAGTGTGGTGTCCCACCGCTGGAATTCAGAGTAATTACTCAATGCTGAAATAGGTGTATGCAAAAAACACGTATTAAGATACTATACTCCCCCAATTTGCCCCTCTCTCCATGCTACAACAGCTGCCTCTGGCGGATGCTGGGGAGGACTTGATGCTTGGACTGCTGCGGGAGCGACAAGGGTGGAAGATCTCTCCAGGAATTTGGAACTACTCCAGTTTGAAGAATTTAGAGCAGAATTTGACTTGCCACAGGATCATTTCCTATTACACAGAGCTCTCACCTCGGTAATAAGGAAGCATTGGGGCACTGGTTTATCTGAACCACCGGCACTCATATGCTGCCAATACATGGCCTTATCAGCAGGCACCATTAAGAAGGTCTCATGTCTCTATAAAGCGATACGAATTGACCATCAGCTCCCATTGGAGCGCTTGAGGACACAGTGGGAGGAAGACTTGGGGATTCCAATCCCTGTCAAAGACTGGGACATTATTGCGGAACGGACACCCAAATTCTCAAGAAACTGGCGCTTTAAGGTAATTAACTACTATATCCTGCACAGATCATATCTTACTCCTGTGAGGATAAGGAGATCTTTTCAGGTAGAAGAGGCGACTTGCCCTCAATGTGGGGAGAAGAAAGCGCACATATTGCATATGTTCTGGGAGTGCCCTTCCCTGCATACTTTTTGGGAGGAGGTCACGAAAAAAGTTGATACTGTCATTGAGTGGGAGTTTCCCTATTGCCCAGGCTATTGCCTACTAGGGTGGTTTACACATAAAACTAACACCAAGATTACTGGAAAGTTTCAAGACCTAGCCTATATACTAGCCAAATGCAAAATTGCCAGACATTGGAAATCACCAGGAGGCGCTCCGAATAACCTCATGGAGGAGAGAAATGGAAATATGGGCAGGATGTTTGAGAAGGTTGTTACTGAGGGAGGCCAGCCGTGGCATTGGCAAATTAGAGACACCCTGGTCCTGGGAAGCACTGGTGGATGGTTTTGTCGCACCGGAATCTGAAACCCCCATGGCATCACCTGCAAGATTGCAATGCTTAGAATGTGACAGGACGCACTAGGCCCTCTTTGATGCTCTGGCGAGCCCCCTACTACTTCTGCACACTGCCAAATATGTCACTGAATACTTGCCCATCAAAATACAGTAATTTCTCGAGTGCTCAGATATATTACCTATACTACCAATTTCAGAATGTGGTACTGACTCACCAGGGGTGTGGAAAACGTGTAATATTTTTACTTAGCATAAGCAACAGCCATTTTAGCTATGGTGTCCATTTAAGTTTCCTTCGCAATTCTTTCGTCTTTTCACTCTGCTTGTGTTATCTATTTTTGTTGACTTTCTGACTCAGCTAAAGCAATGTACGTGCTGAGGGTTTATAGTTGTCAGTGCACCTGGTCTCAGATGTTAACTGTCGACCATTTACTGCTGCCATAAGCATTCCTGCTCCCCCTCCCACTTTGCTGACCACATGGTTATTCATCTGCCCTTGTTTGCTGATAGCTATTCATAAAACTTGTTCTTCCTATTTCTGTTCACATGCTTGCATTGCAGAAAACCTGTATAAAAGACCTGTGTTCTGTGACTTCAGTGTACTACCTCCTGCAACACTTGAGAGTGTTGTATGGACGTGGTCCCGCTCATGAGTGATTAATAAACTTGTTATTTATTCCAACTCCACTGCTGATCTCTATTTTGTTGGTCTTTGGACTCGTGGACAAGAGGGTGACCCTGCACCAGTGTACCCCTAAAAGGTACATTTCCACAGTTGGCGCCCAACACGTGGGGTCCCATCGGAGACGCGGCCGTCCGAAGGAGTGGTCTTGACAGAGGACCGAAATATTACTAAGGAAGCGCACTGCACGAGGAGACCTTTGTCTTTGCAGGCCGACGTGACTTTTCCGGTTTTCCCGATTTGACTGGGGTTTTCTTTGGCGCAAATCTGTAGTGACCATTAGTTCGACCGGAGATCGGCAGGTGGGAGTTGGAGTCTCCTGATTGGTAAAGTCGCTAAAGCGGCACGCGCGATTTGTTAAGCCTGGGCTTTTTTTTTAAAATTTGTTATTCAATCTTTGCAAAGTTTGAAGGCAGGTAATGTGGAGATTTTTCTCCTTTTGGAATATTTGCTTGGAGTAGTAATATTTTACACATATTTTGGTAAAACATGCCTGTTCTCAGCACACTCCATAGGTGGTGTTGCTGTTCTGGTGGTACCAAAGAAAGCTTAGAAAAAGTCAGCCGGCTCCCCAGAAGGGACGCCTAATAGAGATATGTATGTCAAATATGGTATTTCTTCCATAATGTACGGTCTACTGTGGAACAAATACACAAAGAAAGATTCCGATCTGCAATGGCCAGTGAATGGGTCATTTGATCTTAAAAAGGTTCAATATGTAGAGCAGTGTTTGTTTAAAAGAAGAAGTCAACAGGATATGTTTGATTGTGTGCGTATGTGGGAGAAAGAAGTGCGAGAGAGAGCGAAGAGAGCGGAAGCTATAGCAGAAAAAGTACAACGTAAAACGATATATCAAAAAGCGCTAGAATTAAAAAATAAAGAAAAGAAGGAAAAAATTGAAAAAGAAGATAGAGAACGTCGATTAGAGATAAATGGCCAGTATCCTATTAGGCGCCCTCTCTATTCCCCACTTGATACAACTAGGGATGATTGCATCCTATTAGAACATCCCCCACCCCCATATAAACCTCACACTCCAAGTGCCCCTGATGAGACTTTTGACGACGAGCATTTGTCTTCAGACGACAAAGAACAAGATAAACAAGATGGACGACAGACTCGCTCTACTTTGACTAAAGCAGAAAAAGATAAATTAAAAACTGCTGCTAGGGAGGAGGCTCGTCGGTCTCACGCGGCATCGCTCATTGTAACTATGGTTCAACCGTGGAACAGTGCAGAGCAATTTTATTTTGTAGAAAAATTTGTTTGGGAGGTAATATTTGATTATAGACAAATTTCTCAGGAACTAGAGCCAGCTGATATAAATACTGATTACAAACGATTAACAGAGGGAACTTTTCCTTTTTCAAACCTATCTGATATGATTAGACGAGTGGTTAAAATACGAGACGCAACATTGCGTTTACGAAAGGAGCAAGAATTAGCTAGAAAACAGAGAGGTATAGAAGCGGTTCAATCTCAAGCACAGAATGTAGATGCTCCGGTGGAAGAGGCTGCACCCAGTAGTACTACAGTTACTGTAAAACCTATGCGTGAAGCTGCACCCCTGTATGTTCCTCCGAAGGGTGCGGGAACAAATGATGACAAAACTTCAGATGGTGCAAAGGGATATTTTATATATAATTGGGTCTACACTCCTTGGAGTAGAGCAGACATTATGGCTCTTAAGGCTGCTTTGCCCGACCCCCGGAAAAATCCCGCCGCCTTCTATGAGGAGGTGGAAGGAGCCATCAGCTCCTGCACTATGACCTTGCCAGATATTGATATGTTCTTTGGGCTTATTTTGCCCCCTGATATGTGGAGAACAATACGTAAAATAGATGATAATGTGGCATATGGTGATACTTCGGAACATTTAGAAGAAATAGATGCGGAAAGGGAGCCTGCGCAGAAACCTCAGAAGGAGATATTAGATCTTCCTAAAGCTATTGTGACTAAGTTAAAGACTCTCATACCCCCTAAGAAAATAGATTGGACTACATTAGCATCCTGTAAACAGAAAAAGGATGAGTTAGTTTCTGATTTCTTTTCAAGATTTGAAGAGACATTCCATAATTTTAGTGGTCAGTCATTGGCCGATGATACGGGTAAGCATTTGTTTGTTGACAAATTTGTTGCTAATATGTTACCGGAGATAGCTAGTCGCTTAAAGGCTAGCAAGAGTTCTTGGACCACTTCTTCCCCAGTTTCCCTTTTGACTATGGCCCAATATTATGAGCGACAGGAACAGGAAGCGAAAGGCAGGGAGGATAAGAAGGTTAAGGATTTAAAAACAAAAGTTATGTTGGCCCAAGTATATGGTCCACCATTTAGGGGAGGTGGAAGAGGCGGACGTGCAATGTATACACCTGGAGCGCCCCCTCTCCATCGAGCAAATTTGTCCCCTGATCAGTGTGCTTATTGTAAAGAGACTGGGCATTGGCGTTCTGAGTGCCCTCTTTTGCGAGGTCAGCAGTATCAGCGGGGAAGGGGCAGTATAAGAGGACGCCCAGGGAATTCAAGGGGGGGTACAGGAGCTCGTCCCAGGTTTGAGGCAGTTGAACAAGGACCAAATTACTCTAATACTTTTGATAGACGAAATCAATATCGAATGTCTGATTATTCTGATGAGGTCCTTGCAGATTCTGATTATACATAGGAATGCCTAGGACGGGGTAAGGAACCGGTTGAGGTACCAGTAGATCAAATGGGTCCTTATGTTGACGCAAACGTCTTGGGATCGGTTTCTGGTTGATACAGGGGCTACTCATAGTGCACTGTCTAAAAACTGGTTCCTAGGGCTCCCCTGTCCGGCACAATGATAACATCGATAGGATTCGATGGGACACCTACACCTAGCCCACTTTCACAGCCACTTGAATTCAGACTTGATAAATTCACTGCAGCATGTCCATTTTTGCTTTCCCCTACCACACCGGACAACATTGTGGGTATCGATATGCTTAAATATTTTCGTGCCACAATACGTTGTTCTCCGGAAGGTGTGCATGTTATTTTGAATGATAATTACTCAATGGTAGAGAGATCTTGTCTTATCAATGAGGATGTCGCTCTGGCATCCTTACCTAGTACTTTGTGGGCTAAATCAGATACTGATGTGGGTCAAATAGTTATTCCACCTGTACATATTCAAGTAAAGGAGGGTGTTTCATTGCCTCGACTGCCTCAATACAAAATATCTCGAGAAGGTGAAGAAGCATTGGCACACATTGTTCAGGATTTGATTAAAGTGGGGGCAGTGGAAGAGGTCCCCTATAACACTTGCAATAGCCCTATCCTTCCTATTTTGAAAAAAGACACTGACACTAAAATCTACAGATTCATTATTGATTTGCGAGAGGTTAATAAAATTGTAGTGCCCCAATATCCGGTGGTTTCTGACATCACTACACTTCTCACTATGGTCCCTCCTACTGCCACTACATTTTCGGTGATCGATTTGAAGAATGCTTTCTTCTCGATACCCATCCATCCTGACAGCCGTTATTTGTTCGGGTTCACCCTGAAAAATAGATCATATCGGTTCTGCAGAGCTCCACAGGGCTATACAGAGAGTCCTAGCTTTTACAGTCAGGCATTAAAAAGGGAGCTTGATTCTTTTCCTGTACCCAAAGGGGTGGCCCTTATCCAATATGTCGATGATATCTTGTTAGCTGCAGATACCCCTGAGCAATGCAAAGAAGGAACACTGTTATTGTTATCATTTCTTGCATCTCACAATCACAGTCTCGCGAAAGAAATTGCAATTTTGTAGACAGCAGGTTACCTATTTAGGTCACCTCATGTCTAAGGAGGGATGTGCACTTACACCAGATTGCATTCAGACCATTTTAGATACTCCTGTGCCCCGTACTCAGAAGGATGTTCGTGCACTGATTGGCCTCACTTCTTTCTGTAGGCAGTGGATCCCCAGTTTCTCGCACATTATTAAACCTTTATTGGCCCTTTTGACTAAAGACACTCCCATTCCCCTCCCATGGACTACTGAATGTCAGAATGCCTTCCAACAGTTACGCCAAGCTCTTTGCTCTGCACCAGTATTAGGAACTCCAGACTACACTAAGACCTTCACACTCTATGTACACGAGAGGGAAGGTTGTGCCCTCTCAGTCTTAACACAAACATACGGTAATAAGCAACTTCCTTGTGCCTATTTCTCAGCTGTTCTTGACCCAGTCGCTCGCGCGCTGCCTGGATGTTTCCGAGCGGTGGCAGCAACGGCTGTATCAATACGTCCGAGTGAAGGAATAGTTTTGTCACATAAGCTGCTTGTGTTAGTACCCCATTCTGTTGATGCTTTGCTAAATCAAACAAAAACACAGCATTTGACTAGTGCCCGCTTGACAGGATATGGCCCCTCATTTTACACTGAAAAGATGTCTGACCCTAAACCCTGCTACACTATTGCCATTTCCAGCTACTCAGTCTCAGTCGCAAGTGTTACATGATTGTATATTCCTTACTGAAGAGCAAACAAAGGGCTGCGTTGACTTGCAAGATGCACCTCTCTCTAGTGTTGATGGGGAGTTATGGGTTGATGGCTCGTGTCTCAAATTGCCTGATGGCACTTCATCTGCTGCCTATGCGAATATAACACTTCAGACAGTAGTAGAAACAGCTCGCATCCCACAGAAGTCAGCCCAAGCGGCCGAATTGATTGCACTAACGAGAGCATGTGAGCTTAGTACAGATTTGCTTGTTAATATTTTTACTGACAGCCAGTACGCTTTCGGAGTGGCACACAATTTTGGCCGCTTATGGAAAGAAAGGGGTTTCCTCACCTCACATGGGACACAGATAGTGCATGGAGAATTAGTACATAATCTTCTTACTGCTCTAACCTATCCTAAGAAAGTGGCAATTGTTAAGTGTAGTGCACACAAGAAAGTGACTGATAAAATAGGAGCAGGTAATCCCTTCACAGATTACACAGCCCGTGAAACCGCAATGCAGCGAAGTACCACATCTATGTATGTAGTGAAGACACAAGCTGAACGTTGGCATGATGCCAGGCAAGAGGTACTGGACATGCAACAATCTGCCTCCACTGATGAACTAGACCAGTGGTCTAAGGAGGGAGCACTGGATGATGAGGGCTGTTGGAGGAATAAAGATATGACCAAATGGAAGTTAACCACAGCCTACTTATACCCCATGATTCACATGGTACATGGGCCGGCACATGTTGGAGCATCCTCAATGGCAAAACAACTTATGCAAGTTTGGGATCATCCTGATATTGCCGGCACTGCTAAAAAGATGGTCCAGTCTTGTTTGGTCTGTCTTCAGTATAATCCCGGAAAGGGAACGCAAACTCCAACAGGAGGGTTTGCGACATCAACTGCACCTTTTGAGGTCCTGCAAATGAACTACATTTAGTTTGAGCGCTGTAATAACTTGAAATATGTCCTGGTGGTGGTTTGTGCCTTCAGTAAATGGGTGGAGGCGTATGCTACGAAGGATAATACAGCTCTCACGACAGCGAAAGTTCTCCTAAAGGAGTTATTTCCTCGATTCGGCATTTGTCGGGTCTTATGGAGTGACAACGGACCTCATTTCATTGGGCAAGTTGTCGAATATGTCATGAAAGGGTTAGGGATTAAGCAGAAATTTCATGCCGCTTTTCACCCACAATCAGCAGGCTTGGTGGAGCGTTACAATTCCACTCTGAAACTGAAATTGGCTAAAATACAGGCTTCCACGTCTTTCAAATGGCCTGATGCCCTGCCCCTAGCACTGCTTTCTATCAGATCGATACCACATACACGATCTGGCCTTACGCCATGTGAGGTTGTGTTTGGCAGGCCCATGAATATTTGGGGAATCCCTAAGCCTCGCCCTATACATTATGTACCCTATGTGTTGATGAGTGACTATTTGTCCCAGTTAACTGACAGCTTGTCTTCTATTTATCAGCAGGTACGGGAAGCCCTTCCAGACAGGTCGCAGGATTATGGCCATGATCTGCGGGCTGGCGACTTTGTTTTAACGAAGTCCTTCCAGCGGACCAATTCTTTGGCACCCCATTGGCGTGGACCGGAGCAAGTCCTCTTGGCTACCAGAACTGCGGTACGAGTGACCAACCGGAAGAATTGGGTGCACGCCACCCACTGTCGTAAAGTTCTGCATGCCCTCGTGAGCCCAGCTGCGTTGACAGATCACCGCGACATCCTGGTCACCGAGAAAGGACGAGCCGTGTCACCTGAAAGACCTGAGGAAGTCTTCCCGGACCACACGATCCCTGGTACATCCAGATATCTGCTTCGATCCAGGAAGAAAGACATTTAATCGCAGAAAGAGACTGTTTGAGCCACTGTCCTGGGTGGTTAAAGACTGACTACAAAGGGGGGTAGCCTTTTAGTGACTACTCGTCTCAACGTTAGTGAAGAAACCAACGCCTGCCCAGGACCTTAGGGCACCATCTGTTTTGTTGTTTACCGACGAAATGAACATGCCGGAGGAGAAGAAATCGAATGCTGCAAAAGTCTGTAGTAAAAATATGATGCTCGCTATTGGACTAACTTTGACTGTTGTCATCATTGCTGTTATAATGTGGGTTGTAGAGGAAGTAGCTCCGGCTCGAAACTTATTGACTGCTACTACTCCTGTCCCCACCGAACATTATTATTTTACTCTTCCCTATCATGAAAAGAAGCACCGAATGTCGTATCTCAATAACACTTTCATACAAATGTTGCATCATACTCATAATGCTACGAATACTACCAACTGCTGGGTATGTGGAATGATGCCAGCTCATCAGAAGAAGGGAGGAACGCCTTTCATTCCCTTGCCATTCTCGCATAATGGCTCCTGTAGAGCCTGGTTCGCACTGTTGTGGGCCTTTGAAATTGCTAATATTACTCTAGCTGATGTAGGAGGACTTAATGCAAAACTTAATAAAGTTTGTTACCCCGATGAGGAAGGGGACCCACAAGCCAAAGGAACTGTATGGGAAATGGAGGAGTATCGCAAAGGAAATTCTTCCAAACGTTATGTTTTCCCCAACACTCGAACAGCCAAGGGTAACGGGCCTTTTGTTATCGCTGTTACTAGAGCCCGAGCAAATCTTTGTGTGAGCAGTTTTGGTAGTATCCCAGTGGGAAAAAGTGACTGTACCACAGTATTGAACATTACTGGAACGAACAATAGCAGTTTCCTGTCCTCACACAACACTTATTTCATTTGTGGGAGTAAAGGCTACTATCATCTACCAATTGGATGGTCTGGAACCTGTTATGTGTCCTTTTTGCTTCCTCCTGTGTTCCTAGCACCTGCATCTTATCATAAAGATCAAAAACTGTTTAATGACATTTCCTTGAACCGATTCAAAAGAACTATAAATAATGATGAAGTGGATCAAACTGATACTGCATTACAGCAATATGTTGACTTTAATTTGGGACTCTTTTTCTTTGTTGGTGCGGCTTTAAATAGTAGGAAGATTAGACGCTTAACCCGTGTAGTAGAGGCTGTGACTAATAAGACAGCAATGGCGCTTGGGAATATTACAGAAGAACTCCAAATTACGAGAATTGTGACTTTGCAAAACCGAATGGTGCTAGACGTGGTTCTAGCTGATCGTGATGGAGCATGTCGCATTATCGGTAGTAGTTGTTGTGTATTTATCCCTGACCACGCCCCTTCTGTTTATGATGCCATTTCCAAAATGCATAAAATAGCTACTGAGATACATCAAGATTCAGGAACATGGACTTGGGCTGGATGGTTCTGAAACGTATTTTCTGTATGGGGTTTAAAAATATTATCGCCTTGTTCATAATTATTGCAATTCTCTTCTGCTGTTGTTTATGTATCCAATGCGGACCGATGCTTTGTTCCCTCTGTATTTCTACTTGTACTACTTGTCTACCATCAAAAACGAATGTCCAAAATGTAAATGCCCGTTTAGCAATAGATCGAGAAGTTAGCGACATGATGCTAATTGATATACATGATATTTATCGTACCCCTTTTAAAGCATAAGAAAAATGTCTTAGCTTATGCTAAAAGGGCCATCTGTGGAAAACGTGTAATATTTTTACTTAGCATAAGCAACAGCCATTTTGGCTATGGTGTCCATTTAAGTTTCCTTCGTAATTCTTTCGTCTTTTCACTCTGCTTGTGTTATCTATTTTTGTTGACTTCCTGACTCAGCTAAAGCAATGTACGTGCTGAGGGTTTATAGTTGTCAGTGCACCTGGTCTCAGATGTTAACTGTCGACCATTTACTGCTGCCATAAGCATTCCTGCTCCCCTCCCGCTTTGCTGACCACATGGTTATTCATCTGCCCTTGTTTGCTGATAGCTATTCCTAAAACTTGTTCTTCCTATTTCTGTTCACATGCTTGCATTGCAGAAAACTTGTATAAAAGACCTGTGTTCTGTGACTTCAGTGTACTACCTCCTGCAACACTTGAGAGTGTTGTATGGACGTGGTCCCGCTCATGAGTGATTAATAAACTTGTTATTTATTCCAACTCCAGTGCTGATCTCTATTTTGTTGGTCTTTGGACCCGTGGACAAGAGGGTGACCCTGCACCAGTGTACCCCTAAAAGGTAAATTTCCACAGGGGTAGGTGGGGGCGGGCGGATTGGAACGTTGGATGCTTTATGGGTCCAGAGATACAATACATGTTCTAGTGCTATCACCACTTGAGTTTACCAACTGTATCACTGCGATATGAACATTTTTAAATAAAACCCTAATAAAGTTTGTTTAAAAAAAATAGCTCATATTAGCAACCAAGCATTCTTGGCGCTAGACTCTTTGTTTGAATTTGAATTTTCTATCCACAAGGTAAGTCCATTTTCCACTCAGTGGCGGGCATCCATTGTTTGGTCCTACAATCCACCTTGGGCATTTCCTTTGTTCCCCCTAAGTATTGTATGAGAGAGCAAATTTGTGATTGTAAATTCATAAAAATGGATCTCATATAAGGCATTAAAGTAACTGTCTTGAATTTTTACTGGTGGTTGCTTAATGTACTATTACTGTCCTTGTAAGTCATTTTTCTTTCCTATACGAGGTCTGAGACGAATTGTATTACTGTTTCATCTTAGAATCGTAGCACAAAACTATTTAAGAGCCTGTAGATGTTAATGAGGCTTAATAAAGGAATTGCCAGGAGAAAGACAGTATATCAGCCATCACACAAAAAAGCGTATTTCAAATGAGGGAGTGAACCTTGGAATGTTGATCTGACTGAATTATATGTCCAATACCTCAGGTATCCAACCAGTACCAAATGCCATATTAATAATTATAAATCTGGCTCTCTAGATAGTGGGATTAATCCACAGACCCACAAGAGTTGCAAATACTGACTCTCTTTGCTCTTTTGTCATATCTTCCCTTGTTGTCTCTGTAGCCCCATCTGCTGAAATGCAACCTCTTCTAGAAACTAAATATTCACCCTTGTACTCACCACTCAGTTAGTATGCAGACTAAGAAGGTTAGAAGGGGGAGGTATTTACAGGTTCCTTGTATTATTCTGCAGATATCTTCAGAACACATAGTTATTTAACAGGAGGATTGTGTAGCAAACCCTAATTGGGGGACAGCTGTCGGGAAGACTCAGTATATAATTGGTCTTTTTTCCACATAAGTTGTCCATAATGGATTCTGCATTAACCATTGTGCTCTATATATAGCTTCCTTATCCAATATGGCTGCTCTTTGCATTCACTTTCTGTTCCGGGGCACGGGTGGTTGTGCCAGTATAAAAGACAGTGGTTCCATTCAGTCTGTGTCCAGCAACTTTGCATGTTGGCATATTTACCTTGCTCTCATTCAAGGTCACACCAACTTTCATCAGTTGTGTGGCTTTGCTGTTTTTGTCACTCCCTCCTTTCCTTCCTCCAGAGTTTCTGCTTGTGTACTTCTTGTTTTGTACTTTAGCATTTGCCTTCTACCAGTGTATTGCTGCTGACCTGTACTGAGCTGAATACTGCCTGAATACTGCCTCTGGCTCTGGCTCAAGTAGCCCGTCGGGGCGACAGTCGGAGCCTAATCCCTACAATGAGGGCAGTGCCTGCGGAGGCACAGCCATAGGGATTAGGATGTCCCTTTTACCTATGCCTTTACATGGCAGTCTGACCGCCATGTAAAGGCAGAAGGAAAGGGACTTTGGGGGCCCTTAGCAGAGCCCCCGTCCCGCGTGGTCCTCCGCTATGGGGCCAAGGAGGCAGATGTGGTGCCCCCCCAAACATCCATGCACCACAGGGTGCCAGGCACCACAGGGTGCCTGGCACACGGTGCATGGATGTTTAAAATATGTATTTTTCTACTGCGGCTTGTGCTGTGGCCCTTTTCCGGACCACAGCACAAGCCACAACAGAAAATGGCATGTTTTCGACCGCCTACATGGTGGTCGTATTATAATTTGGACGGTGGAGCCGCCGACTACATGTTGGGCGGTCTCCATCCCGATACGATAGCGGTCAGATGATCGCCCACTGCCATCGTAATGAGGGCCTTGGTCAGATAAATTTGCTTCTCTGCTTTCTGTCTAGGAGAACCAAGGTCTGGATTGTTTTTGCATGTTCTGGCTTAGAGAAAGTTCATAATCATCCATCTGTTACAACAGTGACTGCTTTTGTTCACTTGGCTATCCACTATAGTGTTGTCACTGATATTCACGAATATCCTCACCTACATGCAAGATCCAGGAACACAGTGTCTGAAGAAAAAATTATTTTTTAAACATACCTATCTAAAAGGACTTTATTTTTTCCAATTGGCAATTAAATAATTAAAAAGGATAATTTAGATGTAACAGCCGCTGAAATTCTTTTACTGATATTTTAAATAAAGACAACATTAAGGAAAGTGAGTAGATTAGCTGAAGAGTTTTACAGAAAGAAACGCTAAAATATGTTTTAGGTTATCAAATTTAACCTTCAGTCCAGGAGTTAATTTCTTTAGCGGTTGATAGGCATTTCATCCTTTAGATACATGGAGTTATTATACCTGAACACCAGACTCTGCACATTTATTTACACATATTCGACCAGTTCTTTGAATTTTTTATGAAAAACCATATCAGCCATTTGTGTAGGCCATGCCCGATAACGTTTTCTAAAATAACTTAATGTTTGCTACAGTGTTCCCTACTTATTCATAACATTTTCACTGTTTGTGAAGTGTACCTCCTAATGGACAAAGTAAATAAATCACTGAGGGTGAAACACAAAGCCTAGCCCACTGTTGCTCAGACTGGATCCTCAGATGTTTGTGATAGGTAGTACAAAGTGTATCCATCGGGATCGTTTCCACCTGGCACGGTCAAGATTTATGGATAAACTCACCAGTCACAAGAAAAAAGTCTTAATGGAAATAGTCATTGAACTCACGCTGATATCAGACTAGGTAATCAGTGCGCTGGGCATATTGTCCGTTCAGTTGAAAGGAACCTTGTCATAGATTGACCTTTCCATTTGGAGGATCTAGTTTTGCTTCATACATTTTTTTTTTTTAATAAAATATTTTGAGTGAGAGAAAACAGAAAAAAAAACAATACAATCAACTGCTAACTCCCTCCCACCCGTTTTTTTAATATCTCCCCGTGCTCAAACCACCCCCCGCCCTACCCCCAATCCTGACATTTTTCAAGTGGGCTCTTCTTATTAACTTTTTTACATTTTTGGGTACCTTATTCATACTGAATCAAAAAATTTTGTACGTCAGAAATAATTCCCTTATCCAATACCACCTCTTGTGCAAATGGATTTTGTTTCCTGGTTCCCTTTAAATACAATACAATTTCTTAGCAGCATCTTTGGGATATCACATCACAGTCAGAGACCCTCCATAAAGTGCATATCGTGTTAGCAGCTTCCCCATCGCTGTAATAAAGTGCCAAAGAAGATTTTTAAAGTGCATACATGGCCTATCTAAGCCAACCAGAAAGTGCATGTACATACATTATTAACTAGGTTAGCAGCCTGATAAATAAAGTGCGTCATATCAAAAAAGGTGCATACACAAAACCTCTTACAAGCTTTTAACTGTCTTATACATATTTCTATTTTCCTATTCAAGCAGCATTCTAAAATATGGGGTAATATACATTTCCCGTATCCGCTACCATTTTTAAGAAGACGCCTAAATTGTTCTAGTACAGTTAGCTTGGAGAGCTTTTTACCACAGCACCTTCCACACAACAGCTTGGCGTTCAAGATAAAAGATCTTTACCACATGGCTAGTACATACAAAGCCTATGTCCAACATAACATAAAGTGCATGTGCATACGTTGTAAACAGTATTAGCAGCCTGGTTATTAAAATGCAAAATTTTCAAAAAGCGCAATCATGAGGGCTCTAAAAGCATTTGACTGTCTTGACCATATTCCTAATTTCAGGTTTGCCCAGTATTGTGGAGTATAGCATAACAAACTCTTCCCATATCCTGGGCCACTTTAACATCGATCTCTGTAGCCGGTGTGACAAGCTTAATGAGCGTTCTACCACAACCGCTTTCCCTGATCAGAGTACACTCAAATATAAAAAATGTTCGCCACCTGCCTTGTATGGCTTACCCATCCACTTGATCCCTCCAATTAGCAAAGTACAGCCATATTTTTACTCCTTTCTTTTTGGCCTTATGTCCCCTTCGCTCATAAATAGCTTTCTCGAGGCTATATGTTCTCAGTAAGCGAGCTAACCATTGATGAAATATTGGTGGATTAGCGTCCAACCATGCCGACGCTATTCAAATTCTATATACTGCCATTGCTGTACAGATATGATCCCCCTCTTTATCTTTACCCAGGTTATTTATACCAAGCATAATTACCTGAGGGGTGACTTTCACCTGTAGCAGTAGCTTCTTCTGTAAGAACACCTCTATTTCTCTTATAAGCGGGGAAAGCTCCCTGCAGGTGGCAAACATATGCAATAAATCTGCCTTATATAACGCGCACCGTGGGCAAAACACTCCTTTCCCCTCCCCCATTTGGCAATCCGATATGGATTATAATATACTTCAAAGCATGTTTTATAGAATTGCGCTTGAAGATTAGCGGGCATTAAAATCCCTAAGGTGTTTAAAAAAGCCTCTTGAAAATCTACATCCGATATTCCCAACGTCTCTTGCCACTTTGATGAGCATTTACCCAAATCATCTTTCATATGGTTGTTCAGTAATGCGTATAATAATCCAATCCTAGGTACCTCAGGTCGTCTTAGTCTGTCCACTAATTCACAGCTCTCAAATTTCTCTCTTCCTCCTCCTTTTTTAGCAAAAAGTCCCTAACTTGTAAATATTAAAAAAATTCTCTATTAGTTAAATCAAATTTCCCTCTCACCTCCTCAAATGACATTAACCCACCCGATGTAAAAAAGGCATCCAACCTGTGTTATACCGGCTTTTATCCACTTCTCAAAATAATGATCATTAAAAATATCAGCGAGATCTTTATTTTGTACAAAGGGCGTGTAATAATTTAATTTCCCTAGCCCTACCAAGCGTCGTACAGAGGACCATACCCTAAAAGCCGTGTGTAGAGTCTTAAAGCATACTCCTTTGTAGTATCCAAAATTGACCTGGTGCCATATGCACCCTCTCACATCGTGGCCGTTCCCTTGTTCATAAGGGTAGCTATCACTAGATATCTCCATCCCGGGGCTCGCATTCAGAAAGGCTATATAATGTTTAATAAAGGCTGCCCACCAATATAATTTAAGATTAGGTAAGGCCAAACCACCACGCTCTTTGGGTGAAAATAAGTATTTAATCGCTCTTCTAGGTCTAGAGTATGCCCATATGAACTGTACAAAGATGCTTTCGAATTTTTTTAAACCAGGAATTCATAAAAATCAAGGGAATTGCTCTTAAGAAGTATAAAACCTTGGGAAAACATACCATTTTTATAATATTTACTCTACCAGTCAATGTGAGGTGCAAATTATCCATTCTTTTAAGTGCCTTTTTCATTTCACCGGCACACGGCTCCAAATTCTCTTTAACTATCTCATCAATTTCAGCAGTTATCACCACCCCCAAATATGTCGACTTTTTGACAACTCTTTTATCCATACTTGGTGCAAATTCATTAACCAATATTTGTGTTTGTCTCTATTCAGGGCATAGCCAGACACTAAGCCGAATCTTTGGGCCTCCTTTTCTATTGCTCTCATCGCCGTCTCGGATTGTGAAGTGACTAATGCGACGTCGTCAGCATATGCCAAAACCTTCTCTGCATACTCTGTTTCGAATCGTGGGGGGATATCTGCTGAGTACTCTAAGTATTTCAAAAAAGGGTCTATATAAAAGGCGAACAATAACGGGGAGCAAGGGCACCCTTGACGCGCACCTCTCGTTATTTTAAAAGCTTCGGTCAGTCCCCCGTTGACCCAAACTCTAGCCTCCTGACCTTTATACAGGGCTTTCACTGCACGAATAAACTGTTCCCCAATCCCTTTCCATTGCATAGAGGCCCAAAGAAACTGCCAGAAGACCCTATCAAAAGCCTTTTCGGCGTCTAAAAAAATTGCGGCCATAGGGTCTCCTGCCACTTGCCTCACGTCAAACAGCGTGATGATTTTCCTAATGTGCTCTATGGTACCTCTCCCTGGAATAAAACCGTGTTGGCTCTGAGAAACAATTTTATGTATCACTCGTGACAAATGGGAGGCTAGAGTTTTGGAGTAAATTTTCACATCCCCATCGATAAGGGTTATTGGCCGATAAGACCCTAGCTCCTCACTAGGTTCTTTTTTTTAAAGATAATAATCTTTGCCATAGCCCATGACGCCGGTGGGTTCATCCCCTCTGTGATTTGTAAAAACAAGGTCTTCATAATTTCTTTCAGTTGTTCTTGAAAGACTTTGTAAAACTCTGTGGGGATCAAATCTGGTCCCATCGCTTTCCTTCTCGGCAAACTAGCAAGGGCAGTTGCAATCTCATTCCAAACTAGTGGTTGGTCTAAATGGTCCCTCTCTTCTCTTGTTAAGAGCACTTCAGAAGGCTGTTCCAGATACTTCCCTATCCGTTCTTCCCTCTGCCTTTCCCCCCCCTGATCTTCTGTATACAAAGTCCGATAAAAATTACAGAAAGCGGTTCGGATTTCGCTTACATCTGACCTCAAGCCTGCCACAGGATCTCTTATTGCCTTGATTTCATTCCGAGTAGCTTCCTGCCTTGTCCTAACTGCAAGAAGATGACCAACCCTTTCACTGCACTTGTACATCTCCTCGCGATGCACGGTTGCTTTGTCAACAGCTTTTTTCAATAATTTCTCCCCTATTGCAGCTTTGCTTATTGCAACCCCTAGACAAGCCTCTTCTATGCTTTCCTTATGTTGTATGGCCTTAATTAAATTGCCTTCAGCCTGTGCCAAGCCGCTTTGCAAAGAGTGAAGTTCCACCTTTTGAGCTTTATTTTTCCTTATTGCATATTGCATTGTTTCCCAACCGTATCCCTGCTTTTAATGTGTCCCAAACTGTGCCAAGGGAGGCAGACCCTAGGTTCCTATCCAGAAACTCCGGAATCCATTTCTTCATATACTCCACATAAGCCTCATCCACCAATAATGCTCTTTCAAATGTCCATGAAGAAAAGGATTTCACCTGATCACTCCCTCCCTGTACCTCAAGTATTAGAGGATTATGGTCTGAGAGGTATCTGGGGGCCTTTTCAATTGTACTTTTCTGTCTGATCGTGTGCGAGACAAAAAAATAATCTAGCCTCGCATGCTTTTGATGAAGCGCAGAGTAGTACGTAAAGCCTTGATCCTTAGGCCTTAATTTCGCCCAGACATCACACAGTCCATGCTCTTGACACAAATTGCACACAGCTTGGTAAACTTTAGGCTTCTTGCCTATATATGGTTCCCCCTGATCCCAGCCACTAACAAGATTAATATTGAAATCCCCGCACACCACAATAGGCAATTGCCAATGTGATAATTCATTCGACAACCATCCCAACAGGGCAGGATCATCAATGTTGCTACCGTAGAGGGAACATATCGTAAACTTAAGAAAACCAGGGGCGCTGCAGCTAGCGATAACCCACCGCCCGGATGCGTCGGCTTTAACTGAAGAAAAATGGATAGTTTTGTTGCGAGCCAAAATTGCTACCCCCCGAGTACGTGTGCCTTGAGTTGTTGCTCCTATTATACTATATCCCAAGTATTTTAAAAAATGTTTTTGACTCCCTTCTACTTGAGTTTCTTGAAGGCACACTATATCGGCCTGTAGCAATCTTAGCCCTTGAGATACTATTTGTCTCTTTTTTAAATCATTCAGGCCACATATATTGATTGATGCAATCCTTAACTTACTCATTGTTGAGTTTTAAAAATTTTGCCCCACATTGAAAAATTCTTTGTTTCATCATTATCCATCCCACCATCCCAGTGCAGCTTCCCATATCCAAAACCCACTCTGAGCCACTCCTGTCTACCTCCCCCCTCCCTACCCCGGTGCTCCCCCGTTCCCCCCCTCCACCCCCCTGCACACCCCCAGCCCCCCCAAAAACCTAGGCAATCAGGCATAGCCAGATGATGTGCATCTAATAAACTGCCCCACCGTCCCCACTGCAATATCACAAATCCATATCATTAGCGACTTTTCAACATTACTTTCCCAATTCGCTTCAGAGATTATTACCCTTCAAATCTTCGAGGTTTCCCCTCCTTTTTCCTTCCTCGTTATTTCACTCAAAAAGCCCTGCGCTAAAATCTCAGAAACAAACACATAAGAGGTTCCTTTATATTTATCTTTCAGTCTGGCCGGATTTTGTAAAAGACCTCTGCCCCTACTTTGTGAAATGGTGTCATCAACTGTCTTAGCCTCCACCGCCGTTCGACAGTTGCATGGGCAAAGTCTGGCTTGACAAAAAAAGAAACCCCATCATGCGATTTTGGAGAATTGGGTCGGGCTTGGTCATATACAAGTTGTCGCAACAGGAAATTTCCCAAAAATACCAAAAAAGCCCATGGTTGTTCTTGGGGTTGTTTCTTCATCATTAGGGGTACCCGGTGGGCCCGTTGGATCTCGTTGTCCCAGTCCAGCTTCACTTGTTCAGGGAAGGTATTCTTCAGTAAGTTGACAATATATAGTCTCGGATTGCTGCCTTCCACACCCTCCGGTACTCCCAAGAAGCGCAGGTTATTTCTCCGCTGTCTATTTTCCTGCTCTTCAAGCTTGAGCATGACATCCGACAGAGCACCCCCCTGACCAGTATTCTGCTCTTTCAGTGTCTCAATTTCCACCTCGAGAGTCTCTGTTCGCGTCTCAACCGTCGTCAGTCTTTCCGCAATGTTCCCACACTTCTTATTTATCTTCCGAATCCTGGCTTGCACTTTTTTATTTGCCACTCTAGCTCTGCGCCCATCCGCCCTCACCTCTTCTTGCATTTGCTGAATGGATCGGAATATCGTGGATAACGATGGTTCTTTCTCTTGGGAATCCATCTCTACCGCTTCGCTTGGGCCCTCTTTTGGCCCATCCGCCAGCTGTACAGGCCGCGTATCCGAATAATCCCATTTCAACTGCTTGCCCACATGCCATTCCTGTCTATCTTTCCTTTTACTTCCCCCAGTGCTCTTCTTCCTCTGGGTTACTTGCAACTGATCTCCTGAGGAGGAGCTATCTGACTCCAAGAACCCCTCGCTGCTGGTAGAGGTACCTTCCTTCCCGGAGGGATCTGACTCATCGGTTAAAGAAAAAAAGCGCTCCCCTATTCCATCAGGCGAAAGTTCCCCTCTGCATTGTTGTGCCACATTTGGGAGGCCATCTCTTGCCAGGCTCTCATGTTTTCCTCCTGGATTTTCCCCGCTTTGGGTCAATGTTTCACTCCTTGGAGTTGGCTCTTTGGCCCCCTCTGCACCCAGCAACTTTTGGTCTCCTATTTCTTCTTCTTTTTCCCCATCCTCTAGCCCAGAGTTCTTCAATCTGTGGGGCGCGCCCCCCCAGGGGGGCACGACACCATCTCAGGGGGGGCGCGCACTCCGCACTAAGATCTTCCCTTTGTTGGTCTTTTACTGTCCTGCGTCGCAACTTCGCAAGTCTTCACCCATTTCAAATGGGAATTGTTTATTGTAGAGCTCTGGTAACAGAGGGTTGGAGGAGGGAGGGAGATGAAATAGATAAGGCACGACGTGCCCGTGCTTTTGTTATGTAAAGAGCTAACAGTTAACCTTCCCAGGAGGGGGTGAATTCGTAGAGCTGAAATGCTTCAGCTGCAGTGGGAGGCAGGGTCTCCTCTGCTAAAACCGAAAACAAACGATCAGACAGTCCTGTTCCTTCACGTTCGATTTCATAGCAGAGGAGACTCCGTGCCTCCCACTGCAGCTGAAATGACTGCCTGTTCCTTTCTTTCAGTTTTAGCAGAGGAGACATCCTGCCTCCCACTGCAGCTGAAGCATTTCAACTCTACCAGTTTAACCCCGTCCTGGGAGGGTTAGCTCTGAACAGAAAGGAGACAAAGTTTCTTTTAAATTTACACAGGCAGGCGCGCAACGCCCACAGGGCTTCAAGTTGCCAAAAGAAAAATGCCAGCCACCCATGTGTTGTTTCAACAGCCTGCAAATTGATTGTCTTGACACTAAATATGCTTATAAAGAAGTATGTATACATTTGTAATGTGACTTTTCAGTCTTTGTTCCATTTTATTATCAGGCATGGATCATTCAGGCAGCCCCACAATTAAAAGTGCTTCTATTTATATTTGCTGTTCAAAGTATGCACACACAAGTGCTGACAATACAGCTTTAGGTGACTGTTTATTTTTGTTCTGCCTGGGACATCAAAATAATGAGCTGGCAACCCTAATCATAAAACTGGAAGTTTGTTGTAAGATCAGCACATTTATTTCCTCCACCCTGATCCCTGGTTAATGCCATAATAGCAATAGTTTAACATATCTGAAACCCTACGCTGCCGTCAATAACCTGCTGAGTTAATTCAAGTGTCTGGAAATGAGCCTTGCATTCAGACCACTCGTTCCTCATTTTCGCCCTTCACTTTCACTCACCCTGCACTCACAGCGATCACAATGCCCTCACACTGATCCCGATGCACTCACACCATTCACCCGCTTACCCTGTACTCACAGTGATCACTGTGCACTCACAGTGCACTTGCGCTGTTCACCCTGTACCTCACCCTGCAGTCACACAAGCACACTACTCACCCGCACTCATGTGACACTTCACCCACCTGTCCCTCTGACAGCTCAATCTGCAATCTCACTCAAATAAGACCATCACTAACCATACATTAATTCGTCCCACTCTGCACTTACACCCGCACCCAAATTCATATGGTCACCTCACTCACCCTGCAGTCACTCCTCTTACCCTACTCTCACACTGTTGCATGGCTCACCCTGCACTCACATGGGTACTCCTGCCACACAGCGCAGAGGTTTAATGTGCCTGCTACAAAGAAAGTGTACCATGCAGATCAAAGAACTGAGTGTGAGTAAACTACGAGTAGTGCTATAAAAAATGAAATGTTTGCCAGAAAGGTGCTATAGAGAGATGAGGTGCTTTGTTGGTGAGTGGTAGTGAGGAAATTCATGGAGAAGGAGCAAATGGGGAGGGGGCGCCAAAACAGACCGTTCCACTGTGTGCTACCAGTGCTAGGGCCAGCCCTGGCTGGGAGTGTTAACCCCACCCGAAGTTCGGGTCTAGTTGCGCCCCTGTACACAAGTATGGGCATGTCGTGCCCCATCAAGGTTTTTGTCCTAAATTACAAAAGGACACATATACATGCACTGCAATCCAGCCTTTCAGGGGGCCACTTGATAGAGGCAGCTCTGTTTTGCCCTGATGGCCTGGAATAATTCCTAAACAGATTCTTGTAAATACCGTTTTGTTTCATTTCTTTTTATGTGATTGATGTGAGAGACTCTATTACTATTTGCAGAGAAATGTTTTTGTTTCATGCAACAACCATAAAAAAGTTTATTTTAGATCAAAACGGGTCCTCACATATGAGAAATTGGAGGATATCACAGATATTATTTGCTGTAAAATTAGTGGGCTGCTGCTTTGTTACAACAGTGAAAACACACATCACTATCTCTGAATATTAGATGTAAACTCTTAGAATTTCGACCATAGCGCCTGTGCACCGTTAGTAGCCTGGCTAAAGAAGAGGGTATGGCAGAGCTGAAAGTGAATCATTTAATCTCAAAGCTGTTCTGAACAGGGGCCCCCAAAATAGTATTGGCCCAGGGCACCCAAAATCCTTAACATGTCCCTGCCACCACAAAGTTTGTTAGACAACATTGCTCTGAAGTAAAATAGGCAACATTATTCATTTATTATCAGTTCTATTTTTTTAAACATAAGCCCGACGTGTCCTAAACCCCAACTGCTTCAGGCAAGCAACTTATCGTACCACTAAGGAATTCTCAATTAGGTGTTCGTTCAGCGCCCTCTCTGTGGATTTTCCCCTTTGTCTTCGGATCCATAACTGGTTGGTGGGCAATTATCCCATTATAATGCTGCCTAAAACGTTTGTTAATGGTTTCCAGAGAAGAATTGTTTCTCGTGTACCAACTCTGAGCTAGGGAGTGCTCGAAAAATCTAATAACACTGTCTCCCTTACAGTCACTGTTTTGGCTGAAAATGTTTGCAGAATATTCAGCTTTGAGAGAAACTGCTATCAAAACTCTCTTGCCTTTCAGCTCGTCCTATTTATGTGAGATTGGGTTCTCAGCAGTTGCGGTATTAAAGACTAAGTACCGTTCGAGACTGGATGTGGAGCACAACCTGAGGATGGCAGTAGCAAAAATCCATCCACAGATTGACAGTCTATGTGGCTAAAAACTGGCACACCCATCACATTTATGTTGGTGGTGTTATTATTAATCTATGTCATGTGTAAAACAAAGCATCCTAGTAAAAACAATTTACGCACATTTTATCTTGAAAAATTGTGTTTTGAGCTGTGTAATAAGCCTGTCATTTCACCACATCCACTCACAAACCTGCAGTTTACTAAACACTCTTATTGTGTTGAACATTATTTGCCGGATATGGCCCGTGAAATGCGCGTGGCGGTCGATTATGTAGTGTACCAGATTTCTGTCAGGCGGTGGGGGGGCCCAACATCTAAAAAAATTCAGCTGGGGGGGCTCAACCTACAAAAGTTTGAAGACCTCTGCTCTAGCCTCTCTGAGCAAAGGGGCGACATTTCTGGGGGGAACCAGTTTTTGTAGAGCCCTCCCCGGCTTCTTTGGCCCCCTGCCCCCCCCACAGTACAAGCTTTCCTCTGCCCCGGGTGGTATAAGTACTTGGGCAAGTGCTTGATTCTTACTTGTAGTTTCTGCTGCCGAAAGATTGGTGAACATAGCCGTGAGCGTGGGCTGGGCAGGATCCTCCTCCAACTGCTTTCCCGGTTTCCCCGCTGGTTTTTTAAAACCGGGCTCTCTCCTTCCTCTGCCCGTACCAGCGCGTTGTTTCACCTTTATGGAGCTCCCATTAGCTCCGCTCGAATTGGCAGTCACTGGTAATGCAGGACCGCCTCCTGTGGAAGCCCGCAGCTCGGACCTTCACCGTTTTGCTGCCCCTCGCCGCCATAAACTTTCCGTGTGCCCGTCAGCACCACTTACAGGGATTACCATTCGCTGTCCCGCGGCAGGCGCACAACGCCGTGAGCCGTCAAACGATTAGCAACAGCAATAGCAGAACGTCCAACACCCAGCTCGCCGTGTCCCTCCTCTGACTCGGCAGTCCGGATAGTCGCTGGTCACAACATCGATCCATTCAGGGGAGAACGGTAGGTTCACTGCAGTCAACTACACGCCATCTTGCCAACTCCTAGTTTTGCTTTATTCAAAGGACAATTGTATTCATTCAGTGGAAGTTGAGGTCTCTGTGTTCTTTGGTGTTTGTTTGATTCCACCGTAGAACTGTTCAGTACTTTGGATTTGTATACATTTGGAATTGTACTTGTTGAACTCTAGTATATGTACAAGTTTTGGAACAGGTAGATATTAAGCATTATATTTATTGATCATTAAAATGCTTTGACAGAATACATTTAAAAAGCGCTGACAAATAAAAAAAGCATAAATACAATACTAGATTTAAAAAGTGAGCAAGATAATTCATGCATCAGTGTATTAAAAAATACTTTCAATGGGTGAAGACAGATTAAAATACAAGTAATAAAAAATCTCAAATATCGTTCATTATAATACAAGAAATGTTCCAAAGAACCGCATCAAACGGTAACAAGGATTCACAGTAGGGGGAGTAAACAATAGGTAAAGTTCTTCCTCTGGCGTTAGTATAAGGTGTTTAAAGATAACTTTATTAATACATTTTCTCTGAAGATCTAGAAGGCCCGGGCAAAAAATAAGACCTGATTCAAATCCTGTTATGCAGGGCCACAATATTGAAAACCAGGGTGAGAAGATGACCTGACTCCCAACCCCTTTTTAATCCAAATATTTTCACCAGTCGGTATTTGATTAAACCTAAATTTCATAACAAATCTACGTACCAAGGGACATAAATTGCCCTTTAAATAAATTGCATCTCACCACATCTTGCAAACAAGCTATTCAAATGAAGTCTTTTTTATCTGTGTCAGGAATCGAGGCATCGTCCAGAAAGAAACCTATCAAGTAGTTAGTGCAATGGTTCAAGGGAGCAAAATAGGAGGTTGCAGGGTTAATTGGCACAAAATCAAATCCATGGATTTACCTTGGACAACACTTTGGAGGAGGCGATCTTTCAAGATGGCGATCGCCCTTGTTAATTAGCTTAACGCTCCAGTCTTTTCCTCCTGAAGTACTAGAGCAGTGAAGCAGTGTGAAGTGTGCGCTCACTATCTTGAACAGCGCACTTCACTGAGGAATCTTCAGGAGATTAGTGGCGTTTCCTGGACTCGACGCGAGAATTAGAGTAGTGTGCTAGGGATAGCTTACGGTTGCGCATGTCCGAAGGGTAGTGTTAAAAGACGCGTGAAGTCCCGTTTCCTCAATTCCATGCCTGAAGAGAGAGAAAACAAGAAGAAATCAGAGCCAAGTCTTCTACGCATCAGACTATATAAGTCTGGGAGAGGTTGTTGAAGAGAATCCGTTTACCTGTCACCTTTGCACTTTTATCAGTCCTAAAACACGCAAGTATCCTAAGGGGAAAATAAATAAAAACTACAATTAATAGAAAATCAATAGTCCGTTCTATACTAAGAATTTAAATAGTTGAAAAACCGTTTTTTGAAGTGATTTCTAGTGCATGTAAATATTCTCCTGAATCTATGTGAAAGACTTCACTGGATGTTAAAAGAAAGAAAATAACTAATTTCTTAAAACAAGAGTGAAAGAAGTGATAGAAAAAGCAACTAAACATCCAAAAAATAGAAGAGTAGCAAAGACCAGTCAAAAAAGGGGTATGTTTAGCAAATAAGTGAATGATATAAATGCATGAGTAAGTTTTCAGTAAAGAGAGGAGTAATGTGTTCTGCTGTTTTGCAGTGTTTGAGATCTTCCATGTAAGACGTTTTGAAGAAGCTGAATTGGAAGCTTTTCTCATCCTTAAGAAAAAGACGAGGCAGTCTCTTCTCATATCCCAATCCCCTTACCCCCTGGAGACTTCTTACTCTTCCCTTATCTATTATTGGGAACGTGAGGAGGAATCTAGAGGGGCATTGGGTTTGAGCATCATTCTGCTCCTGTGAAGATCGGGAACTTCAGAGAGTGACTCTTGGCAATCTGTGAGCAGTGTTGCAACAATTCCTACATCCAAATGTAGGGGGCTCTGTGACACCTTGGTTTAAAAGAGATGGAAAATAAAGAGAAAATAGCAAAGGAGCCAATATACAATATATTATTTACAGGCATTTTATCAGAATATTCATTACCAGTGCCCAAAAGTACTTTTAGCCAATTATAGAATGAAGAGATATTAACAGGCTAATATCTCCTATGGAATGCCAAATCTCACAAGTTTATCCTACAGGGTTAATTGATCAGAGACAAAAGCACTGCTAAAATCAATAAATACCACATATATCGTCATTTTCTGGGATTTCATATACTGTTCACGTAAAATTGTCCATTGTAGAGCAAGCTTTCCTGGAAGCCAGACTGTTCAATAGGTAAGAACTGAATGGCGTTCACCCAAGAAGCTAAATGGTTTAGTAAACATTTAGCAAAACTCTTCCCGTGACATCCAAAAGTGCGATTGGATGATAATTTTTCAGAAGCTTATGATCTCCCTTTTTTTTTATAAAGGGGATTGATATTACTACCCTGCCAAGACTAGGGAAGTACGTCAGCCTTCAAAAAATAATCAAATAATGGCTTCAGGATTCTAGCTCATAAATGTGGATCACCTGTGACTAAACAAGCTGGTATGCCATCTGGTCCCTGTGCCTAACTGTTATTTAATTCCAAAATAACCATAGCAATTTAATTAAAAAAATATTCAAGATGACCAGAAACTTCCATTAGAAAGTAACAAGCTCCTGTCTTGGAGGTCAATGATAGTTGACGCATACAACTCACAAAAATAATAGCGCAAGGTGTCTTTATCTACCGAGGATCATTGTGTTTTTTAGTATCATTACCTAAACATTTAGCTATTAAATACCAAAATGTATGCAAATTGCGTAAAGTAACAGCAGATTGAAGATCAAACCAATGCTTTGCCTCTTCATTGTTTTTAATATTTTGCTGCTCAAGCTTTGAGTACTTCCTAAATCTAGGAATGGGAGGATTAATATGTAACTTCGTAACCATCCTAGGGACTTTTAATCTGGCTGCAAAGGTATCCTTCAAAGAGCTCAGAAACGCTTTGAAAGCAGTAACATTCATTTTTTTAGGAAGTAAATGTTAAACATCATACAACCAATTAGTAAGTATGTAATTCGACATGTTTCTAAACATAAACATGGTCTGAGCACATTCTTATTTTAAACCTATGCTAGTATTTTAAATCAGTAGCTCCAACCTTGGGTGGAAGAAAGAAAGCTGATCTGCCTGACTCAAACCGGTTTTCAAAATGGCTGCCACATTGAAGACAGCCTCACCTGATTGAAGCCACAATGGCAGCCAAGGGCAAGACCCTCTACGGGTTCATCGATTTTCAAACAGCATTCGACAATGTACTGCGACCAAAACTTGGGCAAAATTAACTCCTGGGGCATCCCGCAAAATGTATTAAAGGCCATCTTTACCCTTTACTCTGACACCTGGGTGAAAATAAGAGTTAGTGCCGGATGGACTACCATGGGTAAAATCTGGACAAACAAAGGCTTGAAGCAAAGCTGCATACAGGCATCACTCTTATTTAATCTGTACCTAGCTGACCTCCCAGGCCACCTGGCGCCAGTGAGGGCATTCCCACCAAAAATGGCCTGTCCTAAAATTAAAACCCTACAGTACGCAGTTGATACGGTCCCTTTGGACCAAATTCCTATTGGCCTCCAGAGGCTCGTCAATGCGATCACCATCTACTGTAAGGCTAATCATCTAAAAGTGAACGTAATGAAAACAAGCATTGGAAATGCAATAGGTCTCGCATTAGCTTAAGTTAGAGCTATTGGCGTTGTAAATGGCGTTGTAAATGACAATGCCTTTTATCCATGTGTTATGGAGTGTATGTGGTGTGTATTGAAGTTCCCGGTTTCAGATTTACTTGTAGAGCTGTGCAGTGTTTGAAATAATAGTTCTTTTTGCAGAGTTCGTTATTGGTTCTTCCAACAAAAGTGTGTTACTGTCTCACTGCCCCAGACCGGCCTGCTGGTCTGCTGGCCTCAGGCTCCCAGCGAATCTTAGCTAATCTGTTTAATACTTGCTTACACTGCCAAGATTTGGCAGGATTTTTTTTAAGCCCCTACCAAGTTTATTGTTATATGTAAAAAGTGGGTGTATACATAAACTCACTTATGCAATGCTTTGCTCTTGATCCAGCGCTTACAATAAAAATATTTTCTCCTACTATGGTTTTGGGTCATCCAGGTGCAATTATTTCTCTTACATACACACACTATATCCATATGACGGTGGGGCCCATAACACCGCATATACATTCACTTACTCATTTATTTCCCTGGATTTTCCTCCGACATGAAACCTAGGAGAAAAACGATTTGCTGGAAGGAGACGGGATACCTCTTTTATAAAGACACAATAATTTTCATTTGCTTTTAAGGTATTCCGCTCATTGGTCGATGGACCAACTAGTAGGAATCAGTTGATGGTGATTAAGACCAGCTCAATCACAATGAACTCTTTTACCAAAACATTATTAATCATTATGCTAAAGAAAAATCACTGAGTCGTTTGTTTAAAGAATAATAAAGTTTATATAAAGTTTTGAATGCAGAAAATTTAGGATTAATTTATTATTCAGATCTTTGCATTTATAATCATTATAAGAATATTTGTAAAATGCATGACACTTTTATTAGACCGAAAAATGAGGTTATCATCTAAAGACTCTATAGATCAACCTATCTATCTCTCGGGGAAATCCTAATAATTCTAATATAGATCTTGTCAAATGCTAGTTCTCCTAAAGCGGCATTTCATACTCAACTGGAAAAGGAAAATAACAGCAGCAGCATCAGCTCGTCACCATCAGCAACCGCAAACTCTCCCATCTACAGCATCTAACTTCTTCAGCATCTCCCGCAGCATCCCGCAGCATTCTCACCCCTCCCACCAAGAGTAGGTCTTCTTATACCCTAATTCTAGCTTACAGCACAAAATGTTTCTTCTTACATGGCGCGATTCATTCTCATTGGTCCAAAATTCAGGTCCCTATACATTCTAATCAAGCTTCCTGGTCTTAACTAGTTCCGTGAGGAATGTCCATGCAAGCATCGTTTCCCACAGTTCATGCACTCGCTCATCCGTTTCGATCAGTCCAAATTGTTTCTTTTTCTGCAACAATTGTATAATAATGTCCTTTCTATTGATTCAACCAGGCTTCTCACGCTTCTTGCTGATCATCTTGGCACACATCTGCTCACAAGGGTCACAGCAGCCTTGACCATACTTTCATCCTAGCCTCTCGGCATCAGCACGTGATCATCTCTTTGCAACAGCCTCTCTCCTCTATCACATGGTCGCATCCGCTCCTGCGCACTCTAATAACTCGCGGCCATTTTATATTGCTGCTCAGCAGGCCTAAGCGCACTATTTCTAAAGAAAACAAAATGTTATTAAAACAATGAAATATAAACCCTTTCATTTCCCTCCCGTCTTTCTACGTACCCCAATTAGGTATTACCTAGCAGAAGCAACATATAAAGCTGTCCCTTACTTACCATCGCTTTATTTTGCAACAACACGTTTTATTCAAAGCACGAAAACATGCATTTTATTATTATTTCAGTACGCAAAATATTATGTTATATTAGAAACGTAAACAACTATTAGTTTATTACTTTGCACATAAAACTGCGTGTTATCCTTTTCCCAGACATACATTGTTGGTTATTTACTTGAACGAACATGTTTATTATTTTTATACGAAAATAGTAGGAGGTTAAAAGTTTTATATTTACCCTGCTCCATCACTCTTCTCTCTCTGCACAGCCCCGGCCCCCATTTGGCCTATCTGGAATGGAGGGATCTCATGTAATGAACAAATTGGTCCTTTAAAAAGAAGAACGTCCTGTTACAAAATAGCCGGCCATGTGCTTCCTTCTGACAAAAGAAAGGAAAACACAAGTGCGCACAGTAAATCAGTCCCAGTCCAGCGCGTGTAACCCGAAGCTGAGTGTCAACACTGGACACGGCCTGGGCCTGCGACATCCAAGAACAGAGCATAGCTCTCTTTGGAAAGCCCGCATTGACAACGTCCCCTGTCATAGCTGCAAGGGAGAGCGACAAGCGGCGTGACGGGAACACCAGTTTGACGGCTCAGTGGGCTAATGTGCCTGCTGCAGAGGTCTGTGTACACTCAGGTTCTGATAGAACCCCCTTCCCAGGCACGTAATGCTTGGGAATACCTGTGTATGACCGAGTCTCATCATCCCATTTGAGCAAATATTAGTTTTTGTGCAGCGTGTGGAGATAATATTGTGCAATTTGTCTTCATAACCACCCGATATAGATTTGCAAAACTTATACATTGTTGTATCTTAGCATGCTGTTTTGGGTAGTCGAATGATTTCAGGTGTGAGGTCGACTCAGCCTTTTTTCCTTCAAAAGTTGATAAAATTAGTATTGTTCAGTTTGGCCCCAGTAACAATTGATATAAACAACTGGGTGAAATAAGAAAGCAGCAAGCAATGTAAAAAACAAGTTATGGTTCGCACGGGTCGCTGTGGTCTGTGCCACATTAATCTGGCAGGCTGGCAGCCAGAGACAAAGACCGGTGCGGGTTTGGAGCTTAGAGTAGGTAATCCGCCTGAGTCGACCCGGTGTGACGCATGCCCTCGTGCTCGCCTTTTGCCCTTTTGACGTCCAGCCACACTTCAAAGGGCTGGTCTACGGGAGGCAGGAGGAGACACATTTCAACAAATGTGCACATTTGGATGAGGAATGCGGTTTTTATGTATCCACCCAAAATAAACTACTCCTGCAAAAATATAACGTACACGTCCAGTTTATTTTTATGCAGTGCCAGTCTCTGCGGCAGTATCATGGAGAGTTGTGTTAGCTTTGTCGAGCGAGCGCCAGTTTTTATGCGCCTGCACTGTGTAAAGTGTAACCGACATTTCTCCGACTTCGTGCATTAATTTAGACCGCGAAGCTCAGAAACAGAAAGACACAAATTAAACAGGACAGCTCAGAAACAGAGCAGCAAACCTTGCTCGCCGTGTCTGTTCTGTTTTTGCTAAAATCATGTACTCATGGAAATATCGGGTTAGGACGTCAAATTAATGCCTTTTAGACCATGCAGGCACATAAAAACAGGTGCTCGGGCCTGCACTAAGTCAGCGCAATGGTACGGCAGCTGGTGGTTAATGTGTTGGTAATGAGGGAAAAAAAGTGCTCACAGAGTAATTGAAGGAGACTGTATAATGTCGCAAGTAAAAGATCCAGTCCAGGTGGGCGGGGCCAAACGGAGACAGGGCGGTAACAAAAAAGCCTCATTTTCAATCGGAGGCCAGCGTTTTGCATACATGATAACGCCGGCCAATGGGATTGATGGGCGGGGCTTCAAGTCCCCTTCTCAAAGCCTATCGATGACAATAAGCCTCGCAGAGCGAGGAGCGCATGCGCGCTCCAGCACTAGGTCTGTGAGACCTAAAAAGGGAATGATAATTTCCTGCAAACTGGTAAAAAGGGGGTCATGGTCCATCAAGGGAAAAACCATTGAGACTGTGGATGCTTACAAATACCTTGGGGCTTGGCTGGACAACAGAGGCCGTCTGGCATCACACATCAATGCCCAACAGGGGGCAGCAAACTCTTTAGAATGGGCTTTTTGTAAAGTGATTCAATCAATGAAGAACCCATATGCGTCCCCCTCTCCTGAAGGTAATAGGATGCAAATTCCTCCCAACTATTGCCTACAGGGCACTGATATTTAGAGATAAAACGGGCAATTGGTTGAACAGACCACCTTGCTACCGAAAAGTATTTTTGCTCCCTTATTGCACTTCACATGCTCAAATCCAACAAGAGTTTGGGTTTAGCCTCGCTCCACTGGATATTAAATGCCAAGTTCCTAGCCTATAACCTGAAATCCAAGCAGGTGAAGGTCCGCATGTTCAAAAACTCCATCTGGGTGTTATTAATCTCTCTGGCAACAAATTGGCACAAGTATCTGAATCACGCCTTGGAGGCTCTAGAAGTGCGAGTGATTTGGACAAGCGTCCTGCCAGCACCCATGGTGGCTAAACTGCTGGTTAAACAAGCTAGACTAATATCGACGGACAGTGATTCACAAGCTGTGAAGAAATTGGGTCACGGACGTTTGGCTTCGATGTTGTACAAGAAAGGGTCCCTCCCATCCTATTTTTCTTTGCCCCTTAACTTAACTACGAAACACCAGCTAAGGGGTTTGTGCTTTGGATTAGTCCCTCTGAAGCCTTAGTGGTATGGCCGAAGGAACCTGCATGGCACTGACAGTCAATGTCACCTCTGTGGGAAGGGCAATGAATCTCTAAACCATGTACTCTGTATCTGTGAGGAGCTGCTTCTGCTAAGCAAGTTCTGGCTTTGTTCAGTCTGGCACATTTTAAACGTACAGACTTGCCAAGGCGCAGTAGAAATGTGTCTGAGAAGTGAATCCACCCAGTTAGCTGCTCGCTTTGTGAAATTCATAAAAGCTGCCGATGTTTTCTGGCCTCTCTGCAGCTCTCTAAGTCCGTCCCTATGCCGAATGTCACAATATCTCAATGGTCAACTGGTCAGCTCCTTAAAGATCCACTAACAAACCTCCCTCCTGCTTGGCCTATAACAGTAACTGAAGGGGTTGCAAAGGGAAGCCTTTTAATATGTGGAGGAGCAGTCTTCCCAGTATTACTGTCCTCCCAATGAATTTGATCTTAACGCGTCTCTTTTATTACGTTCTTAGCCAATGTTTTACATACATGCTTTTTATTCTTATTTATTGGTGTCGCTTCCCCTCATGTTCAGGGGTCTCAGATTGTGATGATTGATTTTAATTAATTGTGCCATAAAGTATCTATTTATCTATCTATCTCATTTCAAACCTGGAAGCCTTGGCGTCCCTCCTTTTAACTGCATTAAGATCAAGTGTAACATAAGACTGTGAATGATCACTCCATGAGTTGGGGTGTATTTCTAGATTGGTGATAACATTGGTGCCCCAATATTGCAAAAAATATAATCAATCAGAGAACGATACGGGCCTGTTTGTGAAGTAAAGTTATCAATAATTGATTGATCAAACCATTTATCTCTGCCAAGTGTGACTCCAAAGCTCAAATTAATAAAGAAACGGGCGCTACACTCCTATTTGGAAAAATGGGGGAAGGAAGTCCCTAAGGGACATCTAATTCTGAAACTCCCATTTTCCTATAGGCTGAGGTTGTTATTCTTGCTTTACAATCTCCAGACACAATTAGAATCGATTTAGGATACTTAGCCTATAAGCTTAGTAGAGGCCTTTGAAAATTAGATAATGCTATTGAAAAATGTATATATGCAATGTAGCATCTGATTCAATAAACAATCATGGCATAAGGTAATGTCATTAGCAGTTGTGATTTTTTCCAACCAAAGTAAGATGTCAACAAAATGGACAATCCAGGTATTATCCTCCAACGTTATAAATTCGCTGTTAGTCACATACTTTACTTTCTCCTTAAATTACCTTTTGCCATTGTATTTGACAAATGTCAGGTTGGCTGGAAGAGACTTTAAATTTCCGGGTGAAGTAATGTGAGAAGGGGAACTGTGTTGTGGCAAATAAGAGTGAGATATAAGAGAAGTGAAAAGGCCATTGTTCACACCAGTCCCAAAAACAGGAAGAACATCTATGCCCATTTTATTTTAAAAAAACACACTATGTTTTACAGTTAAAGAAGAAATCAACTCCGAATAGAAGTGTACAATGGATTCATGAACAACCTGACCATCATTAAGATGTGACTTTGTCAGAATGGGCTTTGTAGGGACTACAAGGACAACCGTTTTCAGACTTTACTTAAGCTATTGTATTTTAACAGACAGGTAGGTTAGCCAAGAGTTAGCAGTCAGTTCTCAGATAGCGTCTTCTTTTTCTCTTTTCACAGGGCCTTGGAACTCACGTCCGCCGGTTCCCTTGACAAAATAAACATAAAACAGGTAAGTAACTAGCTTTCCTTTTCCTTTCTCTGTGTGGGTTAGTTAGTGTTTTCTTTCCCCCTTCTCTCTTTTCTTTCCTTAGGTGTTTTGTTAAGGGGAATGAAAGGGTGGAAAGAAAGAAAGAGAGAAAAAATAAAAATGAGGGACAAAAGAAACTTATTTAGGCACCGATGAATTCTTCCTTTCGGCATCTATGGGAAGCGCTCTCCCCACAGGCATTTCTTGATCACTTGACTCCTATCTTTCCCCAACCTGTCCCTTTTTTAAGAGCAGACCGTCCTTTCCTTATCCCCTCCCTTTCCGACCCTCCCACGGAATCGCTCACGCACCTGAGCAAGCCACGTCCCTTCTAGGACGTGGCCAGGAGTGGGAGACCAACGGCTGACAGGGTGTGCCCTTTTGTCTTCAGGAGTTCTTGGACCTTCCTTCATTTCCAGTTCCCAATGTCCTTCAGCTCTTGGGCTATCCAAGTCATCTCCTGTGGGGCAGGTCAGAGGAGTGTTTTCCCCAGTGTTTTCACACCCCGGTAATTGACTGCACAATATACTCTGCGTCCCCGCTGATTCCGTATCTGCCGCGCCGCTCGCCTCTCCGCATTCCTTTTTTTTATCTCCTGATTCTGCGTCCCAATCCCCTGATGGGCTGACGTACGGCAGAAGTCTCGGTCCTCTCCAGGCTGCCTGTCTTCCATTTTCATCAGGGCGAGCCGGTAAAATAATAAGACCATGGTCGGTCGCGTCTTCGTGACAGACTTGAACTCAGCTAAGGCAATATCCTGAGAGGTAATGAGCTTATGGTCATAAACATTAAAAATATATATTAAAACAGCCTGACGATTCATGAAGGAGTAGGTATTAGATGTTTGGAACAATTTAACAAATTTTAAAAACGTGAGTGGCCACCAGTAATCTGTTTCCTAGAAGGTGGCCAACTAAACATTTCCCTAATCTTAACTCGATTTTTTAAGAAGAAAAAAACAGCATTTGGATAAGGTTTGGAATTTTCTCCAATCCTGGGCACAGTGACACTTAAGTTACACCTACGACCATTTTCTCCTTACCATCTCTCACCAAATTAACACAACGAGGTGATAGCCCCTCGTTACGTGCGATATCTCCTGTCATAGATATACTAACTGAAATGACGTGTGAGACACAGGCATCTCTTGAGTAAAGGTCCTCCTGTCCTCCAACACAATTGGTTCAGGAGTTTAGCAAACCTGATTTTCCTCCCTGGGTTCTTCTTTATTCAACGTACTTTAGAAAGATTCTTCTTTTTCTGACACTTGCATACTACAGATATTAATATATTTTTAAAGAACCCAGATTTTTTTATCAGGCTTTCCACTATCAACCTGCACAACATTATCTATTTCAATATTTAATTTGACCTTATTTTTTGATCCACCCCTCCACCCTGTGAGGGGCGTTTCCACCTGGATTTAGATTGCACATTATCTCGACCCTGGAACTCTTGATGGGACAAAAGGAACTTACATTCTGATTTATCATGGTGACTAGAGTCCAAAATCTTAATTGTCATTAGGCCATTGTTTAAAAGCAGAAGATTTTACATAGGAGGACAACGACCCTCTTAGGGGTTGAGCTAATTCTTGGAACCTCTTGAGAAGCCACCAAAGACACTGGCTGCTCCATACTGGGGTATTGATATAGAAAAGTCCTACTTCACAGTTCTCTAGTACACAGCGACATACCCACTTGTACCAAACCAAGAGCCTTGGCAATCCTCGTGGCCTCACCCAGCCCCAGGCGCGGTCCGTGCAGGTAACAGCGGTGGGGCCGTGTAAAGGGGGATGCAGAGGGACGATGCAGAGGGAAAATTAATTATTTATTTAATTTTCCCTCTGCATCTTCCCTCAGAATCCCACCTTACACGGCCCCACCTCCCCACCGCTGTTACCTGCACGGACCGCGGCTGCCCAGCCCTAAAGAAAGAGTTTGAATAGTTGACAAAACTGCGCTATGATATCAACTAAATTTGCGCAGTATCCAAAATAGAGCTGAGAACAGATCCCAGCAACTAGAGACAGATATCACCAGGCTAAAACTAGATATGTCCAAAAATAATAAGCAATCCCTCTTTAACTGAAGCAACAGGTATAAAACCACCAGGAGGAGGCTCGGGAACACCACCCTCCCCGACAACCAACTCTCCCAGCTGGCAGAACCGGGTTTGTCGCAATGACCCACGCCCCCCTGCAACAGAAGAGTCAGAAAAGGAGAGGAGAATTAGCCTTCTGTTACTTTCTCTCCATTGCTCTAACAACTCTTCCTCAAAACTCTTCAGTCTGTTTCAAATTGCAGGCAGATGACAGTAAATTCCCCTCAGAAAGTTCTTAGGGCTAGTTTTCCTCTGTATATAGCAAGAGTCCCCAAACAACAAATAAACTACCCAGGTTCTACCATTCCTAAACCCTCTTCAGCCAACTGAGCAATTGTGGAAACTGATAGATATCACAAATATGCTGCAGCAGTGGAACAAAGTAGCAGAGAAATGTTGATAAGCAATCATCACCAGCCTGCGTGCCCAATGCAATATGGGAACACCATTGCCTCCACCAAGACAACTAAGGGCCACATTACGATGTCGGTCAGAAAGCATTCCGACCGACTCCTTGTCGGAATCGTTTCCGACCGACTCGGATTCTGGGAGTCCGACCGACCGATCACAATGTTTCCAAACACCGTTCGGTCCGACTCCCATTGACTTCAATGGGAGCCTGTGTTCCGACCGACAACACAGGCTCCCATTGAAGAAAGGGGTGGTTGCGGAAAACCTTGCACCCTTTGGCGGGCACCCCATGGTGCCTGACACACTGTGCATGGTTTCCAAGGGCGGTCCCTTGGGTACCCCCACGGGCCCCAACCGGAAGCCTCGGGGTGAAGAGGGGCCTGCTACGTGCCCCTGAAGTTGGCTTCCGACAGCCGTTCCATGTCGGACGAACCGAGTCGGAAAGGCTGTCCGAATCCGACATGGTAATCACTCGGTCGGAAACGCCGTCCGTAGAGCTGTATGAGTCGGCTCTGACCGACTCTGTTTCTCTGAATGCCGCTCCGAACCGAGTCGGAAAGACCAAATGGTTACCTCTCATCGTAATAGGGTGGTCGGAAATGTTTCCGAGTCGGTCAGAAACATGGGTTCCGACACAGATTCGGACAAACCAAATGCCGTTCGGAGCCTTTCCGACCAACATCGTAATGAGGCCCATAATGTGGAAAAAAAAATGTCCGTCTGCCCTGGTATATTGTTATATAATAGTGTTGCACTGTGCACAGCAGGTAGGTGTACCTCCTGTGTGCTCAAGGCAGGGGAGAGCTGTAAAGGCATGCGTCACCAGCCCCTAGGCCGGCATCTTCCGCGAATGTAAACTCTCAACTCTTCTAACACACCCGGCCTCACTGGAAGGTTTGCGCCAGCTCTATGCACAGTGCACCAACTTGAGCTCTGGCTCTGACTATATCCTCTCCGGAGCCGGAATCTACAGGGGCCTGCGGGAGCCAGAGACAATCACGCTGGATACTGCCGGACACCACTTTCCAGCCGCCTATGCCCCTTTCAGCCCATTTGGCTGTGGTTCAAACCGCTGCCTGCTCTCCGCTGGGAGCTTCGCTCAACTTCGACGCTGTGAACAAGGCTCCACCCAAGTGCTTCCGCAACATCAGTAATAGGCTTGCAGTTCATTGAAAAACATTATGAGAGAGAGGGAGAGTGGTGCTGGGGACATCCCATATTCACTTTTAAATACATGATTCCTCTGAGCCGGTTTCCTTGTTGAGATCAGAATTGAAGGAAATAGCTGGTACATTTTAAGATTGTGCCCGATTCTCCTGTCCAATAGTTAAACATTTCTAATAGGTCCTCATGGATCACAGAATTGCAGGTTTCAAAGAGGCCGAGCTAGTTTTCCTTCATCCAGTGCCATGAGGAGATTTTTTTCTAATGTTTGTGTGATCCCGGCATGAGTCTGAAGTCTCGCTACATGTCATGAAGTATGGAGATGGTTGAGCTTGGAATTGATTATCCACCTCGCCTAGATCTGTATTTTCACATCCCAGTCATATCCAAGTCCTCAAAAGCACAGATCATTGCTGAAGTTCATTATAGACAGTGTCTACTTCATGTTCAAGTTTCTGCCATTTGAACTCAAACCAGCCTAGGAGCATTCTCAAAATGCAAGACAGTAATTGATGCTTATCTCAGAAGGAAAGGAATCTTAAGCAACCCATATCCAGATGGTTGGCTATTGAAAGCACAGCGACGTTCCTATTGAATTTGGGTCTGTACAACATATTTATACTAATTTGAGAAACTTTAAGGCCATAGTAGCTCAAGAGCAGCTCGAGAAGCAAAGGCAATTCATTCTGAAGAGGATTCCCAGTCGCCTCCTTACTGAATGTGTGGAGTGAAGTGTCGACTTCAAGAGGAAGGAAGGTGCTAACGTAAATATGGAGATCTGCAGCAACAGGGAGGTGGCAGAAAGGACAGGCACTTCTCCTCCCCTATTGTATTCTAGTTTAAGAGAGGGACAAACCTGGATAATGTTAACGGGTGTCCTTAAATCTATAGGTAAGAAATATATAGAAATGTAGGAATCAAGATCCCACAAATAGAACCAGACACATGTTAATCCAAAAATTGAGAAGGAAACAAAGATCCAGAAGTAAAATCGTGAAGAAGACCTACCTTTAAAAAACTGGAATAAGTCAAAAGTGTACCTATCAGAAACTAGGTCTCAAAAAGGTCTTTCAAAAATGTATGAGAATTAGATGATAACAATAGGAAACTGCCTCTCTGTACAGTGTGCTAAAATGAAGTTCACTATGTAGAGAATACAATAAATCCCCAAAAGACAGGTAGAGGTAAAAGTAGATAATATTAACTCTCTTTTTATGATAGTGTGAGACACACACTCAAGAATAAATCCAAGGTCAATTTGTAAAAATAATGTTGATTTTTATGTATTTTTTAAGACCATTAACACAGTTCTAAAGGTAAGTACTTTTGGAGATACGATTTTGAAAAGTTCGATAAATATATCACTGTTGTGCACAATTACGCACCATTGGAAACATCGGGGAAAAAGCTGAAAAATACATAGAAATTCGGACAATGCTTTCACGAAGTTTGCCTTCTCGTTTTATGTTGGGACCAGGTCCAAAATTCCAGCAGGAGAAGTTCGGAAGCTTCCCGGAACGGCCGGAAGCAGAGGTGCTGAGGTCTTGAAAGCTTGTGCGCAAAGACAAAGGTGGTAACTTGAAAAAGCACTGCACAGAGGAACTTACAGGTAAGTCTGGTGGGTCTTCTCGGAGGGAAGAGTTCGTAAAGGCCTGGGGACCATGGAAGCATGGTTGGTTGGTCGGTGATGGGGCCGGTGGGGCCAGGTGCAAAGCGAACAAGTCAGCTGGGCGTTGTGCGTCTTGAGGTCCTCGTGGTCAGGAGCACTCAGGAAGTGGGCCTAGGGTGTATTGATGTCCCTCAACAGGTGCATGCCTCTGGTGCTTCGGGAGTCCGGAGTGGACACTTCTTCTTGGTGTTTTCCATTGGGTGTCAGGTACCCCGGATATTGGTACGCCGCGGCTCCGGTAGGTCCTGCTGTCTCTAAACTTGGTGGGGAGACAGATCTGACCCTCCAGAGCTATCGTACCTTTTGTCACTTCAGTGCTGTGTCAAGGTCATCGGGCAGCAGCACGTCTATAAACCAGACTTCATGGGATCAGTGCCTGCTGTGTGCAGGCGAGTGATACCTTCACTTCAACGAGCTTCACAGCAATTTCGGGAAGGCTGGGGGTCTTCCGGGTTTCTTGGAGTCCTTTCAGGTTTCAGGACGACACAGCATCAGCGATTGTCGAGCCCTGGGAGCAGCAGGCAGGGTTTGGCACCTTTTTCTTCTGCCGCCGGGCTTCAGTTCTGAAGCAGCAGGTCTTCTTTGTTCTGGTCTTCTCTTGTCCATCAAATCTAATGTTCCGGTCTTGGGGTGCCACCTAAATACTGAATTTAGGGGCATTACAAGGACCCTCTTCAGTACCCATGCCCTAGGTACCAGGCGTACCATTTATTAGGGACTTACAGGGCTAACTGAAGTGGTGCCAATCGTGGTACAGTTTTTTGGAAAGAGATATGGCACTGGGATCCTGGTTAGCAGGGACTCTGTACACTTGCAGTTTGAAATTACATCATTGTTAGAAATGGGATCTCTGGTTGGCTAAGGCTTGCGCCAAAGCCAGGCAGAGACCACCACTCTAGTCAGGGCGAGGGAGTTACACGCCCAAGATAACCCCTGCTCACCCCCTTGGTAGCTTGGCACGAGCAGTCAGGCTTATCCCGGAGGCAATGTGTAAAGCGTTTGCGCACGCACACGGCAACAACATACCAGGCACACCACAAAAAGGAACTCCACACAAGGTTATATCAAAAATAGCCTTTGTATTCTCATAACACATTAGAATAGTAATCACATAATATACATTGTGCCACCTTGCACTAGGTAATATCTACAGGGGATTATTTACACCTGACAGGGCCAATCGGACCACTGTCAGAACCATCACACAGTGAACTTAGCAAATGTAGAACATATAATAAACGTAGAACACAACCAGTACTCACTGGCCATCACTGTACTCAGCATCATCCTGTAACATAAACCATATTATGCACAGTATCACATTAGGCGCAAAATACATTATACGCCAACCTCATCAGTCTAACACATTAGACCCTCACCTCCTAAGCATCACTCACATTAGGGGTATAGCTCGCAGTAGGAAATAACCTCACCAGCATAAACACATTATGCAAATAACCTCATCCCTAAACGCATTTAGAGGCATGAATCACAGTAGAGAATCACATTTCCTAACATCACATAAATCACCTTAGGGCCTGGCGCCCTACAAACCCAACAGTCCCCCTGGCCAACTGGCCTTCTCAAAGGGGCTCAAATGCCCTCAGTCCCAAAGTCAGGGCTGCTGCCAAGGCAGTGGAATCCAAAGTGCGCCATCGCGCTGGGGCAAAAGAGTGCATCTCACTCCTCTCTCTCAAACCTGCCCCCAAAGAACTGTGGCCTAAACGTAGCAGCTGACGCTACTTGCCGTGCAGCTGTGAAGAATAAGGCCTGGCACCACTGTGCCTTCCTCTCCTGTCCCACTCAGGGACTTCTGAATCAATTATGCCCAACTCGCTGCAGCTGCCCGCGCTGGTGCGGCGCAGCTGTGACCCTTCTCATAAAGGGGGCCCGGCACCTCTGTGCCCTCTGGACCCCCATGTGGCTCTAAAAACATGCCCCCATCCTTGGGGCGGCCCGCTCTCTTGCGGGACCGCCCAGGCACCGACAATGTGCCTCGAAATGCCCCCAACCAATAAGTGAGCCTCGTTGGAGCGGCCCGCTGCCAGACGGGGCCGCTCAGAATCTGACCATCAAGCCTGTGCCTCGATCGGCACCACCAAACGGAGAAGCCCCTACTCAACGGGCTCTCCATGCGGCTGGACTCTCTCTCTGCTCCCTCGCGCTGGAGCCGCTTCTCCTCCACACGGGGCTTCCCTTTACTCTCGGGAGCCTCGTCTGGCCTCGGCCGCCTCTCCTCTTCACCCGGGCCCCCTCCCCTCTTCACCCGGGCCCCCTCCTGGGACCCGGGACTTTCATTCGGAGCCCGCGAGGCTCCGGACACCTTCCGCCTCTTCTCCGGTCGCCGGGGCTCCCTCGTGCTCAGAGGAGCCCCGCGTTGCATCTGGCAGCATCCACGCAGGCGGGGTGGGCTCCCGTCTGCCCTCAGCGTCTCCCTCTTCACCCGGGCCCCCTCCTGGGACTTGAATGTGGAGCCTGCGAGGCTCCGGACTTCTTCTGGGCACGTCCCAGCGCGGGGTGGACTCCCGCCTGAGTTTCCGGCCTCACTGCTCTTCCGCCCGCCTGGCCCCGCCCACAACCAGGCGGGCCGCGGATCGCGGTGTCTTTTCTCTTCGTGGCGGCAATGAGGGGTAGGCTCCCTCGGGAATTTAAAATATGAAGCATGGTGGGCTCCCGCTAATCAGCATAAAATAAGAATAAAGCGAAGTAGGCTCCCGCTGTCGCGAATAAGATGCACCGCAATGCGGGGTGGGCACCCGCCTTTCCAGCAATGAGGGGGAATCCCCACGTCGGGATTCCCTCAGATCACGGCAGCAGCGCGCTGCACGCCACCAGCTCCTCACTCTCTTCTGGGGCAATGGAGATACAGCGCTCACGAGGCGCTAGGAGCCCCAGCTCCTTAGCAAAAGGTCTCAAAGGTCCTGGGAGATGAAGGGGGCAATGCTGGGCCCAGGGAGGCCAGCACACAGGGCCCTCCAGCAGGGAGGTAAGCCCCCATGGCGGTTCCTCCTGGGCCCCAGCAGCAACACGCCCCCCCTAGTCAGGAACAAGAAGAGAACTGAACATTTTCCTAGGGTCGCAGCCCCTATATTTATATTAACATTTCCTTTGTCTAAAGTGCAGGGCATGGGGGAACCAGATGCAACTGGTTCAGGGGGAATTGGAGCACTTTGTTTTGCAAGCTCCTCTTCCCCTTTGTCAGGTGGGGGCTAGGTGATCAGACACACCACAGGGGGCGGAGCCAGCATTCACTAGGGCAGGCACCATTCTATTCAGAGTCAGGGGATTACTCCTCCCACCACTCCCAGCCCAGGTGTCCTATTCAGCCCAGCGCTGACTCACCCTGCCCCTCCTGGAGCCACACACACCTCCCAGCCCCTGTCACTCACAAGCCAGACATGCAATTCACATCAGGCAGGCAGACACATAGCACACAGAAATGCCAACTTCTAAAAGTGGCATTTGTCCACCAGTCATCATAAATCTGCGCACACCATCGCGCAGCATTTATTCTCACAAATTCATACATACTAAACTCGACCCAGCTGCCCCTCTCATACCAGGAATTACCATGGACACACTTATCCCCCATGCATTCCTATGGGAGGGCAGGCCAACCTTACAAATGTAACTCAGAGAGCGCACGCACTTTACACTGGACCACAGTGCTAAAGTGCCCAGAGGCCTAAAACCACCAACACCATGTCAGAACTTAAGGCAAAAAGTTTAGGGGTGAACCTGCCAAAAAGGGCCAAGTCCAACAATCATACATCAGGGTTCAAAATTACATCAGACATCAGGCAAAAAGTGGGGGCTAACCATATAAAAAGATGCTCTTTCCTACAATAACCATCCCAAGAAGATGGGTGTCTTTTATTGAGTTCCTGAGTGAATGGTAGTCGGGCCCTGTCTGTGATGAATCTCCATTAGGGATTGGGAAGAATTACACAAGGGGTGTTATGGCTACAGTATTTATTCTTAGGGATGTCCCTTTTGCTCCGATTTGTAGAGCAGCTATCTTTGAAACATTTCCTGTCTTTGCAAGGCAGTACCGCATAAACTCTTGACTCCAGAACAGACACTCATGTGAATCGGGCTTCTTTTCTAAATCCGTTTGGTTACTAGTAGTCAGTATTTCACTACCAACTTTTCGGAATCTCCTGCTCTTGTTTTATGCCTGTGCCCGATGTGGATGAGCTCATTACAGTATCATATTGTGCTATAGTAGCATTTGAATAGCACTTTCCTACCGTTGCAAAGCTTCAAAACATAAGTAGCTGCTTCATTTTTATGTATGGTTGAAAGTTGTTTGCTCAGTTGTAGCCTATTTCTAGCATGCTTTGATGTTGTTTGTGAGGTTTGGAAGTGTGCTTTAATCGTGTGGCAGCATGCAGGTAACAGACCATTATTGAATGAGGTAAGATGAGAAAGAGTGAGAGAAATAGGAAGACAATTTGTGTATACAAACCAGTAGATCTTGTAGCCTGAAATAAGCTGGAATCATGTTTTGCAGAAAAGCCAGGTCTTCATTGCTTCTCAGAATTCTAGGTGATTGTTGATAATCCTTATGATCTTGCAAAATGTGTTCTGGAGGTTGACTTTTTGTACAGAAAAAGATCTCCTATTAATCCAAGTTCTTTTGAACGGGGAATAATTGAGTATCAGGTCATTTTGGAGCTAAAGTTCACCTTTTTACTGTAGAGTTGGACAGTAGGAAAATAGATCTAGTACCATTAGTTGCTGATGGGTTATTTGAAAGCGATTATCATTGTGACGGGTGCAGGGTTTTGTGAGCAGGTGTAGTATGGTAGTGTCATCTCAGGTTTAGGACTTGTCTGGCTGCACCATTCTGGATTTGTTGTAGTCTGATGATTAGGTTTTTTGGGAATCTAAGGCAGAGCCCGTTGGCATAGTCAAGACATGACAGCATTAGAATTCCGCAGTCCTGGACCCTGTGAGGGAAGCCCAGGTGAGGAAAGAGATAGCGTAATACTTTAATGGTGTTTGTGATTAGTCATCATGATGTGTTGTTAAAGTGTTTTGCCGGCCGAGAAAAACTCTGTATGCACACTGGCACTATAGAAAGGGAACGGGCGGGGGCTGGGCTGCTCTTGTGTCCCTTGTCCCCACCCTATCCTCCTGCTATTTTAAAGGTTGGATTTTTCATCCAGTGAAATTAGGCCTAGTGGTCCCGCACCATTAAAAGGCAGGTGCAGGAATGCAGCTCCACGCAACTTATCAAGCCTCATTAGGTAACATCAATTACCTTAAGAGCTGTGCAAAAACCACACCATTTTCCCTTCAGAACATGAGGGCTGGTTAGTTTGAGAATCAAGAGTTCCCATTTCCCTTTTTAGCCAGTCATGGTTGCCTTCGGGTTATATCTTTCCCTCAAGAGCTCCTGGTATGCTTGAATGTTGACCTTCACTATGTGCATTAACTGAGTCATTTTCCTTTTAGTTCCAGTTCAAGTAGCTGGGGGAGTGGACACATGTCATGGGACCAGTAGTAATTCCAAACTGGTGTTGCACAATGTGTTTGTAATGAGCTAACTGGTAACAAGAGTTAACTGGTAACAAGAGTTGAAATGGTACATCATAGATAAGGCTCCCTGTTTTCCGTTTTTATTGATTTTTACAGATAAATACAGACAGAAAACTGTGTTTTCTGACTGCATTTATTTTTAAAAGTGGATAAATACAGAAAATTGTGCTTTTTTTAAGTGACTCTCCGTGCTGTCTTTCATGAATTGTAGCCCAACAGCTGAGCAGATGGACAGCATGGGAAATTAAAAAACAGGATGACATTTCTTTCCTTAATGGCATATGTCAACATACATTTATGTTATAATGCTAATATTTAATGGATCTATTGTTACATAATATTTGGCAGCTTAAATAGCTAAAGCACGACAGACATCAAAGAATGAGTGTGTCTTTATCAGTTAAATAAATATGGAAATGTACAGTTTTACCACATCATTTATAAACAAAACATAAAATAAATATGGATGAATACAGATAAAATGGGCAAAAAATAAATAGGAATAAATATAGACGGAAATGTTAAAAAATAAATACCATAAAACCGAGAGCCCTAATCAAAGAGTACACTCAAAATGGTGGGGCCTGTTCCTTGTAAGTGGCTGATCGCAGTCACAGTTTCTTTGATGACTTGACTCTAAATCCAGTTCTTTACTGGTTTTATGTCATAGCAGTGAAATACAGAAGTAGTTTTAAACTGCAGCTGCATCACTCAGAGGTGTTCTATCTGTCCCGGTCTTCCCTTGCCTCTCTCGCACATCTCTAGAGACCCCAGTAAAACTCTGCAGGCCCTCAGCTGACAGTAGACTGCAGACCATGGTAGTGATCCAGCGGTAATTTCACGGTAATTTCTCAATGCAAAACATAATTTACCTCTAGTTTACCGCTTTAAAGGTGATTGACCTTTGCCACCGTGTATCACCTTCAGGAGACTTTACATAAACATGAAAAATAAAAAATGCAATTAATATTTTAAGCCAATTAAGAGAGTTGTGAGTATTTTTAAAGGGTTTTATTTTCTAGTCAAAAGTTAAGTTTCTCTGACCCTTTATTCATTAGTCAAATATCAATCAGGTTACAGAATTGAAAAATCGGAAAAATAGAATTAATACAGAACATATTATAGATTGCATACAAAACACTCCATAAAGAAAAGGGAATGAGGCATAAAATGTCAGTCAGAACTCTTTAAAGAGTTTCAGGAAAAATATAATTCAAGAGTGAGTTTTGCAAGGCTAATCAATAATTAATAATTGGCAAAAATCTCCCATAAAGAGAAATAAATGCATAAGACAAATAAATCTTTTCAGAACTAGTTAGTTAGTCAATGCATAAACTTAGAGTTTTAACATCTAAATCTAAACCTGTTCCATCAGCTGCATTCTCTGCCCTGGTCTGTTCAATCTGTCTCTCTGTGTCTCACACAGAGAGGCTGCCCTCCCTTCACAAGACCACAGAGGAATGTGATCTGCCTTGCCAAAAATATGACGTGCAAGGACTCTCTGAAATAAATATGAGCAAGAACCCCTCCTCCCTCTGTCTCTCCTCGGACGCAATCTCCTCCCAGGCTGCACCCGCGACGTTCACGTACCTAACCCATATGATGTCTGTGTCAGATCTGCTTCTTCTCCTCTCCTCCCTCTAAGACTTCTAAGGCATCTAAATCTGACACGCCCCCTAAGGGGTCATTATTTATACTCTAATTCTTGGCTGACTATACTAATAATGTAGCAGTTTCAGTAGAAACTCGCACTGTGATTGGTTAGCATAGATGACATGAGGGTCTCACCATCCTGTTCTCATTGCAAATCCAACCCATACCAGTTCTGACAATAAGGGCTTAATGCTAAGAACAATATACATAACATGTATCAGTAAGAACATTTCTTGCAACAAAATGTATCACTCAATTTCCTGTCTCTCTTTCACTTGGCACACATGGATGACACTTTCCCACAAATACTGGTACATTGGCACGATGACAAGAGTGTACAGTTCATTGTGGCCTTGACCCATGTGTCTTCACTTGAGGCACTTGGCAGTTCATGCAGCTGGCTCTGCGCATGCGTCTCTCATTCAGCACACTGCTAACAATTCTCAGCCATGCTGGATTCCTAGGCAGCCATTTTATAGTGGGCCCAAAACAAAAACAAACACAAAAGAATATTAATTTATGAAATAAAACCCATTATGTTTACCTCCCCCACACTAGTACCCTGTATTAGTTATTACCTAGCAAAAGCTTTTAGTTTAAAGCAGCTTTTCTATCATTTGTGCACCACATGCAAAATGTGCAATGTGCAACACAGCATAAACATTCTCAAGTGCAAATTTTCAAAGCGCAAACAATTAATACATACTCATAGCAACATGCTCTAATGTTTTAGATAGCTTTTCATGCAAAATGCGTTTGCCCCACATGTAGTGTTGGTGCATGGTTGATTAATTAATACACATTATAAGAAGATGTGTTATGAACTGAATATGCATTGTCTAAATATGCAACAAAGCCAAAGTCTCTTGACACAGGAACAGGGAGTGTAGATTACAAGGAAAAGGAGCTGGGCAAAGCTAAAGAGGCCACAGTGAGCCTTCTAAAGGAAACTGAAATCACGAGTTTTCTACACTGCAAAAACACATGTTAATTCAGCACAAGCATTTCAGACTGAAAGCATTTTGACCAGGCCTCATTTCATGTTTTTCACTTTGCATGCACCAAAAAGTGCCATTTTACAATGCAGTCTGTCTGAAACACAAAAATAAAGCAATGCCTGAATCCAGATGAAATCTGAGCTACATCAACCCTCCATTTGATGATAACAAATCATGATACCTCAAATGATTAGTAAATCATCACACTTATTTAATCTCACAGGTGATTTTTTTTTTTTTTTGCAAAAGCTGAGCATATAACAATTTTACCTCTATTTCTAAGGCAACACAAGTTTTGTCTGTAATCAGATCATATATATCCAAGCTCAAACTTTTAGTGCAGAGTTCTGTAAGTAGCTTCCTGGAACAGTTAGTCTTCTTTAAAATAAGTAACTAAAATAATAAAAGGAAAATTTCAACAGGACAGTTCTCTTTTCTATTTTATTTTCTTCTTCTTTTCTTCTTTTTCTTTAATCATTCAAAGATTCTTTTCTCTTCAGCTCTTGACAATTCTCAGTTATTGTTTCAGCCTTTCTTTTTCTCGTTATCACCAGCTTGCCATCAGGGTGGCTCATACAGTTCATTCAAAGTGGCATTCTGTACTTTTTCTATGCATTTTGACCACTCAGGTGCTGAGAAACTCTGACAGAGCACCATCAATTCTTTGCACTTTTTCAATCCAAGCCTTTCACTTTTATTTTCACTTTGATCAGATTCAGATGTTTCAGCTATGGGTGCAAATGATTTTTCAAGGGACCACTGTAGACTTTTTGGATACCCTTTCAGCCAGCTTTTCCCTACCTCCACTCGTAGGCCCACAGCACTAATTTCTTCTTCAGAGGCTGCATCTGACTCTTTCACCCTTTTGACACCGCTTTCATCTGAGTCAGTTTCCACTTTTTGCTTTTCCAGTGCCATTTCAGTTTTCTCTAGTGCTGCTTCAGACTCTGTGTGTTCCCTTACAGCTTGACTGACCCTCTTCTGTGGACTTTTGACCACTGCTGGCATATCTTCTTGAAGAGGAGCTATTTTATCAGGGGGACACAGGACCATACGCGTGTGAGAGGCATGCACCCAATTTGGAAGGCCACCACATTTCACAACAGTCTTTGCCAGGATCATTTGGAACAGGCCTTTCCATTTCACAGCATCTCTCAGATCAAAGTTTTGGCACCATTCATTATGCAGATCTTGTGTAGCAGCTGCAATCTGGTGAGAAACTGCACGCTCCACATCAGTCAGACCTTCACAGCAATGGCTAGTCTTTTCATCTGTGTTTTTCACAAGTGCATTTGCATTTATATATTCAAGCCACTTCAGTGATGCTGAAACACAGTCTTTTGCAAAGTGTAACTCTGTGCTGTCTTTGTGTTGCTTTATTATGCTTGAAACTTCAGGCAGATAGTTAAAATCCAATCTTTGTCCATTCTGTTGTTCTGCACACATCATCTTTGAGACCTCATTATGATCTGATTTCAGAGAAACTGGCAATCTATACCTGGGCATCAGTTTTTGCAATAACACATTTGCTACTATGGAGTTGTCACTTTTCTCAAAATAAACAGTATTCTTTTCAGATTCACTTGTGAAAATCCCATTGAATGTATAGGCTAACAGAACACAATTTTGTGCAGCTGAATTAGCATTTCTCTCTCCCATGACAACAGTGACTCCCACTTGAGCAGATATACTGCATGTTATGGTAAGGGCAATCATTTTCGAATTTTGGGCTGAGGTAACTACTGAAAGCCATGAAGCTTTGACAACATAATGTATAGGAAGCACAGCATGTGTGGCTCCTAATGTGTCATTGTTACCTTTCAAATATGGGCCATCTACAAAATGGACATTGTTGGGCTGAATCAGACGTTAATCCTTAAAGTCTGATCTTGGCTTCATGCATATATTCATGACATCTAGACACTCATATTCAGTTTCATAACAAACCAATTCATTTGCTGGCATTTCTGTGACGTTAGGGCCAAAGGTCATTGGGAAATACATTACAGACCTTTGAACACATTCATGTTTTTGAACAGGCACTGAGAGAGCGCAGCCCTTCCTCTCACTGCAAATTGGTGTATTTTCTTTTCAATAAACTTTCATTCCTAGTGCTGGGGCGCAACACTTTTTCTCTTTCAACTCTAGGAATGCTCTTGTGCAATTGTTGTCCAATGGAAGCGGATCAGACACATCCTTGTGTATCAGCCTCAGTAAAGGCTTAGCCACTAGGGAAAGGTTTAGTAACCACTCTCAACAACAGCTAACCATTCCCAAAAACTTCCTGACTTCTTTCTGAATTTGAGGTGGATTCATCTGGTGAATTATTTCCACTCTCTCTGGTGACACCTTTGTAGCTCCCTTTCAAATTATGTGTCCCAAACATTCATCTTTTTTTGACAGTACTCCTGACTATTCTCATGCAATGGCACTGTGACATGAACTTGACAAAAATCAATAACAGTAAGCCATTCTTCAGCACATGGAATGTGAAAAAATATATTGGCTGGATTCGGTACCACAGGACAACATAGAAAGGTTATGCTATTAATCTCCTGCACTAATCTGTTGTTTTCATTTAGTTTCTGTGAACCTGTGATCAGAAAGTTACATAAACTTCCAATCAATTCCATCAAAAATCCTTTACTCAGTTTATCTCCAATTATGGGTAACATTTCTGCAACTGATGGTGTTCTTGAATACATGTCATCTGGTTCTAATTTGAATAAGACTGCACATTTTATTAATCTGACATCCTTCTCTGTGAACTCTCTTATTTCTGTGTTTATTATTTCTTTCAAATCAGAAGGTAATTTTTCAACTGTCCTTTCTGAAAACAGTGCTACAGCTGTCTCTTGTTGGGCCATTTTAAAATGTACATCCTCATCAGGAATCTGAAAATTAACATCATCTGGTGTACAGTAATCTGTGCTGTTTAATTTGCAAAACAATTGTTTTCCTGCCAGGCCTGTATCACAAACAGCAAATTGGTAACTTTCCTCAAATGGGCCTATTTTTGCTGCAAATTCTTCTAAAACTGGGTTTGTAATTTCTCTTTTTAAAACTCCTACAACAGTCTGGACCTTCCACTGCTTTCACAATGGACTTGGTAAATTCAGAATTGTTAGGGTTAAAACTCTCATTTTCAAATACAGCAACCTGTTGAACTGGGTTCTGATTTTGTTTCTGGAAATAATTCACATTTGCTCTGGACAACCTGATTTAAATTAATTTGAGCATTTTCCATATTTTGTGGAAGCATCTGAGCTTGAAAAACTCCTGCCATTGGTACCTGTTTCTGAACTGACATATGCATTTGCTTCACTGGCATATTTTGCACCTGCATTTCTCTCTGTGTTTGCTCATTTTCATTTTCTGCATCAAGTTTAAATTTGCATTTCTTCTTCCAATGCTCAAATCTGTTATAAAGATGGCAAAAGGACACTTTTTCCAGCAGTGCAACATCCATACCTGAATTTGCACGAACCAAAACACCTTTACTTCCACCCTGTGTTCTTTTAATCTGTACCCAATTAACATCCTTTGCTGGTACTCTGCCCTTCAGGAAAGTAATCACTGCTACGTTTTTCTCCATGACAACAGAAAATTATGGTGCATTCATGTAAACCCTTTTCATGGTCTCCTCACCTGGCCTTTGCACAACAACTTTAGATTCAAACCACAATTCAGTTTGCATGGCAATGTCAAACGATCATTTCCAAATTAATACACAACTCTTTTAAAATTTCAACAAATCCATCAACTTGTGGGTACCACAGCATAAGTTTGTCTCTCAATTTTGGGAATGTGTTCAGAAATGCTGCAAGTTCACTTTTGTTCCGTGGCACATGAACTTGCACTTCTCCCACCTTTTCTCTCAATGAGTAAGCAAAAGCTTCTCCCTCATCCTGTGTATTATTTTCCTCAACAAGGTCTGGTGGTTTCTTTTTCTTCTCATCTTTTCTTGCCCACTTGTCTCCTAATTTCTCAAACCCATTGCATTTGAAAATATATTTAATTATTTCTGCAATGTGCAATTGCATTCCTGAAGAACACATTTTCTCATTTGCCTCATCATTCATATGTACCCTGAAACGTTTCTGAAATGGAAAACTTCCTGAAACATCAATTTCATATTTTTGAGCCAAATCAGTCAGTCAGTCTATCATGTGTAGTTACTGCACATGTAGCTGTTTCCTTACTCAGGGAAATTAATTCATTTTCCTGACACTGGTTCACATTTTCATGATTTAAACAGCAGGGACTGTTAATTTCTTCATGTTCAAATGTTGATTTTAAGACACTAAGGGGCCGATTCCGATTCGGGCCGGAAATCTCTCCGACCGAGCCGGAGCCGGAGAGATTTTCGACCGAATCGGACCCGTGCAGCCCGACCGAACGAGTACGATGCGTCCGTATGCTATCGTACTCGAGTCGGTCGGACTCCCATTGAAGTCAATGGGAGCCGGTCGTACAACGCGTACGCGGGCTCCCATTGCCTCAATGGGTGCGAGGCGAACAAGGGCGCCCCCTACAGCGGGTTCGCGGCGAAGCGCACTCGCGCCGTACACGCACAGGTAGGGGGGACCCATGGGTCCCCCCTGTGTGCGACTCGCGCGGCTACGCGTACAGGGGGGTCCGACACGGATCCCCGAAGTACGGCTCCGACTGCTCTGTCGAGCCGGACGGCGCGTGTCGGTCGGACTGCTCGCGGCGCGCATCGTACTTACCCGGCCGGGGAACGTCTCCATTGCGCGGTGCGAATCGTGTCCGAGCGAGTCGGTCGGTGTGGTTCGACCCGGGGACGAGTCGGTCGGAGCGGTTGGGACGCCTGAACGAGTCGGTCGGCGATTTCTCATCGTACTCGCTCGTCCGGACGCGCGTACGGATCGGTCGGGAAATAGGGCTCCGAATCGGATCCGGTTAAGCCAAATCCGATTCGGAGCCCTACCGGCCGAGATCGGAATCGGCCCCTAAGCTGTTTCTCTTTTTCAGGGTCTGGGTTAATTTGTTCCCTCATACTCTATCTTTTTAATCACTGCTGCTTCTTCAAAGCAGGTTTGAAAAATCCCATCTTCAAATATATTCATTTTATCCTGGGCTGCAGATGTTGTAAAGACCATTTTTCCCCCACCTGTCAGTGCTTGGACTGTCTGGGGTAGTTTCTGTTCAATACTGTGTGAATTCTGAGTTTCTAAAATAAACCCTGACTTAATTACTTCTTCTGCAGCTCTTTGAACTTTTTGAGTAGGGGCCATATTAATTGGGACAGTCACAATTTGTCTAGGCACTGCCTGTGCATCTGCAGTTTGTAATATTTGGACTGAATCAGTCACATTTGAAGCAGTAACACCTGGAAATATCACTGTCCGTGCTGAATCAACAGGTAGTGGGTCAATCTGAAATGTCTGTACAGTTCTCTCAATCTGTGTTTCTCTCTATTTAACAGAAGCAGTAGCCACTGTAGTACTTACTGCTACACTATTTTCAGTATTTTTAATGGGAACCACATAAAGTTGGTGAACACTTAGTTAACAATGCATCCATTATTTCATCCCCTGAATCATTATTTATTTGAAGCTTTTTGTCATCTTTAATTTCCTTCTCCTGTATCTGGTGCTTTACCTTTTTATCCTCACTTGCTTTGTCTCTTGCTGCCTTTTCCCACATGCTTAAAGCCTCAAATTGTGCAGCTCTAGATGGTGTCTTTATTTCACATAACACTTCCCTTAATTTGTCAATAATTTTCAATTCAAAAGTACCATCTTTTGGAAATCTCAAAGGACCTTCTTTTTCAGTAATCTTGCACCATTGGTGAACCCACATACATGAATTTTGTCCCAAATTGGTAGACATAAAATGCACGGGTGTTCCTTCTGGAGCATCACCAATTAAAAACTAATTTTCCACTTTACCTCCCAACAGTTTCTTTAAACTCTTCAAACAATTCCATTTCTGCAATAGTTCAATGCAATTTCTTTTCTCCAATGCTGTCCGTTTCAATTTCAGTCAGTTTAACTCCTACTACTGACCCTCTCACAAAATCTTACTGCAATATTGTTCTGAGTTTTCTTAATCAAAATTCTGTTAGTAACAACATAAAAACATTTGCTACTCTGTCTGTTCCACTAAATAAAGGATAGATTTCTTTTCACTGCGAGTAACACATTCCGCTTACTCTTCACAAAGTAAGAACTTCCGTTTACTCTTCAAACACTGCGAGTAAATCCCTTCCGCTTACCCTTCACTCAAGCTTTGTAAGAACCTGCTACTCCTTCGGTGTTACCCTTTCTAGGTTATGTAAGACCAAAGTTTCACCAGCGAACTCTTTTGCTGTTACTCAAGCTCGGAAGAACCTGCTACTCCTTCAGTGTTACCCTTTCTAGGTGATATAACACCAAAGTTTCACCAGCAAACTCTTTGCTATCAATCACTCTCACTTTTACACAGAAAATAGTCCCTACGTTAACACTGCCAGCCCTGCATAGCTTCTCAGTGTTATTCCAACAGACGAGTAACCTCACTGCAGTGTGGTTTCTATCACCACCCGCTATTCATTCCCCGGAAATTTTCCAGACAACATAAAACAAGACACTAACTTTTCATGTTAAGAACATATAATCAATAATCAAAAATTCTGTCCTATGAAATTACCAATATAATCAATAAAACCATCAAAGTAAAAATGAGCAAAATTTCACCAACAGTCAAAACCCTTACTATTTTTTTCAACACTTCAAGAACAAAAACATACCTTCTAGCACATTAATAACATTTCACAACCCTATTGATACTCCCACCATTCCAGCAATCGCCTTCTTGCATTACCTTCCAGTACTGCTTTGCCAGTATTCAGGTTCTGAGCATTGGAATCAGGAATCAGGACATTTATCTAACTTGGGCAATTATTTTTCTAGCGCTATTTAGGCTTTAAACTAAACTATGCTCCTTTTGGTGATGGTGATAACCTTACCTCTGCTACCAGAAACTGATCCAGCGGTAATTTCACAGTAATTTCTAAATGCAAAACATAATTTACCTCTAGTTTACCACTTTAAAGGTGATGGACCTTTGCCACCGTGTATCACCTTCAGGAGACTTTACATAAACATGAAAAATCAAAAATGCAATCAATATGTTAAGCCAATAAAGAGAGTTGTGAGTATTTTAAAGGGTTTTATTTTCTAGTCAAAAGTTAAGTTTCTCTGACCCTTTATTCATTAGTCAAATATCAATCAGGTTACAGAATTGAAAAACGGAAAAATAGAATTAATACAGAGCATATTATAGATTGCATACAAAACACTCCATAAAGAAAAGGGAATGAGTCATAATTCAATGTCAGTCAGAACTCTTTAAAGAGTTTCAGGAAAAATATAATTCAAGAGTGAGTTTTGCAAGGCTAATCAATAATTAATAATTGGCAAAAATCTCCCATAAAGAGAAATAAATGCATAAGACAAATAAATCTTTTCAGAACTAGTTAGTTAGTCAATGCATAAACTTAGAGTTTTAGCATCTAAATCTAAACCTGTTCCATCAGCTGCGTTCTCTGCCCTGATCTGTTCAATCTGTCTCTCTGTGTCTCACACAGAGAGGCTGCCCTCCCTTCACAAGACCACAGAGGAATGTGATCTGCCTTGCCAAAAATATGACGTGCAAGGACTCTCTGAAAAAAATATGAGCAAGAACCCCTCCTTCCTCTGTCTCTCCTCGGACGCAATCTTCTCCCAGGCTGCACCCGCGACGTTCACGTACCTAACCCATATGATGTCTGTGTCAGATCTGCTTCTTCTCCTCTCCTCCCTCTAAGACTTCTAAGGCATCTAAATCTGACACGCCCCCTAAGGGGTCATTATTTATACTCTAATTCTTGGCTGACTACACTAATAATGTTGCAGTTTCAGTAGAAACTCGCACTGTGATTGGTTAGCATAGATGACATGAGGGTCTCACCATCCTGTTCTCATTGCAAATCCAACCCATACCAGTTCTGACAATAAGGGCTTAATGCTAAGAACAATATACATAACATGTATCAGTAAGAACATTTCTTGCAACAAAATGTATCACTCAATTTCCTGTCTCTCTTTCACTTGGCACACAGGGATGACACTTTCCCACAAATACTGGTACATTGGCACGATGACAAGAGTGTACAGTTCATTGTGGCCTTGACCCATGTGTCTTCACTTGAGGCACTTGGCAGTTCATGCAGCTGGCTCTGCGCATGCGTCTCTCATTCAGCACACTGCTAACAATTCTCAGCCATGCTGGATTCCTAGGCAGCCATTTTATAGTGGGCCCAAAACAAAAACAAACACAAAAGAATATTAATTTATGAAATAAAACCCATTATGTTTACCTCCCCCATACTAGTACCCTGTATTAGTTATTACCTAGCAAAAGCTTTTAGTTTAAAGCAGCTTTTCTATCATTATTGCACCACATGCAAAATGTGCAATGTACAACATAGCATAAACATGCTCTAGTGCAAATTTTCAAAGCGCAAACAATTAATACATACTCATAGCAACATGCTCTAATGTTTTAGATAGCTTTTCATGCAAAATGCGTTTGCCCCACATGTAGTGTTGGTGCATGGTTGATTAATTAATACACATTATAAGAAGATGTGTTATGAACTGAATATGCATTGTCTAAATATGCAACAAAGCCAAAGTCTCTTGAGACAGGAACAGGGAGTGTAGTTTACAAGGAAAAGGAGCTGGGCAAAGCTAAAGAGGCCACAGTGAGCCTTATAAAGGAAACTGAAATCACGAGTTTTCTACACTGCAAAAACACATGTTAATTCAGCACAAGCATTTCAGACTGAAAGCATTTTGACCAGGCCTCATTTCATGTTTTTCACTTTGCATGCACCAAAAGTGCCATTTTACAATGCAGTCTGTCTGAAACACAAAAATAAAGCAATGCCTGAATCCAGATGAAATCTGAGCTACATCAACCCTCCATTTGATGATAACAAATCATGATACCTCAAATGATTAGTAAATCATCACACTTATTTAATCTCACAGGTGATTTTTTTTTTTTTTTGCAAAAGCTGAGCATATAACAATTTTACCTCTATTTCTAAGGCAACACAAGTTTTGTCTGTAATCAGATCATATATATCCAAGCTCAAACTTTTAGTGCAGAGTTCTGTAAGTAGCTTCCTGGAACAGTTAGTCTTCTTTAAAATAAGTAACTAAAATAATAAAAGGAAAATTTCAACAGGACAGTTCTCTTTTCTATTTTATTTTCTTCTTTTCTTCTTTTTCTTTAATCATTCAAAGATTCTTTTCTCTTCAGCTCTTGACAATTCTCAGTTATTGTTTCAGCCTTTCTTTTTCTCGTTATCACCAGCTTGCCATCAGGGTGGCTCATACAGTTCATTCAAAGTGGCATTCTGTACTTTTTCTATGCATTTTGACCACTCAGGTGCTGAGAAACTCTGACAGAGCACCATCAATTCTTTGCACTTTTTCAATCCAAGCCTTTCACTTTTATTTTCACTTTGATCAGATTCAGATGTTTCAGCTATGGGTGCAAATGATTTTTCAAGGGACCACTGTAGACTTTTTGGATACCCTTTCAGCCAGCTTTTCCCTACCTCCACTCGTAGGCCCACAGCACTAATTTCTTCTTCAGAGGCTGCATCTGACTCTTTCACCCTTTTGACACCGCTTTCATCTGAGTCAGTTTCCACTTTTTGCTTTTCCAGTGCCATTTCAGTTTTCTCTAGTGCTGCTTCAGACTCTGTGTGTTCCCTTACAGCTTGACTGACCCTCTTCTGTGGACTTTTGACCACTGCTGGCATATCTTCTTGAAGAGGAGCTATTTTATCAGGGGGACACAGGACCATACGCGTGTGAGAGGCATGCACCCAATTTGGAAGGCCACCACATTTCACAACAGTCTTTGCCAGGATCATTTGGAACAGGCCTTTCCATTTCACAGCATCTCTCAGATCAAAGTTTTGGCACCATTCATTATGCAGATCTTGTGTAGCAGCTGCAATCTGGTGAGAAACTGCACGCTCCACATCAGTCAGACCTTCACAGCAATGGCTAGTCTTTTCATCTGTGTTTTTCATGCAAGTGCATTTGCATTTATATATTCAAGCCACTTCAGTGATGCTGAAACACAGTCTTTTGCAAAGTGTAACTCTGTGCTGTCTTTGTGTTGCTTTATTATGCTTGAAACTTCAGGCAGATAGTTAAAATCCAATCTTTGTCCATTCTGTTGTTCTGCACACATCATCTTTGAGACCTCATTATGATCTGATTTCAGAGAAACTGGCAATCTATACCTGGGCATCAGTTTTTGCAATAACACATTTGCTACTATGGAGTTGTCACTTTTCTCAAAATAAACAGTATTCTTTTCAGATTCACTTGTGAAAATCCCATTGAATGTATAGGCTAACAGAACACAATTTTGTGCAGCTGAATTAGCATTTCTCTCTCCCATGACAACAGTGACTCCCACTTGAGCAGATATACTGCATGTTATGGTAAGGGCAATCATTTTCGAATTTTGGGCTGAGGTAACTACTGAAAGCCATGAAGCTTTGACAACATAATGTATAGGAAGCACAGCATGTGTGGCTCCTAATGTGTCATTGTTACCTTTCAAATATGGGCCATCTACAAAATGGACATTGTTGGGCTGAATCAGACGTTAATCCTTAAAGTCTGATCTTGGCTTCATGCATATATTCATGACATCTAGACACTCATATTCAGTTTCATAACAAACCAATTCATTTGCTGGCATTTCTGTGACGTTAGGGCCAAAGGTCATTGGGAAATACATTACAGACCTTTGAACACATTCATGTTTTTGAACAGGCACTGAGAGAGCGCAGCCCTTCCTCTCACTGCAAATTGGTGTATTTTCTTTTCAATAAACTTTCATTCCTAGTGCTGGGGCGCAACACTTTTTCTCTTTCAACTCTAGGAATGCTCTTGTGCAATTGTTGTCCAATGGAAGCGGATCAGACACATCCTTGTGTATCAGCCTCAGTAAAGGCTTAGCCACTAGGGAAAGGTTTAGTAACCACTCTCAACAACAGCTAACCATTCCCAAAAACTTCCTGACTTCTTTCTGAATTTGAGGTGGATTCATCTGGTGAATTATTTCCACTCTCTCTGGTGACACCTTTGTAGCTCCCTTTCAAATTATGTGTCCCAAACATTCATCTTTTTTTGACAGTACTCCTGACTATTCTCATGCAATGGCACTGTGACATGAACTTGACAAAAATCAATAACAGTAAGCCATTCTTCAGCACATGGAATGTGAAAAAATATATTGGCTGGATTCGGTACCACAGGACAACATAGAAAGGTTATGCTATTAATCTCCTGCACTAATCTGTTGTTTTCATTTAGTTTCTGTGAACCTGTGATCAGAAAGTTACATAAACTTCCAATCAATTCCATCAAAAATCCTTTACTCAGTTTATCTCCAATTATGGGTAACATTTCTGCAACTGATGGTGTTCTTGAATACATGTCATCTGGTTCTAATTTGAATAAGACTGCACATTTTATTAATCTGACATCCTTCTCTGTGAACTCTCTTATTTCTGTGTTTATTATTTCTTTCAAATCAGAAGGTAATTTTTCAACTGTCCTTTCTGAAAACAGTGCTACAGCTGTCTCTTGTTGGGCCATTTTAAAATGTACATCCTCATCAGGAATCTGAAAATTAACATCATCTGGTGTACAGTAATCTGTGCTGTTTAATTTGCAAAACAATTGTTTTCCTGCCAGGCCTGTATCACAAACAGCAAATTGGTAACTTTCCTCAAATGGGCCTATTTTTGCTGCAAATTCTTCTAAAACTGGGTTTGTAATTTCTCTTTTTAAAACTCCTACAACTAAGTCTGGACCTTCCACTGCTTTCACAATGGACTTGGTAAATTCAGAATTGTTAGGGTTAAAACTCTCATTTTCAAATACAGCAACCTGTTGAACTGGGTTCTGATTTTGTTTCTGGAAATAATTCACATTTGCTCTGGACAACTGATTTAAATTAATTTGAGCATTTTCCATATTTTGTGGAAGCATCTGAGCTTGAAAAACTCCTGCCATTGGTACCTGTTTCTGAACTGACATATGCATTTGCTTCACTGGCATATTTTGCACCTGCATTTCTCTCTGTGTTTGCTCATTTTCATTTTCTGCATCAAGTTTAAATTTGTATTTCTTCTTCCAATGCTCAAATCTGTTATAAAGATGGCAAAAGGACACTTTTTCCAGCAGTGCAACATCCATACCTGAATTTGCACGAACCAAAACACCTTTACTTCCACCCTGTGTTCTTTTAATCTGTACCCAATTAACATCCTTTGCTGGTACTCTGCCCTTCAGGAAAGTAATCACTGCTACGTTTTTCTCCATGACAACAGAAAATTATGGTGCATTCATGTAAACCCTTTTCATGGTCTCCTCACCTGGCCTTTGCACAACAACTTTAGATTCAAACCACAATTCAGTTTGCATGGCAATGTCAAACGATCATTTCCAAATTAATACACAACTCTTTTAAAATTTCAACAAATCCATCAACTTGTGGGTACCACAGCATAAGTTTGTCTCTCAATTTTGGGAATGTGTTCAGAAATGCTGCAAGTTCACTTTTGTTCCGTGGCACATGAACTTGCACTTCTCCCACCTTTTCTCTCAATGAGTAAGCAAAAGCTTCTCCCTCATCCTGTGTATTATTTTCCTCAACAAGGTCTGGTGGTTTCTTTTTCTTCTCATCTTTTCTTGCCCACTTGTCTCCTAATTTCTCAAACCCATTGCATTTGAAAATATATTTAATTATTTCTGCAATGTGCAATTGCATTCCTGAAGAACACATTTTCTCATTTGCCTCATCATTCATATGTACCCTGAAACGTTTCTGAAATGGAAAACTTCCTGAAACATCAATTTCATATTTTTGAGCCAAATCAGTCAGTCAGTCTATCATGTGTAGTTACTGCACATGTAGCTGTTTCCTTACTCAGGGAAATTAATTCATTTCTCCTGACACTGGTTCACATTTTCATGATTTAAACAGCAGGGACTGTTAATTTCTTCATGTTCAAATGTTGATTTTAAGACACTAAGGGGCCGATTCCGATTCGGGCCGGAAATCTCTCCGACCGAGCCGGAGCCGGAGAGATTTTCGACCGAATCGGACCCGTGCAGCCCGACCGAACGAGTACGATGCGTCCGTATGCTATCGTGACTCGAGTCGGTCGGACTCCCATTGAAGTCAATGGGAGCCGGTCGTACAACGCGTACGCGGGCTCCCATTGCCTCAATGGGTGCGAGGCGAACAAGGGCGCCCCCTACAGCGGGTTCGCGGCGAAGCGACTCGCGCCGTACACGCACAGGTAGGGGGGACCCATGGGTCCCCCCTGTGTGCGACTCGCGCGGCTACGCGTACAGGGGGGTCCGACACGGATCCCCGAAGTACGGCTCCGACTGCTCTGTCGAGCCGGACGGCGCGTGTCGGTCGGACTGCTCGCGGCGCGCATCGTACTTACCCGGCCGGGGAACGTCTCCATTGCGCGGTGCGAGTCGTGTCCGAGCGAGTCGGTCGGTGCGTGGTTCGACCCGGGGACGAGTCGGTCGGAGCGGTTGGGACGCCTGAACGAGTCGGTCGGCGATTTCTCATCGTACTCGCTCGTCCGGACGCGCGTACGGATCGGTCGGGAAATAGGGCTCCGAATCGGATCCGGTTAAGCCAAATCCGATTCGGAGCCCTACCGGCCGAGATCGGAATCGGCCCCTAAGCTGTTTCTCTTTTTCAGGGTCTGGGTTAATTTGTTCCCTCATACTCTATCTTTTTAATCACTGCTGCTTCTTCAAAGCAGGTTTGAAAAATCCCATCTTCAAATATATTCTTTTTATCCTGGGCTGCAGATGTTGTAAAGACCATTTTCCCCCACCTGTCAGTGCTTGGACTGTCTGGGGTAGTTTCTGTTCAATACTGTGTGAATTCTGAGTTTCTAAAATAAACCCTGACTTAATTACTTCTTCTGCAGCTCTTTGAACTTTTTGAGTAGGGGCCATATTAATTGGGACAGTCACAATTTGTCTAGGCACTGCCTGTGCATCTGCAGTTTGTAATATTTGGACTGAATCAGTCACATTTGAAGCAGTAACACCTGGAAATATCACTGTCCGTGCTGAATCAACAGGTAGTGGGTCAATCTGAAATGTCTGTACAGTTCTCTCAATCTGTGTTTCTCTCTATTTAACAGAAGCAGTAGCCACTGTAGTACTTACTGCTACACTATTTTCAGTATTTTTAATGGGAACCACATAAGTTGGTGAACACTTAGTTAACAATGCATCCATTATTTCATCCCCTGAATCATTATTTATTTGAAGCTTTTTGTCATCTTTAATTTCCTTCTCCTGTATCTGGTGCTTTACCTTTTTATCCTCACTTGCTTTGTCTCTTGCTGCCTTTTCCCACATGCTTAAAGCCTCAAATTGTGCAGCTCTAGATGGTGTCTTTATTTCACATAACACTTCCCTTAATTTGTCAATAATTTTCAATTCAAAAGTACCATCTTTTGGAAATCTCAAAGGACCTTCTTTTTCAGTAATCTTGCACCATTGGTGAACCCACATACATGAATTTTGTCCCAAATTGGTAGACATAAAATGCACGGGTGTTCCTTCTGGAGCATCACCAATTAAAAACTAATTTTCCACTTTACCTCCCAACAGTTTCTTTAAACTCTCAAACAATTCCATTTCTGCAATAGTTCAATGCAATTTCTTTTCTCCAATGCTGTCCGTTTCAATTTCAGTCAGTTTAACTCCTACTACTGACCCTCCACAAAATCTTACTGCAATATTGTTCTGAGTTTTCTTAATCAAAATTCTGTTAGTAACAACATAAAAACATTTGCTACTCTGTCTGTTCCACTAAATAAAGGATAGATTTCTTTTCACTGCGAGTAACACATTCCGCTTACTCTTCACAAAGTAAGAACTTCCGTTTACTCTTCAAACACTGCGAGTAAATCCCTTCCGCTTACCCTTCACTCAAGCTTTGTAAGAACCTGCTACTCCTTCGGTGTTACCCTTTCTAGGTTATGTAAGACCAAAGTTTCACCAGCGAACTCTTTTGCTGTTACTCAAGCTCGGAAGAACCTGCTACTCCTTCAGTGTTACCCTTTCTAGGTGATATAACACCAAAGTTTCACCAGCAAACTCTTTGCTATCAATCACTCTCACTTTTACACAGAAAATAGTCCCTACGTTAACACTGCCAGCCCTGCATAGCTTCTCAGTGTTATTCCAACAGACGAGTAACCTCACTGCAGTGTGGTTTCTATCACCACCCGCTATTCATTCCCCGGAAATTTTCCAGACAACATAAAACAAGACACTAACTTTTCATGTTAAGAACATATAATCAATAATCAAAAATTCTGTCCTATGAAATTACCAATATAATCAATAAAACCATCAAAGTAAAAATGAGCAAAATTTCACCAACAGTCAAAACCCTTACTATTTTTTCAACACTTCAAGAACAAAACATACCTTCTAGCACATTAATAACATTTCACAACCCTATTGATACTCCCACCATTCCAGCAATCGCCTTCTTGCATTACCTTCCAGTACTGCTTTGCCAGTATTCAGGTTCTGAGCATTGGAATCAGGAATCAGGACATTTATCTAACTTGGGCAATTATTTTTCTAGCGCTATTTAGGCTTTAAACTAAACTATGCTCCTTTTGGTGATGGTGATAACCTTACCTCTGCTACCAGAAACTGATCCAGCGGTAATTTCACAGTAATTTCTAAATGCAAAACATAATTTACCTCTAGTTTACCACTTTAAAGGTGATGGACCTTTGCCACCGTGTATCACCTTCAGGAGACTTTACATAAACATGAAAAATCAAAATGCAATCAATATGTTAAGCCAATAAAGAGAGTTGTGAGTATTTTTAAAGGGTTTTATTTTCTAGTCAAAAGTTAAGTTTCTCTGACCCTTTATTCATTAGTCAAATATCAATCAGGTTACAGAATTGAAAAATAGAATTAATACAGAGCATATTATAGATTGCATACAAAACACTCCATAAAGAAAAGGGAATGAGTCATAAAATGTCAGTCAGAACTCTTTAAAGAGTTTCAGGAAAAATATAATTCAAGAGTGAGTTTTGCAAGGCTAATCAATAATTAATAATTGGCAAAAATCTCCCATAAAGAGAAATAAATGCATAAGACAAATAAATCTTTTCAGAACTAGTTAGTTAGTCAATGCATAAACTTAGAGTTTTAGCATCTAAATCTAAACCTGTTCCATCAGCTGCGTTCTCTGCCCTGATCTGTTCAATGTGTCTCACACAGAGAGGCTGCCCTCCCTTCACAAGACCACAGAGGAATGTGATCTGCCTTGCCAAAAATATGACGTGCAAGACTCTCTGAAAAAAATATGAGCAAGAACCCCTCCTTCCTCTGTCTCTCCTCGGACGCAATCTTCTCCCAGGCTGCACCCGCGACGTTCACGTACCTAACCCATATGATGTCTGTGTCAGATCTGCTTCTTCTCCTCTCCTCCCTCTAAGACTTCTAAGGCATCTAAATCTGACACGCCCCCTAAGGGGTCATTATTTATACTCTAATTCTTGGCTGACTACACTAATAATGTTGCAGTTTCAGTAGAAACTCGCACTGTGATTGGTTAGCATAGATGACATGAGGGTCTCACCATCCTGTTCTCATTGCAAATCCAACCCATACCAGTTCTGACAATAAGGGCTTAATGCTAAGAACAATATACATAACATGTATCAGTAAGAACATTTCTTGCAACAAAATGTATCACTCAATTTCCTGTCTCTCTTTCACTTGGCACACAGGGATGACACTTTCCCACAAATACTGGTACATTGGCACGATGACAAGAGTGTACAGTTCATTGTGGCCTTGACCCATGTGTCTTCACTTGAGGCACTTGGCAGTTCATGCAGCTGGCTCTGCGCATGCGTCTCTCATTCAGCACACTGCTAACAATTCTCAGCCATGCTGGATTCCTAGGCAGCCATTTTATAGTGGGCCCAAAACAAAAACAAACACAAAAGAATATTAATTTATGAAATAAAACCCATTATGTTTACCTCCCCCATACTAGTACCCTGTATTAGTTATTACCTAGCAAAAGCTTTTAGTTTAAAGCAGCTTTTCTATCATTATTGCACCACATGCAAAATGTGCAATGTACAACATAGCATAAACATGCTCTAGTGCAAATTTTCAAAGCGCAAACAATTAATACATACTCATAGCAACATGCTCTAATGTTTTAGATAGCTTTTCATGCAAAATGCGTTTGCCCCACATGTAGTGTTGGTGCATGGTTGATTAATTAATACACATTATAAGAAGATGTGTTATGAACTGAATATGCATTGTCTAAATATGCAACAAAGCCAAAGTCTCTTGAGACAGGAACAGGGAGTGTAGTTTACAAGGAAAAGGAGCTGGGCAAAGCTAAAGAGGCCACAGTGAGCCTTATAAAGGAAACTGAAATCACAAGTTTTCTACACTGCAAAAACACATGTTAATTCAGCACAAGCATTTCAGACTGAAAGCATTTTGACCAGGCCTCATTTCATGTTTTTCACTTTGCATGCACCAAAAAGTGCCATTTTAAAATGCAGTCTCTCTGAAACACAAAAATAAAGCAATGCCTGAATCCAGATGAAATCTGAGCTACATCAGTAGCAATGAAACTGATGAAGTGTGTTACCCCCAGTCTCACCTTAAGAGCAGAGAGCATGACTTCAGGTGGGTTGATATAGCAAAAGGCCTTGATATTGGTTGAGAACATTGTCTCAGGTTCCAAGTAACATCATAGAACACTCAAGCTTTATATGTTTATATGATGTCGCTTGGAACCTCTCAGTGTAAAACAGTCCCATAATGGACAGCTTCTATCTATATTTCTTTATATCGTGTGCAAGATACAAACTAAGAGGTAGTGAACAATAGCAGTATTCTCTTTGTTTTGAGAGGAGTATTTTTAACATGCCTTTGAGTCAGGTCTAAAGTTTCAAACAGAACTTGCATTTTGAATGGGTAACACAATGCTTTAGGTAACTGGTGGAGAGATAACTTAGCTTCTGGTTCCTTATTGCACTGCATTACTGCACATTTTTCCCGATCGCCATTCTAAATGTATTGGTTGAAATGCATATTTTTATTGTTATATGTACCCTTTTATTTCTACCAGGAGATATTTTGATTAAAGTCGGACATGCTAATGTGCTCGGGTGTACACTTCGAGAAGTCAGACATTCGTTAGCCAATACTCCTGTTGGAACTGGTCTCCAGATCATGGTTTACAGAGACCTTGTGGATATCCCAAAGAATGGGAAGACGAAGCTGATTTACATCCTGAACCTCCACAAAGGTAAGTCACATTTAAAATATGTAGCATGCTACAGGTTTGCTGACAGGAACTTATAGCATACTAAATCATAGCATTTTGCTGTTAAATGGCTCAGCAGTTGAATACTATTTGCTTAGCAGCAACATACTCAGGGCAGTCACTCAAACCTGAGGGAATTAGATCACCTCCATGAATGACAGAGCCACTTCTTGGTGAACATCCTTTTCCGTGAAGTCTCAAGACTTAGGCCAGGTAAAAGCAAAACTCTATGCCATATGTTTAAAATCTTCTGTACAGCACTTTGCAAGGTGCTCTCCCTAGCCCCTGCCTCCATCACTGCAATCATCACTGTTTGTCTTCCACCTGCCTCACCCCCAATGTGTAACTCTCAATGCCGTCAACGTTGCCACTGGTTGGACCTGCCCCTCTCTTGTTATGGTAATACAAGCAAATTGGCACTGGAAAACTCTAAGGTCATCCTTCTTTATTTCACTAGCCCACCCAAACATTAATGGGTTAGCCTCACTCCAATTGTCCTCCAACGTCTTAATTTTTACTTCCAGTGCAAAAATTTAGGTTTGCATACTCTTATTGTGGCGCTCAATCTTTCCTTATACTCTCTTAGACATGACTTCCTTATTAGTTTATATTGTTAAGTGTTGTTTATTTTTTGAGTGAACTCGTAAGGGATGTCTCAAGGACCCTTTTTACACATTTCAATTCCAACTCCTTTCCTATATCCATGGGGATCACTTTTTTGGGAGTAGCCAATATGCAACATTTACAATCTAGACATTTACCTATTTCTTCTAATAATTTGTCATGGTGTTCAGCAGTAGTTCTACTTCCCTCTGGGAGATAATCTACTTTTATTGGTTAGTAGTCCATTGGCAGTTTTCTCTGATCAACACAATTTTCTAGGGACTTCTAAAATTGAGCTACTGAAAAATGTAACTTCTACCATTATGTTGTTAACAAGTCTATAAATGGTTCCTCTCAGTGTATACATCTTGTACTCTGTCATGCTGCTCTACCTTCTTTCTAACTGGTTGGGAAATGCTTTCACTTGCAGAAAAGACAGGAAAAGTCTTTGCCATCTCTCAGACAAGACTTTCCCCCTTCCCTTGCAACAGTAACAGTTCCTACCCAGTAACTGTACTTTTGACCTATTGTTAAGATGCAGTGATCAGCTTTCCTGTGGATCTTCCCTTTCATGAAGATGCATTTTGGCAAGAAATTAATACATTTCCTCCCTCTCTTGCTGCTTGCAGTTTACAAGGGGTTTCACACACTGCTTTTGATTCAGACAACAAATGTGTGCTTTTCGGCACTGAACAATGGCTGATGCTTCCGTAGAACAAACAGTCCATGTCAAAGAAGGGACCAGCACAGCAGTTTACCCTTCAGTTACATGCAGGTTTCTTACCTGTATAATAGTGAATCAGCTCAAGGCTTGTTAGTGAATTTGGGGGCACTTTTCGGTACCAGTGCACGTTGCCTCTCCCCTTCAAAGGGATGGAGGTTCATGCTTTAAGTATGTGCTCTGTGATTACTTCTTAGAAGGAAAACTCTGATTTCAAGACTGAAGCATGGGGTACCGAATGTACTTTTCACTCTCACATAAGGTTGCGATTATGCACCACAGAGCAATACTCCTACCTCTGTTCTAACCTAGAAAGGATCAGAGTTCTATGAGGCAGATGAGGTTTCAGACAAATTCATCAAGAAGGTTGATAGGTTTCAGGCAAACCCTTTTATCCAAAGGTTGAGCAAGACTCTCTGTAAGGTGTAGGTGCAAAAATCTCAGCACAAGTGTCCTTGATCTAGTGCCAATTCCTCTAACTCAATACTAGAGCCTACCTTGCTCCAGTCTTCTTCTGTTCTGTAGAATAAAAAATGCCAACAAATAAACAAAATGTAGGAAAAATGCAAAGAACTGAGGTCCTCTTGTACAAAACACTTTCAAAGCCTATATATCACTAGTAAGCAGGCTTTACGACAGCAAAAGACAGTTTTGCTAATTATTTGTAGCAAATGCCTTTTATGAGTCTGAAAAGTCTTTCCAAATTGCAAATCAGAAGGGGCGTGAAAGGGTCCTACTCCTTCAATTTGAAGGTGGCAAAGAAATGTATCAATGGCTTATAACCTCCATAGCCGTCGCAAACCATAGATCATTTACCAACCCCAAGTTGGGGTGGTAAATAACTCTTAAAGGGGTAGGTGTCCCTATTGGACCCTTTTCACTGTGGGACTCGTGTCAGGTGGCCTCATGGAGGGCAGACAGTTGTCCAGGGTACCATTTAATAACTACATGAAAATGACTGCCCTCCGTAATCTCGTCAGGGTGTGCAACAGTGTTCAGGAAGTCTACATGGCAGCTTGTGACAGCCTGTAACAACCTTCTAAATCTAATAGAATGACAGATTTATGACAGCCACCTGTACAATTTCACGACAGGTTGTGTGATGCATTGTTTGCAAATGGCATGACAACTGTGAAATAAATAGCATGACAAACGGTAATTTTTTATGGTAAAATTTCTAATGTAAAAATCCTGTATAATCATATAGCATCATAGTTTTACAACATCTTCCCATTATCAAGCGTACAACAAATTGTATGCCATTTTGATTACAGGTTGCACGACAAAGATATGATACGCCATGGCAAAATGTAATTTCCTATGAATAACAAAGACTCTAATGTGAGTATCCCATGAAGTGTGAGGCTATCTATCAGGAAAACTGCTTCAGTGCCTTGCCAGGGGTAGTAGGCACTTTTCAAGTACCAATACCATATACAAGGTGTTCTCTGCATATCATTTCCTCAACCCAACTCAATTTGAGTTTAGAAGCGAGCACAGCACGGAATCCACCCTGATTATTGCATCTGATGATGTAAGATCGACTCATGACAAAGGAGGAAATGCAGTCTCGATTCTTTTAGATTTCTCAGCGGCATTTCACACGGTTAATCACAATTTGTTGATTGAATGCCTCCACTCTATTGGAATCAGGGGAGTGGCGCTTGCTCTCCTGAAATCCTTTCTATAGGAGCGAGAACAATTAGTTGCATTGAACGAATTCACCTCACTTCCCTTCTCACTACCGTGTGGCGTCCGGCAGGGATCCTTCTTAAGTCCCACTCTTTTTAACCTTTATGTTACCCCTTTTGCCAGGCTTATAAAAACATTTGGTTTTTCTGTAGTATCCTACGCTGACAATACCCAAATTGAGGGTTTCAGTGGCTAGTAGCCCTGACGATACTGCAATTAGGTTCCACAACTGTATGTCACATATTGGCAAGTGGATGAACAATAACTGTCTTAAACTGAACTTGGGAAAAAACAAAGTTCTTCTGTTCGGCAAGAATACTTCCTTTTGGTCCCCAAGTTGGTGGCCGCAGGAATTAGGCACCCTACCCACACCAGTCACAACAGTAAAGAACCTACAAATTCTCTTTGATAAAAAAAACTATCTTTTGAAAATCAGATCATTGCTGGTACTTCATCCTCTTTCTTCACCTTGAAGATATTTAGGAAAGTGCTCCCCTTCATTCCTCAGAAGCTGCAGAAGACCGTAGTCACTGCTATTGTATTATCCAAGATCCAAGTTGGACTATTGCAATGCCCTCTTTACTAATCTGCAAAAAAAACTCCTAAACAAACTGCAGATTCTGAAGAATGCTGCACCCCATCTGCTGCTAGGGATCCCCAGGCATCAGGCAGCCTCACGGGCCCTAACTCACCTCCACAGATTGCCTATAAGGAAGCACATCAATTTTAAAGCACTTTGCATTGCAGTTAAGGCACTGCATGACTCCTGTCCTGACTACCTTAAACACAGTTTCTCGTCGTACACTCCATCGAGGTCATTAAGTTCTTCCACTGGCAAACAGCATAATAGTTTCCAAGTCTAGAAGATCTCACTGGGGCGGCAGAAGCTTTGTTGTGTGCACGGCCAAACTTTGGAATACTCTCCCTCCTAACCTGAAGAAAATGACAGGTCTTCTTCCCTTCACGAAAGCACTTAAAACATGGCCTTTTTATCAATAGCCCTTAAAATATTCCTTGTCCCTACTGTAGAGTCTGTCTCGCTATGTCCCTTCTGTATTGGCAGGATCTAGATGCCTCCGGGCATTAGTGTGCTTTATAAATATAATTTTAATTTCATTTCAATATTTTTTAGAGTAGCACCTGCCCCTTTAAGAGACAGAGGTTGCTTTTAATAAGAATATATGCTAACATGCTGGGAATGGAATGCAAAAGCATGGAGGAGGTCCCTTACAGGCCTTCATCCATGTGTTTCAGTCATTTGTTGAGGGCCGCAAAATGCTACCTACCTCATTAATATATGTGAGGCTGGATGTTGTGCTACCTGCCAGTATATAGTGATGCGAGTGATTAGTACATCAGTCACATTGCAAAATTTAAGGTATTTTGCAAAACAGTAAGTCTGCAATGTACATATACTAGTATGCTAAGAGTGATTAGTACATCAGTCACATTGCAAAATTTAAGGTATTTTGCAAAACAGTAAGTCTGCAATGTACATATACTAGTATGCAAACTGTCTTTAGATCTGGCAATCTTAGGCTTCCATCTGAGATAGGGTGTAGGGTGTTTAATCCATGTGTATCCCTTTGGATACCCACATAAGGTGGTTATAAATTTGCATGTAAGCACTTGAATCTTTTAGGCTAAGGTTTTTAGTTTACCGTGCGGGGTGCCGCAGGGCTCTTCGCTTAGTCCCACTCTTTTTAATCTTTATGTCTTTCCCCTTGCAGTATTGGTGCGGTCCTTTGTCTTCCAGGTTCTATCTTATGCAGATGATACGCAAATCATGGTGTCAGTCACCTACAGTATGCCACTGATGGGAGATAATTTTAAACATTGCATAGCTGGTGTTGGCATCTGGATGAAAGACAACTTTTTAAAGCTAAATGCAGATAAAACCGAGGTTCTGGTTTTCGGGGCACAGCAGGCCATCTGGTCAGAGCTATGGTGGCCCAAATCATGTGGGCCCCCCTACCCATTCCTGCGAAATCAGTCAAGAACCTTGGAGGTCTTTTGGTAATTCTTTGAATTTCAATATGCAGGTTAACCGTATTTCCAATACTTGCTTTTATATCATCAGAACTTTGAGAAAAATGTCTTCTCTCATTCCTTCAGACCTTCGTAAATCAGTGGCCATTGTCTTTATAACATCACGTTTAGACTATAACAATGCACTTTACTTAAACATCAACAACTCTTCTGTGAACAAACTTCAAGTTATTCAAGATGCGACAGCGTGCCGTGTTCTGAATACTCCCTAAACATCTCTCTGTCAGAGAAGGTCTTCGGAACCTTCACTGGCTGCCAGTTATAAAGCGAGTGATCTTCAAAGCTCTTAGTACAGTATTTCTGGCTTTATATCAGAAGGGATCTCTGTTTATCAGATCACCTATTCAGTGGTACATGCCAAGTAGGCCTCGCAGATCGGCATCTATTTATTTATTTGGTGTTTTATATAGCGCGAACTTGACCCTAATAGGGTATCAGAGCGCTTTACATTCACATAATTTTACACTTATAACAACACAAACACCTTACAGTTTCACTAAACCTAATCATTATACAGTAAGTTACTAGCAACAGTTATGCTACAAAGTCATAAATTAGTTGTACATTGAATTGTGAGAGAAACATTTGTGCATGACATACAAATTTACAAAATCAAAATGACGTTAGTGGTCGATGTGTGGTGGTGTGTGTATTAAACAAGAAGGACCTCTGATAATGACAAGACTGCTGGAGTTATGGCAGGAATTTGCTCATAAGAAAGGTTTTGGCTGCGTTTTTAAAAGCCGCGATGGACGAGATTTTTCTAATGTTAGGGGGGAGAGCGTTCCAAATTCTTGGTGCTGCGCCAGAGAAGGCTCGATCATAAGTTCTTTTCTTTCGGAAGAGGGCCGGTTTCAGTAATAGATCTCCATGACTCCGGGAAACCCGGCATCCTCCTGATAGAGTGATTTTCTGAGCTAGATACATGGGTGTATTGTAATGTATTGCTTTGTGAGTGATACATGCCATTTTTAGCTGTATTCTTGCTTCGTAGGGCAGCCAATTGAGCGCTTTCAGATGACGGGTGATGTGGTCGAATTTTTTGGATCCAGTTAGAAGTCTTGTAGCTGCACTGAGACAGGCTTTTAGTGGAGCTGTTGAAATCTTAGGAAGACCGGCTCGATCCTTGATATGACTAGTGCCTGGACTGCAGTTTTAAGGTCTGCGTTATTTATGAAAGGTTTCAGTTTTCTGAGGTAGTTTAAGTGGAAGCGGGCGTTTTTTGCCATCGTGTTGATATGTGCAAGCATGTTCAGGATTTTGTCTAGCATAATGCCCAAGGATTTGGTTGAATCTACAATCCTCGGGATACAGTTTAGCGCCGTGATTAATTTGGTCCACTCAGCGATACTCGTGGTGCTTTTCAGGGGGGAAATCAAGAGGAATTCAGTTTTCCGTGGGTTAAGCTTGAGGTGATTACTAGTTAGCCAATGGACTGTTTTCTTTAATGCCTGGTTCATGATACCGATCTCTTCTATCGATGTGATCTTGATGTAAAGCTGTGTATCGCCAGCGTACATGTGGAAGGAGATGTTTGCTTGCTGTAAGATATCTGTGAGTGGCTCTACATACAAATTGAATAGAGCAGGGGATAGTGTTGAGCCCTGTGGTACTCCAATCGAATTTCTGGATGAAGCAGATAAAGTTTGGTTCACTATGAATTTTTGCGATCTGTTTTCTAAGAACGAAATGAACCACTTTAGGACTGTACCCTCTAAGCCCATCCTTTCTTTCAGGTGATCTAGTATTTTGGCATCTGGCAGGAAGGTGTTTGTTCCAAGGTTGTGCAAAGCTAGATGGGGAGGAGGTTCCTTCTCGGTCACTGCTGCGAAATTATGGAATACTCTGCCGACATGTATTGCAGAAATGAAGTCTCTGCCTTCTTTCCGAAAACAGCTCAAAACATGGCTCTTTTCTTTGAAGTTATTTATTCCTATGTTTTCTGACTCCGGCAGTAGGTTTATGCCTCACAGAATGGTTTAGCGCTTTGATACCCTTGGGTTTAGTGCACTTTTTAAATCTGATTCCATTTAATTTAGGAAACAATTGAGGCTGACATTTTTTTAAATTTAATTAATGCTCTTCTTTATATTGAGCGGAAGGCGTGCACATCTCAAGACGTTTTGTGGTACCAGATAAAAGATCTCTGAATTCTTACTCCACATGACTTGGTAGTCAGCTAAGAGTTTAACTGTTGATATCAAGAGATCTGTTAAACTCCACAGCGAGGAACTTAAATGTCTTTCTTTCCATGTTTACTGTAGTATGTTGAGCTATTTGTATGGAAAGTTAAATGGAAATATATAATGCTCAGATGATAGGGTATTGATGTTAAAAGATTATAATACCTCAGGTGGTTTTCAAAATAGCATTAACATTAGGAACAGTTATGAAGATGAGCTATATGGAATTACACATGACAACTAACCTCATGTACCAACATTATGTAGCAGGAAATTGTGTGAATGAGTTGCTCCTGACAGAATGACAACTTTACATGGTAAGCCTACGTTCTGTTTATTTACATTTTTCCCCTTTCTGGTGATTGCATTTTGTAAGATTATGCAATTTTATCCACATATTCCCAGTTGCTTATAATTAATTTTGGAATTTATGAAGGCTTATAAAGCTATCACAAACTGTTAAGCATCACATTGACCAATTCCTTTGGCTGCTTAAGAAATCAGAATGGCCATCTTTGGAGTCGCCTCCGTGCTTGTGTCAGGGTCCTTGAATCTTACTGAAATCATTTACACTAAACCCACATTGTACTTAAAGCTCAATTATTGTTAGTTGTTTTCAGATTTGTCTCAAATAATTAGATATTGCGTGACTGAGAGAAGCACTAGACTGCAACAAAAGCCATGTACATGATTTGATAAGGAACATAGGCAAATAAAATCTTTGATCTTGAAATCTCTGTCAAAGGCTACATATACGGCAACATCCTCTCCCACCAACATAATGCATATAACCCTCTCTAGAAGAACATATAGCCATTTAATGAAAAAAAAGGAACATGCTGGCATGAAAAGGGCTTGGGAGGAATTAACTAAGGGCAGGCAAGCAAATTGCTCACAAAATTTCTAAAACTGTTTCTCTGGGAGAAAAGGTGCTGTTTTCGCAAGATCAACTCAGTGACTGAACCAAAGCCTAGATAATTTATTTGTCCTCATTAGATAATGACTTTCTGATAATTGCTTCAGTTAAATCCATATATCAGTGGTGTATGGAAGTGGTTGGTTCTTATTCAAAGGCACGCCTAATAAGTGATTTAAGAAGAGGTCAGCCTTTGTTTAACATATGATCCAAGAATATTGTATCTATATTTTTATGGAAGGTCTAGATGGTCTCGAAGAAACAATACATTTGTGTTTTTTAGGCTTTAGGAAGAGAGCAAAAGAGGCCAGGAATTACCCCCTCCAGCATTTTTATAAGATGCTGTGATATGATTCTGTCATGTGATAAAACATGGGTGAGATTGTCACACATTGTAATTTGGAATTGTAGTGCACTGTTAATTAAGATGTTCTTAAATTCTTAAACATTGTACTGATTTTATGAGACAATTGTTTTGAAATGTATGTTTTGATTGATTAATCAGGGTTTAGGATGTAATTTTTCAGGCATCATACTAATGTCCAGGCATCAAGTTGACTTGAGGTCCTCTTAATCAGAATAACACTTGTCGAGGAAACCATCTTGAACTAAATAGTTTCCATCTGAGTTAATAGGAAAGCTGCACACATTACCATAAACCTATCGTCCACAGCCACAAGAAGATCAATAATAGTGAACTCCTTTGTAGCAGTTTTTTTTAAACCTTAAGAGGTTCCTAGAGACAGAACAAGAGTTCTGTAAAATGCCACCCTGTAGTCATGCCCTGTATTGCCTCAAATAGACTCTCTTGGTAGTCATCTGCTGAGTTGTCAATTATTATGGTGTGTCTTTTGCTCTGTTCCAGGCCAAGACATACTTGTACCACATGATGATGTCGGATCTCTGTCCATCATTACCATACTCCTTAGAGTCACAATGCCGTTCTAGGAGTACTGTGCATACACCTGTGAATAGTAACCCATTGCTCCTTCTTCTTGAAGACAAAATTGGTTACACATCTGCATTCATCATGCTACAGTAATTTTCTTTGTGATCGTGAGGGCAGTATATGACTTCTGTAGAATAAACAACTTCAGCAGATAACTGTTTTGACTACATATTTTTTTCTGTTCTTTTGGGGTTAACTGTGCAAGATGATGAAGCCCAAATCTTATTCTTAGTTTAAGCTTTCCTGCCACTGGTTAAAGAAGGAAGGCAACAGAAAGACTAGGGAGCCCATTTCAAGTTTGGCAGATGACCCGCTGGGCTGCTGGTATGGAGGATTCTCTATGCAGAGGACTGCCCGCTCCAGTTAGAGATACCATCCATGTGAACAGCTAGCATTTTTCAGCAGATGAGCTTTCAGCAAAAGGGATTGTAGAGCTGGCTATGAATGTTTTTTTTCTACCCGGTATTCTTTTCTGTTTTTGAGATACAAAGCAGGTCATTGTTTCAGACAAAGCAGAAAAAGGGCCCTGTTGCACAATGAGTTTTCTTTCTGTGCTTGGGGACCTTTGTTTAGTTTCCTTGCACCAGTCTGCTATAGTTTGCATGATGGACCGTGGCAGGGAAAATTTGCCTTTTAATGAACATGCTGCCTCCAGTGATTGCACACAGGTGTAGGCCTCGCCAGTGCACAATCAGCAGTTCCCCCACCTCCAAATTGTGGGGTGGTGGGGACTACTTTTTTCTCATAGCAGGGGCTCTGCCATTTTCTGCAACCAAACGTTAAATTAGTCCTGCCTGTTCTTCAATTGATGCGGGAATGCAAGTAACGTTTTAAAGCTAAATGCATTGAAAATAGAACTTCTTTTGATGTCTTTAGTGCATCTAAAACTGATTCTTTAGACTGGCCTTTGATTATAGATCACAACCAGTCCCAGCAAATTTTGTCCAGAACCTCAGCATTTACATTGACGCTGAATTATCATTGCAAGTTCAGGCAGCAAAAGTAGCAAAAACCTGTTTCTGTCTACTTTTTGCCCTATTAAGAAGCATGCCACCTACGGGTGGGTGAGGGAAACCGTCCTGTAAAAGGGATATCCCAGCACTCTTTTCTCAGATCAGACCCAGGGTTCCTTTTGGTGTTTTTGTATTGTGATAGAGGGGAGTCGTCCCCTGCAGGTCTTTAAGTCTCCCAAGGGCCCTTTCTTGTGAGATATTTTATAAGTACAGGGCCCCTGACACCACCAACTCAGTACATATCTGGACCTGAGGACATTCTGCCAGGAAGGACTGCTGTGCTGCTGAAAGGACTGTCACTCTGCTGGACTATGCTGGACTCCTGCTTTGTTGTGCCTGCCTTACTGCCTGCTGCAGGGCCGGCTTTAACACTGGTCGCGCCCTGTGCGAAAATGTTTGTTGGCGCCCCCCAATGACCACCTCTGCCACGGATTCCCTCATTAGCACCCTTTAACAGTGCTCCTCAAGTCTCCATAACCACTGTCTCTCAGATTCATTTAGTTTTATAGCGCCACTCATACCAGTGTAAGGTGTCAGAGCACTTTACATCACACACACATTGCACAGAGCCAATCATATGTGTGTAAATTAGTGTATAGGAAATGTTACATCAGACAGGACTACAAGGTGTAGTGTAGGAGTGACATGTCTTTGATACTGGTAGGCAATATAGTTTAAGAGTCCTTATTCTGGAAAAGCACACATTCAGAATTTAAAACATAACATCATTGTTAGGGGTACCCTTCAATAATAAGAATTGTTTTCTACCCAAATGAACCCTTTAGGCAAGATTAGGATAATGAAAGACTGGGCGAAAAACATATAGCTCTAACATATACCTTGCAGTTTGCATGCAGTTCTTTGATGACAGTTAATAGCTCAATGTTCTATATTAGGATTTTGACTTATAGACGACAAGTAACAAAAGGAGCTCTCTTACAAAAGCAGTAACCCACTGACCCATTTACATTATATGCACTTTGTTATCTGCATGGTACATGTTCTTAGCAGCAGGCATTTTAACCCTCTGCGCTACCTTAGGACGAGTCAAAATGTCCTCTAGACAAACCTCCAGCCTATTTCAAGAAAGACTAATAATTACAGGAGTTATCTTGACATTTTAATTGATGCCTGAAAATTGCTGGAGGCCAGGAATGCGGCAGCAGGTGCTTTTAAAATGAGAATATACTTGCAAAAATGACGCCCCCACCCCAAGTCAGCGCCCGGTGCGGTGGCACCGATCACACCACCCTAGAGCCAGCCCTGGCCTGCTGCCCACCTAGCCTGGGAGTGAGAAGGACTGGATCTGCATCTCTTCATCCCCAGAGCCAAATTGACTCCAAGGACTTGCTGGCTTGCCTCCTGTTCTGAAGTCTCAGGGACATCAAAGACTTCCAAGAACCCTGCTGAAGCCTCTGCGCTCTGCTAACTGTGAGTCCTGCCATGCCAGGGGGTGCCAATCTGGTCTTGGGCGCTTGGAGTGAGTTTTCTGCAAAATCCACACATCGTCATTTAGCCGGTCGGAACCGACACATCTCCCCTTGACTTCGATGCATCATCACTGCTGCTGAGGACAAAGACATTGCATCGCTGGCTGCGCAGCTCGATGCATCGCATACATCACTAAGAAACCACTGACGGCGCATCTTGGATTGCGCGTCTCGGAAGCGACACATCGCCTACATCCAGCTGGATCGACGACAGTGCATCGCCTCCTCTGCTCCACTCATCGAGGCCCTCGACGGCGCAACAAGATAACCCCGGTTGGCGCTTTATGTTTTTAAGCACTATATTTGCTGATATTCTTTCAAAATTCATTACTCCGGTTCTACTTATTGGATTTTTATTGTTTTGGTCTTGTTTGTTCAATAAATTACTCTCTATTGTTCTAACTAGGTCTGGTATGTTTGTGTGTGGTGTTTTCACTGTTTTACTGTTTGAAGTGTTGCACAAATACTTTACACACTGCCTCTTAAGTTAAGCCTGACTGCTCTGTGCCAAGCCACCAGAGGGTGAGCACAGGTTAATTTAGGGTGTGTTCTGACCTACCCTGAGTAGGATTGTGATTCCTGTTTAGACAGGGTGCATACATCTGCCAACCAGAAACCCAATTTCTAACACATATCAAATAAACCAATTATGTGACGTCAAGAAGTAGCAATGCTAGATTGTATCTGCCTTAAATTAAATTTGTTAGATCCTTGGAAAGTTCTTAACCCTGATGTGAAGAAGTTTCTGTACTTTTCACCCACATATAAAGAGCCTCATCATGGAATGAGCGGTAGGAATATCACTGGTGATATTAGGTTTTTAACCACAAGTGATAAATATCACCCTTCCCTGGAGGAGGAAATGCTACCCACCAGTAAAATCTGCTCCATTGGTTTACCGTTGGTGGTACAGTTATCACTAGGATTAAATACCTCAATGATGCATTCTCTATTACAGAAAAATTACAGTCTCAAGCTAATTAAATTTATCACCCAAAATAACATCAACAGATCAAATAATAGATGGAACTATGGGTATTTATGATCACTAAGCAAATAGGCAGTGATGCAGGAGTGTTTTGTACGGCAGTTGAAGAAACTAAAGTCTTTAGGCAAGCAATTATTTCACCACTCAACGATAATGTTTACCCTGTGGTATTTGTTTGACAGCTAAACGCATGGAAATATGCTTTCCTCTGGTGCTAGTTTGCATCACCAAAGGTAATTGCCCCAGTAGAGTTTCCTTTTCTTTGCCTGTACTTATAATTGCAGTGCAATACTACCGGTCGGATGATCCTGGCACAGCCTTATTTTAATAAGGGAGAATGTGTTTTCTTGCTTTAATTAAATCTTCACCCTCTCACTCACTCTTCAGACCACTCTTCATTTTTTACTCCAGATGAAATGATTAGCAATTCCTTCCCAGAGAATATGGAGGACACCAATCATATCAATTGACAACATGGTGTTTCAAAATTACATCAGGGTTTTAATGGAAAAAATGTATGAAAAACATGAGAGAGTTGCTCAAATATTGGAACGGGAACCTTTTAAAGTGACACTGTAATGGTGGATTATGGGGCAAGCAGGTGCCTGAGAAAAGTGTGAAACAAAAAGAAGAACATTTACAGTTACGGGGGAAGTAGAATGTGAAATGGCAGATACTAAAGGTAACATGAGACAGCATTATCTATTAACTACAGCACTGTTATCTGAAGTGATTAAATTACCTTGATCAAGAACAGTTAGAAATACGCAGTTTAACCCTCAGACAAACTTTAGCACAGAGAGTGCAAATTTCAAAGTGCAACACATGTAGAGCCATGATTAAATGTAATAAATGTATCAAAACCCTTGTGCCCTTGTGAGTCATTAATGATTGATAATGTGTTTAAATTGCTATCAAGAACTGTAGGCATTATAATAATAGCTACCAGATTTGTGAAAAAAGACATAGGCTGAGATCTTTTCCTACGTTCTCTTTACAGATGAAGCTTCTGTAGAAATTGATCTTTTTCTGTGATTCTAGTCAATCATATAATCCACTTTTTACATCCAATTAAACCTCCATGTTACAAATTACACAGGAATATACCAGCTTATGTTAAAACACTTGCTGTTCTTGTGACAACAAGTAGACTGAGTTGGTCCATAAATAGTAGGTTGTGGTTGGTTCAAAGCTATAGACGCAGGATTGTAATGTTTTTTCATCCACGGTTCTCATAGATGAGATTGATTGGGCAACTTGCTTAGAGGTACTATATTTTAGGGAGCACCAGAGAGTATGGATTAGCAGGTATGCCTGACCTGCAAACCCGAAGGCCCATTACACAGAGAGTTTTATTATTTGCTCTGGTGGGAGCCATGTGTGCTCTTTAAGGCCCGCAGTGATGTAATCAGATTTTCTCAGTGCCAGGCAAAGTGCTCTGGCTTTATTTTGGATACTCTTAAGGTTCTGGATCTTTTTCATTATTTCTGTGGCATATATTATGTTGCATTATTGAGCATCCAGGGAATGAGTGGTCTTGTAAACTCAGTCTGCTGTATTAATAACTCTTCTCAACATCTTAAGCTGAAAGCGGGCACTCTCAAACCTGGTTTTAAAACGAGATTTCTGATTGAACCACATTACAAGTTGGTTCATTCTTTTGCATGGGGCACAGCTACAGAGTTATGTTTAATGATTCCCAGTAATTACATTTCTGGACACATTAAGAAATAGAATGCTTTCCTTCAATAATGGTATGTTTCAGGCAATCAAAGAGTTCCTGTCTGTTTCCCATTCGAATGTGCAGCTGGATATTTGCTGTTTGGCTAAATCTGGCAATGCAAATGATGAAGGGAAATCAGCTGCAACAGAGGCCATCTGTAGATGATAAAGAAGTGAGGAGATAGTTGGGGGACATTACATGAGAAGGTGCTGGATGCTGATATAAAGTGCCTTATTCTAACCTGTTGGCTGCAGTCTGACAAAAAGGATCAAAACAGGCTACAGCTGAAATTCCAGCCCATTCTTCAAGATAATTGCAGATTTCTTTGTGATCCACCACATCATGTTATGCAGCTAACAGATTAGGCAGGATTAACATTTCAATGGATCCGGTGTTGAGTGAGATTAAGAGTTCTTCACAGATATCAACTAGAACAGGTTAAGTACCCCTCATTTTTCTAAGGCCTGCCTGTCTATTTTGGAGGTCTTAATGCATTTTGTTGTGGTCTTGGAGCTAGCATGCTATCTCACCCTTAAAGAGCTTGCTCAGTGAGAAAGGTTGGCAATTGGACAGAGGCTGGCAAGTTCTTTAGGGTCTGCAGATGTTTTCTTCTAATTTTTTGTAGCAGGATAGTAATGATCACATGTTTAAATAATTTTGTGACTGAACCACGAGGCCAAATGCATTTGTCAACTCTGTAATGTTTGAAGCTACAGAGTGAGGTGATGTATTCCTTGATCACTGTTATTAATCAAGCATTATTTGGCTTGTGGACACTTTTATCAGTCCAGCTGCATGGAGGGCTTGTTCCTGAATCATTTCTGAAAACAAGGACTATGAACTATGTGTCTTCGTATTTCTGATGGATACTTCTAACTGCAGATTCCTCACCTTAGAATATCCCCCTTGAGCAAGATTGTATCTGGAGATGTGCAGTACTAGGTGCCATCTGACGGCACCGCGCTGACTCCATAATGCCACAAAAGTGAAATAGCAGCAGCGGCAGTTCCTGTTCAAGGGCGTCGGGGCTCTTCCCCCTTTACACTTAGGGTAAAAACATTGCAACCATAGTGATGCTAAAATATGTTTTAATACACATTTTAGTTAGTTACAACTTGGGGCACTATCCGCGTTGTTGCATGGAACGTTGGGGTGAAAGTAGAACATGTGACTCTGACTCATGTGCTTTCAGGCAGGTTTACCAGGCTGACAATCTCACAGCCCTGAGGCCTGTGAGGTCATCAGCTCGCAAAGACTGAGCATCCAGGCCTAGTCTCCACCCCCTAATGACGTGGGGGTAAAGTTAGCCCCGGGCGTTTCAGATGGAAGCCCTGTAGAGCAAGTCCTCCACGTCAATCAGGGAATGGAGAGAGAGCATTGTCACCCCTCCCTTTCCCAACTCGTCACAGGGTGGGATGGGACCCACCCTATGACGAGTTGGGAAAGGGTGTGGCAGACTGTCTCCAGGCAGGAAGGCTAGAAATGGAGTTGTGGCGTGTGACTGAGACACACTGCTTCCCCAGGGCACAAGTCCTAAAAAAAGAAGTGGGGGGACTCTCCGAGTTAGGTAGTATCACAGGAAGTGACATCACGGCACGTGACATCATGGCGCGTGACATCACATCACAGGAAGTGACAACACAGGCCTGCAGTCTCAGCGGAGAGGCCAATGATTGCAGGGGCACAGAGCCTGCCAAACACCCTTTGAGTGACTGGCTCTCCCACCAACTAAATCTCTTGCTTGGTCCAGCTCGGTGATGCCCTCTGTCAGACACACACTGGAACTCCATCACCTTTTCGTTCACATGGTTACTCAGTCGCCCCCCCTTTACTCTCCAACTCACAAAATATTTTCTGCTTAAGAGTCACTCACCCCCTCTACTACTGCCGCTCTCTCTTAATCACTGTACACGTCTCCCCCCTTTTCCCTCCATCGGTCCATCCTCTTCACTCCACTCACCAAGAATTGGCCCAAAACATGTCCCTAGGCGCATTGGGAGAGCAGAAGTACAGTGGTGAGAGAGAGTTGAGGAGGAAATCGAGAGAGGCGAAGGTGAGGGATGTGGGGCTGGTGATTGAAAAGCAGGGATATGAAGAGACATCAAGACGGGAGTGGAGATGGACAGTGACCGGCAGTCCGAGAAATTTCCGGATTCAGCCGGAATCACCTGGAAATGCTTGTTTGGTGCGCTCTTATCACGATTTTGATGAGCAGGGTGGACGGCGTCCGCCCTGTAAAAATAGTGGGGGGACGCCGTCCACCTGCGTGTACCCCCGACTCGTGCCCTGTGCTTCCCTCGTATGATGTCATTTTAGCTCTGTGTGCCGAGTGCTGTTCAGAGACATGAATCAATGACAGTAGTGCTGGCAGTGTCCTCACGCACAGCACTGCAGGTTAGTTTGGTGACTCCACTCGGACCGACTCCTCGACCTCGTCTGTGACGGAGTGTGAAGGAGTCAGCAGACTTGACACTGTGGCTGGCAGTCACAGACCAAGGTAAAAACAAGTGTCAGCTGCCAGGCCTACTTCAATCAATTGGTTTGTTAATTGGGCCCGTTTCAAGGTGTGAGATAGTGTAGAGCAGAGCACTGCGCAGAGACAAGCAAAGTGAGCCTAATGATATGCCAGGGTGTGAAGAGCGATACCATGCTCAGCAGGGGATGATTCAGATGGAGCTGAGTGAGAGCGCTGCTCTCAGACAAACATAACAGTAATAATGAATGTGCCCTGCTTCCGTCGCGTGCGTGTATGAGGCACAACCTTGGGCTCTCATCATTCCGGATACAAGTCAGAGAAAGCAAAGCAAAAGGCGTGCACTGGATGACTTACTCACGCTTGCCTCTCAGCTTACCTATGCTGGGGCCTTGCACCCACCAGTATCCTCTCCTCATTGCCTTGCTGATGAGTGCCACTGACTCCAATAACTTGTCCTTTACATAGCATTTCGCATGAAGTAAAACAGATGTATTGCGACTTTAGGGAGGGCGTGGGAGTGCTTTACAAAAGTTCATCTCATTTAGTCACTCCTGAAGCCTGAAGTTTCACAGCTGGGAGAAGGGGGCAGCGGACAGCCACGAATAACACTAACAGTGCTCGTTCACATTTGACAAAGTCAGAGCTTAATTTGAGCCGGTGGCTGCAGGTGGGGCCTGCTACCACTTATCAATCAATTTACTCTTTATTCGATCAGGTTAAAAATGATCATAAAAGTACAAATAAGTATATCATCATAAAATTTTTACAAAATGTTGTTTTTAAAATTACAAATATTTCAGCACTGATTCTAGAATAAAGACATAAATGCATTACAATCGTTAAAATCATTTCATATGCTAAGTCTGTATAATTGTATTGTTATTTAGCGATCTCACTGGTCTATAAGAGTAGTGCCTAGTTAATTGTATGAGTTCATCTCACTGGTCTGTACGCCGTCCCCTTCCTCTTCCTCATGCAGGCCCATAAGAAAGACGCTACCAAATAACAAACCAAAGGGTCAGATAATGATTTAAAAAAATATTGTGCCACCCGGCACTGCTTAAAATTCCCTTTCTTTAAAATTGGTTTAAGGTGGTCATTCCTTTCATTCTCATATAGCCTGCAGAATAAAACTAGGTGCAATTCAGTTTGGAGTGATAGGTTATCACATGGACACGCACTTAAGTCAGAATGATTATATGTTTTTTCCGGATAACCTAGCATGAGAGGGATCAAGTTAGTGTGAAACCTCAGTAATATAAATCTGTGTTGCGACCTATTCACATTCGCTAGATAAGAGAACCCCCCCTCTATTAATGGTGGGTTAAGGCGGTATGTCCGGACAGCGTATTTCTCTTTATAATGTTCCTTACGCTTGTACTCAGACATCAGCAAGAACATGTTAGTTACCTTCTGTTTAGAGACCTTCTTGCAAGCCAGTGGATCTTTAAAAAGTTCCGGGAGACCGATCTCCCTTAATGCTGACTCGACATAGCTGAGCCACCTAGACCTCTTCCACTTATCCATGGCTAAGCAACTCCTTATTATTAATTGAGTGAGTGGCACTGTATCTCTCCTCCAAATTGAATGCCAGAGAAGGAGTGGGGCTAGTTGTATATGATCTGATATAAAGGGCAAGCCCAATTCCATATGTAGGATGCAGTTTGTAAAAGAGGGAGGAAGACCCACTACAGATTTAAAAAATTTGTTCTCAATAGTTTGCAGTGGTGTCGGTATTACCACTCCCCAAACACCAGCACCATAAGTCGCTGCTGCTTTTACTCTAGCCTGATAGATATTTTTTATTGGTAATAAGGGTTTGGCGCCCAGTTTTCTAGCGAAGGATTTTACGGCAATAATACCCCTCTCCATCACCATCTTTCTTCCTTCCATCAATTTTGCCCATGACAGATCGTTATCAAAAAGGATCCCCAGATAGGGGAAAGAGTCCACTACCTCTATTCTTTCCGCATCCACATGGAAATACGGCATTTTTTCTCTTTTTGTTGCCCCGGCTACTATTACAAAAGACTTGGTTTGGTTCACTTTCAATTGTAGTGAATCCATGAAGGAGACATACGCGGTTATCAGCCTTTGTAACCTAAGCCCTGTTCTGGCAATTAGCACCGCGTTGTCCGCATAAGCCAATATTGGTAGCATTTGATTTTCAAAGAGGGGGGCATCCCAAGTGGCCACGGTGAGTGCTTTCTCTACTCCATTTGTATATAAGGAGAAGAGAAATGGGGCCAATACACAGCCCTGCCTTACTCCCCTGGAGATTTTGAAAGAACGCGTACAATCTCCAGTTTTGGTATAACGCACTGATGCCGTCGCATTTGCGTACGACTGCCTGATAAAATTTAGTATAGCTGGGTCGACCCCCATCATCTCCATTATATTCCATAGCTTATCATGGACCACGCAGTTGAACCGGGCACTCAGGTCCATGAATGCCATGTATATTTTCCCGTCCTTCATTCTAGTATACTTTTCTATGGTCAATGCTAAATTCAGGCATTGATCCACAGTACCCCTTCCCTGCTGGAAACCATACTGGGCCTGGATTAAGATGTTATTCTCCTTTGCCCATCCTTCTAACCTAGAAAGGAGAAGGCGGCCCATAAGCTTTGATGTTGTATCCAGCAGGTAAATCGGTCTGTAATTCTTTGGGTTGGGCCTGTCTCCTTTTTTGTAAATGGGTACGATGACCCCCGATGACCATGAAGGGGGAGGGCCTACCAAAGCTATACTATTCAGGACGTTCGTTAGGAGTGGTATCCATAGATCTGGGTTGTCTTGAAAAAAATCAATTGGGACACCATCTGGTTCCGGGGCCTTTCCCAGACTACATGAATCCAGCCCTACTTTAACTTCAATAAAAGAAAACGATAGAGGCACATGGCACATTTCCTGCGCTGCCACATATTGGGATGGGGTATCAGGGTTTACAGCAAAAATATTCTCAAAGTGGGAAACCCATGCCTCCTCATCGACATTTATGTCTATTGTTGGGTCACTAGAACTTTTAAAATATGGGGCATTTACTAACTTCCAGAAATCACAGCTGTTTCCCGAATTAGCTGCCTTATCAAGGGCGGCCCATAAGTCCTCCTTGATTTCCTTTTCTCTGTTTTTCCGTGCTAGTTTATATGAGGCCTGCAATGTTCTTATTTGTTCCTGGCTTCTAGGCCTAGCCTTTAGAGCATACAACAGAGCCTTCCTCGCTTTTGTGCATGGTGAATCAAACAGGCCCCTACCTTTTACTTTATTTGGCGCTTTTTTTCTTGTAAGGGCCGTTTTTAGGTCGAGCCTCGAGTAGCGCGCAAGCGCTGCTAGAGGCGAAGACTTTTAGTAAGTGAGTTTGAAAAGCAGTCCAAAAAACGCTCGTGCGTCGTGGCTGGCCTTTTTGGGATGGGTACGCTCGGCAAACATGTGTTTCCAATTATCGTGCCCAGACGCGGGCGCGATAATTGTAAACACATGCCGGCAAAAGGCCATGACGCACGAGCGTCTGGTCAGCTGAGCAGGCTGCCGCGCTCCCTCCTCCCCCCCCCTCCGCTCCTCTGTGGTGCGCGCGCACCACTGTTTATTTTTTTTTTTAAACCGCGCGGCCGCCATTTTTATATTCTTTTTAAAGCACTGTGTTAACAATCAGATATGTAATCCTGAATGTATCAATCAGTTTATCATATATGTATGTCATTTTGAATTAGCTTGAAGCTTCCTTTGACATTGACTATGTTTGCAAATCTTCATGGCTCTAGTAGGCAAAAAACAAAATAAATGGTATATTGAGTATTGCATTGGGCCAACAGGTAACCAAATCACATGGAAGAAATTGCAAGTGTGTTACCTAAAAATTGCCAGAACTGCAGCAACCAACATTGGTTTGAGAGGCCCAAAACCAGGAAGAAAAGCGACCTTTTACAGAGCCTTCATCTCACCAAACCGATAGTATAGAGGTGGAAAACATAACTAGAATGACAGCGACAAAGCGGACATTGCAAAGTCTATGGGAGTTTAAAGACAGACAGTCAAGCGCAGAAAGGCCGTCTCATCTGCTGATGGGAGCTGAACACGCGCTGCGTGGATCAGCTAAACCGCCCCAAAGGCGGGAAGAGAGCCGGCTCTGCAGTCTGCCGTGATCCATTGGACGGCGCTTCCTGGCTTGAAGCTCGGTCCCAGAAACAGGCCCCGGTGACAGCCGCGCGCTAATAGGAGCCCTCGACAGTCCGAGGGAAGCGCCGCGCACTGTCCAAAAGCGGGGACGATCAGACTAGATAAAAGGACCCTTCATGGGGGAAAGTGGAGAATGGGTTTCGTGGCACCAAAAGAAATATCAGGAGATGCTCTTCCTAATTAAGGGATAAGCATGGCAGCTAAGCCTGTGCGCTCCTCGCGTAATTTATGTGAGAACCGCACAGACACGTCAAGTGTCACTCATTCGGAGGGGGGCTGACTCATTTAAGGGAAAAACATGCAGAGAGGATAATATGCAGCCCCGGGGCACGCTCCCTCCCAAATCATTTATCCCGAGCACTGCACAGGAGCCTCGCTAATTAATACCGAATCATAAATCTCGAAGGTGATGAAGGCATCAGCCAAACAGCTGCCTTCGTCACACTGAAAAGAAGAACCCCCCCTCCCCATTTCTATATGGTCATGTGCGTCCACTGTCACGAGACGCACACGAAGGTTAAACCCCGTTCTCCTTCACTCTCACCGGCGGAAGGGGCATTTATCCAACAAGAGCACACATTCTACCAAGACTTTAAAAAAGTGTTAAAAGTGTTTTTTTATTTATCATGGTACAAAAAAAGGTGGGACGGCGAATCTTCTCCTTTTTGCAGAGGAGGTGTATGACTATGCTCCAATTCGAACCCTTGACCTGTCCATCTTGCAGGGCTCGCGTACATCTTAGCCTTTCTGAGGTCAGTTGGGTTGGGTACAAAAAAACAAAGTTAGGGAGAGAAGAGGTAGTGCCCCTAGGGACACTAACGGTGGATACGTCCTCCTCAGGTCAGTAGTTATCAAAACATCAAGATCCACCATATGGGTAATGATCTAAATGATGAAGTAAAGGGCCTATAGTGGATGGGGAAAAAAATTGTGTTCCTATTCCATGATAGGACATACACAAACGTTGTTTAAATACCCCTCACACATCAAAAGGACCCTTGATGTCATGCTTCATCATTGGGGTCTTCCCATCCCACTGTGGGATGGGGCGTGCTACAACCAGCGACTGCGCGGGAGCACTTATCTAAAAGACTATGGGTGGTGCAGGGGTGGTGAGAAGAAGGGTCAAAAGGTGAAATTAAAAAGGAACTGGCCTCATGGACATAAAACAATTTAATAGGTCATTGAGGCTGAACCTGTTAAAATAGTGATTTGGAATAGTCATGCATATAATGAGCTGACTTTCCTAAAAAGTCAACATGTTTCGAAGCTCAAGGCTTCTTCATCAGGACTAAGAAGATCCCTTCAGCGCTCACTTATTGTTTTAAAAGGTGAAAATAATCATGAGCCTCAGGTACGGATGAGCAGGAAGAAGTCACTCGTTACTATGAGGGAAAAAGATGGTATGGAAATGAAGAGAGAGACACGGTCAGGTAGTGCTCGTCCTCTTGCCGAGTAAACAATGAAAATTAACGAAGAAAACTTGGACCATGACGGCTATGCCGTACTTACATGCTGCTAGACAAAATTTTGCCCCATACTGCTCACCCGCGGCTCCGCTGCATGACTAGGGAGTGCGGTGAGCGGCTATTTATACAGAAGTGACGAGAGCAGATCAGAATCACCTGCGAAACTGGCGCGAGACATACACACAAACCGGCGCGTGCAGATCAGAATCCTGCTCATCCGTACCTGAGGCTCATGGGGCAATACACCCATTCATACATTGTATGTATTGTGTATATACACTGTTATACACACCGCCTCTTTATTATCATAGTCACTAAATAGAGTGTGTGTTTTATGTTATATGTTGTGTGTCATTGTATGTTTTTCCCTTTTCCCAATTTCTTTCACAGGTCCATGCACCACTATATAACTATGTTGTATTAACAGTCACTTTGACACATGTGTTGTCTTTGCAGGTCTTCGTGAGACAACGCCGTGTATGGCGTTATTAATACTTCAATATTTCCCTTTTTTTACAGATTAACATATAGTACTTACTGATTTACATTTAGAAGTACAAACAGGTACTTTATACTGCATGAATAATTGCAATTCTTTTTGTATATGATTATTTTCACCTTTTAAAACAATAAGTGAGCGCTGAAGGGATCTTCTTAGTCCTGATGAAGAAGCCTTGAGCTTCGAAACATGTTGACTTTTTAGGAAAGTCAGCTCATTATATGCATGACTATTCCAAATCACTATTTTAACAGGTTCAGCCTCAATGACCTATTAAATTGTTTTATGTCCATGAGGCCAGTTCCTTTTTAATTTCACCTTTTGACCCTTCTTCTCACCACCCCTGCACCACACATAGTCTTTTAGATAAGTGCTCCCGCGCAGTCGCTGGTTGTAGCACGCCCCATCCCACAGTGGGATGGGAAGACCCCAATGATGAAGCATGACATCAAGGGTCCTTTTGATGTGTGAGGGGTATTTAAACAACGTTTGTGTATGTCCTATCATGGAATAGGAACACAATTTTTTTCCCCCATCCACTATAGGCCCTTTACTTCATCATTTAGATCATTACCCAGTTGGGTTGGGTACCAGGAGCACGTTATGTGCAGTGTTACAAAGCCAAATAAACGCCATAGCAAGCACTGCAATATATAAAAGGTTAACAATATTAGAATAATCGTTACACTATTATGAATATTTACTCCTATAGTTAATAACACCGATAATAATGTTTATTTTCACTTTAAATATGTCGTTTCTGTACATCAGCATCATGTCACCAAGTCGAAATTAGACATTAACTTGCAAATGTCCCACTTACATCCTCTCCAAACAAACACTAGTCCAGGAATCAAAATAGCCAGACACACAGGTCCAGTCTGTAGGCGTCGACACCAGTGGAATATTTCTAAAGCCCACCATCGCGAAATATCGTTTGGATGAAAGACAATTTATAAATGAAAACATCTTGTATATATTATTAACATAAAAACGTGCTTTAGTTTATTAAGTTGCTATTTTATAGATTTACTTAGAATGATTTTCATTAGTGCATACGAATCCGCACCGCTTCATCCTAAAGAATTAGATTCAATGACAAAAATCTGGTGCCTAAATAAGGTTTCCATTTAATTCAAACATTCAGTGTCAGTATGCTGAGGGCGCAGTACTTAATTTGAGCTGGTGATTTCCGGTGTTCAGCACCGGCACTTAATTGTCAGCACCGGCACTTAGACAACCAGCGCCACCATGAGGCAGACTTACCTAATTTAGAGATCAGCACAACAACATTTGTTATTAATTTAAAATACATGAAACATGACTAATACCTGTGGCATAAGCCATTCTTGTAGCTAAGGGGGGCTAAAACAGCCTGAATTGTCACACTGCTAGGTGTGTGTTGGTTAGCAGTTTATGTTGGTACTGTTATTGACAGCTCTGGTAGGAGCAATGGGTGGTGCAAGCTGCAATGGCCTCCTGACGAGAGAACTGGCACTTATTAGTTTACAAATTAAGCACTGCTGAGGGGCATTGTCCTGGTGTTTGAGTTTTCAGATTTGGAACCTTGTCAGCAGGCGAGACAGAACAATGTTTCCCTTGGCTGATCAGAAACAACATTCCCACAATATTACTACAATGCTGTTAATAAACCGGGTTGTCCCTGACGCAACACTTGTCAGTGTAAGGAATTAGTTAATTAATAGATTTACCTCCAAAACCATTTCCTAATTGGATCGTAGAATGTTACGAATGTTTACCTGATATGTCGTCTTTCACGTGCAATTATCTATTGTCAGTGTCATTTATCTAACACTGTCCTGCACAACGCGGGGTCTTGAAGAGCTGTTAACTAACACATTCATGCATGTACGTATGTATGCATGGGAAGGATGTTTGTCGGCTTGACTTAAATGTGGAGCATCGGAAGTTGGTGACTGGCAACTTGAGCGATGTTCCAGTCGAGTCACTCCTGGCTTTAGGTGGCTTAGTAAGTGAAGGAGAAAGTGATGAAAATGAGGTTGAGAGATGTGCCAAGCAAAAAATGTTGCCCAGTGGGAGAGATTTCGAGGAAAAGTGTAGGAGCTGGCGCATGTGTGCACAAGAGCCAATAGGAGTTGCTAGGGTGTGCATGTAAGTTACATGTGTGAGGACCTGTGATGTCCTGGGACGGCGATCTCAACTCACTCATTACAAACGAAACTCCCACACATTTGGAGGTCTGACTGAGCTCTCACAGCAGGAAAAATGTCACACCTAGGCCCAGATTTAATAAGACTTTGCGTCATCAAGGGAAGGTCGTAAGTCATATTTACTATTCTTCTCAGTGTCTCTTTTGTGTGTTTTTTCTTGTCCTGCGTTGGGCAATTCCTGCATTGCGGCAGGTTGCGTGTTGTAGATTTTAATGTATGCAACTCGGATCTTCCCACACAAATGGCAATGCAAGCATAACACATTGTTATTTACAAAGCACAAGCTGCGTTACGCAGCCCCACGCAGTGTATTGCAATGCTAACATTGCACCAGAATGCTAGGGCTGGTCCTTGCAGACATAGCTAGCCACGCAGTGGTCTCAATATAAAAGATGGAAACCCCTAGCAGTCTATGTAAAACTATTTGCAGCCACAGAGGTCCTTTTAGGTCTCGGCCTGCACCAGCGCTTGCGCTGGTCTGGCCGAGAGTTTTAGTAAGCGGGTTTTGGAAGTGCAAACACTGGCTTTCGGCTGGCGACCAGCTTGAGTTCACGATGGCGTGCACGCGCAGCTGGCATCTGGGTTTCCTATCTCTTCCTCATTTCCTCGTCATGGCTCATTAACTCTCTGGACTCTGATGTTTCAATCGCAGCAGCAGCTCACATTACCAACTGAGGGCCCTGGACTACAGTCACATGAAAAACAACAGCGATTAGCATTGAAATGCAAGCTTTTTTTTGTCTAGTTAGAAATATTGCTTCGGTGGGTTGATTTCACCTTATATCGCTATTTGTTTTATATTGGGAGTCACAGCCTAATTACCAGTATTTTTGTCTCTCACTGTTTTTTTTTTTAATATTTATTCGCACAAAGCTATATTTAAGGTTACTTTTTCCGCGTCACTTCTTCACTCTATTTAAACTCCACACCCCCCACTCTTATTGTCTCTCTCCTTCTCTCTCTCTCCCCTCTCTAATTCTCTCTACTTAATTAACTCTCCCCTCTCTATCTTTTTTAGCCTTTCATTCTCTCTCACCCCTTTATCTGTTTCTCTTTCAAACTCCTTCATTCACTCTCTCTCCCCTTCTTTCTCTCTCTCTATCCCGCTCCACTCTTTATTCTATGTACACCCTTTCTCTCTCTTTCTCTCTCACCACCCTCTCTAATTGGGCATTATATCTTCACTCTATCTCTCACTCGGCAACACCACAGCATCACTCAGCGCAACCACAGCATCAATCAGAGCCAGCACAACATCAATCAGAGCCAGCACAGCATCACTCAGCACCAACACAACATCTCTCAACGCCATCACAGCATCACTTAACGCCATCACAGCATCACTCAGTGCAACCACAGCATCACTCAGTGCAACCACAGCATCACTCAGTGCAACCACAGCATCACTCAGTGCAACCACAGCATCACTCAGTGCAACCACAGCATCACTTAGCGCCACAACAGCATCACTCAGCGCCACAACATCACTCAGCGCCACCACAACATCACTCCGCGCCACCACAGCATCACTCAGCACCACCATAGCTTTACTCAGCGACACCACATCATCACTCAGGGCCAACACTGCATCACTCAGCACCACCACAGGATGACTCCGCACCACCACAGCATCGCTCAGCGCCACCACAGCATCGCTCAGCACCACCACAGCATCGCTCAGCGCCGCCACAGCATCGCTCAGCGCCGCCACAGCATCGCTCAGCACCGCCACAGCATCGCTCAGCGCCAAGACAATATCACTCAGCATCACCACAGCATCACTCAGCACAACCACAGCATCACTCAGCGCCACCACAGCATCACTCAGCGCCAAGACAATATCACTCAGCACCACCACAGCATCACTCAGCACCACAGCAGTATCACTCAGCAACCGTATCATTCAGCATCACCTCAGCATCGTCTCCGCAACAGTCACCACCACCACCACTACCACCTCAGCATCACTCAGCACCACCTCAGCCTGCTCTCGGAATCTGGCATCTGTTGATTCTCCCCTAGCGTCTGGCCGCTGCTAGTGTTATAATACAGGTACTAGTTCCCAACCTTCACCCTCCGATTGTTTATGCCCCCTCAAAAAAAAAAGCTTTAACAAACAACCATTGCAATAGGCAGAAACAAGTTGCCAGCATTGCAAGAACAAAAGAAAACTGAGGACATTTTTTATTGTAAATACTTTTTTAATATGGTCGTTCAGTTTTACATAATGCCTTCTTGGTCATATATAAAGTAACAAAAATGCTTCTGACACTTTTTTATTATAACTTTTCAGCATGCCGCACAGCAGCCACACTTCTCTACAGCACAGCTTGAAGACATTGGCAAAGTCAATAGCTCTGGCTAAACACTTATAAGGCCCCAAAGGCGAGACCTATTGGCTATGCCAATGCTTGTTATGTTTCCTAGGATATCACAGAAAGCTAGCACAACTTCCCCTGCATCAGCTTCTGGGTCTAAACACAATTGTATATTATCTTGTGTGTTAGTATGATTTCTGGAATCAACTTAATTTTATCTATGTGTGCCCATTTTAACTGAACCCCATTTTTCCTTGCCACAATTGGTGTTTCGACATTGCTACGCTTTTGTCTCGCCTGTGTTGATATCTTCAGCTCTATTGAAACAATAGCATGATCGCTAAAAGTCGTAAAGGAATTGCCTACCTTAACAACCCTTGTACTGAGGGGGAGGATTAAAAGTATGTAGTCAATCGTTGACTCCACCCCATTTCGGTGAAAGGTTTTCGGCAAAATATCTGTTACGGGGTCTGGATCACAAATTATTTCCATATTTAGGGAGGCTAATAGCTTATTTAAACCATTGCCATACTCACTGTGTGTGAAATGATATATTGGGTTTCCCCCCCATGTCCTCTAATCCACAGACAGGCAGTGTGTTATAGTTACAAGGGTGTATATTAAAATCGCCTAACCATATGACATTTATGTTCAGATTCTTAGTATTGCGTACAATATCAGCAATTGTTTTGTCAACCTCCCCCACAATTGAGTGCATATTTGAACCAAATCTATTATTATAAAAATGTATTAGTAACCATGTCCCTTCCTGTTGTACCTCCAGCGTCAGGATGTGAAAGTTTAGATTTAATTGGGCATTCATCTTTACTTTTACAGGTAGATCGTTCCGGATTAGGGTCAAGATGCCCCCCTTCGCCCTCCCCGAGGTAGATGGATTTGCTTGGGTCTGAAAAGATCGATAACCATTAATAAATACTGGCTCCGTGGCCCATGTTTCCTGGAAACATACTATTTCGTGCTCCTGCCATAACTTTAACCAGTTAATGTCACTCACTTTGGGGGCGATACCGGCCACATTCCACGAGGCTATTTTTAGTATCGTTCTTTGTGTCTCCTGATGTATTAAAGGTGACTGTACACTCTCACTAGTGGCCATAATCAGGGTTGGTTGCCTTTCACAATTCCTTTGAGAGCTTGTTTGTGCTGGCTGTAGTCAGTCACAAGCTTCGAGGTCGGACAGAGGCGCAAATCTATTCTCAAGCCTCCAATCAGATAACCCAGAATTACCCCAAGATGGACCCCCTGTCTGTCCCTCCTTATGCTGTAAGTAGCCCTCTGTTCTCAATGACGCGGGAGGTCTATAGAAGAAACCCAGTGGTAGGACGGTGATATGTGAACTTCTAATAGGGATATTGCCTAATTGTGCCAGGAGAAAACCAACAACAAATTCACTTTTAAAGTTCAGAACCACACAATCTCCCGACATTTGTTTCCTTGCTGAACCCACCCATGATACTCTTCTTGCCATAATCATCTGACTTGAGATATTCCTACCTATAGCCCCCATCTTGTTCAGATTTTGGGTTAGCCAATGGAGAGCTTTGGACATTAATTGGGATGTTGATTCTTCTTGTCCCTCCCGCAATAGTGGTACATTTCCCAACACTAGGACCAAAGGGGCGGCTGCTGGAGGGAGGTGTAAGGTTTGGGCTCCATTTATCGGAGTACCCAAGACTGATCTTACTTCCCTCTGAAAATCATCTTGACCGCCCCGTCCTATCAGTATTCTTTTTTGGCCTTTAAATGCTATGTTAGAGTTAGCCATTTCCTGATTTATTTTGTCCCCCGTTTCATTTGGGTTAATGGAACTGAGATACCTTAGGTTACACAAGCAGAATTGCTAAGTATACCTGGGGTTGCATTTGGAGTTATTCCCTCCAGGTTATCAATTGGGTGATGGGCCGTATTTGAGATAGCGGGAAACGCATTTGGGGCCATTATGCTAGGATCTACTCTGGGTCTCTCCTGGTGGATTTGAGGCTTTGGGTCCACCATTGGGCCAATCTTTGTTAATAATGCCTCTAATGCACAAGAATTTTCTTTAGCCTGGGATTCTAAACCGATTAATTTCTCCTCTATCTGACTTAATCTTAATGAGATGGGGTTAAGCATAGTGGAAACCAGTGTTTCTAATCTCTGCAACATAGCCTCATTCATCAAAGGGCATGGGGCAGTATTTGATGTTTCCGAACCACTTGGATCACACTGTGCTGATTCTATTATTGCCTCCCCCTCATTTTTATTTGATCTCGGGGCTTTCGCTGGTTTCGGTCTTTGGGGCCCCCACCCCTCTTTCTCTTTACCGCAGTGTCAGTACTATTTCCCGGACGTTTTTTCATGGCTGCCGCCCTAGTGGAAGCTCTTCGTGAGGTGCCGATCGGTTCCGGTTCATGAGGTGTGGGTCCCGTAGTTGTGTCTCTTTCCGTGACCATTTCAATTAACAAAGGTTCATCTAGGGCAGTGGTTCCCAATCTGTGCGCCGCGGCACCCCAGTGCGCCGTCAGGGCTAGCCAGGGGCGCCGCACACCAAGCACAGAGTTTGGAAGCCATTGTAGCTCGGATATAGAAATACACAGCAGTTTGGTACGTGCATTTTGAAACTGCACCACTAGATGGCAATGTTACTTAAAAGAGAACCCTGCTTTTTTCTGTTTACATGCACGTTCATCACCTTTTTCAAAGCGTGCATAGGATAAATAGCCACACCTGATGTGGTAGCAAGATGGTTACAGATGTGTCGTTTTTGTGGAAAGATTGTTCAAGCTCTAGTCCTTATCATGTTCTATGGCAAAAGCGTAAGTGGACTAGTTATCAAGTACTTGAAGTGCTGCCTTAATGACCTTTGCCGAACAACATCTTGTAACGTTAGCCATTAATTCTTAACAACAACTGGGCTCTTTGAAGCTGGTGACATCATTATGAGAAACCAGCCTTCCCTTAACTTTGTCATTTTTTCCACCAAGGCTACTTTTGCCAACTTGATTTAATATGTAATTGCGCAGACTCTATTCATTCCTGTTCCCCGATTCTATTATCACTGCTTTTGTTCACGCTGCCTTTAATCAGAATTGTTATTTTTTAGGACTATGTGTGGAACTCATACACAAAACATTATCACAAAACATTAAGCGTAGAAGTCCTAAATGTGGAAATTACGCTTAACTGAATTATGCATATATTTTGTAAACATTGAAATGGAAGAATGCTGGCCGGGCCCTTAAGACCGTCATTCCTCTCTCCTGCAAGATGATTACAGGGCCTGCAGGCTACGTCTGCGAAAGTGTTAATTCCTCTACACTAGCCTTCCTCTGTCCGACCAAAGAGACCAGGTTTTAACGTCCGGGCACCGCCGCCATCGTACACTGCTAACATGCTGCGCGTCCACAGGTTTGAGCTCTATATAAACGGTGTTTAAGCCAGGACTTGTCAGGCCATCCATATCGCTTGTACAAGTCTGTTTGTGGCCACGGAACATTTTCATTTATTGCTGGTCTGCGTTATTTTCGAATTCCCTCTATTTTTACCCCTCTCACTCAACCACCTTCAATTGTTATTGCGCCCCCCATGACATGTTCTCTTTCCTCTTAACATTCTCTTGTCTTCCTCGCTCCTTTCCTCGTTCCTTTTGCCTCTTGCTCGCGCGCATCACCCTCATCTTTTCCACATCCCATACTTTTTCCCTGGCCTATATCCATAATCCGGAAAAGAAGCGAGCACTAGATTTTCCCTACCTACACAGACGTTATGTATCTCAACGAACCGTCACCCCATTGACAAACCTGCCTTCTGCAGACTCTCAAAAACCCACGTCATACCCCAAGCCTCCGCTTTCTTTTTCTCTGGGCTAAATTAAATTTAAAATCCACAAGAGAATGTAATTGCATTTTTAATAAGGACATTTCGTCACCACAAACGTCACTGTTCCCTGCAGCAGTCAGTGACTTGGAATAGCCTTAAAGTACGCAGGTAAATGTGCTTTCTCCATATGACGAATCTGGTGATGGTTTCCTACATTTCATAATATTACCAAGTGCAGTAGGTAACAACCTGTATCCTGATTTCTAAATCATTTTGAATGAGACACTAATTTCTATCCACTGATGGGGGGACCAAAATCAATCAGGTGTCACAAACATGCTTATGAATCACCTCGCTGCTATTAGTGAAGTCGACACATCTCATATGAGCAGAAGGATTATGTATAATTCTGTTTTATTTGAAGGGCCTTTATGTGGACAAAAGTCATATTGGGGGTAATGTTGAGTTTTTATTGAAGGAGGGGTTGTTTCCAGCGAGAGTTTTACCGTTCTTTCATTTGTCTCGCCATTGTAAGCAGTTGTGCAAGTCATCTACTGCGATGTGATGCTATTTGGGTACTACTTGATGTGCTTACAACACCTCTGAGAATGACTAATGGTGCTGGTAGTTTGTGAATAGCGAGTTTTTATAAACAACTGTTATATTTTTATTTTGTTACAAATATGATTATAATACCTTCATTCTTCATTGCATCCCAATTAATTTACGGAAGACAACAGGAAGTACTCCGGAGGTCGGGCTTACCTCACCCCCCACCCGCCCACCGGTAAAAAAAATGGTGGGGAGCCACGGCCAACTGCCAATTAGGTCAAGGGAGCCACGGGTCAAAAAAGTTTGGGAACCACTGATCTAGGGTGTTATGGGACGATATTCCCCCCAATGAAGATCTTTTATGGTTAAAAAGCTCAGATGATAAGCGGCGTTCCGTCAGTTCGATCTCATGCTCCAGAACTGATGTTGCCCTAGTTAGAAAAGAGTCAATTGTCCCGCAATCCTTCCGCCCACTTGGGCGCTCTGGCCCTCTCGGTTACTCATCCTGTTGTTGAGCCTCGATACAGTCTGTGGTGCCAAAGAGTAATGTCAGTGGCGTAGAGCCCGTAGTAATAATAGTAGTAGCAGGTAAACACAGGACATAAACACTTTACCTTAGGGATTCTTGAATGTCAGAGGGTGGGCCCAGCCCAGCCTCTTCCGGGCATGGACGGGCCCACCCTTGGCCCGGGCGCGTCCCCACACGCGTCACGTGCCGCGGGTCAGCGCTTCGCTTCTCAGCACGACCTGCACTATAGGGATGATGGGAGCTGTAGTCTCCCTCCTCCTCCGGGAGAGCTCCTGTGTTGGCGGTCCCGCTTACCGCTTCCCCACTCCTCTGGGAGTCCTGCTTGCTTCTCCTCTGAACCAGTGTGGCTGTAGCTGACAAGTGGCAGGCCTGCTACCACTTATTTACGGGGACCGGCACATAGTTTTCCTCATCAGACTTTGACCCCAAGGAAGAGAGAAGCAAACACAAGGAAGAGAAAAACGCAAAAACAGTGGCAAAGGGGAAATCGGGCCAAACCTGCAAGAGTGAGATAGTGGGCAGGGAGTGGCTGGTGGTGGGTCAAAGTGTCATGAGGTGGAATCGTCACAAAACCGCCTTCATGTTTGATTGACAACCTGACATTCAGTAGTGCCGGCCGTGGGTGCAGAGCAGAGCTATGGCCCCGGCACGTGTGCGTTTACAAATTAAACACCGGACAGGCCTTGTATAGCCACTAAGGTTCTAAATATGAGGGGGAAAAGAGAGTGACGACAGGTAAAAGAGGGTCATACTTTGTTAGAAAATAGTCTGGGGAGATATCCTCTAGCATTACCAAGCTGCTACAAAAGGTTGAGTTATGTGGTTGCTCGTGGACTTGTGTAATTTGATAGTTCTGAAATTATGGAGGAGTAAATGCTGTCACTACTGGCACTAGACAACCTTTGTAGATATCAAGGAGCAGTAAATCTAGCCATTTAGGGCGCGAAAAGGCTTGCACATCGGTCCCTTTGTTTTTGTGGAATTCCAGAGAATTATTTCTTTGTTCTAGAAAGGGATCTTGCATCCTGCTGAAGATGCTATGAGGAGAGTGTGATGTTAAATTAAAGAAGAAACCTCTATCAATGAAACAGAGCAAATGCTAGTAACAAGGAGCAAGGATAAAAATAAAGTGAAATGCCTTAAATGCATATGAGACCGAGCATTTGTATACAACTAACCCAAAAATCATTTGAAATGTAATTCTGAATCATAATATGGCTTAAAATCTATAAAATGATTTTACCATATGTAAATATTAGTGAAAAGTGAACATTCCATGTATATGTATCTTAATAACATAGCATATATTTTGGACAGTACTTGCTTCCAATTATTGACAGATGTGAGGATCAGCCAAGTGCCGCATGACAGTACACTAGATCCAAAAGTGAACATAGAGGGACACACAGGCCCTTCAGACCCACTTCAAACTCCTTTTCACAATCTGAAACTGGCCTCCTGGAACATGGCGGGACTACAAAAAGCTCTCAAACAAGACTCGGCCATAAATAAACTTCTAGAGAATGACATCATATGCCTACAAGAAACCTGGGCTATAGAGCCGGTTCACATCACATCGCAGGATATGCCGGCTTCCACAAGCCAGCCACCAAACACAACCATTATGGACGACCCTCTGGAGGGATCTCGACCTATGTAAAACACGCAAAACAGTTAACTGTGAGGACCGTGAACATAGGCTCAAATATGCTGCAGGCACTACTATTCGAGGGCAAAGGGCATAGAGAGAAAAATGTCTCGTTCCTCTTAATCAACATATATCTAAATGCCACCGGCCCATCGAAACTAGAGGCGACAGAAACCATGGTTACAACAATCCAGGAAACTCTATGCACGCACATATTGCCAGCAAAAATGCTGGTGGGAGACTTCAACTTGCACCATTTAGGAATTAACCGGAATGAGAACAGGCACTTATCCAAGGCAGAAAGGACGTTTAACCATTTCCTATGGGACTACGATCTACACTCAGCCGAAAAGTTACAACAGGGTTCAACCACAAAAAACCAAGGGTTAACCACATTTAAAAATTGCTCCACAATTGACTATATTTTCTTGTGCGACCGCTTGGCTCGCAAATTTGCAAACTTTGAAATTAAATCAAATGACATGAGCGATCACGCAATCCTGCAGATTGAACTGAATATCGAAATCATGCAAAGGGGATGCATTACAACGATATCCCATTCTACAGGAACCGAGGAACATGCCTTGCTGAGAAGAATAAAATGGAACAAGCACAACACCACGGTATTCAAGGCCTGGAAAGAACATCAAGAAGCCACAGGCCCTATTGTCGGCATCGAGCCCAAATTGGAAAACTGGTCAGAATGGATCACGGACTTGAAAACAGCCTTGTCTAAAAACACGGAAATAGAGCCTAAAATAAAAGAGAAAGCCAACACACACACAACGCTTAACAACCCAAAACTCAGAGAGATCACTCGCAGCATTAATAAGGCAAAAAAAGCTCACAAGAGCGAAGCATCGAAAAAAACGCTGGATAGGCGTAATAAACTGCATAAAGAGCGGAAACAACTGCTATGGACTCTCAAGCAAACCAAGCAGGACGAAGAATGGATCAAGATCCACGAGCTAACAAAACCGCACAAACACCGACAACTCTGGCAATACATAGCCCAGCTGGATAACGACAAAATAGTTCGGGGTAACTCCGTTGATGCCGAGGCATGGCTGAGACACGTATCAGCAATCTATGTAGAAAAGGAAATTGGCACAGTCACAGACCGGACAACTAACGCCCACGAAGAGAGCATAAACAAAGGAGCGGTATACACTTCGGGGGTCGTGAGCAACGATAAAGGAGTGGCAGCGGTCGAAAAAGTAATCAAAAAGATTAGGAAAGTCGTGGCACCCGGACCCAACGGCCTACCGGGGGCTATGTTCAGGGAAGACCCAACCTACTGGGGGAGAATATTATCCAACTTATTCACCGAATGCCGGTTACAGTCCAAGGTGCCAGACTCGTGGCGTGGGACGATCATGCAACCCATCTACAAAAAGGGTGACAACACAGATCCCAAAAATTATAGATTAATCGCCTTACTGGACATTGAAGGAAAAGCTTATGCTAATACCCTGCTGACTGAGCTAAACAGATGGGTCGACAAACATGAAATCCTCCCTCCGTATCAAACGGGGTTCCGCAAAGGATGTTCGACAAGTGACAACATAACGGCCATATCATACTTAAGCCAGCAAGCAATTGTAATAAATAAAAAAAACCTCTTTGCCTGCTTCATTGACTACTCTGCAGCTTTTGATGGTGTCCCACGTGGCAAGCTCTGGTCCAAATTGTGCAATTGGCAAATTCCATCTGACCTCCTCAATGCTATCATTTCCCTATACAGCAATACCTAGATTAAAGTCAAACTAACAAACAACACCGTCACGAGAAAGTGCTTCACAAACCGGGGCTTAAAACAGGGTTGCGTTTTAGCCCCAACCCTCTTCAACTTATACACAGCAGACTTGGGCAAGAAGCTGCAAAACGCCAACCTCGCAGTCCCAAAAATTGGAAGTAGCAGACTCCAAATCTTACAATATGCGGATGACCTAGTGGTGATGGACCATACAAAAATCGGATTACAAAGGGGACTAGACGCCTTAAATGCCTACAACCGGACCAACGAGTTGGTATTAAACTCAGAAAAGACCAAAGTTTTGATTTTCGGGAGTTATCCAAAAAAAAACACTCCTCAAATGGCATGTAGGTGAAGTGCCAATCACTGTATCAAAGTCATACAACTACCTTGGATGCTGGCTATGTGACTCGGGCAAAGCGTGCTTGCACGTGAGCAAAATGAAATCGAAAGTAGAGTCCACAATCTTCGCACTATGCAAATTGCATGAGAAGATAAAAAGCCCAACGACCATCCCAATCAGAAAGGTGTTACAGGCCAAAATAAGGGCGATTGCGGGCTACGCTCAGCAGGCCTTCCCGGGTAAAATGCACATAATGATGGAAAAAGCGCAATGTCGGGCGTACAAACGCATATTTAAATTACCAAATTATACCAGCGAAAGCTGGATTCGCCTGGAGTTCGGCTTGGTGCAGCAGAGCAAAGAATGCCTAGGAGCGCACGCTAAATACTACTACCAAGTACTCAAAGCCCCAGAAGGGAGCCTGAAAAGCATGCTAAAATCCATCTATGGTGGATCAGCAAACCCATGGCAGGCATATATGCATGAGGCGGTAGAAACCCTAGGCCTGGCAACACAGAACTGGGTCAAAGATGTCGTTTCCTACCCAGCCATCAGAAAGGCAATTAACAAACAATGCTATCTATTAACAAGAAAAATAGACCGGGCTCACTTTGAGAGTGGTAGAGGCCCTCCCGGGATGGCTGCCACACACATGGAGCACAAAGCCCAGCCCTACTTATATCAAGCACTGGGAAGAAAGGCCCTAAAAAACATCCAGTGGGCCAGACTAGTCCCTCTTCCAATAAAAAAACTGAATCCGGGGTGGAAAGCTCTCGACCAGAAAGTCCGCTGCAGAATCTGTGATTATAAATCGGAATCATTAACCCACTTGATCTGTTGCTGTCCAGGCCTGATACAACTCCGCCGGAAATTACTAAAGCCAATATGGTTAAGCAAAGGAGCGCGGACAGTAACAGAAGGTGTGCCGGCGCTGTTCGCATGCACCCTACCGACTGAACTGGCCCGATTTGGAAGATATATGGAGGAAGCTCGACTCAGACTGGTAAAAGAATAAATCCCTCGCAATCTAAGAAAACAGACTCAATGAGGGCAGTCCAATGTATCCTATAGAATTAACTACTCAGCTTTTACAATTTCCTTATGGCATCTTTTAAGTACTGAGATTGGTTATAACTGTATATGAAATTTCTTTTAAAATCTTGTTGATCTTTTATCTATCTTGCTCTTTTAAAACATGTTGGTACATTGCAAATGGTTTTAAGTAACTGTGCAATAAATAAATAAATTCATTCAAAAAATAAATTCATTCAGATGTGAGGCAGTGTAAATAACAGGGTCATTGTTCTCCCAAGCTAAAGGCACATCTCATTGGCCTGCTTCAGTAGGGTGAATCTGCTGGGATTTAACCTGTAACCTGCAAGGAAGCTGCACGCAGATTTCAGCAGTGCCCACAAAATTCACCGAACCATCTCAGCAGCAAATACAGCCGTTTACGTATGTTCTCATGTTATTATGAGAAACATGTATGAGATACATTCAGTTCCTGGGAAAGCTATTCCTTTTTGTGCACCTATTTATCTATCTAATTTTTGTTAAACAAGATTTGCAGTGGAAATGGCGAGTAGCCCCCTGAAAAAATACCTGGCCCCTGCGAAGGCCATCCCTCCACCCCCCCCGACCAAGTTCAGCCCACCACTTACAAACCTCACCACTTACAAACGTCTGCCCGGGGGAGCAACCTGCCTGAAAGCGCCTGAGTCAGAGTCACGTGTTCATGTGTTCTACTTTCACCCCAACGTTCCATGCAACAACGCAATGTAAAGGGGGCGGAGCTCCGACGCCCTTTAACAGGAACCGCCGCTGAGTTGTTGTGCACCCTGACTCTAACCCTGTGTCTCAACCACATCACAGGTATTGGCAGAAGCTCCATTCTCTTTTTTTCTCTGATTCAGACCCGGTACCAGAGCAACGTAAACCCCAGGATGTTGATAAAGATGATGGAGGGAAGGCGCTTGTTCCTCCGTCATTACATTGTTGATGAACAATACCTTGATTTACCAAACAATAGTGGGCTTATACCTCCCCTGAGACAGAGCTTGACTCGCCGCATAGGCCACCAATAAAAAGAAAGTGCCTTGTACAAAGTAGTGGTTTGGAGGACAGCTGAAGTACTTGAATTACAGCTGCACTTCATTGAGACTAAGACAAATGTTTAGAGGGAAATCTTACAGCCTGGACCGGCAATGTCTGAACCTCTGCTCCCATTTAATGATGCCCTCACAGATACGTTTCTGGCTACCTGGGTGAAACCATGTTCTTGCCCTCCTGTGAGTAGGCAGGTGGCCAGATGTCATAGACTCCTGCCTGGTTGACCCAGATTTTCTCAACAATCACCCCACTCCATAGACTCTTATTGTACAGGCCCCGATCAGTAAGGTGAACACTATCCACTTTCAAACCAATTTTGCAGACAGAGGATCCAAAATGGTTGATGCCTTTCGCAAATGTATGTTTTCCTCTGCCAGATTGGCACTATTATCCGTAAATGCAGTCTGTCTGTTGGGCTAATACACACATGCCCTGTGGGACATGGCCATCAAGATCTTGCTGTCCATCCCGGAGGGCCTTAGGCTGTCTCTGGCTCAGACAATACATGATGGGCAGGATGCTGCCAAGTATACTAGCCACGTTGTTCTGAAAACAATGAATTGCCTTACAGGCAGTTGGTGCCAGGGTAGACCTTCTTACCTTCCTAAACATGTCTGGATGAGTTCCACTGTTTTTTCTGGTTTACCATAAAGCTACAGTTTACAGATACAACCCTCGCATATGGACGTACCCTTTGATTGGTCTCACCACTTTGGAGGGAAGGAATACTCCACTTTGAAGTGCTTTAAAGACAGCAGATTCTAGTGTGTTCTTTGGGCCTTCTTGACCCCTGCTTAACAATTTCCACACCCGTTGAGGAAATTTTGTGTCAATTTTATGGGGTTGACATGGCTAAGCTTCCTAGTCAATGATGCAGTAGACAACTCAGTCCTAACGGGGCTAGGGTCCTGAGACTGCCAGACAATGTACAGGCAAGCAGGGGCATCTGTCCTCTAATTCCTCTTCCCCTGCTACAAAACCACCAAACTGCTTTAGTTTGCCTTAGTGGCGCAAGCCGATCTAGTGGGAGGCACGATTAACCCCGGGCGGGTGACTCCACTCCGCCAGCGGAGTTTACAAAGTTTTGCCAACTCCGTGCTCCGTTGCAAACGCGGAGTTTAGGCAAAACTCCAGCTCCGTGGCAGAGCGGAGTTAGCCGGCCCCTCCACCCTCCCTAATTAATTATAATTTTTTAAAAAGGCACTTACCTGCTGTGGCTGCCTCCTCCTCGCCTTTGGCGCTCTCCTTCCTCGTCCTCGCAGTCTGTTTCTATTGGAAACCCCTTTGTTGTACGTCTTGCGCATGTGGGCTGTGGGCTTAGGCACGATCCAGAACTTTCTCCCTAGGTGCAATCCATCACGTCTGTCAGAGGTGTCCTAAAAATTGTACGCGCAGGCTGTGTCTTGCCTTTTCTCCTGTCCCCACCCAAAATTCCTCCCACGCCAGAAAGAATCTCAGCTGAATATTTGTTGATCCTGCTATAGGATGTAAGTCTGTTACTCATTGAGGGTGCCATAGTAAGGGTACCAGGCTTAGAGTAAAATTGAGGTTGTTATCATCACTATTTCCTTATTTCAAAAGAGGACAGAGCCTCAGGACCTCCAACCCCTGAATGCCTTCTTGTGAAAGGGCAAATTCAAAATGCTCACAGTGGCACTGATCTTATCTGCTCTGGACCGAGGAGACTGGGTGGCATCCTTGGACTTGCAGGATTTCTGATAGGGGTTACCTGGGTTTGAAGTTGTGCCGGATCATTTTCAGTTTAGCGTGCTCTCCTTCGACCTCACCAGTGCCCCTTGGGTCTTTACAAAAGCAATGACGGGGACTGCTGCCCATCTTTGGACGTTGTGAGTTTCTGTATTCCCGTGCCTCAATGACTGGCTGCTAAAGGAGCGCTCTCCACAGTCAGTCCCAGATCACCTCCGGACGATGGCAGAACTTTTAACATCGTTGGGTTTCACCAGAAATGAGCAAAAGTCCTAGCTAAATCCTTCACAGAGGCTTTCATACATTAGGGAAATCCTGGACACAGTGCAGTGCAGGTCCTTTTCCAGGCAGCATCGAGCCTAGGTTTTTAGGCTATGATCCTGATGTTTCATACTACGTGGCACATGGGAGTCCTGCAGTTGAACTTGAAATCCGAGTGGGCTGTGCATCAAGGCCTTCTTCCCAATACCATCCATGTCTTGGAGCAAACTGCTCAAGATTTGCAATGGGGGCTGACCAATCGCATTTTGTCCTGCAGCAGGGCACTCTCTGTTCCAAACCCAGAGCTGACGGTGGTGACAGACGCATCAGTGCTGGGTTGGAGGGGTCACCTGATGGAGATAGAGATCAGAGTGCTCTGGTCTCCAGCAAAGGGCCAACTCCCCATCAACCCACTGGTTTTATGGACCATTCGCCTTCCCTGGAAGGCCTTGCCATCCCTCAAGGAGAGGCTAGTGTAGGTTCTCACAACAACATCAGTACCACGTGCAAGAAGCGGAGTGGGGCTCTGTGTACTGTGCTATGAGGTTTTGCGCTTCTGGAGTTGGCTAGAGCTGCAGGGCAAACACCTGGGTGGGTTCCTGAATGCCGGGGCAGACAAACTGAGGCGACTTCATCAGGCAGATTACAAGTGGCGTCTGCATTCCCAGGTGGCACAGGGTGTCTTCCACATGTGGGTGGAAACCTGGCTAGATCTTTTTGCCACCATCAAGAAACCGCTATGTGAATGATTTTGCATGTTGAAGTTTCCAGAAGAACATTCAATAGGAGACACATTCAGCTGGAATTAAACAAGGTACTCCTATATGTCTAACTGCTGTTGCATCTCCTGCCTTAAGGTCTGAAGAAGATCAAGAACGACCTGGCCAAGTCATCCCGGTTGCTCCAGATTGGGCCAGGAGAGTGTGGTACTCGGAGCTCCTGAAGATGAGCATCTGTCCTCCAAACAGGCTTCCACTTTGGGAGGATCTCCTGTCCAGCATCAGGGCACTAACACCTCCACGCCTAGAGATTGAGCAGTAGCAGTAACTTCTTTCGATCCACCGTCTTAGGTGGTAAATGTCATCCTTGCCACCAGATGTCCTTCCACACAATCAGTCCATGCTGGGCACTGTGACAAGTTTGTAAAATGATGGGTGCCCAGGACACTGACGCCTTACTGGCGAAGCTGTTGATCAATCATCCTTTTTGTTTGTTACAGCAAAGTCTTGCAGTGGGCACTGTAAAAGGTCTTTTGTTGGCCCTTTTTGATTTTCTACTGTTGCTGGACGAGCCTTCCTTGTTATAATCACCTATTGTGCCCCTTATTAAAGGTTTGACACACATGTTTCTCCCAAAACCATTTGTGAGACCACAGTGGGACCTTCATTTGCTCCTAAAATTCCTCATGTAAATGCTTTTCGAGCCAATGTATAGCGGCTTGCTGTGTCTCTTGACCCTAAAGACTGTTTTTCTCACTGCAACTTACGTCAGCTCGTAGCATGAGTGAACTGCAGGCACTGAAAGTGCAACTGCCCTATTCCCTATTTTTTCTGGACAAAATAGTGTTGAGGACTACGGTGACCTTCTTAACAAAAGTTGTGAATCCTTTCCACTTTGGGCAATCCATCACCCAACCAGCATACTTTTTTCCACCTCACCCCTCGAAAGAAGGGGAGGAGCTGCATCGGTTGAAAGCCAAAGGGGCTTTAAGCTTTTACATAGCTCATACAAAGGACCATCAAGTGGGCATTTAACTTTTTGTGGGGGTCTCTGGAGCAAAAATAGGAAAGGCTATGCAGAAAAGGGCCTTGTTGAGGTTGGTAGTCTTCCGCATTAAGATCTGTTACCCACTGGCCAACAAACAACCCCTGGAAGGTGTGGGAGCTTATTTAACCAGGGCCAAGACCGTTGCCACTGCCCTAGTGCAAAGGATATCTGTCCTCCACATCTGTCAGACTGTGACATGAGCATTACATACATTCTCGAAGCACTACTGCCTTGATAGCCAGGACTGGCGGGAAGGACACAACCCATTTGGCTTTGGAAGAATGTTTGGTCTGAGCCCACTCCACTGACCCTCCACGTTGAGGAGGTACTGCTTTGGTATCTGTTCTAAGGTGAGCAATCTGTTGAAAGTATCCACCAGAAGAACAAGCTACTTACTGTCAGTATTAATCTTTTCCAGTGGATCTTCTTTATAATTGTAAATTCCTCTCTGTCCTTCCGCCTCCCCATTCTGTGTAATGCTCTCTTTTTTATCAGCTAAAATAGTGCCACGTTAGTTTTCAGCACACTATTACCAACACTTGTTTTTGTTTTGTGTCTGAATGTGAGGAAAGGGAAAAGACAAGAAACTGACATCTGCTTGTAGGAGTCAGTGCAGAACCTCACAACACCATTTAGCGTCTCATGAGAACACTGATTTGAACAATCTCCAGATCCATTCTGGCATCCGGGAAATATTCTAGGATGAAGAATCTGCAGTTACTGTATCCACCAGAAAGATCATTACCAAAAGTAAGTAACTTGTTCCTCAGGTGATCACACATAAGGTAATGGCATTTTTCCTGAAATACCCAGATGGTGTCCAGTGTTTTCTCAATCTTTGTCTTGGAGAAGGAAAGACGGTCATCATATCAATATAGACAATGACATCTTTGCCATAAATTTGGGAAATAGATTGAAATGGATAATGTACATTCTAACACATGAAGACCAATATACATTCATCCTGTGGCAATCACATCCTAGTTGTACTTTGTGAGTTTGGGTACAATGTAATAAATTGTGCTACTTTGGCGGTTCAGCTCTGGTTACTGTTGACATGACCAAAGCAATTTGACTCCCTGATTATGATTCGCTTTGAGAGGTGCTATTACATTTGGACAACATACATTGAGATGGTGAAATTGCTGTAAAAGAAAACCTGAAGTAATAAAACCTAAACCACTATACAATTCTTTAAAAAGGGCACCAGACAAGGGTGTGTCCTTTCTTTACTAAAGGGTTAGGGCAAAGATCAGATTAAACAAGTAACACTAACTGCTATTGGCTCAAAGGTGATTGGGTACAAAGACGTTATTTATCCCAGTTGTAGTTAGTTCATCATTAACAATTTCACATCAGGTTTTCAGAAATTTATGAAAGAACTGAACTACTTTTGAATGACACCTTCTTTAGAGATTTACTCTTCCAGAATTAAAATTCTGACCAAGGATTTCTGGTTGCAACATCAATGGATCTACATAGCTACCTACTACAGTCAGTAATCAGTCTTATCTTCTTACTTGCCTGCAATTCTGAAAATATGTTTTTACGAAATACAGATTTACCCTGCTGACTAATATTCTGATAATTAAGATGAGCATTTTCACTAAACTATTACATTTGTTTGTTTGTTTACCTTATTTTCATCTAATTTGTGATTCAGCAAATAAATGAAACACTACATATTTGTTGGAAGAAAATAGACAAGTTATGTATTTTGCTATACATATTTTAACCTCCAATTAGTCACAAGAATTAGGATCAACATTTTTTTTTTATTTGTTGGAGATTTGCTGAAGTAGCTCACATGATTAAATGTATTGGCTAATAATAGATAGAAATACAAAAAGTACAAAATGCACTTGTTATTAGCTATACACAAATTCGAGAGGCCTACTCTGCCATGTGCACTGACCAGACTTCCCTTTAGAAAAAGCAAATGCTTTTTGTATACGGAGAAGCCTCACCCACCAGGGGTACCCCTTAGTGGCATGCTTCATCATTGGGTTTGCTTGTTTCTATATCACAGACTAGGGTAGTCCCACAGTCTTGGGGAACAGCTAGCTTTGGACGCAAAAAAGGTACGACACCTCTCTGTTCCATATACACATTTAAATCCTCCTTAATGTCAACGTTATACATTTTTACAATAACAACTTTGAGGGTGATATGGCACAGGTGGTTGAATCTTTAGAATTGGCGATTGGGGAAATTACTTCTCACCATCGCAAACTTCTGGTTATCATATGGGTCGGGATTTCAATGCAAAATGTTGCAAAAAAATAGGGAGGCTCGTCTGTGGGATAATGGACTGTGAAGATGATAATATAGCCCACTTTGCACACTCTACCTATGGGAACTCTCTGAATAGGCTGTTGATGACATGGAACCTGGTGATCTTAAATACTAAAAATGCACTGACTGGCACCATGGATGCGACATTCGGGAGTGTAGATAAAGGTTCCACGATTGACTATATAATCACCTTGGAAACGATTAGTGGGAGATTAGTGACTATGCAGGTAAAATGTACAGGGTTTAGTGATCACGCTGCCCTCGAGTATGACTTGAGATGGGAGGATAAACCTAGGAAGTAAGCTGGTAAAGGAAAAATGGTTACACATTAAAAGGGACAAAATAAATAAAGAAACTTTCGTCCTGAAGATGTTGCAAAGTAAGCAGGCTGAGCTCATGATTTGCCTAGACCCAGATATAAGCCCATACATGCAAAACTAGCATCCGAGGAGGTATTGACAGAGATTAAGTGTTACTTGACAAGCCCATTTCCAACTAATAGCCCCCCCCGCAGAACAGTGGTTTGGCACTTCTTGTACAAAGGCTTCATCAAATCTACATAATGCCTTACATACAGTCCCTAGAGATGTTTACCTGATTCAGAGTATGAGGGCGAAATATAGGGAGGCGAGAGGGAATAGACTACACGTTTTAAGGGAGGAAGCATGGGCAGATTTGAAATTTGAAACGGAATTGAAAAATATTAAAGATTTTTGGAAAGTAGTGAACGCTCCATTTTTAAAAGAAGCTTATTGTCACTCTTTAGACACCCACATGAGTACGCGGGTTAAGTGGCACACTTCAGAAGTATTTTTCAAAGTTCTGTAGAGACACCGACTCATAACTCCCAAGTAGAGGAAGAGAATAAGTTTCATTTAGTGTTTGAAATGACCGATATGACACGAGTTCTAGCACAATCCAGCTCATTAAAAGCGCCTGGCCCTGATGGGGTTCCTGTAGATGGATTACTGGAGCCCCAAGAGCTATGGGTCCCTTTTTCTACCAATGTTTTTAATGTAATAGCCAAGATGGGTCCCCTTAAATCGTGGAAGCATTCAATGATTATTCCCTAATATAACAAGCATTTGCAATGCAAAAGGTCTCGCATTTACGCGAGTTTGAGCTATTGACATTGCAAATGACAATGCCTTTTATTTTTGTTTTTAAAACATAAATAAAAGGCATTGTCATTTACAATGCCAATAGCTTAAACTCGCGTAAATGCGAGACCGATTGCATTGCACATGCTTGTCTCTTGCTGGAACCGTAATCCTGCCTTCCTGTCCCTGCTTAGAGGGCAGCTAAGGAATGCGCTTCCCTGAGATAAGCACCTGATTTATGAGGTCTTTGAGCTCGACACAAAGGCCCATCGATGTTTACAATCCCTTGTGTTCGCACTGAAAGGGGGGTTTTATGGCCTTCACAGTCGCCTGCCAGAAGCTTTTAGATTTCAGCAGTATCTGGGTCCGTGGTGTAATTGTGCTGCGTGCAAAAAGGCTCGCTTTGCAGCCAGCCATAAGCGGTATTTGGTGCTTCTATGAATGTTTCGTATGCCAATAAGTTAAATAGTAGGGAAGTAATTCTCCTGCTGGGCCGACTATTGTTCAAAAGATCCCTAAAGTCTCTTTTTAAGCAAAGCCCCACAATTTTCCTCATAAGCATAGCGCATGTTTGAGCTGAGTTATCAGCTATGTTTCAAACAAAGTAAAGACTGGGGAATAAGTCCTTCCCTAGATGCGCCGTGGGGTATGAAAGAAGCACTCTACGCGTTAGATAGGCCGGTATATTCCGAAATTGAAAAAAATGCGGCTTACATTCTTTAAAGATCTTGCACTCGTGCGTGGAGCAGTTCATCCGCTTATAATAATTTAACAAGCGCACGCCTCGCGCGTCAGCAGAGGGAGGGGCGAAAGGAGGGGGCCAGCGCGATTCCCTTGCGGGAGCGAGCGGCAAGGCGCGATAATTAACATATGGCGCCAGCTGCTCGCTCCCGCAAGTGAATCGCCAGACGTGCACGCGTTGCCATTGGAAGCAATGCAACGCGTGCACGTTTTTGCAGGGAAAGCTGTGCCGATTTCTAAAGGTCTCTCCTATGCAGCGCATGCGCGCTGCGTAGGCGAGACCTAAAAAGGGGACTAACGGCAACCCAAACAAGCATTGGCATAGCCAATAGGTCTCGCCTTTGGGACCTTATAAGTGTTTAGCCATGCAACAGTTAATGTTGTTGCACCAAGGATATTGTGCTGCATAACTAAATACTTATAAGGTCCCAAAAGCGAGACCTGTTGGCTATGCCAATGCTTGTTGCAAGAAACCCTAACACGACCCTAATGCTAACTATAGTCCTTAATTAATTTTAATGAAATTTCATTGAATTAAGTAATCCTAATCTAACCATGATGCTAACCATAAACTATTCCTAAATTAAATATAAATGGACATAACCTTATAGCTAGCCAAAATATTTAATCAATTTAAATTGCATTGATGTAACCCCTCAATTAAAATAAATCACACAGAATGAAATGAAATGCTGATAAACTCACCCTTTTTGATGTAGTGTTAGCCTCAACAGTGATCATTACATTGTAGTGCCTCCGGTGTAGTGGCACCTCAATGTAGTGGATCTGAGATGGGGTGCACATGCAGTAATTCCCATGTCAACCCTTTTTATTCTGTGCAGCGCTATAGAAATACCAAATGCATGCACTGCATTTTGCCTTTGGGTTCAAGCGAACACTATTCCACATTTGTGCAGAGACTGATTATTAGTTCTTCCGTGCCTACTAGTCCTAGACTGGTTTCTGTTGCATTGTGGTCTTTGTAGTCCAGCATTCATAATGGAAAACAAACTAGACAAGCATTTGCAATGCAATTGGTCTTGCACTACTGAAAGTTTGAGCTATTGGCATTGCAAATAATAATGCAACGCCAATAGTTCAAACTTTTAGTAATGTGAGACCAATTGCATTGCAAATGCTCGTTTTAAAAGGTTACATGTCTTGAATGGCTCAGGAGATCGCAGCAAGGGAAATGGTCAAGAATGGAGGAGGAGTGGGGAGATGAGGGTCGGACAGGACAGCAAGTTTTATCATCAATGATTGGGGCTGGAAGAAGAACGAGCTGCTGTGCGCGCTCTTAAAGGCAATACATTGCTTTGCCAATGTGAAAGAAATGAAAATAAAAGCAGCGAAGTTAAAGGTGCGCTTAAAGTGAATGCTCGCTGTGCTTGGTTTTTGCTCATTGTAACATTCATTAACAAAACCAAAAGCATAGAGAGCAGCCAAAGCATAGAGAGCAGCCAAAGCATAGGGAGCAGCCAAAGCATAGGGAGCAGCCAAAGCATAGGGAGCAGCCAAAGCATAGAGAGCAGCCAAAGCATAGGGAGCAGCCAAAGCATAGAGAGCAGCCAAAGCATAGGGAGCAGCCAAAGAATAGGGAGCAGCCAAAGCATAGGGAGCAGCCAAAGCATAGAGAGCAGCCAAAGCATAGGGAGCAGCCAAAGCATAGAGAGCAGCTGTCCCAATTTAGGAGAATTTTTTTTTCTCTATTTTACATGTTTGCCCTCTACAACATCCCTCATTGGTTTTCATAAAGCCGGCACGACTATAATGCTGCTAAAAGAATACTTTTGGGCCTAATGACGAGCTGCACCAACCCCACGGCTTTAATCGTACTCCCCAGCTTTAAAAAAAAAAAAAAGCGCGCCTCGCGCGGGAGCAGGGGGGAGGGGGGCCTGCCGATTGCCTTGCGGGAGCCAGCGGCGATAATTGATACCATATGGCGCTGCCGCTCGCTCCCGCAAGGCAATCGCCACACGTGCACGCGTTGCCATTGAAGGCAATGGAACGCGTGCACGTTTTTGGGGAATAAAGGGAACCGATGGCTAAAGGTCTCCTCCTACGCAGCGCATGCGCGCTGCGTAGGCGAGACCTAAAAACTATAGACCAATATCTCTGATCAATAGCATGGCTAAACTGATGGGACATTTACTTTTAAATAAATTGGAGGAATGGGTTGAGGAGAGAAATGGCCTGGCAATTGCTCTGTTTGTGTTCAGGAAGTGAAAGGGGAACATCGACCAATGTCTTAATTTAAGTATGGTGGTTGCCAAGTATACAGTGGCGAAGAAAGGCCATCTTTACATGGCATTTATGGACCTCTTGGCCGCCTTCGATTGTGTGGTCCACTGCAAGCTGTGAGAAATTATGGAGTCAATGGGAATCTCCCCTTGATAATTATTTTTATTCAGCAGCTTTATATAGGGGCAACAGCCTGTGTTAGGTTCGGAAGAGAGGGGGAATGCACAAAACCATTTGGCATTGACCGTGGAGTGAGACAGGGCCGTGTGCTCACTCCATTCATGTTCTCTCTCTACACCGATGGAGTGGATATGGCTTTAGGAAAATATTCCAAGGATGTTCCGTTTATTGAGGTGGCTCCTCTTCCGATACTCCTCTATGCATTCGATTCAGTGCTTTTGGCTAGAACTCCCAGGGCACTGCAGAGCCTCACAGAGGAGTATACTAGATTTATGAACACTTTCGATTTACATGTGAATGAATCAAAATTGTATGTTTTTATTACAGTTCCACCCTTAAAGAAACCCCCGGTCTTCCAGTTAGCCCATCGCAGGATAGAGGTGGTAGATTCATTTTCATATCTTGGCATGCTTTGTGATAGGAAATTTGTATGGAACGATATGGTTTTAAGCAGAGTCCTTCATTTTGAGAGTTGTATTGCAGCACTTTTTAATTTTACAAAGAAGTTGGGGAACAAGCCCGTCCCTGAAATTTTACAAATCTATGCAGCAAAAATAAAGGCTATAGCAACATATGGGGCAGCAGTATGGGGTATGGTAGACATGAATCCCCTACAATGAGTGGAGGATGATTTTGCCAAAAGATTGCTATTGTTGCCCCTAAGTTGCTCGAATGACCTCTGCCCTAGTGAATTGGGACTCCCGTATATTGGTGATGTAATTTGCCTAGCCCCACTGTTACTGTGGCAATCTATTTGGAGGAGGGAGACCGTCCCTTTAAACCAGGCAATGTTAAGAGACTGTCTCAAATTGGATCTTGCTAAAAAGATACCCTGGAAAAGATATGTTGGTTCGACACTGGCAAGGTTGGGTCTGCGAGAATTATTTGATACCCCCACAGAGTGCGCTATTTTTCCTAAGGCTAAAATGAAACAGATTTCTTCTGGCAGATGTTGCTGTCATTAGATGGATGGAAAACAAAAACAAAAGGAGTGTTAGCCTATATAATATGTCTCCCACAGTAAATTTTGCTGCACAATTTTATTTGGCTTTTGTGCATAATTTGCAACATCGTCTTAGTCTGGTTAGGTTTTATTTAAATTTTATACCACTTATGTTGGGATTTCCGGCAAACACCCACTCGCAAAAAAATCTTTCTGTCTGCCCTTGTGACGGTGCATCTGTCCAGTCAGTTCAGCACATATTATTCTTTTGCTCATTCTATTTCCATAATAGGAGAATAATAGCTCCTTAATTGCGCAGCACTAACTTTACTAATTATTGGCTTGCACTGTTACATTTCAAACACCTTGAGGATCCTTTCGTCTGCTATGTACTTGCTACTTTTTTTTGGTCAGCCGTGAAATGCAGGAAAGAACTTTAGACCTATGGAATGTGGAGTGTGTGACCTAAGATTATGACTCTTTAATGGTCTACTGGGAAGCCGAAATTAACTGTTTTGATTTAATTATAACTCCTTCTCTTTTATTATTGTTAGGCAAAAACAAGGTGTACAAAGTGGCCAGAATGGATGACTATAAGTTGCTGAGCACAAATGTTTTAAAATAACTTATAGGGTATTGACTATTAGCCCCAGAATACTAGATCAAGGTTTTATGAGGACAAATTAATTATACATTTAGTGTGAAAGTTTTTAGGCATATACGACCTGTGTTTTATAAGTTTTAAAAGGTTTTACTATCTACTATGTATTTTAATTCTGATTGTTTTAAGATATATGGGTGTTGTAATATATTTGTATTAATTGCGATGTATGCACTTTTTATGCACCGGAAACAATGCGAAATAAATTCTGGAATGACTGAATGTTAACGCTACATCAGCAACATCTCACGCTGCTAGTCAGGGAAAGAGGCAGGCAAACCCTAAATTAACCTGTGCTCATCCTCTGGTAGCTAGGCGCAGAGCAGTCAGGCTTAACTTAGAGGCAGTGTGTAAAGTATTTGTGCAACACTTCAAACAGTAACACTGTGAAAACACCACTCAAAAAGATCCCACACGTTAGAAAAATAGATCTCACTTTAATAAATAAAACAAGATAAATATGACAAAAATCCAATGGAGGTATTGAATTTTAAAGTTTATAGTGAAAAATAGCTCCATAAAGCGATATTGGGGATATCTAGTCCCGCTGGACCCAGACAAAGTCACAAGTTCAGGCCGCAATGGACGTTGGCGAGCTACAGGGACCCAAATAAGCCCACTGAACAAAGTAACTTAAATTCTGGTTGTGGAGCGTTGCTTGGATCCGTGTCAAAGATGCGTCATGCAGCTGAGGCGATGCATCGGTTCCGAGATGCGGCGAGGCTGTGGTGCGAAGTCCTGATGCATTGACGTTGAGGATCCTTTCGTCAAGGCTTGCGATCCAAGTCTGGGTCGAGGATGCGAGGCGCAGCCGAGGCGATGCGCCGGTTCCAATGAACGGTGAAGTTGGGATGCAGGGTTTCATCATCGTTGTTGAGACTCCCCTTGAGGGATGCAGGGGCTTGTGTGGGAAAGACGCCACACAGTGGCAGTTCCTAAGGCGATGCGTCGGTCCCAAGATGCAGGAGGCAGCGACAATGCGAGTCTTTTGCGACGGGTCCAATCAACACAGTAGTGGCAATGTATCGGTTCTGATGGCGGATGCGCAGCTCGTCCGAGGAGATGCGTCGGTTCTGCTCAGGGATGTGTCGCTCATCAGAGAAGATGTGTCGGTTCCGCTGGCAAGCACCTTAGACCCACTTCCAAGGGTCCAGGGGTGGGGTGGCACCGCTTGGCAGGGTAGACAAACAGATGGCAGAGTCCAGGTGCAGGGGTTAGAAGCCTGTTATGTCCTGAGACTTCAGACCAGGAGGCCAGCCAACTAACCCTTGTAGTCACTGTGGGTTCTAGGGTCAAGAGATGCAGGTCCAGACCTTCTCACCCAGGCAAGAGGGCAGCAGATCAGCACAGCAAAGCAGGAGTCCAACAGAGTGGCAGTCCTTCAGCAGCACAACGGACCATCCTCCTTGCAGAGTATCAACAGGTCTAGAAGTGTACTGAAGTGGTGGTGTCTGAGGTCCAGTACTTATACCCAGTGATGCCTTTGAAGTGGGGGAGACTCCAAAGACATGCCTTTGTAGTGCAAAGAGGTCTTCCCTTCCTGCCCTGTCTCCAGACTCACTACAGGGGGTATGCAGCCTTTACTCCAGTATTGGAACTTTCATAGATTCCCATAGCTTGTATCATTCCCCGTCGTCGGAATGGGAGTCCCCGGTAAATAAAAAATACCATAGCAGTAGGTACAAAAGAAGAAAAAAGGCCTAGGCCTCATCTCATTTTGTAGCATATCCACCTCTTTTTGTAAAAGAGACCAAAAACACTGAACAGCCAATCAGAACAGTAGAGAATGAATGAGCAACGGCGGATCTGAGTAACCGCACCTCCCTGCTTTATTCCTTTTCTTGTTTAAGAAATTGTAATGGATAGTATGATTGGGTGTGCACATACAGCTCCTGCACCTGCCGTTGTTGGATGCCAGCTGCCAAGCAGAGAGAAAACTGTGAAAATAGTGGAGCGGTGCACTACCAAAGAGTTTTCTTCAATAAATCCAAATGTTCATTTTCTATAGTGGTTTATCAATCCTTTATTTTCAATATCAAAATGTGCAAATTCCAGCCAACGCATTTCGTTCATACATAAAATGAACTTCTTCAGGGCAAATGGTGATGTGAAGAAGACGCAGGAACACAGAGGCAATGAAGAGCCCTTGATCTGAGATATTTCAAATTCCTGCTGTCGACGCACAAGTATTTAAATTTTAAAGGCTACCATGATAAGTGCCTGATGGTTGTATCTCTGGGGACACAGTCCTGTTATTATCGTCCGGTCGGCAGTCAGCCTGACCCCCTAGAACCTTCCTGAGAGTCTCAGAGCCTCAGATTTTTTACCGCACGTTGTGCAAGGGAGTCTCCACTGAGCTCTGCTCAGTTTTTCTTCATTCTTCAACTTCTCAACTCTTCAAATCTACATTATGTCTGATAAGGAAAAGAAGGCTCTGTTCAAGGCTTGTGCCACCTGCTCCAAAAAGAGGCTTTATGTGGAAGACAAACATAAAGACTGTATTTATTGTTTGTATCCGGACCACAAGGCTACTGACTGCAAGATTTGTAGGACCTTCTCTACAAAAACCTTGCGGGACTGTGAGGGACGTCTGCTCACCTGGCTAAAAAAATTGAAGTCACGGAGAGACCCTGTTTCAAGTGACAGTGATGAGGCCTCCTCTGCGACATCTTCGAGGAGATCACAAAAAAGGGGTAGGTCTTCACCTTCAACTTCTTCAGACCCCCCTGCCAAAGCCTTACAAAAGACCTCTGATAGGTCTGACAGGCATAGTCCCATCAAATCTCCTCACCGAGGTGTAAAGGAGAGGGAAGGACTGGTTTCTGAGGTGGCATCAAGTAAGAAGACGAGCCATGGGTCTTCTGCTTCTTCTCCACCCTCTGAGAAACAAAATTTTTTCAAAAAACCAGCTTCTGTCCCACCTGAGGTGAAAGCTGACAAGAAAATTCGTTCGTCGACGACGACATCGGTTCCGTCGACGACAGCTTCTAAAATTCCACCAACATCAACTTTGGCTCCGTCGACGGGCTCGTCGACGAGAGTTTCTTCGTCTCCATTGACTTCGTCGACAACGCCACGGACTGAGGTACCTTTTGTTATGTCATCGACGTCTACGATGACTACTTCCATGTCGACGAGGATGTCGACGATGATGGTGTCGACGGCGACCACGTCGACGACGACAACGTCGACAGCTTCCAGCTTGATACTTACGACGGTCTCGACGACGGTGGCCCTTTCGTCGTCGACGGTTCAATCTTCGTCGGCGGCGGCTCCGTCGACGACCTCGTTGACGACCCAGTCGACGATACACAATGTGGCAATTTCTATAAGGAGGCGTCGCATTACTGCGGAAATGACTTCCCCAAGGAAGGTAACACCCCTGCCTCCTGCACTCCTTTTGGAAGAGGAGTTTTCTGAGGATGATGACGGACCTTATGGTGATGCAGATAGCCCATCTCAACTGCATGTGAAGTATCAGGACTCGGACTCTGATGACTATTATATGGAGCAACAACAACAATATGTGCCGCAATCTAGGTCCCAGGATCAGTATCAGCAGGACATGGTCTGCATGCCATCCTCACTCGTTACAGACCTACAATTCATGCTGTCGGACTACAGGAGGAGATTTCCGTCTCGGTCCTCTGGCCAAGAGACAGGGCAAATGCCTCCAACTCAACCTACAACTCAACCTCCTTGTCCGGTTGCACCCCAGCTCCCTCAAACTCCGGTACAGGATCTAATGGAACCGCGACAGAACGTGGTCACTGTCCATGATGTCTCATCGGACGATGACCAGGGCACTATCACAATCCCAGACCCGGATAGGGAATGGGATGATTACATTATTCCGGATCCCGCCTCTCCAACTCCTGATCCGGTAGATTCTCCTCCAGCTGATATAGGAGGGTTTCACAATTTAATGGAAAGGGCTTCTAAACGTTTCCATCTGCCCATTCCATCGGTACCATCGGAATGTTTTTTATATGACTTCAAAGAACCTTAAAGGAAGTCTGTTCGCTCTATCCCAATAGTGGGCCATGTCTGGGATGAAGGGATAAAGGTCATGAAGTCGCCAGCAACGGTCGTGCCTGTGCTTCCTCGTCTGGAGAAGAAATATAAAGCTCCAGAGGATAGCCCCGCTTGTCTGGTCAGCCAGCCGAAACCGGACTCTGTAATTTCACAAGCAGCCCAAAGAAAATCAAAAAATCCGGCGGCACCTCTTACCACGCCACCTGATAAAGAGGGAAGACGGCTAGATAATGTTGGGAAGAGGTTTTCTTCCATGTCCAGCCTCCTGGTCAGAGCGGCCAATGCCTTGGCTATTCTTGGACGGTATGATCGCCAGATGTGGTGTGATCTATCCCCATATTTAGACCAGCTACCCGAGGAAGCAAAGGCTGAAGCCAAGAAGATCTTGCAGGAAGGGGAACGTTCATCCTCTGAAATAATTGATTGTGCAATGGACATTGCTACTACGACTTTCAGCTCTCTCGCAGGAGCAGCAGTCCTTCGACGGCAAGGCTGGCTTCAGGCCACTTGGTTTCGTCCGGAGGTCCAAAACAAAATCCTGGATCTTCCGTTCGATGGTGAAATGCTATTTGGAAATCACAATGACGATGCGCTACAAGACATAAAGAAGGGCAAGGACACTGTGAAGTCCCTGGGGACTCTGCAATACCGCAAGGTTCCTTTCCGTGGAGCGAGAGGAAGAGGTTTTTCTTCATACAGGGGCGGATACCAACAGCAGCGCTATTCCTCCTACTCGCAACCCTCTCAGTCCTACAGGCCACAATATTCACAGCATCAAGGCCAATCGTCGTCTTTCTCTCGACCGTCATCTAGAGGACGACAAGGGCGCCAGGGGAGGGATTCCTCTAAGCGCCAGTAGCGGCTTCCCGGCTCTTCCTACTGTTCCTTCGTCCCCTGTTACACCAGTGGGGGGCAGGATATCACAATGCTTCCACAACTGGCAACTTATAACATCGGACCGGTGGGTTCTCAATATCGTCTTGTCAGGCCATACACTGGAGTTTCAACACCAACCACCATCCAGAGCCCCTCGCGCCACCGAATCCAAACATCTACACCTTCTACGTATAGAAGCCCACCAACTACTTCTCAAAGGAGCGATATAGCCGGTGCCTCTATCTCAGCGGGGCAGGGGATTCTATTCCCGGTTCTTTCTCGTTCAAAAGACCGTAGAAAAATGGCGCCCAATTTTAGACCTGAGGGAGCTAAACACCTATCTCATAAAGCTCTCTTTTCGGATGGTATCCCTACAAGACATCTTGCGGCTCCTCAATCCAGGAGATTACATGGCCACCCTAGATCTCGAGGACGCATACTTACATGTTCCCATCCACCCGGCCCACAGGAAGTTTTTACGCTTTACAGTAGCCAAGAGCCACTTCCAATTCAAGGTCCTGCCTTTCGGACTCAGATCCGCACAGCGGATATTCACGAAGGTCTTAGCCCCATTCGCAGCATTTCTCAGGAGACAGACTCTACAGGTTTTCCCTTACCTGGACGACTGGTTAGTAAAGGCACCGTCTTCTCAGGCTGCAACAGAAGCAGTCGAAACATGCACTCAACTCTTCCGTCACCTGGGGCTTCAGCTCAACAAGGAAAAGTCAGTCCTGTGCCCGTCCAAATCGGCCAAGTTCCTAGGTGCTGTTCTGGACACAACTTGTTGCAAAGCGTTTCCATCAGAAGAAAGGCAGACAAAACTGATGGCCTCTGCCCGTCAGTTGCAAAAAAGACGGTCACTTTCAGTTCGCCTATACAAGTCCCTTCTAGGATCGATCTCATCCTGCATTCCCTTAATTCCGCATTGCAGGCTACGAATGCGACCTCTCCAAGAACAACTGGATTTGTAGTGGTGCCAAGCGGAAGGCTCTTTCGACGACAAAATAAGGATAACTCAGCCTATGAAACAGGCTGCCAACTGGTGGACGATCAGAGACAATATCTCTCAGGGTCTCACCTTCACAGTCAGCCCAGCTCCTCTAATACTTACAACAGACGCCTCTCTAGAAGGCTGTGGAGCGGTACTTCAAGACCTTCAGGTGAGCGGCCGCTGGCAACCCCAGCAACGCATTCTCCACATCAATCTGTTGGAGCTCAGAGCGATTCGTCTGGCCTTACAAGCTTTCCTTCCGCGGATCCGCAGATCCACCGTCCTGGTCCGTACGGACAACACGACGGCCATGCATTATGTGAACAAACAGGGCGGAACAAGGTCTCGTCTGCTATCCAAGGAAGCTCAGGAGCTTTGGGAGTGGAGTATCCAACATCAGATCTCTCTTTCAGCGGAGCATCTTCCGGGTGCCCTCAACAAGACGGCGGGTACACTAAGTCGCCTCGAATCGGTGAACCACGAGTGGGAACTAGACAATCGCACTCTGGAAAGAATTTTCAATCTCTGGGGCACTCCGTCCATAGATCTATTTGCCACCCCAGAGAACAAGAAATGCCGACTCTATGCAAGCAGGGAACACCATCAGGGATCATTGGGGAATGCGCTTTCCATGGCCTGGTCAGGCGCCTTTGTTTACGCTTTTCCTCCGATTCCACTTCTTCCAAGGCTTCTCAAGAAGCTCAAAGCGGACCCCTGCAGGAGGATTCTGGTGGCCCCGGCGTGGCCCCGCCAGTTTTGGTTTACCGAGCTTCTCCTGCTCTCCCTGGACCATCCAATTCATCTGCACCCAATTCCCTCTCTGTTGACGATGTCCCAGGGCCAAGTGGTACATCCGGATCCGAGCTCACTTCAGTTAACAGCGTGGCTCCTGAGCACAGAGAGTTTCAAAATTTAGATATCTCTCAAGAATGCAGAGAGGTGTTAGCTCAGGCCCGTGCACCAAGTACGAATAAGACCTATCGCTTGAAGTGGAAGCGTTTCTGCCTGTGGTGCCGGCAAGAGAACATTCATCCTTATTCCTCTGCTCCTCATCAAATTTTGCCATACATTTTGACTTTAGCTAAGTCAGGTCTCGCTCATTCCTCTATCAAAGTGCACCTGGCAGCTATCTCTAGATTCAGACAAACTTCTTCTGGTCCTTCCCTCTGGTCGGCAAGAATCATGAAGGAATTTTAAAAGGACTTTTTAGAGTTTTCCCACCAGTTAGACCTCCACCACCTCTGTGGCAGCTCAACTTAGTCCTTACTCAACTCATGAGGCAGCCTTTTGAGCCAATTCATAGGGCAGACCTTAAATTCCTATCATGGAAAGTGGCCCTCCTTCTCGCTTTAACATCAGCCAGGAGGGTAGGTGAACTACACGCTCTCACTATCGAAGATCCGTTCTTGCAGTTTAAAAAGAACACTCTGATTCTGAGGACCAATCCCAAATTTATCCCGAAAGTCCCTTCTGACTTTCATTTGAATGAGCCGGTCATTCTCAAATCCTATTTTCCTAGACCCTCTACTCCAGCGGAAAGGGCTCTTCATTCTTTGGATGTTCAAAGGTGTTTAAAATTCTATCTCCAGCGCACCAAAGATTTCAGAAGATCTACACAGCTCTTTGTTGCTTTCAGTGCCCCTCGCAAGGGTTTCCTCTTTCCAAGCAAGGGGTTGCACAATGGATTGCCAGCGCGATCCAATACTGTCACCAAGCGGCCGGTAAGCCCCTAGAAGGGCGGGTCCGGGCGCACTCTACAAGATCCATTTCTTCTTCTGTGGCTCTCTTTGCGGGAGTGCCTATCAAGGACATTTGCAGGGCAGCAACATGGAGCAGTGCCCATACTTTCACAAAGCATTACTGCTTAGATGCTTCCACACGGAGTGATGCTGCAGTGGGACAGGCGGTCCTGAGGAATCTCTTCCAGTACGCGGTGAGCTTTCCCCTCTAACCCTCCTTCCTGTTATTGCTTTTGCACATTTTGTATCTAATGATGTTTTCTGACTACTGTTTGGTAACTGTTATCCCTATGACGATATACATCTTGCAAGGTTATACAATGTATTATTTCACAAAATGTGCATTTTTTTCCTAACTGCTGGCTATTCTGATACAAGGTATGGGAATCTATGAAAGTAAGAAAACAAGTTACTTACCTGTAACTTTGGTTCTCCAGTATTGGTAACTTTCATAGATTCCCATGCGCCCACCCTCCTCCCCTGGGAAAGATCAGCCTCTAGCATCTTCTGTTATTCTGTTATACAACGGCTACGAAAATCTGAGGCTCTGAGACTCTCTCAGGAAGGTTCTAGGGGGTGAGGCTGTTCTGATTGGCTGTTCAGTGTTTTTGGTCTCTTTTACAAAAAGAGGTGGATATGCTACAAAATGAGATGAGGCCTAGGCCTTTTTTCTTCTTTTGTACCTACTGCTATGGTATTTTTTATTTACCGGGGACTCCCATTCCGACGACGGGGAATGATACAAGCTATGGGAATCTATGAAAGTTACCAATACTGGAGAACCAAAGTTACAGGTAAGTAACTTGTTTTCTTGTGTGTGGACAGGACACAGCCTATTTTGGTGTAAGTAAGACTATGACCAGCTCCTCCCTCCCATCCGGACCAAGATGGCCCATTGAGACACACCTAAGCTCCCATTGTGTGTGGCTGTCTAGGAGAAATACACAAAGCCCAACTGCCAACTACACCCAGTCATGTGTTCAGAGACAGTGTACAAGGCACCAAGTAGCTAAAGCAAGAAAATGCCAATTATCTAAAAGTGGTGTTTTCAGAATTGTAATTTAAAAACCAACATCACCATAAGTTAGTATTTTAAATTAAGATTCCAGAGACACCAAACTTGAATCAGTTATAAGTTCCCATTTCGAAATTACACTTATAAAATTTAATAATGTCATTCCAATTTTATCCTATAGGAGATATAGGGCCAGATGTACGACCATTGGAAATTGCGAGTCGCAAATTGCGCCAAATTGTGAGTCGCAATTTGCGAGTCGCAATTTGCAATGCACAACAGTGTCTGAGACACTGTTAGCGATTCCCAATGGGGTCGCAAATTGCATGCCTCATGAATATTAATGAGGCTGTCATAATTTGCGGCCCCATTGTGAATTGCGGGCACTCCCAGGGATGGTGGCCTGCTGGGGTCAGCAGACCTCCATGTCTGGGACTGCTTTTAAATAAAGCAGTTTTTTTTTAAATGTAGCCCTAAGCTGGCTTAGTATAAGGTGCACACTTATGTAAGTGGGCACCCTGCACTAATCCAGACAACCCTTATGATGATTTTACTGGTCTTAGACAACCCTAGAAAGCTCTCTAAGTGGTAGCTGTGGAGAGCAGCCTTCAGGCTTAGTCCAGAAGGAGTGTAAAGCAGCTTGTTTTACCAGAACACAATCTTATAGGTATAGATTAAGTGAAAAAGAACCACACATTGTATTTATAAAAATATGTATTTATTATAAGACACTCACTAACACATAAAGATATCTCCTAGCCGGAGATATACACAATGCACACAATAATTTCAATAGAAACAGGTAAATAGCACAGAATACACAGTGGTCCCCAGGGGGAGACCAAACCATATACTAAAATAGTGGTATGTGAACCACGACTCGAGTCAAGACAATAGTCAGAGGACGTAGAAGGGCTGGGGACCCAGGGAACCACCCAAGGTGAGTATCTAGGCCCCACGGAGGTCGTGTGCACTGTAGGAACATGACCGCGTTCTTCGTGCAAATCAATGTGTAAGTCGCGGTTGCAATTTTAAAGAAAGAGGACCCTTCCCAGTGGACCCTGAAGAAACCCCGTGGAAGACAAGAGGTTGGAGAGCCACCCCACCTGTGGATACCTTAGGAACCAGGATACCTGCACCAGGGAAGCCGGGTGCATAGGGGTGAAGTGGTGTCAGAAACCGTCGTCCAGCTCAATGGGAGACTTCAGAAAGATGCCGCTGCTGGAGAAGGTGAAAGTGTTCGGTGGAACCCAAAGGTGGATTCAAGATATGAAGAACCTGCAAGCAGAGGGGACAGAGTCTATGCCACTCAGGAGTGACCAGGAGGCACGGAAGACAAATGCCCATCGATGTCCGGTGTTGCAGGAGAGCTGACAGTGACCTTGAAACTGCAGCTGTGCCGTCCCACGTCGGATGACGAGAATTGAGGGGTCGGTGTCCGGCGGGAGCCCCAACAAGCCTTGGCAACTGCAACCAACAAAGGAGTAGAAGAAGGTGCAATGTCGAGACCAGCAAGGTCAAGGAGACTCACCACAAGCAGGGGAGTCAGGGCAGGCCCCGAGCATTCAGGGGAGTCCAAAATAATTCAAATGTGACCCTCGACAGGACCCACAGGCCGGAGGCGCTGCAGTCGCAAGAGGACCTCGAGCAGCAACCAAAGAAGCAAGCCCACGGTGCAAGCAATGCGGTGTGGTCGAATATTCTGGTCACGGAGATGCTTGAGGTGGGGGCTACTTGGAGCCCGAAGATCTTGGTGGAAGGAAGCCAGCAAGCCTTTGTCGACGCGATGCACAGATGTTCGGCTCCTGCGGCTCCAACGAGGGATACTGGCCTCAAACTTGGTGATAGGGCAGGGCAGGCCTTGAGGGATGTGGAGAACCCCCACCTGTGTTGCTGAGCCTTACGGAGTCCGTAGGAACCTAGGATAAGCAGACCGGTCAGCTTAGTTGAGGTGCTTGAAGATGCAGGGAAGTGACTCCTCCACTTCAAGGGAGATTCCTTCAGGTGTCCTGGATGTCCACAGGCCCTGGACGGGTTCCTGTATGGAGCACAGGCACGGACATTGCAGCAGACGAGCAGGGCGAAGAGATCAGGAGCAGCAGGAGTCTTCCCGGTTGCAGCCTTGATTCCCAGAGCAAAATCCAGGGAAGTCCAGAGTGCCCAGATGGTCGAAGTTGAAGCGGTGTCTGAATTGCATCATGTCCCACGACAAATCTAGGGACCCACCCACACATAAGCCCTTAAGTACCCTAAGGAAAGGCTTGGGACGATACAGGGGTCCCTCCCTAAGGAGGGGCTGGACAAGGGGGAGATTACTCCCCTGTCCTTTGTCCAGTTTCTTGCCAGAGCTGGAGCCAACGGCTCCCTGAACTGGTTTGAGCTGGACTCTGCATGGAGGGCACCAAATGTGCCCTGTGTGCATACTATGTGGTGCTGGCAAGCGTTCCCACCCTGCCCTAATACACTAAACCCTGTCTTGGAGGTGGTCACACCTCCCTGTGACAGGATGCCTATTGTTCTGCCTTCCCGTGCTTGAGATTGGCTCAGCAGCAGGAGGACAGAATCGTGTCTCTGGTCGGCAGCAGCCATGTTGTGCTGTCTGGGTCTAGAAGACTGGTACCGGGAGCACTGAGGGCCTAACGGAGGGCCTTTACAGTGCTTGGAATCATACCTGCCACACTGTTTACGGTGTGGGGGTATGGTTCCAACATGTTAGACACCAAACACAACAGTTTCGAGATGGTCATCGCGTAATGAAGCGGTGCCCCTCTATATGTGATATGGCTGTCTCACTTACAATCCGGGAGAATGGACTCCAAAGGCTGTAGGGGTGTCCTGCTCATGCATGGGCACCCTCACACTTAGAACCAAGCACCCTGCCTTCAGGATTGAAAAGGCCTGCTGTAGGGGTGACTTCTGGGTTTTAAGTGCAGTGACCTTAGATATAGGGAAGCCTTTATCTTTCATAAGTGGTGCTAGCACCAGCTTACACAAGCTGCAATTGCAGGCCTGTAGAGATAGTTTGAATGGTCTCCCATATGTGACATAATACATGCTTCAGCCTATGGAGGACCTCTGGGGTACCTATGCCCTGGGTACCTTAGTACCATATACTAGGGACTGATAAGGGTACTCAGTATCCAATCTGGGATGTACCTAAGTACTTACCATAATAATTTAGGGGAGACATCAGAGAGACTGGGGTCCTGATTAGCAGGATCCCAGTCAGTGAAGTCATAAGCAGCATTAGATCAAGCAAAAAGTGGAGGTAACCATAGAAGCAGAACCTACTTTCCTACAAATGTGTTGATGGGGGCCCATATTTACAAAGCCATGACTTTACGTGGCCTTGTAAATATGGGCAAGCCCATTGCGCTGCCAGTGCATTAAAAGAAGTGACGCACCGGCAGTGCAATCGGCTTGCAAATAAGCCCCACAGGCTCTGCAATTGCAGGCCTGAGACATGGTTAAAGTGCTACTAAAGTGGGTGGCACTATCAGTGCTGCAGGCCCACTAGTTGCATTTAATTTACAGGCCCTTGGTACGTTATTACCACTTTACTGGGGACTTATAAGTAAATTAAATATGCCAATTGGTGATGAACCAGAATTACCATGTTTAGGGAAGAGAGCACAAGCACTTTAGCACTGGTTAGTAGTAGTAAAGTGTGCAGAGTCCTAATACCAGCAAAAACGAGGTCCGAAAAGTTGAGGTGGAAGGTAAAAAGTTGGGGAGAAAACTGTCAGGTCTAACACATATCATACTCAATGTAGTATTGACTATTAGAGCCATAGGACATGGGCTTTGCCTATGTCAAGCTCCATTCTTTGTGTATAGTGCTTCCTTTTTAGGTCTCGCGCCTAGCGTTGCAGTGCGCAGCGCTGCTCGCGCAGCGAGAGATTTATTGGGGTAGAGGGATTTTAGGAGAAGGACTTTTGCTCCCGCCCATGCTTTCTATTGGGCAACGTCAAAAACTCTGCCTTGTCATTGGTGTGCAGCGGTTTTTGTTACCGCCCTGTGGCTTTTTTCGACACGCCCTTGGGACAGCGAGTCTACGGCGTGTCTTGCTCACGCTGCCTGCACGCGCCAGACGGCTCTCTGATTGGTTGGCGACTAGCAAATCAGCATTGTGATTGGTGTACCTTGTCAACCAATCAGAGAGCCTACTGGCGCGTGCAGGCAGCGTAAGCAGGACACGCTGTAGACTCGCTGTCCCAAGGGCTCTTTGATTGGGCATCGAGTAGGGATGACGCTGCCTTCATGCGGACGTCACTGTCCCGCCTCCCCGCTGCAGCAGCAGTGAGGCAGCGCCATGCGAGGGAGACTCCCGGGGGACACGGGGCCGTGTGTGTCCCCGCCTGTACAGCGTGTTTCTTGTTTCCTTTTGAACATGCAAAATGACTCTTCGGTTGAATGGTCGCTGATGCAAGATTGAAACTGTGCCTTTTGGCTCAAACGCAGGCTAACTTGTACCTTCTTGATTTGACTCTGCATGCCGTCCAATCTGCAGGGAAGTTTTAATTTGTCCCATCATTTTTCTGAGGCCTCCCTCTGCGTTTCCATGTATAAGAGATTGTCAAAGATTTAGACTTCATTGTAGGCTCCTTCCGTGTGGAGACTGTGGCGTGACGTGCAGTGCAATGTTTAATCTCAGGGAGATCACCAGTTAAGCTGATGTTACTTATAACAGTGTCTTGTAAATGCAGTGATGGATACCTGTCCATTTGTTGCAAACTGCATACATTTTCCTTGAGAGCTTCGATTGTTTTCAGGATATCATCAGCCCACATGGAAAACTCTCTGAAGTTAAACAAGGCCCAGATTACTGGAACATGACTGTATTAACGAGACCAAGGGATGGCTGTCCAGGAAGCACCGAGTTCTGCTGAAAAGCAGAAATCTGAAACAAGGCCAGCAGAAAGAAATTCCCATCGGACGTGCTAACCCAGGGCTTGCTTTTTTAGGCACAAGCTCTTGGCGCGCTCTTATTCTAGAGCCCGCACTTGCAGGATTAAACGTGAAACTGCAAGTCCCACAATGCAACGGGCTGGTGGCATACAGGCGGAAGGCAATGCTCAACACTTCAGACACTTAAGCGGCTGTGCTGTCTCAATATCTAAAAACAGTCACGGCTAAGTTTTTTCGGCATCACCCTTTAGAGCACACATTGAGGGGCAGTGAATATTCCCTCAGCGCAATTTCATATTTAAAATTGGAACAGGGTGTTCGCCTTCCGAGGTCGTGTTTTCCTTTCTTTTTGTGGACACGGATCAGCCTCCTTGTGTGCAGCAGGCAGGGACTGATTGCAAAGAAGTGACAGAAGAGATACTTCCATATCTGCTCTGTGTGCTGCCCGAATATAATACACCGCAGGGAAGGGACGTAGTGTTACAGGTTAAGTACAATAATTAGGAGGGGACCTGGTGTCACTGCACCTGCTGTACCATCAATATATACGCCTATATCTATTCAGCCCCCGGGGCTGTCGGTCCTTTGCTCAGTCACTGTAGGCGCGCGCTGCTGTCATTAGGGTGTCCACCTCACTCCATGTCCTGGTGATCACTGTTTACATTCCTTTGCTTTCAAGACACCGTGATGCATTCTGGGTGTTGTAGTCCGGATTTGCTTCAATTGAAGAAATGAGATGTGAACACTTGATAGCTGTAATTTGAGGGTGAAAACGTAATGACTGGAAACAGTGTCCGTGATCACGTAGAGTGCGGTTGTCAGCCTGACTGTCATATCACAGGGGTCGTCACAACTCTGTCACTCAGAGATGTCACTGCGTGGGCTGCCAATAGTCACTGCTCTCACTAGAGGTTGTGTTTTTTCTCTGTGCTGGGAGTCTCTTTGTGCTCTGCGCGCGCACTCAAGAACCGTCACTTCTGTCTGTCCACCCACAGGTGCCGTCACTACATGGTGCTGTCTCAGTTCTTTCAAGGGTGTCTACTCTGACTCTGCTCTCACCACCGTTACTGTTCTACCCACAAAATGGAAACTGGCCGCTTTCTACTTGCACTCATGGCCTCTTTTTACCGACTTCACACCCCAGGGCTGTCAACGACTGCCTCTACTGTCTCCTCACACTCGGGTTGTCAGTGCTGTTCGTTCACATCCAAAGCTGCTTGTGTTTTCCGCTGACAGTCACTGTTAAGTTCAGTCACTGTATCCTGCTCACTGTGGGGTTCTGTCTGTCTTGTACGTCGACTATATATATGCTTTCCTTAAATCGGAGTTGCCACTACTGTCAGGTCACACGTGGGCAGTGGCTGCTGTGTTTCACACGTAGGTGGTTGAATCGTGTTGTAATGCAGCATTTATATAGCGCTTACTACCCTTATATGGGGCACTAAAATACTTCCCTACATGGGTAGCATGCTACACAGTGCAGGCTGTGTGATTGGAAGTATAGAATTGGCATTTTTTCTGATGTTATTGTTTTTTATTTGTGTCTGTATAACACCATAGCCTGTGCAGGTTGATGGAGGAGTTGCTCTTATATAAACAGTGTTACAGCAAATAGCTTTGCATCAAAGAATACTTGTTTTTCCTTTTTTTACTTTAATGAGCACGGCGCCGTCTTCACGGACACTGCGCTATACAAAGCAATAGGTGTTGCTTTTGGTATTGTAAATAACAATGGCAAAAGGCATTGCCATTTACAATGCCAATAGCTCCAAAATTCGCAGTTGCGAGACCTATTGCATTGTAAATGCTTGTTTCTCATGAAAATCCCTGGCTAGTGCCTACTGCACCTGCTTAGTGTCTTTATGGAAATGCACAGCACTTTGTGTAGCATCTTACGCCATATATTTATGAATGTCATATTCCATGTAGTACCAACTTATAGCACTTAGGAGTCATGGGCTTCCCTGCACCGGGCTCCATTGTAGGTGTTTACCACTTTCATTATGTCTCTCTATTTGGATTTATTGTACTTAATTAGGGACTCCATGGTTATTTATAGTGTCTTTTTAACCATATTGCACCTTACTCTATATCTTTGTGAACATCATACATCGCCAACTTCTTGCACCAGCAGGGAACAAGATTTGGCCATGCCAAGCTCCTCTGGGAAGACAGACAAACCTAAACAACAGCAGCTATGCAGTCCTTCTCTTTGTGGTGCCATATGAAGAATCTTTTGCGAGGTATTCGATACTAGCAGGATTTTCCATCTCAGACTAGTTTAACAGATGCTTCTCTGATGGTCTGAATAACCCATTTGGATCAACCTTCTGGAACTTAGAGTGTTGAATTTCATTCTAAAATTCTTCTACCCTGCTCAGTAGTTGATTGATGATTTGTAAAGACCACCAAACAATGATGCATTATACAAACAAGCAGTGAGGGAAACAATCCCGTCTTATTCCTGGCAGCACAAACCATGTGACATTAACTGATAACTAGAGACATACAGGTGAAAAATCTCCATCTCCCAGATGTAGATAGTCTGGCATGGATACTCTCTGCAGGTAATTCCAAGAATACTATGAATTTGTACTAAGCAATAAACTGCTGCACAACATCATCTGTGATTGGGACTGTCCAGAAATAAATGTATTCACAACAGCAGAAAAGAGATAGCCAGGCTTTCAATCAGTTACTCTGCCATCCTTCTTCGATAGTTGAAAGAGCTCTTCATGTGCTGGATTCCTAGTGCCATATTACTCATAGTGCCCCATGGGTGCAATAGGCATGTGCCCCCATTTTGTGAGCCCCTGGGGCATTGTGCTATTATAGAATGAGCTGCAGACGCTTGTGCAGCCTTTTTAGGTCTCGCATATAGCGTTGCAGCGCAACGCGCTGCTCACTTTGCGAGACATGCAGTATACACTATAGTGGGGGGAAGCTCCGCCCACGTTCCGGCCATATTTTTGATTGGCTTCAATCATAAATACTGCGTTTTGATTTGTTTTTGACTTCTTAGTCCCTCCTCCTGACGGCCATGTTGTCATTTATATCCTTCCCTGGCTATTGGCCCCTTTACTGCAAAACTATTTTTGGCCCTGTGTTCCCCCCACCCCCTCCCGCAGTCTGTGACTTTTCGTCGCCCCCCTCCCCCTCCCATTCGTGCCTTCCTGGACCCCCACCCTTCCGTTTCCAATGTAATAGGTCTCGCCTAAATACGAGTCCTATTGCATTAAGAAATGCTTGTTTGTTGTGGGATTGGCTGGCTGATTGCACTCTTTTTTGATGTCGCGCTGCTGACGGCTTATTTTGCCTGACTCTATAACACATGCGCAATACAAGCATGCAAATGCTTCACTTCCGCCTCTAGCGCACTTGGTGCCCCGTCCAAGTTACAGGAAACTGTTCGACCTATTCACACAGTGATCAACAAAGAAGTAAAAGGTGTAAAAACACTAGGGCAACCAAACTAAATATTTTTATGTGTGCTGCTCCTCCTGGGTTGCTGCACCTCGCAAATCTTGATAAGAGGCTTGCTCTGCGTGTCTCGCCCGTTCCTCGGCTGCTGCTGCACTTACGGCGGAAGCGGACTGAAGTTTCGGGCAGAAAATAGCAAAATACATTTCTGAATTAAAACAGTGTTCCTGAGTTCTGATAAAGTGAGTAAATATTTAGGATGCGTTCAGAGCAACACAACTAATAGTAATACCTAGTCTAATATTATGCGTAATACATATGCCTGTTCAGGAAGACCATTTTCAGGTATTCCTTTTAGTTCTCCCGTCTGCGTGAGTGAGTGATTCAAATAAATAGGTTTCAAATGTGGCTGAAAGACCTGGCTTTTGGGGAGAATGAGACGAGGCTAAAATGTACTGTGCACAGGGGTTGGGGAGGGGGTCATCCTTGATTGTAGTTCTTGGTATCAGTATTAGCAGGTTACCTAAACATGTTCGGAGGATTTAGGCGGGGTTTGCTAAAAAAAAGGAATTAAAGTGATGGTGTCATAAAAACAAGCACGAGGATCGCTTTGCCTTTTAGATCTTTCAGCCCGATTTTTTTCTGTTTAGGTGAGATTTGCAGTATTTTTTAGGTTCACAGAGTTTGTTGTCTACAAGTAACATGTAGCTAGAGTTTAGCGATAGCGAGACTATCTTCAACAATATATTCCTGGAGGCTACCTTTGTAAGGTCAACGTTCATTGTTTATTGTAGTGTAGTGTACACAAACAACGCATGGCAAACCACGTACACACTATCTTTCACAGCAGGTTAGAAAAGGTTTGACAAGTTTATAGTAGGATATAGCACCGATATGCTATCCAACATAGCATAAAATTGCCTACCACATGTTTCCCAGATTGGTTTGGTAAATAGAGCCATGTGAGGTGAGGAGCAGAGGATTCCTGCAGCGTGGCTCACCGGAAGAAGAGCACTGATTTCCATTATTCATTACATCAGGTCGCTAATTGGCATCTTGTCATTGTTGATGCCTTCCCAGGTAGACAAGGCTGGGCAATGTCTAAGGTTACTAAATATTTATTGACTGGTATTTTGGAAGTACACTGCTGCAGTTCATTCGTCCTTACCCAAATTTTTGGAAGTCGATTGCCTTCTGTTCGTCTTTCAGCATAAAAGGCGTACTTTGCAAAAGTGCTTTCAAAAACAAAAAAATGCGTGCCGTTTCTTCCAGCAAAATATGTCCTCATTTTTCCTTAACAATGGAAAACATTGTCATTACGGTTCAGAGGTGGTAAGTCTTTAGAGCGGCTATTAGTTGATTTCATTGAGGGCTTTGTTTCAATATTGTGACAGCGCTGGTTGTTAGGTGCAAAGACGGGGACATGTCTTCAAATTGGTAAGGTGCCATATGTTCTAAATGTAAAACGCAGCCCGTACTTATGATATTCTAGCCTTCAGAAGGTGCCGGCAATATTATTTACATTCCGCAGACTGAGGCAATGGCCTCTTAAGCGCTTTGCGCACTCAATTAACTAAGAGAGCTGGTGAGAAATACAGTACCCCAGACAACCTTCAGGAGCGCCATCCATGCTGCTCATAAATCTTCCTAACTAATCCGAACTATGTTAACAGTGGCTTGTCTTGTTCACTCAAAGGGCTACCACGGGCGCCGAACACATTTGAAATATAATAGGTCTTGCATTCGAGAGAGTTTAAGCTATTGGCATTGTAAATGACAGTGCCTTTTATTTATCTATTTTACAAACAACACATAAATAAAAGGCATTTTCATTTACAATGCCATTAGCTCAAACTCTCGTAAATGCGAGACCAATTGCATTGCAAATGCTTGTTTATAATACTAATAGTGCTGGTGCATATGTAGTGCCAGTACTATCTTTCCATTGCCTCAGTTGCATCATGGCGTGGTCCCATGCAAATGAGGGAATCACTTACCTCTGTGCCCGTGTTGTTTTATGGATGCAGGCCCAGAGGCAAACAGACCCACGAAGATGCACTGAAAATGCACCAAAAAAGGTGGCGCACTGTCAGCGTGCCTCCTTAAGCCAGCCCGGAGAAGGTTGTAAACAACTTCTTCGAATATCTCTGAATACATTGCCCCCAGGGCAGATGCGGGTTTGCGACAGCCATGAGGGCACGCAGGGCTGATAGGGTCTGCTAGGTCACACCTCTGATGGATGCAGTTGTTTGCTACTGGCATTCTGATTGCCATCCTACGATGTTCTGATTCCCATCTTACGATGGCTCAGGAAAATGGGTCAAGTGCACCTTTTCCCCAATTGACTGTCAGAGTAGTAGTGACAGCGAGCAGTCAAAGGCTTTTCAGGCAGGTAGTGTGGGTTGCAGAGACTCAGAAATCACAGTTGAACAACTAGTACAATAAATCACTGTCCACCTTAGTGCTTGTGTAGTCAAAGAAAGTACAGCAGAACGGAATACTACATAATTAGATAGGGGTATGACTACAAGGTTAAACAATCTTACCTGTGTACTCTTAAGAAAGCATACTCCCTGTACAGTACCCTCCTTTCCATTCTATGTTGTCCCAGTGTTCATGGGGCCTGCCCCACAATTTGAGTTTCAGCAAGATTACGCACAAGTACAAGTTTACCCAAGCTGTTGCCATATCATCAAGTTAGTCAAACAGTTCTTAGCCCAAATAGTTTCACCAGTAAAGACAACATCCTACTGCATGCCTTTCTTTGTTTATTTCTGTTACTGTCTTTCAGACTTTAGAGGCCAGGCCTTCTGTTTATCTGCTCAGTGGAGATCCTGCTTGGTTTGGAACAAGAGGATGCATGTATTAGATTATTCTGTCGGTGTCTTCCTTGGCATCGCTCAACCACAGCAGGGTCCTTGTTCCTCCCTCTTGGATCACTGAAGACATCAGTGTGGCAGGCCAGCCTGGAAGATGCTTGTCTTCGGTAGTTGCAGATCCCCCAGTCCTGTCTGACAGTTGTAGCCCCTGAATCATACTGGCAGGTGCATGTGTTCGGCAGCTGAGGCCTTGAGACAGGGGCTGATCTCCTGTTTGGTGACACCTCCTCAGAGATTGTGCCACCCGTTGTAGCAGCAGCACCAGTCTTCAGTCTGCAGTGGAACAACCCTTAATGGCACAGGTGGGTCCTGGCGATGCTCCCATTCAGTATTTCACTTCTTTTGGATGGTCTGCACACTAGGAACATGGCAGGGATCTTCCTCCTGGGCAGACTTTTCTCCTGTAGAGGCAGGTGCTCTCCTTCCCTTGCAGTGCCACCCATCTGCAGCAGCAGCACCAGTACTTTCTGCAGGGGAGCCGGAGGGCAAGTCGTTGCTTGCCCAAAGTTTCTGTACACAATTTATCAAGAGCTATACTCTGGGAAACAGAACAACCCCTCACAACACAGGTCAGTCTGGTGATGCTTACCTTCTGGGTGTTCTACACACTGGGAAGATTGCTGGGTCATCCTCCTGGACATTCTTTCCTCCTGCAGGGTCATGTAGTCTCCTTCCCTCTCTGAGCAGGCAGGACAGCTTCTAGGTGCTACACAGGCCCACAGCTTCTTCAGAAAGTTGCATAGACTTTAGGTGATGTCTCCTCAATTCTGGGAGATGGGTTATCATGCAGCCACCAGCCCTGGTTCTACATCAGCTCTTCAAGTACTCTGTAAATCATGCCCATCCTTGATCAAGAAGAGCTTGGAACTGGAGCAAAGTGGAGTGGTTTGGATCCAACTTTAATACAAATATTCGAGACAGGATATTTCTCCACTGTCCACGGGCCAGAAACAGGTTTGGGGTGGATCTCTTTTTTTGGCTGTAGTGCAAGCACAGCTTTTGTGCAAAGATGATGGCTCTCACAGGAGGTAGTGATGATGCTGGCTCCAAACAGTAGTATCCCAAACATGGGCACAATTAACTCTGAAGTCCCTGCACCTGGATGTCTTAATCCTTTGTCTTATTCCTTTTGGAAGAAGCAATCAGGGCAGGCCTGCCTAGAAACTGTAAAAACAAAATTTGCTAACCCACCTCCTCTCCCATCCACCAAATGGTAGTGCTCAGGAACATCTAATTAGCAATCCCTTGCTAAACTGTTTTTATAGAATTTTTAAGGGTACCCAGTCACCTTCCTCCTTAACTTCAAGGTCTGGTCTCAAACCTCCAACCACAGGAATACAAGCAATACACTTTCACTCTCTTGGGAAGATGTATCCATTGTTCATCTTGTGGCAGGCTAATACATGAACCATATGAAGCGGATTCCACTGGTGCCAGCTAACACTCACATTGCATAACGTTTCACTGTCATCTGTACGACACATACACTATGTACACACACAGAGGGCGGGGTACAAGGCAATGCCTGGAACCTCCTGAAATCCTTCCTCTCAGATAGAACCCAAACGGTGGACCTAGACAAACACAGTTCCAAACCTTTTTCCCTTCTGTGTGGAGTGCCACAGGGCTCATCCCTCAGCCCAACACTTTTTAATGTTTATGTGACAACGCTGGCAGCCCTGATAAGATCCTTTGGGTTCCAATTGACATCTTATGTGGATGACACGCAAATAGTGTTGTCTCTCCTGCATGGGCAAGAGTTTGAAACAGGAAAAAGATTCCATGACTGTATGAAAGCCATCACGGGGTGGATGTCCTCAAATTGCCTGAAACTTAACTCTGACAAAACAGAGGTCATCATATTTGGCAACAACTTGAACCTCTGGACGCCCGACTGGTGGCCGGAAGAATTGGGAACCCTCCCCGTACCGACCAAGAAAGCGAAGAACCTGGGGGTTATAGTGGACAACAGACTCACTTTCGGGGACCAGATAAGTGGGGTTGTCTCAGCAAGTTTCTTCCTCCTCAGAATCATAAGGAAAATAAAGTTTTTTCTTCCGGCAGACAGTCTTAGGACAGTGGTCACGGCACTCAATATGTCATGGTTAGACTACTGCAACAGTCTTTATCTGAACATCCAAAAAAAACACCTAAACAGACTCCAAATCGTGCAAAACGCGGCGGCCAGATTGTTGACTGGGACACCTAAGTTTGTCTCGGTTAAGAAAGAACTAAAGCAACTACACTGGCTCCCAAGTTAAACAACGGAAACAATTTAAAGCCCTCTGCATGGTCTTGAAGGCCCTCAAGGGAGTGGGCCCCGACCACCTGAAACAACGGTTCCAATGGTATGTACCCAGAAGGACCCTTCGCTCCATGGGAGCAAAAAGAGTGATCTTTCCCCCAGTCAAAAAAGCGAACTGGGGTGGTGGGAGCTTTATCACATGTGCCTCAAAGGCCTGGAACGATCTACCATTCCACCTCAGAAACTCAACCGAGCTCCTCTCTTTCAGGAAGGGGCTGAAAACGTGGCTTTTTTCCATATAGTCACCTTACACCCCAGCAACCGAATAGGCAGTGCTCAGCGCCAGGACACCCTAGGGTAACCGTTGCGCTTAAGAAGTTAAATTAACATAACATACGACATTACCACACGTGGTTTTACCACGCACATCTTTACCACGCATATTCAACCATGCATACCATTACAACGCTTGTACATCCATTAACACTAAAAGCACACTTACCACGCAAACAACAAGCATGCACACTTTCACCATGCATACCCTTTCTCTTTCTTGTTATAGAATGTAAAGTAAACTTACTTACCTGTATGTAGCATTCTCTGTTCCGATCGTCCGTCCTGCTTCAAAGTGCTCTACTCTCTGTAAAAAGAGACGTTCAAACCCCTACGTCCTCGAATTTTTATTGAAATTGAAAAAGGACTATTGAAGTTACACAGAAGAAGGAAGAGTCAAGAAAAATCTGTGCCTGGAGTTTATTTAAACTGCATGTGTAATTACATTTTTTCCTGCTGGCTTTCTTTTTATTTTTCATTGCTGTGTATTACATTTTTTCTAAATATGGTGTTCGCTGGAGAACCTGAGATTAAAATGAGACCGTATTTTACATAATTTGCAAACCAAAAAAGAATATTAAAATATTAGGAAATTGTAGGATATTACAGGCCAAATTCACCTAAAAATGCACCAAAACACACCCAAACTAAGCCAAGTCCTATATGGACGAAACAAACACATGCCCTGAGCCCTAAAACACAGGAACCTTAGCCCACATCAACTCTGACCCCTAAAAACTTGCCACACAAGGTGTAACACTGCCACCTACTGATCAGTTGAGTGATAAAGTCCTGTGTTCTTAAGTCTTGCGTTGTAACAGTCTTTTCATAGTAAAAAATGCGTGGTAAATATCATCCGAAGTAAAAACTTTGGAGTAAAGGCTGTCTCCCCCTATTTCACATACAGCCAGGCCACTAAGAGAAGGGAAGACATGCCTATATGCTGTGCAGGGGACAGTCTCATCCCAACAGCTATTGAAAAGCAAACAAATCCCTGAGCAGCAGAAAAGACGTCCCAGAGAAGTCCTCAAGGAAGGCACTGAGAGATCTATTCATAACTTTAACCAAAATTGTCAGATTCAGACGTCCATGCAGAACCTCTTTAACTAGCAGGCGGTCTGTATCTTGTTTTTCCAGAGCCCTTTCATTGAATAGGCTTGTTACTCTAGTCATTGCCTATGACTCTCAATGAATTTCCCTTATGGAGAAGAGAAAGTTACTTACCTGGAATTCTAGTACTCTGTCAGAATAAAATATTAATTGAATTCATAAGCAACCTTTGTTCCTCCCTGGTGAAAATATCAGAAAGATTTTTTCTACAAGGATCCTGAGGCTCTGTAAAAATTACCTGAGGTAGCTGCTGTAGGAAGCTGGCTCTGTATATACTATACCAAAGTAAGGTATAGTGTACACAGAGTCCAGTGGCTCCCCAGAGGCTTACAGAAGTTTAAGTAGATAATACTAAATGCTCTATTTGTGGTAGTGTGGTTGAGCAGTTAGGCTTATTAGAGGGCTGTGTTAAGCATTTGTTGGACACACTCAGGCAAGAAATGATTACACATACTCAAAGACTGAATCCATGACCAATTGTTTTGTATAAAAAGTTATTTTGTTTTAGAACCAAGAGGAACTCAGTTGCAGGTAGTAATAGTTTCAAGAATAGTAATACTTTCAGAATGCAGTAAGAATTGTTTTGCAAGGCAGTAAAAATGCTTTACAGTAATAAAAAATACTTTTGTATTGTCAATGAGAAACAGTAGAACTTAGCAGTTGTAAAAGATAGACAATTTTAAATGCAATAGGAGAAATGCAGTGCAATCCTTTGGAAGGAAAACAGTTATATGCATTAACAGGTAAGTATACGACTTACTCTTCCCGTCTTCAGGGGTTTAGACCAACACTGGGCAAGGTTCAGTTTAAGGTAGGTACTGCAGCACCAGCGGCACAGGTCCTGTGCTTAAGGTGAGCACGGGGGGGCACAAGGCTGAACCAAAGCCACACCACCAGTGGCACTGGGGCAGCCGGGTGCAGGGTGCAAATCAGTGTCGGGCGCCCAGTATAAACAAATGGAGGATGTCGGTCGCACAAAGAGGCTGCAGGCTTGGGCCAGGAGGCTGGATGAAGGTGACCACCGGCTGGACAGGTACGTTGGGATGCAGGGCAAGGCCTGGGCACCGTCGGCTGGGCTCCCCAAGGTCAGGGGCTGCAGATGCAGGGGTGCCTTTCAATGTCAGATTTTTGTTACGGGAGCTGTTTGCGGTCAGGGGGACCCTTCGTTTTGAGGCTGCAGACAACTTTGTGGGGTCAGCCACAGAAGGAGTCAAGGTCTGGATCGCTGGGGAGATGTCACTGGACAGGTAGGCCACTCGGACTCCGGGCATGGGCGTTGGGTGCAGAGTGGACAGGGGTTGTGGATCTGCCTGGATCTGGAGTCCTTGGAGTTGGAGTTTTCTGGACAGGGCCGCTGTCCTTGGGAGATCTGGTCTTTGTTGAAGAGTGCCAGCCTTCCTGGGGTTCTTGGAAGTCGCTGACCACACGACAAGAATCTCTTCTTCACAGGCTCTTCAAGCTGGAGACAGGCCGGTAGGTCTGGGGCCAAGTCAGTCGTCGTCTTCAAGCTATTGCTGCACGGCGTCTTCTTTGTCCTTTTTCTTCGTAGGATCAAGGTTCAGGGGTGACTCTAAATACTGAATTTAAGGGTGTTACAGGTACTGGCAGCTGGTAGCAAATGGGCTACTTGCCTTTTAGGGTGACTACACCCTTTGTATGTTCCTTTCCTTTGGGTAGAGGGCATCACCTAACCTGATTGGGTAGAATCCTTCCATTCAAGATGGAGGATTTCCTAAGGAGGGGGTCACCTCAACCAGGGCACCTTAAGGGTGATCCTGGCAGAGAGAGTACACACCTCTCCTGACTACTAATTTTCCCGTCGACCTTGCCACCCAAAATCGGGCTTGATCAGGGGGGCGGGTATCTCCACTAGCTGGAGAGGCCCTGGCTAGTAGATCAAAGGGCAGGAAACCTTGAGGCTCACCGCCTTGAATGCCATTCCTGCTTGGCGGTAGGTGTGAAGCACCGCTACCCCAAGCAGCTTTTGTCCCTTACTCACTGCGGCACAAGGGCTTCCATCTCAGGGGGTCAGTGTGTGGCAGGCTGGTGCAGACCAGTCAGCTGCACACTAGTGGGCTGGTCATTTTTCAGGGGACATCTCTAAGATGCCCTCTTAGTGCATTCTGCAATAAATCCAATACTGGGATCAGTATGGGTTTATTGTGCTGAGAGGTTTGATACCAAACTTCTCAGCATTCAGTAAAGCCATCATGGAGCTGTGGAGTTTGTAATGACAAACTCCCAAACCATGTACTTAATATGGCTTCACTTCACTTACAATTTCTAGGAATGAACTTAGACACTGTAGGAACATATTACTCATGCAGCTATCCCCTCACCTGTGGTATAATGCACCCAGCCTTAGGGGTATGAGGCCTGCTAGATGGGTGACTTACCTTTGCCACAGGCAGTGGGAGGGAGGCAGGATTGGCACACAGGGATGTGTGCCATGCCAGCATTTAGGTTTTGTCAGCACCAAAACACACAGTCTGCAATGGCAGAGTTTATGTGTTAGGTGAGGGGTCTCTGGGGGTGGTACAATACATGCTGCAGCCCTTAGAGACCCTCTCTGGTCACAAGGCCCTTGGAACCTGTGGTACCTTTTACAAGGGACTTACATGTGGGCCAGATGTGAGCCAACTGTGGAAACAAAGGTACAGTTTTGGGAAAGAACACATGCCTTGGAAACCTGATTGGCAGGGACCCAGGGCACATTCAGTCAAAGTAAATCAGAAATCTGGCAAACAGTGGGGGGAAGGAGGGGTGGGGGGGTTCCTGCAACAGAAACCCACTTTTCTACAGCTGCCACTGCAGGGCTTATGTGATACTAATGTGGAACGCTACCCTAAAGGACCAGTGTCAGTTTACAACCTCTGTTGTCTACAGCCTATATAGCTACATTATCCCTTGTTTTAGTTTGTTTTCTTTTAAAATACTTTGTGCTATACATTACTAGATGCTTATTTTTAGACCAGAATTTTTTTTTAGTATAAATTGGCTTTTTTTATTGAAAAAATAAACAAAAACTGACTAATATATCCTGCGAATAGGATACCAAAACTGTTGTGCTTTTGAAACGGTCTTTTCCAAAGTAAAGTTGTTATATATGAATACATTTCTAAAAGTTGTCTGAGATCCTGCACTTTGGGCAACTATACATTGTTTATGGATTCAATAAAAAAAATCCCGTAAAGGAAAACTAGGATTAGAGGAAAGTAACTTTCCCTTACTTTAAATCCAGGGTGCCCATCATTGGTTACCTATACACAACCCACTCTCCGTCTTGATAACCAGAATGGCTAGAAGATTTAATACGATTGTTGACTGTCCCTCAAAATAAACTGTCAAGACATTGTGCTGCACTTTGGGAGATTGGAGCTGTGTTTTAAAATATATTTCTCTTTGAAAATAGTGTTTCAGGAGATGATGTAGAAGTATAAAAGACTCACCTGCGCTTACTCTAGAAACAATATTACTTGTCCTGAAAATGTAAGGTATAGCCATGCTTTTCTTCTTGCCCATGACCAATAAAGAACTTTATCAGGCTTGATTGACTGGAGGTGGGCATGTGCATGGATAATGACTACATTGGTGCACAGTATCCATGGCTTTGTATTATTGAAGGTTTCCTTTTCCTCATGGCGTCCTGGAAAAGGTATTGACAAATTTGTAAAAGGGTGACTGTAGCAGCTATGCAAAGTGAAATATGAATGTAAATATCCAAGTATTGTTTATTTCTTTATGAGCATAAAAACATTTCCATGAAGAAGCTTAAATAAGACTGTATTTTACTTTTTTTAATTGCAGCTCTATCAAATTGGAAAATGATTTGTCAAACAGTGAAGAAGAAGGCGGAGATAATGATTGCGATGATTTTGATACAAATTTTAGATGTGTTATGGCTGCAAAATCCTTTTGGTACGATTCCTGTACAGAGTTGCCCCCAATATCCAAGTTCTGGCATTCATTAAGAAAAAATATCAAAGTCCTTACTGTTGGTCTGGACATTGGATGTGATGTTATGGTTCATAGATCATTTGAAACAGGTGCACCATTTAATGTACAGGCTTCCAGATTTTACGTTGCCAGCCATCATAACCATTCACCATACTGCCTCAGAATTGTTCCTAGTTATAGGAGTCACTGTTCTTCACAGTATTTGGCAATGGCGGATTATACACTGCCTCCCTCTTCTCCCTCCTCAGCATCCTCGTCAGATGCATTTTGGTTAGAAGACTATGCTGTTTCTTTAAAATAAAACCCTATTATTTTTACAATCAGAAACGTAGTCTGATATTGCATTGACATGCAGTCAATTATGGACCATTTGCATAATCAATGGAACATGAAGATTTGAATTAAAAATAAAGCTGAACCCTGTCACATTGTCAGTAGTATTTTGTGGACGTTTTATTCAATTTATAATAATTCTGGACCTTCTGCAGTGGTAGCATTTATTCCAGAAACCAAATTAGTTCAAGGTATTTCTTCTTCACATAATTGTGGCAACTTTTTTTCCTGTCAGATTTAGTTATAAGTAGTATGTTTTGTGCTCATTAATCATGGTATAATAAAACTATATATAGACAATATCTATTTATTTAGGTTTGATTATAACATCTTAACATAGATGAAAAATGTTGTTGTTTAACATATCGTGAGTGATGTCATTTGTGAGGTCAAAAGTAGTATACAATGGGGGCATGAGTTGAGGTTAGCTTACCTAACCATAACTGGCAAATTTCAACATCTTTTAGGTTTTTGTTTTGTTACCTTACTTTAATCGTGTTCATTGATTTCTGAGGTTTTTCGTAATCTGCTTTAAGGTTGTTAAAACCAAAACTAACTATAGCTTCACTTTAATCTTTGGTTCTTTTCAGTGAATGTGTTTTTTTCATCATATTCCACATCCAACAGTTCCCTGAATCCAACCCATCATGAGTGGCTAAACCCTGCTGGCACGGTCATGCCAGCGGAAGTTGAACACGGGGTCTGACCTTTGAGCTTTATGTGGTAGTGTGTAAAACAATTCTATCATGAATATGACTATCTGCCAGAACTGAACTATCGCAGGATAATTGTGTACACAATATTAATAAATGCACTAGTATTTCCACTATTCAAAACTGTAAAGATGACTTTGAGTATCATAACACGCTGACATAGATGGTAGAAGAAATACTGTGCACTGCAACATAACATAATACAATCTTTTCACTGCAACCCACCATTTTTCCTTACTTAGCACATTGTGGGACTTACTCTGATGCATATGATTCATTTCCTACTGAAAAAGCTGCAACCTGTGAAAAAGGTTGAAGCAGGGACTGATTGTGTGGCAAAAAATTCTGCATTGAAATGAAGCCATTTAATGTTTGGTGTTGACCTACAGCACAATGACTATGCAACTGGCAAGATGACCCCCAGCACTTCCAGTATGACTTAAGGACACAGCTTTGCTCAGTCAAAGAGCGTCTTAATTTTTATTTACGTATTGAAAAATATATGTTCATTAACAAGGGCTCTATGCACCTGGCGTTTATAGAACTTAGCTCGCCTTTGTCAATAGACCAAAGCTATGGTTCTTATTAGCAAGAATGGGTGTCGACAGACATTCAGAAATTTCTTTACCATCTTCATTCTGAGCCGTAATTTCGTAAAATCTTTTAAAACTGACAATGCAGCCAGAGTCCCCTAAATCTAGGCCTTTTTCAGTTAACAACATACTCTCAGTAAAACTCAGGCTTTCTCTTACCAAGGGGTTGTCTTTTGTGAATCACAGTGCTTGTCTGAACATCTTGCATTGAGGAGGAAGCTTTTTATTTAATCTCAGGCATTCGTATTTAATTTTTCTTCAAAACTTGGGAAAATATCTCTTGCACTTGATCGCATTTTATGTGCTGTGTAGCCGGAGTGTGGCATTATGCAGACTCACACTTTCTCCACATTAAAGAGAATAGATTCTGTAGATGCCTTTTGACAATTCCCTCGGGCTGTCCCAATTGTTTTTGTGCCATTAATAATTCGCTTTATCTGCTCTAGAAGATTGATTTAAATTATCTCCCCTCTGCTATGGGTCTAAATTTGGACTAATCATGCAGCTAGTCTTAAAAAACAGATTATTATGGATAGTCTGAACTCAGACTATTTTATCAGATCTAACTGTGAAATATGTGAAGTCAATATGTGTTGGACTCAGCACACCTGCCTGATCTGTCTTCCAAATTTGATTCAATTTAAAGGATAAGACGTTTGTAAAGAAAACTTTCTGATGGATGCAACTGCCTGTGGATTCCTCACCTTTTGAATTACCCCTTGCGCGGCATTCCGCGGAAACTTTTTTCATAGCTCTTCCACGTTGAGGAGGACGTCACAATGGCACGGCTTGGCTTGCGACTCCGTATAATGTCATCGGAGCCATAAGAAGACTTTGTCGGCGTGCTGACATTAGTTCCCTTTTTTCCGCACCGTCGATGCGTAACGGTTTTCTAGGACTCTCCATTTCTCTGTAGTCTACTTTGTTGCAGTTGTATTTAAACTGTTTCTGCATGATGGCTACTCAGTAGAAGCCTGGTTTAAACCCTGTAGGGAATGTGGGGGCCATATGTCTGTCACGGACCCCCACAAAGACTTCCTTTGGTGTTCATCATCTGACCAAGACATTGAGGGATGCTCGTCGTGTCGTCGGATGAATGCAAAGGCCCTTAAAGAAAGAGAAGCAAAGCTGTTTATGGCTCGGGCGAGGAAGGAGAAGAGAGGTCGGAAGAGGACTAAGTCGAGGTCAAAGCAGATATGGATCCAAGCGTCACTCTTTGAAGGAGAAGTCATCGAAGTTGGCATCTCCGGTTAAACGGCGTCATAGGAAGGATGATATCCCGCCTTCACCGCAGGTGACTCCGGGGCATTCTCAAAAGCCGAGGGGCTCTCCGGCGCCCAGAGAAAAGTTTCCTGTGCCTCGGACCTTGCCGTTCCCGGATCCAGTGTCTCCGGCGCCGCAACCAGAACCTGCCTTACGACCTCGATCTATCCAGATCAGGTGGTTCCGGATCCATACCCGCCTTTCCCGGCTCCAGGGGCGGATCCGTAGCATTTTCTAAATGTGATGTATGGCATGTTTGCCAGGGTGGTTAACCCATCCGGCGCGCCGGCTGGTCCCATAGGACCGCTTTCCTATAATTTGGCGTTCCCCAACATTATGCCCAGGCGACCTTCATGCTGATGGCTCCGTCTTGGGCTCTTCCGACGCTGAGCTTCTCGACGCCAATTCCAGCCCAGGAGGGAAGGATGGACTTCTCTCCGGCACCGTCGGGCTCCGGTACCGTGCCGTCTCGACTTCGTGTGGGCCCGCCGGCTGCTCATGAAGGACTTGCATTGAGGCCGCCTCCGAGGTCACCGGCGCCGCGTCTGGCGCTACTGACGCTGATTCCTAAATTGCGTTCAAGAAGGGAGGCTCAGAGGCTTCTGGAAGAAGAGGAATTCCTGGAGCAGCAGGAGCAAGCTGAGGAGGGAGAGATTCTTTATACTGTGGATGACTTTGAAGGCCTTCAAGAGGTCAGTGGGCTGGACACTTCACAAGAGTAGGAGCTCTCCCAAAGCTCTTCCTTCTCAGGAGGTGGCCTCATACCACTCAGTTATAAGGAAGGCAGCCGACCTTTCGGATTTACAGTTGCCCAATGCGGAGGTCAGCTCTAACATTCTTACTGAGGTTCTGCACTCCCCTTCATCAGTGGTAGAGCCTTTGCTTCCATTCAACGAGGCTTGCACCTGGGGATCCAGCATTTTTGTCATCACACCCTTCACCTGAAAGCTTGGTGGTTCAAGCTTCATCTTCCTCAAAGCAGTTGGCAGGTTCCTTGCCCTCCACTCCGGGGGATAGGTATTCCAAGAAACTGGAACAGTCTGCTAAGAAGGTGTTTTCATCGGCTGGCATGGCCTTGAAATCTACCAATGCTACATGTCGGTTAGGAAGGTATATCCATGCTTTGATGGACACAGCTAAAGAGGTGGTTCCTAAGCTGCCAGTAGAATTTCGGGGTCTCTTCATGGAGGTACTGGCGGATACCCAGGCAGCAGCCCGTCAGGTGATCCAGTCGGGTCTCAATACGGCGGACTCAGTTGCTAGGGTGATGGGCTCTTCGGTGGCAACCAGGAGGCACGCCTGGTTGAGAGGATCAGGATTCTCTCCGGACGTTCAAGCCACGCTGTTGGATCGTCCCTTTGATGGCTCCAGGCTCTTTGGGCCAAAGACAGACTCAGCTCTGCAATGTTTTAAGGATAGCAGGGCTACTGCTAAATCGTTAGGCTTCCAGTCCCAGCCTAGGGGTTTTGGTTTTGGAAAGATTTTGTGGCTTTGGGAAGGCGATGCCATTTCGAGGCCGTCTGCAGCAGCAACAGCAACAAAACCCTCTGTATAAGTCATACAGAGGGAAGGGAAGAGGTCGTATGCGAGGGGTCGCTCACCAACAGGTCTCTTTCTCCTCCTCCTCCTCCCCTGTCCCCCCCACTCGTTCAGCAGGGAAGTAACTCTAGATCCCCCATCTTGGAGCATGTCGGGCCAGTAGGAGACCGGGTGGCCCATTTTCTACAAAATTGGAAATCTGTTACATCAAATCTTTGGGTTTTGAATCTTGTAGAAAATGGGTACGCCCTTCCTTTCCAGGAGTTTCCCCCTCCTTACCCTCCTCGCCAGGGCTGGTGTTTGGAGGACCATATGTTGCTTCTGCAACAAGAAGCCCTGTCCTTATTACAGAAAGGTGCAATAGAGGTGGTTCCGGGCAGGAAAGGAGTCAGGGATGCTACTCCCGGTATTTCCTGATCCCCAAAAAGGACTGGCGATTGAAACCGATCCTAGACCTCAGGGTCTTGAATTTTTACCTCAAGCAGGAGAAGTTCAAGATGTTGACCCTAGCTCAGGTTCTTCTGGCGCTGCAGCAGGAAGACTGGATGGTGTCGATCGATTTGCAGGATGCATATTTTCACATTCCCATCCTGAAGTCGCATCTGAAGTACCTCCATTTTACGGTGGGGTCTCAATATTATCAGTTTGCGGTCCTTCCGTTCGGTCTTACATCCGTGCCACGGGTCTTCGCGAAGGTGATGGTTGTGGTGGCAGCGCATCTCAGAAGGTCTGGGATTCCTGTTTTCCCCTATATGGACGACTGGCTGCTCAAAGCGAAGTCGCCAGAGATGGTGCTGCATCATCTGCATGTAACAACTCAACTGTTGTTCAACTTGGGTTTTTCGATAAATGTACCCAAATCTCAGCTGGTGCCCTCTCTGTGCAACCTGTTCATAGGGGCAGCATTGGATACTACTCTGAGTCGTGCTTTCCCGCCTCCTCAGAGTATTCCAGAAATCCAAGCTATGATCCTAATGTTTCAAGATGGAGCAGCTGTTCCAGTCTTGAAGGTTTTGCGCCTGCTCAGACTGTTTGCTTCCTGCATACCGATGGTCAACCATGCATGCTGGCACATGAGGGCACTCCATTGGTTTCTCCACAGGCAGTGGTTTCAACACAACGGGGATCTCAGGGAGGTGGTCAGAATCTCCAGAGACACTGCAGTGGATCTATTATGGTGGAGTGTTTCAGGCAACCTGTCTCAAGCGAAGCTGTTTAAACCTCCTTCACCGGTGGCCACAGTGATAACGGATGCATCCACTATGGGGTGGGGTGCTCATCTGGGGGATCTGGGGATCAAGGGTCTTTGGTCTCCAGAGGAAAGATTGCTTCACATCAATCTTCTGGAGCTGCGGGCTATACGTTTGTCTCTCAAGGCTTTTAATTCCCTCCCTTCATGGTCAGTCAGTTCAGGTCTTGACGGACAACATTACCGCGATGTGATACATCAAAAAACAGGGAGGGATAGGGTCATATCATCTCTGCAGAGAAGCTCTGTGGCTCTGGTCCTGGGCTCAGGACCACCAGATTTGTATAATTGCTAATCAACTGGCCGGGGTGCTAAATGTGCATGCGGAAAGTCTCAGCCAGCATTACTTGACCAATCACGAGCGGCTGTCACGACTTGTAATGTTCCTACCAGTTCTGGGTTGTTGGAGAAGTTCTCGACTTTGGTTCTTGAGGGTTCTGGTCTGTCCGAGGTAAGGGCGACCCTTTCTGGTAGCCACGGTGCTGCCAACAATGAAAAGCCAGAGCAGACTGTGCTTGCCAAAAGGAGTCCCAAGAGGAAAAAACCCCTGTTGAAGGCGGAGATCCAGGAACGGAACAGAAAGGAAGGAAAGAACCCACAAATAAGAGCAAACACCAGCAAGGAGTGGAGAATAGAAGGCATGAATTCCAAATAGGAGTGGAAGGTTACAAGGAATCCAAACTGCAACAGGAAGCCTCAATAGGCAACAAAAGTGTGCCAATAGGAAGCTAAAATACACCAAGCAGGAGCAAAGGTCAGCAACAGGAACGAGGACACACCAGCAGGAGCAAGGAGTGATGCAACGCAAGGCAATGAAGGATTCAGCCCCTTAAATACCCACAGGCAGGAAGTGATGTAACAGGAAGTAAGCAGTTGCCACCTTGGATAGGGAAAAGGAAATGTAAGAAATAGGAAAGGTTGCCATCTTGGAAAGGGTAAAACAAAGAACCTTCCCAAGGCCCTCTGGAAAACAAGACTGAGGACTAATGGGAAGAAGAAGTAACAAGATGTCACCAGGAGAATATACTGATAGCCGCAGTGCAATGTGCAAAACAAAAGGTGAGTGAAAATATGCCCTACAGAAGTACTGGAAGCAGCAGCTCCAAAATTGGAGCTGCTGTGTTCCTACTGTGTATTAATGAGCATTAACGGGCCGCTGCGTGGTGCTGCAGCATGCCCGACTAGACATAAGTGTCGCGGAGTGTAACCGCGATGCTGAAACAGCGGGTAGCCGTGCAGCACCGCGATGTGCCCGAGAATAAGGAGACGCTGCGGGGGCGTCGCAGGTTGCACAGCAGGCAGCACCATGGGCTGAGCCATGGCCCGCGGCGCAACAGTGGCGGTTTCATCCCGAGGTGGTCCACTGCATTTTCAGAATGTGGGGATTTCCTTGGTTGGACCTGTTTGCTACTCACGAGAACGCGCACTGCCTGTTGTTCTGCAGTCTCCAGTATCCGATGCGGGGAGCGTTGGGGGATGCGTTTCAAATAGATTGGAGCTTTCGGCTTCTTTACGCGTTTCCTCCCATACCCTTGATTCCCCACGTTCTGAGGAAGATTCGCCAAGACCGGGCCCAAGTCATATTGATCGCCCCGGATTGGCCAAGAAGGATGTGGTACACAGATCTTCTTCACCTCTCATCGCACCCTCAGCTCCGTCTCCCTCTTAGGGCAAACCTCCTCTTGCAATCGCAGGGGTAGGTTCTATACCCCCACCTCCATAGCCTGCACCTTCATGCCTGGAGATTGAACGGGGCAACCTGAGTTTTTTCTCTCTCCCACCAGATGTGCTGGATGTTATATTATCGACCAGAAGACTCCACCAAATCTGTCTATTCCAGTAGGTGGGCCAGATTTGTTAAATGGTGTAGAGAGAGTTCAGTTGATCCTTTGAAGGCCCATTTGTCTGATGTTCTTAGTTTTTCTCTTTCCTTGGCTCAGCAGGGTTGTGCTGTAGCGACTGTTAAGGGTTACTTGTCGGCCTTGTCAGCCTTTCTTTGTTTGCCAGACCAACCATTGTTGTTTAAGTCTCCCTTAGTCATGAGATTCATTAAGGGTCTCACTAATAGATTTCTTCCCACTCCTTTTATTATGCCTCAGTGGGATTTAAATTTAGTTCTTACTTTCCTATTGGGGTCTCCTTTTGAGCCTCTACATAGTTGTCAGTTGAGGCTTCTCCCATTCAAAACTTTTTTGTAATTGCGATTACCTCTGCCAGGAGGGTTAGTGATCTACAGGCGCTTAGTTCTAAGCCTCCTTTCACTACTGTCCATGCAGATAAGATGGTTCTCAGGACCAGAACTGCTTTCCTGCCTAAGGTGGTTACTCCTTTTCATCTAGGGCAGTCCATCACTTTACCCACAATCTATCATCCCCCTCACCCTTCCAAGGAGGAGGAGAGACTTCACCACCTGGACCCTAGGAGGGCGGTCATCTTCTACCTTGTCAGAACCAAGGACTTAAGGCTGGACGACCAGCTCTTCATTGGTTACGTGGGGAAATTGAAGGACAAGGTTGTCCACAAGCGAACACTGTCCAGGTGGATCATCCTGTGCATCAAGATCTGCTACGCCTTGGCCAAGAACGAGCCGCCTGAAGGTATTAGAGCTCATTCCACTAGAGCTAAGTCGTCTTCTTCTGCTTTGGCTAGAGGTGTCCCTGTTGTGGACATCAGCAAGGTGGCAACTTGGGCTTCCCTCCACACTTTTGCAAAGCATTACTGCTTAGATTCGGAGGTGAGGAGGGACGGCCATTTTGCATGATCTGTACTGCAGGATTTTTTGGTATAGGTAGTTGGACACCCTCCTCCGGGAGTGGGACTGCTTGGGGATTCAATTCAAAAGGTGAGGAATCCACAGGCAGATGTATCCATCAGATGAACAAGTTACTTACCTTTGGTAACGCTTTTTCTGGTGGATACAAGATCTGCCTGTGGATTCCTCACTGACCCACCCACCTCTTTGTTGTCTACCCACCTATACCGAAAAGAATTTTGGGTATGACAGTCTTGTCACTAGGAAATGTCTTTGTTTTTGAATTTCCAGTTTTCTTTCTTCTTGAATAGTATGTGCATATTTTGTATACTGTGTATACTTGTGAAATGTTGTCGGTTCACCCATTTGCCTCGAAGGCACGGTAAAAATGGGTGGAACTGACGTCAGCATGCCGACTAAGTCTTCTTATGGCTCCAATGACATGATTTGGAGTCACGAGCGGAGCCGTGCCATTGTGACATCCTCGTCGACATGGGAGGGCTATGAAAAAAGTTTCAGTGGAATGCTGCACATGAGGTAATTCAAAAGGTGAGGAATCCACAGGCAGATACTGTAACCACCAGAAAAAGCTTTACCAATGGTAAGTGACTTGTTCATTAGACCTGTCCACATTATGATGGTCTTCCCCCAAACCTTTTACCTTCACCCTCCTATTTTTCTGAATTCATTTTCCTGACCTTAGGAGTCTGCACTTTACTACTGCCAACCAGCGCTAAATGCTTGTGCTTATTTCCTAAAACATGGTAAAATTGGCTTACACCTGATTGGCATATTTAATTTATGTATAAGTGCCTTGTTAAATGGTATACCTTATACCTAGGGCCTGTAAATTTAATTTTATTAGTAGTCCTGCAGCAATTATTGTTCCACCCACTTCAGTAGCCCTTTAAAACATGTCTCTGGTATGTCATTGCAGCCGGTATGCAGTTTAACACTGCCAATTCGACTTACTTGGCAAAATAATCACCTTAAAAAGCCTTAAACTCCTCTTTTATTACATATAAGTCACCCCTACGGTAGGCCCTAGGCCACCCATAGGTTAGGTGCATTGTACTTAAAAGGTTGGACATGTACTTTTAATTTTACATGTCTTGGTAGTGAAAAACTCATAAATTCATTTTTCACTACTGTGAAGGATACCTCTCCCATAGGATAGCATTGAGTTACCTTATTACATTTAATAGGTGCCAACTTTTAATTAGGAAGAGGTACGAAAGTCACATTTGGTGTGTGAGAAATTGTAACTTAAAACTCCTTCAAAGGTAAAGTCAGGTTTTTAGTCACAATTTTGAAAATGCCACTTTATAAAGTTGCTATTTTCCTGCTCTATTTGGTGTCTACAGCTTGTTCCTGGATCATATGAAAAGGTGTAATTGGCAGTTGGTCTTTTTATATTTCTCACAGACAGCCACACAATGGAGGGATTAGGTGTGCCTAGATGGGCCATCACTGGCAGGGTGGGGCGGAGCTGGGCACAGCCCCACTTGCAAATCAATAGGCTATGCCTTGCCTTCACACAAAGGACTTTACACTAGCCCATTATGCCTGCAGCCTGGCTGGAGCCATGGCAGGTAGGCAGAAAATCCCAAGCATGTTTCAAATGGAATATCTAGAAACCTCTACTTCAAAGAAGGCACCAGGTATAAAATTAGGACCCTCAGACCCACTCCAGTTCTCTTTCTGGACCAGCTAAAGGACTCTAAGAGGACTGCCTGCTGCTCTGGCCTGCTGCGTTCTTCAGAAGACTGCTTTTCTGCACCTTGACGGAATGCTCTACTGCCTGAAGCCTGCACTGAGCCCTCAAAGACCTGCCCTGATGCTTGAGCCCAGTTTTACTGCTTGAATCCAGGACTACCAGAGTGATTCCAAGGGCTTGTTGTTGGCCTCCTGATCTGAGCCTTAGGGACAGAAAAGGCTACAACCATCTTGAACCTGCACCTGTACCCAGCCTGAGTATGTCCTGACCACCCAAGTGGTGCCTCACCAGGCCTGGACAACTGGAGCTGCCCAGATAGCTCAAATCCAAAACTTGGGACTTGGAACATTTTTGGCTAAAAAGTGCTCTGAGATCTGAAAGAAGACAGGCACCTCCCTGCTCGTCGTCGGTTAGCTTGACTTCGTTCTTCTCCTTAGCGGCAAATCCTTTGTCTGCAGCTCTTAACAGAAGGGGTATCCAGCTTTGTGGAGCCCTTGTCAGCTACAGCTTGTAGGTTCATCCCCCTGGGTATTTTCGACATCCAGAAAAGAGACTAAGCCTGAATGTAAAAATCTTCACCACAAGTTTGTCCAGCGGCTCCCCGATGAAGAAACCTCTTCCTCGGACACCACCAACAGCCTTGCCCTGCTAAACTTTACGTTCTCAGACATTTTTTCACAAAAGTTGTTCAAAGGTATGCGCAGACCAGGCCCAATCCACTCTATGTATCCAACCAACTCTCCATCTCAGTCTGCAATAACTTTCAACCTTGCGGGTCTTGCATGACTAGATGTCAGTGGTTGGTGCTTTATCTTTTTAGGTGCTAGTTTTCACCTTAAACTTAAAAAATTCATAACTCCAGTTTTACTGATTGGATCTTTGTAATTTTGGTGTCAAACACGGTATTAAAATTGACTCTATTTTTCTAAATTGGTGTCAGACATTTTCTTGTGTTGTGTGTTCACTTTATTACTGTTTGTGTGCTGCATAAATAATTTACACGTTGCCTCTAAGTTAAGCCTTACTTCTTTTGTGCCAAGCTACCAGAGGGATAAGCACAGGTTAATTTAGTTACTTTAGTGGTTCACCCTGACAGGGATTGTGGTTGTTGCATAAGCAGGGTTTCCATCGCACTCAACCAACAACCCAATTTCTCACATTAGTGTTCAGTGGTGGGTCCAGTACTTGTGTTTGTGCAGTACCATACAGTGATTTGTGTGACACAAAAATCTCATATCAATAATCTGACACCAGAGTGGAGTTCTTTTAAAATTCTTCTTAGTTTTAATTGGCTGTTTTTTCTCCTTTTTCTAAATTTAAGTACCCTACTTCCTTTTTCTACTACAGAGGTGGAGCTGCTTAACTTTGATAATCTCACTAGAGATGAGCTGCAGAGGTTCTGCAAGGACAGTTGGTTGAATGCAGGCAAGAAGGCCACAGAGTTGGAGTTCCAGTTAGCCCTCTGAGCCTATGAGGAGGTCAAGAGGTTGCAGTCCACACCAGAGGAGGACAGTCCCGAGGAGGAGGGACTGGACTTCGATGAGGGTCCAGCCATGGGTCCTGATCTGCAGGTGGAGCACAACTCACAAGTAGGAGAGGAGCCCCATGGGAGGACAGGAAGCAGTCTGTCTGCCCGGAGTCTGTCCCCAAAGGAGCTGGAGGACAGAAAGTTGGAGACGGAGCTCAAACTGCAGCTGGACAAGATAAAACTGGAAGCAGAGGAGAGAAGGAGTGAGACAGAGACAGCCTTGGCAAGAGAAAAGGCTGAAGCAGCAAGAGCTCTAGAAGAGAACAAGGCTGTGACTGAGAGGGCCTTCGCTGAAAGGAAGCTACTGATGGAGCATGAGAAAGGAGCTAGAGCCAGGCAAATCTTATAACCCAGCAGCAGTGGTGGCAGCATACCTTTAGTGTCCTCTGGAAAGGTGAGGGTCTGCATGCAGACCTAGTGCCCAGTTATGTGGTGGGAGATAATATAGACAAGTGGTCTGTCGGTGAGGTAGCCCTGGGGATGCACTGCGTCCCAGAGGAGTATCGGGGCTAGCTTATCGAAGCACATGCCCACAGTGGGGAGGGAAACACTTTCTACAGTGGAGGTGGGTGGCCTGATGAAGTACATCACTAGAAAAGCCATACGTTTCTCTAAATTTGGATTGACCACTGAGAAGTGCAATCGGAGGTTCAGGGACAGCCACAAGCTTCCAAATCAGTCTTGGGTGGATTTCTTAGACTATTCCAGCAAGGCTCCAAATGGCTAGGTGAGGAGCAGCAAAGTTGATGATTATGTTGGGCTATAAAACTTGATCTTGAGGAGCACATGCTTATTACTTGTTTTGCAGAGCTGCACCAGCACCTAGTGGATAGCAAGCTCAATGAGCCCAGGGAGATGGCTAAGGAGGCGGACCTCTGGGTCAGTACCAGTGTCCAAGAAGTTGTGGGGGGCTTTCACCAGAGGAAGGAGGGGAGATAAAAGTTGGAAGGAGTTCTCACAAGGCCCCCAAAATTAGTTCACAGGGGAAAAGGCCCCAGCCCCAATCTACCCCCAAAAAACGGGTTTGTAGACAAGAACACTGGTAAGTTTGTCCCTAAGTGCTATGAGTGTTACCAGATGCCAAGTGCCCCAATAGGGCTCTGCTCCCCACTGAGGGCGTAACCTTGGGTTGACCAGTGTAGCGCTTGTGGAGAAGGTGACCCCCAGATAATGTGTGGGAGACAGCTGAGGTTACCCTCATGCCCTTGGGTGACAGAGGGATGGCGCCCAAAGCCCACATGCCTTCTAATACTTCAAAGTACATGTAGTGGGTTACCATCAATGGGCAGAGGGTTGAGGCTCTGAGAGACACGGGAGCCAACATGATTACTGTTGGGTATCATCTGGTGTCCTCAGAGCAGGTGCTACCTTATACATTCCACCAGGTTGTAGAAGCAGACAACCATGAGCCACGACCCAGTGGCTCTGGTTTCCTTTGAATGGGGAGGGATCTCGGGTTCTCTTTGGGTAGTTGTGAACCCTGCCATGTGTGTGGATTATTTCTCAGGAAATGATCTAGAGTACACTGCCTGGAAGGAAGTGGAGCTCAGGTCACACCTGGAAATGTTGGGGTTACCATTGCTCATGACCACATGGTCCATGGATGCCCAGGAGGGGAGTTAAGGAAGTCTGGAAGAAAGGCTTAGGCATCTGCCAAAGGGCAGAGGGCATGGAAAACAGAAACTCCTACGTAACAGATGGGTGGGGCACCAAGGGAGACTGCCTCATAGCCTACCGGGGAGGACATTACCTCCCTTGGAGACCTGTCTGAGCTGCTGGATGACAAGTTGAGGGGGGGCCCACGAGGGAGTAGTTCTGCAAGGCACAAAAGAAGTACCCAACCCTAGAGGGCATGAGGCGGCAAGCTGAAGCCCAGGCAGCAGGTGACACCTCTGGAGATTACTTCATTTATTAGGGGAATGATTTCCTGTATAGTGAACCATCAGAGGCCCAACCTGCTGCTTGAACCCTGTTCCCCTGCTCAAACCCAGGACTACCAGAGTGACTCTAAAGGCTGGTTGGATGGCCTCCTGATCGGAACCTCAGGGACAGAAAAGGCTCCAACCATCTTGAACGCACACCTGGATCCAGTCTGAGTGAGTCCTGATGCTCCAAGTGTTGCCTCTCCAGTTCCGCATCCTTGTAAGTGGTGTTAAAGGTGCCCAGTTAGCCCAAATCCAAAACTTGGGACTGGCTAAAGAGTGCTCTGAGAACCTAGAGGAGACCGGGACCTACCTGCTCGTTGATCCACCCAAGGTGCATCACCGGTCAGCCTGACTTTGTGGAGTTTCTGCTACTTTCTTATCTGCAGCAGCAACTCCTGTTCAGCAGCTCTCCGCAGAAGAGGTATGCAGCCTTGTTGAGCTCTTGTCAGCTGTAGCTTGCAGCTTCACCCCACTGGAACTTTTTGACTTCTAAAAAAGAGACTGAGTCCAAATGTACAAATCTTTACTGCAACTTGTCCAGCGGCTCCCTGACGATGATGCCTCCTCCTCTGACACCGCCTGCAGCCTTGCCCCGCTGAACTTTACCTTCACAGGCATTTTTCCACAAAATTTCTTCTATGTCGAAGGTAAGTGCAGACCTAGCTCAATCCACTCCTTGTATCCCACCCACGCTCCATCGCAGTCTGCCTTATTTTTTGGCCTTGCCCTGGTCTTGCGCGGCTGGATGTCTGCAGTTGGTAATTTGATCTTTTAGTTTTCACCTTAGTTTTGTGCTAAGCTATCAGAGGGTTACACACATGTTAATTAGGTGACCTTAGTGGTTCCCTGACAGGGATTGTGGCTGTTGCTTGAGAAGGGTTTCAACCCCACTCAGCAGCAAGCCAATTTCTCCAAACAACATTTTTTGGTATCGGCAACGTACAGTGAGAATCAATATAGTTATCTAAACTATTGAACATATGGAACCCTTCCATTCTTTGGTTAATAATGCAGGGAAGCTTTTCTTGTTAACTCATTTTAGTTTAGGTACAGCACACGATTTTCTGCACTCCACAAAGTTTGGCTGCTAATTAGGATGTGATTGTATGTCCTTACAAATCTACCTTATTACAGATCATTATGCATTTTATAAAAAAAAATCTGCAAATTTGATGTTTCCTAGAAGTAGATTTTTAGTTCCTGTTCGTACCACAAACTACCATAACACACCTGCATAGATGCTAGAAGAAAGACTACACACTGGAGCATCATGTAAAAACAATTCTCATTGCAACCCCTGCAGTAAAAATTAATGTGGTATGATAACACGTTATTTAGAACAACTTTACTAATAAATGTTCATTATCACATTTATTGCTATAGTGCAAAGTTAAAACTAGATGTTATTACCACAATACAGTGTAGTACAATTAGCATGAGAAAAGATTGCTTGTTGCTTCATAGATTGCATGTCACATTGACTACACAGAGAAACAATTATAATAGTCACACTGCCTCTTCAAACTGATTTTACCTTACTGCACAAATTTAGCCCCTTCCGACTTGTGCTGTGATGCATTCAGGGAGTTAAATCAGATGAGGAGCTCTACATCCATCTATCTGGACTATTAGCCTACTAGTGGGCAGGACATTGTCTAATTAATGCTCAATTTGTTATCCATAATGGGTTAGCTATATGTTGATTAATAGGCCTTACCTTAGCCCATAGTGATGGTTTGTGTGACTTGAATGTCTTAAGTTTTTTCCTTGTGCATATTACAGTTTTGCACTCCCTGAACCATAACTTTCTGTTACCCATGTTTTTTCCATGCTTTTCTCAGGTTTTTTTTCTTTAAAGGAATAACAGTGTTGAACACGGCCACCATTTGTGAATCCAGCCCTTCAGTGCACAGCCATTAAGCATGTGTAGGCCTGTATCCATCTGCTCGTGTCCAATGTTGGGTGTGTGGTACTACGCTTGGTCCGTCCCCAGGGTATATCACCCTACCACTTGTGCATCCGAAGAGCCCCTACACTCAACCAGAGGCCTGATGACTTAATCCTTTGTTTTATTTATTTGCAAACTTGTGCTGTTTTTTAATTGTGCACCAATGACTGACCTTGGCCGTTCTTCAACCACCCTCACTCTCTCTGTCTTTTAGTATTGCTTACAGTGGAGTCTTGTGTGAAAATGTATTTTTATGAGATGGGATGATACTTCATCTTTTTTTCCCTGCACAGATGTGCACAAAACCTGGTATGCTGAAACATGGGCAAGTTTGTCCGGAGTGTGACATCCTTTGATCAATCTACACAAAGTGTGTCCAACTTATAAGTAAACCAAAAACGTATTTTCAAGAGAAAGTGCAGTAGAAACCATAGCTATAGCATTGCTATTGCAGATTTGGTGACCTATATACATATGTTTCAAAGAAAGAAATAATTCAGATGCACTCACCGAAGATGAGCAATATTTATTTCCACTACTGCTGTATAATACATGGGATTCTGTAATCCCTGTATAAACGGCAGTCTCTAATTTCTTTATAGTCCGCGACTTGTGACATACCCAGCTGCGGATTATGAAGAAAAAAGACATCAGAACTAGACCATTATATGTTGTTACAGTTGAGTTCTGACATCACAATGCCTGCTGCCAGAGACGTGCTAGCACCCGAGGTGAAAGGCAGGTGAGGACAGGGAGCATAATTGCAGCGGCTGTTTAAAGCAACCAAAACAGACGTTACTTTTCTTTCTTCTGCTCTATTTTAAGCAGAGGGATTATGTTTATTTTTTGCGCTCCTTAGATAGAGGAAAGCTAGAATCTTTCTGGATGATTCTACACATTCCGAGCTACTGCAGTTTTTTTTAATGACTTGTATTGAACTATTTCTAATATCTGTTTACAGCAATTATCTAACAGTTTTTGATGTGTTTCATTTTGCACTAGAGGTTTTATTTTTATTCTTTATGTTTGCAAACATGCCCGCTCTTTCATATGAAAGAGCTACGCATCAGGTTTTTAAGTGGTTTGTGGAAAAAGTGATGGTGTGGCCATGTATTATATGGGATAAAGTACCCGCTGGCGTACATGAAAGAATATTGCAAGTCACCTCGGAGTTCCATAACCTTATAAAGGAACCCGGCCTTCTGCCTCATTCCTCTAAATGATTATGGAACTCCGAGGTGACTTGCAATATCCTTGTAATGTACGGCGGGGGTACTTTATCACTTATATGATAGATAATTGTGTATTATGATCTAGTAATACAAATGAGGGGTTCTGATGGCGAAATTACCTACGAGGTTAAAGAGCACATGGTTCATAAGTACCAGAACCCTGACATCGCGTTATTGGATCATATTCTCTATGTTACCTGTTTTGCATTTTTTATGTTACATTCTTATTTGGATTCAGCTTGGGTGACAAAGGTGCCATTTTTTGTTTTCGACTGCTGTCTGTCGGCATACCTATCATTTGGAATGCATAATATACAGTTTGGGCCCGATTCCGATCTAGTTCGGAAAGCATTCTGACCGAATCAGATTTGGAATGCTTTCCGAACGACTCGATCGCGAGCCCTCCGAGCGACGGAGTACGATGCATCCCATGTTAAACCCAACCGAGTCGTTCGGAACGCTATCCTTCTGAACGAAGCGTCCGGAAACAGCACCGATGCGACCGACTCATTTTTAAGCGCTCAAGAACAGCATGCTGGTCACGAATCCGACTCGTATTAACACACGAGCAGATGACGCTGCATGAGACTCGTTTCGGAACCGTGTCTGTCTGTGTATCAAAGTCAAGGGAGGGAAGTCAAAAACTGTCAAAACAACCATTGGCAACTCCCCAACAAAAAAAACAAAAAAAACAAGCCACACCCACAAATCCACCTATACAAAGGGCCAACACCATGACCATGATCGTTTGCCAAAACTGCAGCTAGGTCCAAGGAGCCACCACCACACATTCCCTGCTCTCTGCCTCACACACTTCACACACCACACAGCTTGCACAGATTTTACTTCATACAAAACCACACAAACACACACTCTTTTTCATATTCACACTCACCTCCACACTGACCCTCACCTTCACATTCACCCACACCATGGCCAAAAGGAAGCAGCCACGTTTTACAAAAATTGAGTTGGAAGTACTTGTAGACGAAATTGTCAGAATAGAGCCACAGTTATTTGGGAGCCAAGTCCTTTCCCAGAGAAATAAGATGTGGTAGAGGATAGTTATCAAGGTGAATGCTCAAGCACCTTGCCTGCGCACAAAGGATGATATCAGGATCAGGTACTATGATGTGCGAAGGAGGGTCAGGAAGCTGATGGGCAGGGAACACCCCCTAAGCCAGCAGCCTGGCGGTGGCCCTCCTGCACAACCTGTCCACTTCACCTCCTGGGAGGAGAAGGTGCGTGACATCCTTCCGCCGGAGGCTGTCTATGGAATACCGGGGGCAAGAGCGGTGAGTACACAATCCACATTCAAATAAAGTTATTAATTACACCCCTAGAGCCATCACTGTAAAGGATACAGACAAAGGACAGTATAAACGTATAAAAATTAACTAGATTCTAAGAGCATGTGATGTGTATGTCAGATTGATAATAAAAATACCTGAAATTAAATTGAAAATGCACTAAACTATAACCATGTACATACTTCTCACAAAATCACACCAAGGCCTTGTGCTCCAAACAACATGCACCAGTGTCAGACATCTTGACCGGTACTTTTCCACTCACTCACAGGAAAGCTGAGTCACAGGTAGGGTGTTTGGGATGGCTGGGACGGTGGGTGTGGGCACAGGCACCATGGGACTTGTAGTCGCAGCAAACACTCCTCCCCACACACAGCCCAAACAGACCCACTGGAACTATGCGACCCTCACAGTCAGTGGAAATGTACTTGCAAGATGGCTGGCACTGCTGCATGGAGTTGGGAGCACAAGGCCTGAGGGGAGTTGTAGTCAAGTCAAACTACACGCACCAGTGTCAGATATCTTGGCCGGTACTTTTCCACTCACTCACAGGAAAGCTGAGTCACAGGTAGGCTGTTTTGGATGGCTGGGAAAGGGGATGTGGGCACAGGCTCCATGGGACTTGTAGTCGCAGCAAACACTCCTCCCCACACACAGCCCAATCAGACCCACTGGAACTATGCAACCCTCACAGTCAGTGGAAATGTACTGGCAGGATGGCTGACACTACTGCATTGTGTCAGGAGCACACGGCCTGAGGGGAGATGTAGTCAAGTCAAGCTACACTCACCAGTGTCAGACATCTTGATAGTATACTTCCATTCAGTGTCAGGTAGCCATAGGCCCAGATGAGTTGCTTGGGCAGTGTGGGAGAAGGATTGTTTGCATCGACTACATCTCCGATCAGGCTCTGTCCTACACACACCTTTCCCCCACAGCTCAACCATGCCACCAGGAAAAGTGGTGTCTGGACAATGAAGGCAAGTGTACTTGTGACTTGTAACAATAAAATGACAGAGACTGGGGACTGATGTTTGGAACAGAAGGCTATGAGGGGAGTTGTCTCAAAGTCAGACACTAGTTCCCAGTGTCAGGTAGCAGGCAGTGACATTCAGACACACTGTGAGGTAAGCACATGTCCTGTTGTCCTGTTTGCGCAGGGCAGGAAGGTGTATGTAGGACTGGGCCTGATGGGACTTGAAAGACCAGCAAACACTCCTACACACACAGCACAACCACTTCATCGGGGGCTATGTCTACCTCACATTGAGTTCATGTGTACTAGCAAGATGTCAGACACTGGGGACTGCTGTCTGAGCCATCACACCTGCCACATTTGCCTGTGTGCTACAAACACCAGCCACCATTGACAAATATCTTGCAGATACACTTACAATCATTATCTGGACAACAGTCTTCCTGGTGGGGCTGGGTGGGAGGAGGTGTGTAAGTTCTACAAATAGAGAACTCATACATCAGAATTTCATAGTTCATTGCCAGAAAATTGCAGAAAGCTGAGTTTGTGAAATCAGTTGTCCATGGAGTCAATATACAAAGTACATGATCTCTGTAGCCACAAAGTTAACCAGTCACACAATTTTGCTACTCGCAGACATTCACATATGTACAATGAGATGATTACAAGAAGCACATCAATCACTCAATTCACACAACTTTCGGGCTAAGTTAACCGAATGTGAGTGTGTAGGCAGCCACACCAATGTGACTGCTAAAGACATGCACTAAGACCAGTAGACAGGCACAAAAAAGTACCCACATAGGGAGAGAAAGTGTATGTATCTCACTGTGAAAGTAAGGATGTGGATAACTTAAACACACCTGTGTCATTCACAGGGTGTCAGGAACCAGTTAATGTCTTTGTAGATGTAATGTAAACTAAATACAACAGGCCCATTTATGCGCATAGCTGGACATGTCCATCAATCCCTGATGAGGAGGAGGCCCATAATCTCTCCAGAATCCTTCATGCATATGAGGATTCACAAGGAGAGTTTCGCCAGGTCTTTGGGATCCTCAGTACCATGCAACAGCAGCAGGCATCCCACTATGAGAAAATGGAGAGGTACATGGACAAAATTGATGACCAGACTGCGGTGTATAGGGACATTCTCACCTGCCTCCGCCAGATTGTCACCAACATGTCCACACCTCCCTGTGTACCTACCACATCCAGTGCAACAACATCTGCACCAGCCACAGGGAGGGATGTGGACTCTGGCGGAGAGCAGCCTGCACCGCTGCTGCCTGCACCTGAGGGTCCCTCAGCAAAAATGTGGAGTCAGTCCTCCAAAGAAGAAACAGTGAGAGACAGATGGGTACGCATCACCTCCAGGAAGTGATTACCTGCTCCTGATATTCTCTATTGTGTGCCAAGCATTCACTTTGTTGACTGTCACTGTACTCTCCCACATCGGCTGGAAGGTCTAAGTTGGACTATGGACTCAAATAACTGTGGATCTACTTTGGAATACTTCATCTACAAACACTACCAATTCCTATCTGCACTTATTTTTTACTTTTCTGTTTGAGTACACCATCATGATGTTGACTGTTTTCATCACATTATGCACTAAAATAAATCACTCTGCACCCACAAAGTGGTCATGTCGTGACTTTGCATGCAAAATCTAATTGAAATGTTGTTGACAACATCAAAGACAAAAGTGTCTACAACATTGGTAACACATCACTTTAAAGAGGAAAATTACTCGCTTGGGAGTATATGTACCTTGTCACAGCATGATAGATTGACACCACCAGGTCATGACACAACCCGTAAGACATGTTACAGATGCAATCCAAGTCTATTGCTTAAAATACTAACACTATTATCAAGCACAATAAGCAAACATTGTCAGCAAACCAGTGCATCATGGAGCATGTTCAGTTTCAAAATAACCTTTGAATGTGTGAAAACAGACACGGCACAACTCATTGTGTAGCACAGGTTGATTTTCCTGATACAAACTTGTGCCTTAACCCAATTTCAAAGGACAACACACAGTGACAAAAGGCTCTTGAAGTAAAGAAAAATGTCCATCAGTCCAAAAGGAAGTGCGCGCCATGGATTTACAAAACAGTCCAATGTTGGACTAGGTCACGGTATCAGGGGTCTGGTGACGTCCCAACTTGCAGGTTGACATGGCAAAGTATCCTGGTAAGGAGAAGCATAGAACAGAGTTAGGCACACAGGACTAAGCCTGTTCACTTTAGCAAAAAATGTCATCTGAAGCACAAGATTTTCAATGTGGACACTAGCTATGATTCACAGTAACACTGTACATGTCAACTTTTCCATCTAAAAATTTTTTATCATACAACTAACATCATGGCAATTTTCAAACACTCACAAGCATACATACACATTGTCCACCTGCAACACTACAACAAACACTTGGGGTAGTCCCCTACTGTCATTGCATACCTACACTCATGTGAAAAGGTTCTGGATGTCTCAAATCCACACCATCATCATCATTCCCACTGTCATCATGTCCCAGCCCAGGATCATCCCTTGCTGGCGGCTGTTGGTCTCCGTCATCCTGTATGAGTGGTATTTCCCTCCGTATAGCCAGGTTGTGGAGCATGCAGCAAGCTGTGATACTGTGGCACACCTTCATTGGTGCATATTGTAGTGCTCCTCCCATCCGGTCAAGACAGCGGAATCTTGTCTTCAGGGGGCCAAAAGTCTGCGCAATGACTCGCCGGCTCCTACCATGGGCCTCATTATACTGCACTTCTGCAGGGGTAACTGGGGTACGGAGTGGTGTCAGTAACCAAGGTTGGTTGGGGTACCCAGAGACTCCTACATTGAAAATAGAAAATAGATTCAGTTGTTGGTTAACAGAGCATTATCTGACATACAATCGACACACAACACAACACACACATGCCACATCACCTACCAACAAGCCAGGCACGGTCAGGTTGTAGCTGAGACATCAAACGGGGGATGGCGCTGTTCCTCATGATATATACATCATGTGCAGATCCTGGTAAATGTGCACAGACATGGGAGATGGACATGTCCGGCAAACAAACCACCTGCACATTGATGGAGTGGTAATGTTTGCGGTTGCGATACACCACCTTATTTGCCTGTGGTGGTATCAATGCAATCAGGGTGCCATCAATCAAGCAAATTATATGGGGTATCCCTCCCAATGCATAGAAGTCACCCTTGATGTCTGCCAAATCACCAGGTGTAGGGAACTTAATGTAGTTTTCCAAGTAACGCAGCAATGCCCCCAAAACATCATGAAGAACACGGCCGAACATGGTCTGTGACATTTCACCAGATGTTGCCACTGTGTATTGAAAATGAACCGGTGGCAAAGACATGTAAAGCTGCCATAACCTTCACTTTGGGTGTCAGGCTGCAGATAAGCTGACAACTGCACAGACAAATGCTCGATGATTGGCCTGGTGAATCGGTACTTCCTGATGGTGTCACGTTATTCCATGGTCTCTAGGTCTGGGAAGGGCCTGCGCACTGAAGGTTGACTGCGATACCTATGTGATCAGTGTAAACACAGTTGGTGTCAGGTCGCAATGTGCAAAGCAACATGTATTCAGACAAACTGAACATTAAATGTGAACACAACTGAAGCCACAGATGATTTGAAATACAAATTCAATTTAAAAAGGATGACCTTAGATACATCTCACAGCATCAGTACCCTACCCAGACATGTTACCAAGGTATGGTGACACATAATTTATAGTGGTGTAGTGTACAGATCACTAGTGTCTGACATCAGCAATGTGAGAAAGCATCACATACTCAAATGTTCCAAATAAAAATTAATATACTTTTATGTTTTCATGAACAATTACATGTTCAATAGGTAGACAGGATAGGAACATGTAATGCAAGAGATGTATGACACCTGATATACATATCATCTCACATACGTAATCATGCCCACCAATGTCACAGGTTGGACACTGTCATGTAGTCATGTCTACATTACACATACAATCCTATACACAGACTATTTTCAATGTTGAGGATGCTAAAAAATGTAACAACACCATACACTGCAGTTTTGGTCACACAGATAGAGTAATAATTCACATATCACAAACAAGCTGAAGGTGCAAAATAATTTCACTGTCTACTCATCCAATGATAAAAGCTTTAGTCATTACTTACACAACAGACATCTACAGTCTGAAATGACAACAGTTGCACTATGTGTCATACAGTCCACAAATGCAGTGACAAGCCAATAATGCAAATGTACATTCACACAAAAAAAATGGGCACTGTGACCAATACTATGCGGATAACTGGATTTCTGTCCCAACATGCCTGTATGTGCAAATAAAACAGTCTGTCATGTGCCCCTCAACTTTTGCTCCTCATGGGAGTGCGTCGTATCCATTTAAAGATCACTGTTATAAGTGAAAAAGTGCATCAACACATGCAATGGACAAAAATACAACAATCTCAGCTGTTTGTGCTCGGACGACAGATTATTCAAAGGACACCGTTGACGCATCCGGACCGATTAGGTCAAAGCCATTGGCTGTTGGTTGTTATGGTGAAAGACGCGGGTGATTATTCAAAGGACACGGTAGCCGCATCCGGACCGATTCATTCACAGCCACTGGCTGTTGGTTGTTATGGTGAAAGACGCGGGTGAGTAGTCACAGGATGCGGTAGCCGCATCCGAACCGATTCGTTCACAGCCATTGGCTGTTGGTTGTTATGGTGAAAGACACTGGTGAGTATTCAAAGGACGCGGTTGCTGCATCCAGACCGATTCGTTCACAGCCATTGGCTGGTCGTTGTTATGGTGAAAGACGTGGGTGAGTATTCAAAGGACGCGGTAGCCGCATTCGAACCGATTAGTTCACAGCCATTGGCTGTTGATTGTTATGGTGACCGGCGCGCGTTTGGGCTCATGTCATCAGCGCATGGAAACCGACTCCATTACCCCCCTTAACCAATGTATCAAAGTCAATCGCGGTCAGATGAAGAGTATTTGAACGTCGCGGTAGGCGTGTCGTTTGCAAGCAATGTTAAGCATTGGACCGATTCGGACAATGCGACCGATACAAAACTATCACTTTTGATGCATGAATTTGAGACCGCCTCTGCTGTTGAGATATAAATCTGTCTGGTCCCTAGAGACTGCACTTGCCTGCCCTACCTGCTTCATTCCTGGACCTACCCATCTCTCTGCTGCTGTTACCACATCCTCTGGTAGCCACTATGGCACTGACACAGTCCAGGGCCCCAGCTTTCTCTGAGGAGGAGAACCAGGCCCTGCTGGACACACTCCTGCCACTGCACTGGCAGAGGAGCAGGTGAGTGAGGATAACAGTGCATTGCCCTTTGCCATGTGCAATTACCATGCACTACTAGCATTAGGAATCTCGTGCAAAAAATTAAATTGGGGTTTTTCAAAGTTTAACAGTGTGCAGGGAACTGATTTGGGCAGGTACACTGCTGTAGAAGTGTGTGTACTGAGGCAAACATATCATCCCTGTTCTCATGGTAGAGAGTTGTCATTGGACACAGGACTAATGCACATGATGCCACATGTATTCCCCTTAGGTATTTTTGCCAATCTGACCATGACCTATGTGTAGTAGTGTACGACTCAGAAACATGACGCATGTAAACTAAGGGACTGTGGCCATGTCATTCTTACAGGTCAACTTCCATGAGAAGGCAAGGATGTGGCTGTCCATCGCCAAGAAGGTGTGTGACGTGGGGTTTGCATATCGTTGTGTCCGTCATTGCCGCAAGAGGCGGCAGGACCTTCGAGGCTGGACCAAAAGGATAGCTGAGGTCCAGGTGGGCCTGTCACAACCTGGCAAGAGAGGCGGGCGGCGAACCTTGACCCCCTACATGCTCCACATCCTAGTGGTTGTCTTCCCTGACCTGGATGGGCAGTTGAAGGCCAAACAGAAGCATGGAGGGGGTGAGTATGTGCCTTGTCGCACTTCCATCTTTAATCATGCATGTTGTAAGATCTTAGCCTAATGGCACTTTTACAGGTCGTAAGTCTGCCAAACGTGCAGTTATTTTTGCCAGATGCATATGCAGAAGGATCAATAGATGGCAGGTAATGCCCCTTTCATCAGGGACATGTGAGTAAGTTATGTTCAGGGTAGCAACAGTGCCATGCACATGTGTTCTTCCAAAATTCTGAACACATGTTGATGAGCTTCCATCATCTCCTTGTGTTTGCTTTGTTCGCCCTAAGTTGGCAGGGTATGCCCAGACGTGGGTCCCTTGCTCACTTTGCCACTGGATTCAAGCTAGCCTGGCTGATGAGGGCTGTTAGCCCGAAACCGGTCCCAGGATGCTTGTTTCCGGTCCAGGGAAGACATGGCTTGGCAGTTCGGGCTGGACTGTTCCCATGAGGCACTGGGTCAAGACTGATTTGAATATAGCTGTGTCTGAACTGGGGTGGCGAAGTGAGCTAAAGAACGATGATGGATTCAACCCAGATCTGTGACTGGGGGTGAGTGTCTGAAAAGTTTCAGCGCTCCGTCCATCATCTCCTTGTGTTTGCTTGTTTGCCCTAAGTTGGCAGGGTATGCCCAGACGTGGGTCCCTTGCTCACTTTGCCACTGGATTCAAGCTAGCTTGGCTGATGAGGGCTGTTAGCCTGAAACCGGTCCCAGGATGCTTGTTTCCGGTCCAGGGAAGACATGGCTTGGCAGTTCGGGCTGGATTGTTCCCATGAGGCACAGGGTCAAGACTGATTTGCATATAGCTGTGTCTGAACTGGGGTGGCGAAGTGAGCTAAAGAACGATGATGGATTCAACCCAGATCTGTGACTGGGGGTGAGTGTCTGAAAAGTTTCAGCGCTCCGTCCATCATCTCCTTGTGTTTGCTTCAGTGTGAATCCCATAGCTTGACATGTGTCTGCACATTCACTGATGGGTGAGCCTGTTCTCAATGTGCTTTGAACAAATCATTGAAGTATGTTGTGATTGGAGCAATCAATTATGGGAAGCCCATGCTAAACATTTCGCCATAATGTGTTGTCTATGTTCAGGCCTAGATTAGTCCTTGTGCCAATGTTTTGTCCCAGACGTGCTGCTAAGTGTAATCACATGTACCCCATGGGACAGGTCACACTGACCTTACCCATGATATTGTTGAAAATTACATACTCACTATTCTAAAGAGTGAGTCCATGTGTCTGACTCTGTAAGGGTGAAAACACAAGCCATTCAGTGTCAGACACAGGTTGTCACTGATGGAAACTTGGCTGCACTTGTGAGGTATGATGTGAGGTACATAGTCACAAAATTTGACATGTGTGTCAATGGTCTTGACTATTCCAACTTGATGGCTTACTAAACAATGTGTTTGTTGCATCACTGTCTGATTCAGAGATGTCAAATATGCATTGAATTTGAGTTGGGTACCAAAATGAGATGTTAAACAGGAGCAATAACAGCAGTAAAAAGTGTGCATAATGTGCAATCAAAGTGAGCGACATTCAGACTTGGTCCATACAAATGGGGACTAGTGCAGTCTAGCCAAGATTGTTCCAAGTGTTGACTGTACTCATGATAAATATTGGTTCAGTAACAAGAGTCTCTACAGTCATTGCACCCAGATGTGCCAGTGGAATGGTGTTTCACCTAAGTCATTGTGAAGCTACAGTCATCAGACTTGGAAGTTTGTAGACCATTTTTTACATCTGTGAAACTGAAGCTGTTTTCAATTTGCAAAAACGTACTGAATCTGCTACATGACACCGTGCATAGATGACACAGGACAATGTGCCACATGGCTGTCAGCCCAGCTATGCGTACTGCCTTGGTGTCTCCCCAATAGCAGTTATATGTGTGAACTGACAGTAGAGAAGCTAAGCTACAGGACAAATGTGATAAATCACTGTCAACTGTGTGACATGACTCATGCAATGACTATGCATTGTGAATGTTTGACTAGGTATACGTCTGAGCTGTGACATATCAGCCAATGGTTCACCATTTGATGACTAAGGATAACAGAATGTATACCATGTCTCAATGCAAATCTGAGATTCATATTCCCATTGTGATGGCAATACTCACTTGCAGGAGATTAGACAGAAATGTCAGGACACAAGACCGTCATGAACACAAGACAAAACATCCCCTGCTACAGACTCCATTAGTCAACCTTGTGGTTAAGTACTTTGATGTTGATACACCCAATGTTGCTGATCACATCATGTGTGATTAAGCAATGGTTAACTGGCAGACTAACAAGTGCCATGTATGTTAATGTAGCTAGAGCTAAAAGCAAAACTCAATGTTAGGTCTGATATCTTGGATCTGTGAACATTTGTGATGTTACCTATGTGTCAAGTACATATGGATGACTCATGAATATATGTTTTATTCTTGCTCACAGCATCATCAGCGGCCACCGGAGGAGACAGTGCCACGGATGAATGGGGAGCAGTACGTCAGTCTGGGTCCAGTGAAGAGTCGTCGGAGGGGGGACCCAGTGACGGAGAGGGTGAGTGGAGCCTCACTGGAAGCTGCTCTGCAACTCCATCTGCAGGGTCCGAAGCAGATTACAGCTCCGGTGACGACTCCCATGTGGTGGTGGTAGACACAGTGACTGCATCAACAACCTCAGAGTCCACCACCACTACCATCGCCACCCTCCCAGCTGCTCCCATTACCAATGTCCGTGGCCGCTCCTGTGGCAGGGGAAAACTCTTCTTTGGGCCAGGCACCTCACCCCCTGCACCTGTCTCCCCTGCTGCCCTCAGTGTGGAGGCCAACGACCTCCTGAGGCAGATCTCTGTGGGGCAGACATCCATGCCGAGTGTCCTCCATGCACACAGCACTCTTTTGACAGATTTGTCATCGTACATGGAGGGCATTCACTCTAACATGTCTGCCCTACAGAGAACAAATCAGGCTATGGCCTCTACACTGACGGCAGCACTGTCCCTTCTCCAGCAGTACCTCCCCCTCTTACCTCTTCCTCACCCACTGTTTCAACTACCCTCCCTGACACAAGCACATGCAAACATACACAAGCACACACCTCAACATCCACACGCAGCACACAAACACACAGACAGAAGTTGCAAACCACGCACTCTCATGGGACAGACAGCACACTCTACCAGGGACACGACAGAACATGACACACATGCATCCAGAGACACTCTGCATACCTTATAACCCTCTGCCTCCACAACCCCTACCCTTTCCTCTCCCGTTCCCCCCCCCTCAGCCCAGCCACACACCCTTGTTCTCATAGAATTCTTCCCTCCCCAAACATACACCCCCAAGAAAAGAAAGTACCTCCCACCTGACCCAGCATCTGCCCCCTGCCCCCTGCCCCCCAAGAAACAACAGAAAACAAAAACTCCCGTCTGAAAATCCCACCGGTCCAAAGATAAAACATTCACTTCTGCAACCCATAGCTCCCCAGACATGCCCAGTACCTCTGTCTCCAAAAAACCCACCACAAAAAAGACCTCTCCCATCCCCATTCCCGACACACCCCTCAAAAAATACAAAATTCCAAAATTAGTTCAGGTCACCCCATCCCCAGCTCCATCTGCCCATACCACTACAGCTGCCCCCTCACAAATAGAGCCACCCGCTGCAGTGGAGTCCCACCCCACGCCATCAGAATCTACCACTGCAGTGGACCCTGACACCCCTCCTGATCCCACTCCTCTCAAAACCCAATCCAGTTCCCATTAGTTTGTCCCCTTTGGTGCCTGGCATGCCCCCTGGATGGCCCTCCCAGGGGAGTTGTCCCCTTGCAGAAATTGTGCAGGCAAGACTAGGTGGGCATGATGTTTCATGCTCATCAGGACAATGTACAAGTCAATGGCCTTTTGCTATTCATTGAAGTTTTATTTTGAGGGTGAATAAAGCATGTTTTTATTTTTGTTTACAAATTTCTGTGTCCACAAACTTGTTTTTGAGTTAACTGTATAACATGTACAACAGGTAGTTTACATGTACAATGATGTTAGTATGGCATGGATTGCATATGTTCAATGGAGTATGAGCACTTTGACAGTATATATTCAAGAATGTTGGGTCTACATTTCCTGGGTGTCATTGCCATCTTCACGTTTGGATAAGAGTGTGACCTGAAGTCACAAACCTTTTAATTGTTTTTAGCACACTTACACATAATCATGCTCTCATTTGTCAACATAGTGCAAGTGTCTCAAAATGCAACAGTTTAGGCGAAACATGCTGCATATGTTTGTGATGTGCAGAAAGGCACCTGTCTCATCTATTCACCTGGATACATATGGATGTTGACTGCATGGCTGGGACTTTGGGCACACCCATTTACACAAACTGATGTTACAAGACATGTATGTGACTTGAAGGTGGTGAATCAATGTATGTGTCTTCTTCAGATCTTGTAGAATAGAGGCAAGGTCAACCTTGCATCAGGTGGCATGCCACTGTGGGCCAAAAAGCCATCATGGCTGTGAACACATCTGGTGCATTTCCTGAGCCCATAGTGAGTGTAAGGTGAGCAGTATTCTCACAGTCTTCCAACCCTCTGCCTCGACAGGACTCCAATTACTGCAGGTATTTTTATTAGGCAAGGTGTGTGTTGTTTTAATAGTCTATTGATTACTCATTGACAAGCAGTTCATGCCATCCTGCTTTTGTTTTGTGACATTACAAGTATGCTGTTACAAGGGTGTTGATTTGAGCTTAGATTGATGCTGTTCCATGTCACACCAAGCTGAGCTATGAGTGCTGTGAAGTCTGTTGAATTTCCAGGTGATACATGTGGTAAGGCAATTGGACAGTGAGTGCACAGAAAGGATGTGTATCTGTCCACTGTGCAGATGCTCCAAGATCAGGAGTCTCCGACATGCCCTTAGTTGCCAAACATGGGAGGATGTGTTAATGGGAATATGCGTACTGGCTGCAGATGTATAGTCAAGGGTTCATGTAGCATGTGCTGAGCTACCTTCAACAAAGGTAAAGATGAGAGTGACTAGTATTTTAAATTTTGCTTTGAGTGGAGATACATACGTCAAGGTGGCAGGACAATTTTAGTGATTGACAGAGAGTGTGAGGTAGGAGTTGAGTGCATAGGCAGGCCTTGTGTAGGAGAAATGAGGTATACACATCCACCCTATGTGAGTGTTGACAGATAGAATAATGTGACTCGGACTATGCAACTGGTTAAGTCCTGTACAAGGTATAGGATGAATAGGTAGATATGATAGGTGTTAAAGCACTTAGACAAGGTTCTATTCGGGCAGGAGGCGAGCTGTAGTCTGTGCCTCTACAGTGAGGGATGACTGTAACCATGGATTTGTAATGAGTGAGGATAGTTGTTGATGTGCATACATCAATGGTGGTATTGTGCATGTAAGTCATATGTGGATGTGACAGGGCCCCAGTGAGACAAAGTTCAACTTGTCATTTTTGACAAAGTGGATAAGTGTATGTGAAAGGTATACGCCAGTTGTGTACTTTGGTGTGCACAATGGTGAGATGTATGGTGTTATATAGTTGATGTATGTTGTGTTTGCATCTGTGTTTCAGAAATGACAGACTGTAGCACTTAAGCAGAGTGGTGTGTGTGTGTGTGTGGTGATCTGGGACTGACTGAGGACATATCCATTGAGCAATGCAAGTACCTCTTTGTTAGATGTGGTGATGTGTAAAGTGTGCATGTCAGAGTGGGCAGTGATGCTGCACGTTGTGATATGCGTGCATTACAAGACATCACAGAGGGTGCAAGTGTTGAGGAGCGTGTTCCTTTTTACATGTTACCTTTGACGTCTGTTGAGGAGGTGATGAGTACAGTACATTGTGTATGTGAGAGTTGTTGTGTACATAGTGATTGTAGGAAAGTAGGATCTGCTTCTTATGGTTACCCCCACTTTTTGCTTTTTGCACCCACTGTTTTGACTAGTCCGGCTGGGATCCTGCTATTCAGGACCCCAGCCTATCTGCTTTCTCCTTTAAATTGCTATGCATGTACTTTGGTACACTCCAGATTGGATACTGGGGCACCCTTATAAGTCCCTAGTATATGGTACACATGTACCCAGGGCATAGGGTACTCCCAGAGGCCTCCCATGGGCTGAAGCATGTATTATGCCACCCATGAGAGGCCATGCAAAATGGAACTACAGGTGTGCTACTGCAACCTGTGTAAGCTGGTGCTTGCACCACTTACGAGAGATATAAGTTCACTATATATATATATCACTACACTTAAAACTTATAAGTCACCCCTATAGCAGGCCTTACCAATCCTGAAGGCAGGGTGCTGGGTTTTACGTGAGAGGATGCTCCTGCATGAGCAGGGCCCCTCTGCAGCCTTCAGAGACCATTCTCCCGGGTTGTCTGTGATACAGCCAGACATATAGGTAGAGGTGCATTATAACCTCGCAGTAAATGCGATCTCGAAAACAGCTGCAACAAAATATGTCGTGTTTGGTATCAAACACCTTGGAATCATACCTCCACACCAGTAACTGGTGGGGGAGGTATGATTCCTCCCCTCAGAACCAAGCTTCTGGGGGTACCTAGTATACCGGTACCAGCTTTCTCGACCCGGACAGCACAAAATGGATGCTGCCAGCCACAGACACGATTCTGCCCTCCTGCTGCTGAGCCAAGCTCGAGCAGGGGAAGGCAGCACAATAGGCTTCCTGTCACAGGGAAGTGTGACCACCTCCCAGACAGGATTTAATGTATTGGGGCTGGGTGGGTGCACTGTCTCAGTGCCAGAAAGTCTGCACGAGGGGCACATTTGGTGTCCCTGTGCATAGTCCAGCTCAAACCAGTTCTGGGAGCCATTTGCTCCTGCTCTGGCGCGAAACTGGACAAAGGACATGGGAGTAGCCTCCCCCCTGTTTTGACCCTCCCCTAGGAGGGTCCCTAGAATCTGTCCAACCCTCTCCCGTGGGTATAAAATGGGTTACCTGGCTACAGGACATTAGATTTTACGTGGACAAGATTCTACAAGAAGAAACCACTAATCTTCGACCGTCTGGACACGCTGGACTTCGCTGGACCTCCATTGGGCTCGACTTCGTCTCCCTTTCCGTCCAAAGCCTTGTCTGTGTCCGTGCTCCATACACGCTCTGTGCAGGACCCTGTGGACCTCCAAGACATCAGAAGAATCTCCCTTGGGGTGAAGGAGTCACTCCCCTGCATTCGCAGGCACCGTAACGCAACTGACCGGTCTGCTGATCCTGAGTTCCTGTGGACTCCGAAGGCTCCAGCAACACAGGAGGTGGGTTCCGAAGGTCTCCGAGGTCGAGCTGCCCTCTCACCGAGATTGAGACCCGTATCCCTAGTGGGGCCCGCATAACCCACACCTCTGTGCAATGCGTTCATTTGCAGCAGCACATGCTTGTTGTTGTGCAACAATTCCATGCATTGGGCTAATTGTAGCCCTGACCCCAGCGCACCTTTCACACAAAGGACTCCGGCCTCTTCACACTCTGTGCCTTGCTAGCTGTTGTTCTGTGAACTCGCCTGAGGTCCCCTCGCGACTCCTGTGCCTCCGGCCTGTGGGTCCGCTTGAGGGTCAACACTGCTTTAATTGGGCTCCCCTGGTTGCTCCAGGCCTGCCCTGACTCCCCTTGCTGTGGTAAGTCTCCTGGTCCTTGCTAGGCCAGATCGACACTGAACTTGACCATCTTCATGGGTTGCCGCTGCCAAGGCTTGTTGGTGCTCCAGCCAGACACCGACCCCTCAGCACTCGACATCCTTCGTGGGACAGCTCGCCTACGGCTCCTGGTCATCCTAGACATCTCCTGGTCCTTGCAGCTGAAGAGTCAAAATCCCCGTCAACGCACCTGAGGCACCTGACATCGGTGGGCATTCGTCTACCGAGCCCCTGGTCACTCCAAAGTGACCCAGACTCTGTCCACTCTGCTTTCAGGTTCTTCTCATCTAGAATCCACGTTTGAATTCCACCGGACATTCTTCTTACTTCCAGCAGTGGCATTTCTTTGAGGTCTTCCATAGAAAACAATGAGGGTTTCTGACGCCACTTCGTACCTATGCACCCGGCTCCTCTGGGATAGGTAACTCTGATACAAAGGTATCCACGGGTGGGGTGGCTCTCCAACCTCTTAAGTTCCAAGGGAATTCCTCGACATCCACTGGGAAGGGTCCTTAAACTATAATTTTCCAACCACGACTCCCCATAGAATTGTACGGAGCACGCTGTCTTGTTCTCACTCTGCACCCGTCCTCCATGGGATCCCTACTTACTCACCTTGGGTGGTTCCTTGGGGTCCCAGCAATTCTACACTTCCTAGACTAGGTCTAGTCCCGAGTCGTGGTTCTTATACCGCTATTTTAGTATATGGTTTGGTCTCCCCCTGGAGCCCACTGTGTATTGTGCTATTTACGATTGTTTCTTTGCAACAGTATTACTTGATTTGTGTCGTACCCTCGTGTAGAGGATACTAGAAAGTGTTATATATAATAAATACATATTTTTATAACTACTGTGTGGTTTCCCTTTCATTTAACCAATACAATAAGGTTGCATTCTGGTAAAACAAGCTGCTTAACATTCCTTCAAGACTTACCCTGAAAGCTGCTCTCCATAGCTACCACTAGGATAGCATTCTATAAAGGTTATCTTTAACCTCATCACCATAAGGGTTGTTTGGACTGGTGCAAGGTGCCAACTTTAACTAGTGGACAGCATATACCAGGCCAACTTCTCACAGTGATGAAGAGTGGTGCTCTGCAAGTAGGTGTGGATGTGAGCAGGGCAGCGCCAGGCTGAGATTGTGAGAATTGTGTTTGAACAGTTTGAGTACAAGGCTGTAGCTTGCGGGCTGACATGTTTTGCATCAAACTGCAGCAGAGGTGGCTTATGACATGCATGTGTGTTTGATTGTTTTTAAAGTTGAGCATGTACTTTGTGGTGGATTTGAGAGGGGTCATACCTGCACAAGTGAAGTTCATGAATGCCATGAGGTAATGTTGATATGTATATGTGTGTAGATTTGGTGTATTTAAGTACTCAAATTCAGTTGCCAAAGTAAATATGAAGACGTGGAATGTGTTGTCTGCAGCTTGCTGTCTGTCAATGGATTTCCATGATGGATTCTGTGAATGGCCACTCTGAGTACACTGTCATGTGCAAGACCTTTTGGCATTACTGGAAAAGTTGGCTCCACCTAGCCTTGACTTGTCTGAGTTGTGTGTTGGCATATGTGGCATTTCACCCTTTGTAATTAGTTGTACTCATCAATTGGTCATTCTTGGCCTTGGAAATTGCCCTGGGATGGATGTGGTCATTGCTACATTTGCAATGCTATAATTCTGGAACATTGGATGGCAGACCATTCTTTTGAGTGGTACAGCCTCATCAATGTTCAAGTAATGATTGTGTGTTGTTCCACCGGGTGTAAGACTACCCCGGGTACGCATACCCACACTTGCCAGTACACTACAGACGTATGGTTATTGCTGGCATTCTGACTTTGAATGTCTGAGGTATGGTGACACCAAGGGAGATGGAGTCATTGTGATGTTGTCTCTGGTTGTGGTGATGAAAACCCATTACACTGTGAACAAACACACATTTGACACTGGAACAGTATACACAGTTCCATAAGTGTTTGCATTCTCAAAACTTTTGTTACCTCTGATCTGGTTTTGCAAGTGTCGCCCTTGTGTGTGTCCATGAGGGCTCCCATTGTGCCCATTAAATAGTGCCTTGGGGCCTGATGGTTATACGTGTTAGTTCAAAGTCTCCTTGATATTTCCATGGATTTTGGACAATGTTTCAATGCCAAATGTGGACTGAGCGGACTTAAACCTGCACATGTCTTTCATCCTCACAAGATGTACCCATATCCCCTGGCTTCAGGATGACTGTTTGAATTGTGTTTTTGAGCTACCCCCCCAGCATCCTCACCTGTGCTGACAGCTTATCTTACCCAATGAGCTGTGCACTAGACACACCAACACTGTTTGTGGATCCTACATTGTGAGACTCATGCGTACTCCTACTACTATGCAGGACACAATCTGCACATTCAAAATGGTGTTATTATTATCCGGCACACACTAACAGCTTGAGGGGCTAGATGCAGATTAGCTGCGAATGACATTCTTCAAAGATGACAATAGACAAATGCAGATTGGGAATTGTGTGCAGCGGTACCAGTCCACACATGGGGATTGTATCCTACATTGTTGTTGGCCCATGCTTCTTTCAAAAACCAATATGGATTTTGACTACAGATATTTCCCTGACGACTGTGACACAACCACTTCTTGTTGTTGTAGTTGGAGACACTGTAATCAGTACAGAGTCGCTGTGCCTGTGGACATGTGTGTTGTCTGGGCCTATATACTCTGTGCTTTACTGTACACAGATGCATCACAATGTCATACTATTGTATGTACATCATAGTTCTATTATCCTGTGATTTTTCTGTGTGTGTTGTGGTGGACTCATGCATTCACTTTATGATACACACAAATGTGTGGTTATTGCAATTCCTGGTCCAGCATCTAATGTGTGGTTCCCCCAGTAGTTAGCGTGCTAACTGTACCTACCTGATGATGACTTTCCCTCATTAATACATACCGACATGCTTTTCACCCATGTTCGTATTGTGATCACAATGATGCTCAGGCCCTCAGAAAGTAATTGGCACACAATCTGTGATCATCTCGTGAACCTGGCATCTGTGCTTTTACCTGTCATTGGTTGTATTGTAAAATGCACACTGCTGCTGATCATGGGGGTAGTATGTAGGTCAGACTCCAGTTGTGACTTGCCTCCCTGCAAGGCCCCTACATACAACCCAACCTCCCTGCACCTGCCATGACCTGAAAGTGATTGTCGTGTGTTGGAGATGACACTACCTCTGTCAAGGCATGTAAGGCAGTTCGCCATGGTGGCTATGCTCCAAAGGCTTTCCACAAGCCTCTTTTTACAGAACAGCTGCTGATCCATGGAAATCCTGGCACCATGTTGTAGTGTCCTTGTGGGGACTGTGTAAGTGAGTAAGTCCATTGGTGTGGTATACGAGGGCCCACAAAACCATGGCCCACAGGTGACCCTGGTGGATCTGCCCCTCTACCAATGCTCAATTGACAACATGGCTAATCCAAGGGTATGCTGAACACTTTCTGATTGGATCTCAACACCTGTAGGGGTCTATTGGCTTCGGACCCCCATCGTGTGTGTCATCCCAGGCTAAGACAGCTTCCCAAAACACACACATACAGTCCTTGAGCTGCTGTAGGTGGCTGGTCTGTCGTGTTTGCGCATCAGTCACCAGTATTTCACAGGTTTATAAGAGACCATTTAACAGATGATGAGTCTTTGTTTGTTTGTTGATGACCCCTGGAGCACTTGCATCTCCACTCTGCCCATTCCTCACCATTGCCAGTTACTTTTGCTGCAACAGTATGATAATGTATTTAATTGAAAAAGACATTTGTGATTGTTTATGTAGACATTTATGCAGCATGTACTCCACCTGTAGTTTAGGCACTTTGCTAGAACAGAACTTACATTGTTCATGTACCCATTGTTGGGGGTAATTGCCCCCCAACCCCAGATATGCATCTATACATATGGGATATTCCCCCCAATCCCAGATATGCATCTACACATATGGGGTATTCCCCCCAACCTCAGATATGCGTCTACACATATGGGGTATTTCCCCCAACCCCAGATATGCATCTACACATATGGGGTATTTCCCCCCAGCACCAGATATGCATCTACACATATGGGGTATTTCCCCCCAACCCCAGATATGCATCCTCACATATGGGGTATTTCCCCCGCCAACCCCAGATATGCATCCACACATATGGGGTATTTCCCCCCAACTGTAGATATGCATCTACACATATGGGGTATTTGCCACCCCCCCCCCTATTGACTCTACATTGCTGTGGGTATTTGGCACCCCTTATTGGATCTACATTGCTGTGGGTATTTGCCCACCCCCTATTGGCTCTACATTGCTGTGGGTATTTGCCCACCCCCTATTGACTCTACATTGCTGTGGGTATTTGACCACCCCATATCGGATCTACATTGCTGTGGGTATTTGCACACCCCCTATTGGCTCTACATTGCTGTGGGTATTTGCCCACCCCCTATTGGCTCTACATTGCTGTGGGTATTTGCCCACCCCCTATTGACTCTACATTGCTGTGGGTATTTGCCCACCCCCTGTTGACTCTACATTGCTGTGGGTTTTTGCCCACCCCCTATTGACTCTATATTGCTGTGGGTATTTGCCACCCCCCCCATATTGCCTCTACATTGCTGTGGGTATTTGCCCCCTCCCCCCCTATTGGCTCTACATTGCTGTGGGTATTTGCCCAACCCCTACTGGCTCTACATTGCTGTGGGTATTTGTCCCCTCCATTGACTCTACATTGCTATGGTTATTTGCCCACTCCCTATTGGCTCTAGATTGCTGTGGGTATTTGCACACCCCTATTGGCTCTACATTGCTGTGGGTATTTGCACACACCTGATTGGCCCTACATTGCTGTGGGTATTTGCCCTACCCATATTGACTCTACATTGTTGTGGGTATTTGCCCACCCCTAATAACTCTACATTGCTGTGGGTATTTGCCCACCCCCTACTGGCTCTACATTGCTGTGGGTATTTGCCCACCCCTATTGGCTCTACATTGCTGTGGGTATTTGCCCACCCACTATTGGCTCTACATTGCTGTGGGTATTTTTCACCCCCACCCTATTGACTCTACATTGCTTTGGGTATGTGCCCCCCCCCCCCCAATTCGACACTACAATGCAAGTAATATTCCCCCCCCTTTTTGGCTGTGCTTGCGACCCTGCTTTCTGTTGTATTGTCTTTCGCGTGGTATTTACGTTGTTCTGTATGTGTCGAACTTACCTTCTGCGACAAACGCGTCGGTTGTGGTTGTCGTAGTGCTCAAAGAGGTAGAGTATAGGGATGACATGCACGATCGGATTCATGGCTGCACCGTCTCGTTTGCAGGAATCATGTTGTGGCGCGAATCGGAGCTGAAATACTTTCCTTCCGGATGCTCTGACGTGTTGGTTGTGGCGACGGATTCGGTGCATGGGAAGTACGCATCGTACTTCGACGTTCGGAATCGGCTTTGAAAATGCCTCCGGACGACTCCATTCAGCGTTTCCAGAGGCTTCTCGTTTTGAAAATGAGGGCCGAATTAGAGTGACCGGGTCGTACGGTAAGTAAAGGGTTTTGGGCATCGTACTGAGTCGTTTGGTAGAACCGGCTCCCAGTACGAGTGGGTTGTACTGTCCAGCTTCGGACGGCTCAGGGATGGCCTTCCGAACGAGATCGGAATTGGCCCCTTAGAGTGGGATTAGCATCAGACCCTTGCTCATGACTGGATGGCTCTGTTGTCTGTCTCAGCTGTCTGCTCTTGATTCAATGGCCTTCCTTCCTAATCTTATGTTTGTCCCACCCAAGAGCAGTTAGGTCTTATTGTATGAGTTGTATACTTCCACAGCATACTTGAGGGAATTCTTAGTTTTTTATATGCAGCACTACATGACAGTCTCAGCCTGATTTCCTTTCATCCAAGTAATTACTAAAGCATGACGTTTTGACGACAACTTCAAACCAGGTTGCTTAGTTTCACCATTGCCCTTTGTTTAAGCATCTTCCTCTTCATATAAGCTAAACAAAATATGAGCAATCTAACTGTAAACATGGCCAGTTAGGTATAACCTGTATTAAGCTGGTTATACCTAACAACTTTCTACAGAAAGTACGTGATTTTATTTGAGAAAATGATGGGCCTCATAGTTCCTGATTGTGCTGAAACTGTCCCCAGGTGAAGCCACGAATGCCACCTGTAGCTAAGGCTACATGTCAACAAAAACCGGTGGATTGAGATTACTGAATCTGCCACCACATCTTGTAGTGACTCTGTGCAGATGTTTTTAAAAAAAAATGGAACCTATGGTGACCGTGCTGCACTCAACTCATTATGTAGAGGTGGATGAAACTAGAGATTGACACCTGGCCAAAAAGGTTAAATCAGGTAGAAAAAACGAGAAGCTTTCCCAGATGCATCCACCTGTACCAATGCGCAAGGCCAGCATGGACAACAAAGATCCACAATTAACCATATCTAAAGCCGCTCAGTGGGTAAGAAGATAAGCACACCCTCAATCCTGTATCCTCTTGTTGTTCATCACTTGCAGAGTTGTCCTGTAGCTACTCCAGGAGTGAAACTTGGACTAATAGATATGTCTGCCTATCTAGCTTATGAGCTCACCACCTCTGGTGGCTGTTGGCACACCTACAGCCAGGAAAGCAAAGTGCAATAAAATAAAAAACAAGGCACCAGGCTGCTTCCATTTATACATCCAGAATCTGTAACACCCACATACGCATTGGGGCCACCAACCCTGCTCCAATTTAGAGCTGAAAATATACCTCTTTATAGAACACTAAATCATGACAAGGTAACAGTCCTCTTCCACTCTCAGAACGCAGTTTTCCATAGTCACCTATTGCCTGTAACTTTGCCTTTGACGGTGTACAACACTCCGCAGGCTCTTGTTAAGGTTTGCACCATACAAATACCACAAAAAAGTGATCTCCTTGAAGGGATTTTGCAGCTGTTGGGCTACAAAGCATTTAAGGAACTTCCAGAGGACAGGAAGGAAGGGCTACGTCTGCAGTTACAAGTTCTTCACTATCCACAGAGGATTTTTCACATGGGTACGCCCGCTTTGTTTTGAAAGATTGCAAGAACACACCGTAAGAAATTGAAACATTACCTCTAGGTAAGAAATGTGATATTACAGAAAAAAGCTACTCAACCGAGGCAGTCTGAAAATTGTCATCAAAATAGTAATCAGACTACTGAACATATATTATACAATAAGAACTTTTCAACGTCTGAATAGTATATTTCAGTAGAAAGTATTTACAAAATTACCCAGGAGTATTTGTTATCATTCATTTTCAAATACACTCCCTTTACCATACCACCACTGTTAATACCCAGAATTGTTTGGGTATCTTGATTATTTTTTCTGTTGCTGGAGAAGGATTTCCGGACATATAATAATATATCAAGCCTTCAGGGCTTTTTAAGTGAAAATATGCTAAATATAAATATACATAAAAGTTAATCATTATGAAACTTATCAATGGTACATAAGGGGCATATAGCAAATTAATAACGTTTGCTCGATGTTTCTGACTAATATCATGGAGTTCGATGAATGTCCTAAGTTCTTAAGAAAATGCTTCCATCCTATAGGACCTTTAACAGTTATATTGTAGCCTAAAAGTTCATAAAAGCAATACAAATGATTCAACCATTCATCAGTGCTTGGCAGTATGGGAATAACCAATCTTGGGTGATATATAATCTGGCAATAACGGTAAACACAAAAGACACAGGGGGATATTCACAAGAACGTGCGATAAACATCGCCAAAATAGGCTAACGCAATTTTTCATATCGCCGTCTATCGCGGGAAAATAACTCAGTGTCAACGTCGTATTCTCAACACGGCGTTAACATGCGATAGTTTCCCAATAACGCCTCAAATGTCCGCAATACAACTACCGCGACGGCGATAAAAAAGGAAACCCGAACGTGAAAAAAGTTGCGATGGGCCCAACCGCGATAGAAAAATCGGCGACAAGCAGCGCCAGGCTTGCAATTCCCACGTCAGGCGGGAAAAATCACCATAAAAGCTGCAAAAGAAAAAAACATAACAACTGCGAAGCACAATGGAGGTAGCCGGAGCAAGTACAGAAGACAACCCGAACCCCACAAGCCCCATGGAGGACCAGCCTGGGACCTCGGGGTCAGGGAAGGGCAAGGAGAAGAAGAAGAGGAAGACGCGGTTCAGTCCGCAGGAAAACAGGATCCTGATTACAGAGGTGATAGAACACCATCAACAACTGTTCGTCACCTCCACTGTGTCATTGGCAACAAAAAATGGAACATGGCAGTCCATCGTGGGCAAGGTGAATGCAGTCGGAGTGCTGAGGAGGACAATGGACGAGGTCAAGAGGCGCTGGAATGATGTGAAGCGCAAAACCAAGCTCAAACTTGCAAACAACCGCAAAGCAGCAATGCAGACTGGGGGTGGGAGTCCTGCGCCACAGGAGGAGCTGGATGAGATGGAGGAAATGGTGTCCACAGTCATCAGTGTGGAGACGGTGGCAGGAGTCGGGGGACCGGACACTGCTCAACATGACCTGACACAACAGCAACAGGGTGAGTAACGAACAGGGACTGGGGGGACGGGGGGAGATGGGCACAATGGCACACATGCACAATTATGTATAGCACAGTGCACACCCACAATGACTCTGGATCATGTCCCTGATCTCCTTGCCATACTGCAGCACACATAGAAACAGCAAGTAGTCCCACGTCCACAATGTGCCCAGAGGGGGCCCTCCCCACACATCACCAATTTCACAACAAACCCATGCACATGTGCTGAACCCAGCAAAGCTGCGGACCCGTGAGCCCCACTGACAATGCAAGTGACACTGCATGACGATGAGCATGTCTGCAGGCCACTCATCATGACATGTTGCATGCCACGACACCGAGGTGGCTGAGTGTGGTCCACATCCGGAAAGGAGCAGGTCACACACTGACACATCCACGTGCGCAAACAACCCCTGATGGCAACAACACATCTGCGGACAAACCATGCCCAAGAGTCCCAATTTACCCAAGTATGCAACATCTCAGCACTGCATAAGCACAGAAGTCAAAGGCACACCGCCTGAAAGGGAGAAGGCCAAGCAAAGTCTGAGCTGCAGGGGCGACTCTCCCACAATGCAGCACACACACAAGAATCAGAGCACATCAACATTGACAACAATGTGGTACAAACTGCAACACTTTTACAACAGAACAGAGGACACAACTGCTGCCGCTTGTGTGTAGAAACTGGCCAATCACATTTGGCATAGCAGGAAACTGTGACTTGATAATGGACAAGTACAACCCCACATCCCTGATGGTGCACAAATGTCCACTGTCCCGCTTCAAATAGGCAGCTCCTCCTAAACAGTCACAATGTACATTGTCATGCAGTCTGTTTGGAAACTTGGCCAATGCGTGAACATACATGGAACACACTGTTAAACTGCATCTCCCCTTTACATTGCAGAGGGAGAATCATCACCTCCTGCAGAGCAGACCGAACAGTTCCTCACTGATCACGAGGAGGACCTCCCCTCCTTCGACACCGACGCCCTCCAAGAGCTCATGGACAGCTTCCGCACCCCACCCCCAGGAGCAGGGCAGCCCAGCTGCATCGAGGAGACCCCACCCCCTGCACAGGCCACACAGCAGGAAGCACCCACCACCCCGGCTGTCTCCCAGGATCCCCACGACCAACACATGGCATTTCAACGTCTTGTGTTGGAGGGCCAGAAGGAGATGGCTGAGCAGGTGCGGGTGGGGTTCGACCTCATGGCAGCCAAACTAGATGTCATCCATGGGTATCTACGTCCCATCAGGGACCACTTACAGTCCCTAACGGACACCCACAGTCCACTCCATGGTCTCCAACGAGCCATGGCTGACATCGCTGGAGTTATGATTCGGAGACAAGAACACCTGTCTAGTCAGAGTGGCTGCAGCGATCTCAGCCGGGAGTTGGGACACATGCGGAGGCTCATGGAGGATACGGTGCGGATGGAGGCGGAAAGGATGGCTGCCATGGCTGCACATCAGCGAAATGTAGCTCGGATCTTCCATGCCCTGCAGATACTCATCATGGCATTGCTGCCACAAGGCCTGGCGCAGATGAATGCTGCTGCTCCTACACCATCCACATCTCCGCCCCCTGATGTGTCAGTGCCCCACAGTGTGGCAGGCATTCCACCTCCAGCACCTGATGTGTCACTGCCACACAGTGCTGCAGCCGAAACACCACCACCAACAGGTGAGGCACATCACACATCAGAGGACGATGATGTGGATGAGACTGCTGTTGTGGTAATGAGGAGGCGGTAGCATTCATCTCCGCCATATGGCCTGTTTCAGCTTGGTTCGGCCCTTTGTATCATCACCTTCCACTGTCCCCCGATACACTCTGCGGCACTCACCTTGGACCTCGACATGGACTGCCATATTCTGTTTGGTTACCAATGACACAGCAATCAGACTGCGGACTGAACTCTTCCTCTTCCGATGAATTTGTCCTTGCCTAATGGACTCTGGCTGGCCCTCCACGGGGCAACAATGTCAAGTGGGGTGTGCATGGCCCTGTACTGCTCCAGCTGCAAAACTCCACTGAATGTGAATAAAACATTAAAATTCACACAGATGTGTCATGTCTATGATCCTTCAAGTATGACAGTATGGATGAATGTAGGGTCACTGATTCCCCCTCACGTCCATTTTGCACATGTTGTGGGGCTTGGGTCACAGGGTGCAACACTGCCGATTGCGGTCTGGGTGGCGCAGACACTACAACGGAGACACCCATTGGTTACTTCCTTGTCCAGGCCAGAACTGAACCACGCCCAGGGCCCCGGGCTCATTGTTCACATCCCTTCGCTGGACTGGCATACGCCAGCCCAGCCCACTCCGCTTACGCTCACAGGGGGTGACGACACAGCTACATGTCCCAGGTCTTCCCTGTAGTGATCTGCTGGTCACTGGTCTAGTTGTCAGCATGCCACAGCCACTCCCTGAGGGCTGGTTTACACCCACACCACACCCATCCAGCACAGGCGTCACGGGACATGTGACCCTGCCAATAAAAGGGGCCCACCACAGCACATCCCCCACTGCCGGAGGTGACATGATGGCGTCCGCATCCACGGAACTCAATCATAAAGGGTCCGTGACTTGAGTTGCACAGAGTTAGTGGCACCCGATGGCCTGCGTCCGGCACGGGCCTACCGCCACGTGGCGATGACTTGCGGTGCACAGATTTAGGCCCACCTGAAGAGCTGAGGTGTGCAGCCTGCGATGATGTGTTGGCCTCGATACGGCGTCCAGGAAATCAGGACTCGATTTGAATTGTGAGCCCTGCTGGGCCGCAGTGTACGCGCAGGCAGCAGTCAGCACACACATGACTCCGCGGTGCCGCAGGGTGCGCTGGGGGCCTGTGGTGCGGAATCCAGCAATCGGCTGAGGAGGTTGCACCGGCACGTGGAGGGCCCTCTTGGAGACACGCCGGTGGCGGCAGGTGAGCATTGAGGCCTGCGTGTGCAGGGGCGGGCAGTCATCGCTGGGCGGCGGACTGGTCTGGGGACCAGGGCTGGGGTGCAGCAGGTGCACAGGATCGCGCAGGCACCACCGGTCACGGCAGCGGCCTCGTGGCTGGGTGGGGGGCGCCGCCCTGGCAGACACGACCCTGCATGTCGGAAGATGTATGTATCATGCACACTGCCTGTGAATTTGGCGACGGCATTGGTGAACTGTCCCCGGTGGTCCACTATTGCCTGCACATTGATGGAATGCATGTGCTTTCTGTAGCGGTAATTGTGTGCAGGGTCAGCAGGGGGCACAAGTGGTACATGTGTACAGTCAATTGCCCCCGACATGTGCGGTAAGGCAGCTATGGCGTAAATCCCTTGCATGGTCTCCAGCTGTTCATGCACAGCGTGGGGGAAGTGAAGGTGCAGGGGTATCAAGATGATACAAACCGTGATGTTTACAGGTATGATGAATCCTGCCTGGTGAGACCGTAACAGATGTTTGTGTGGTCGTAACCTTCCTTTTCTTTCCTGCGGAGGTTACGAGCACACGGACTTCTGTTACAGTATATTTGGACTGGATTCATCATACCTGTATGCATTCCGGTTTGTCCAAGTGCAATACACTGTACCAGATTACGTTTGTGACTATGAGGACGCTTGACCATTGTCACCATTTCTCCGACAGGTTTCTGACTACTGATTTCGGGATATGGAATGGTATTGGGGAGTTCCCGCAGCATTTGCAGTTTATTGGATCCACACGTTGCCCTGGTGAAGTTCCCCGTCTTGTTGTTTATGTATTTGTAATAAAGTTCTGTTTTTCCACTACCGTTGACTACTGGACTTCATGACCTGGGGGAGGGTCCGGGGGTGGTTGCGATGGGTGTTGTGGCCCTCTTGGGTCTCCAGGCTGCATGATCATTGTCTCCATGGCATCTGTTGGTCTTCAGATGTGGCTCTAGGCTGGGCTCCCTTTCATACTGCAGGTTGTCGTCCTGCTTAACACCAGTAGAAGGCAGGTGTTGAATCCCTGCTGCTAACGCGCCTTATCGCCTGTTTTCGGTTCGCATCGCTGATCTGGCTGGTCGTTGAGAATATCGCGAAGTGGTGTTTTCGTGTGTTTTTGCACGGGAACGCCTACTCTGCATATCATTAGCGTTAGTTGTCGGTCTCATCCGTGGCGATGTGTTTTGCGGCAGCTATCGCAGGAAAACTGGCGATGTCGGCAGTTTGCACCAGCTTGTGAATAGGGCAATAAGTCTATCGCCACTTTTGCAGCGCTAAAGTGCCGATAAATCGGCGATGGCTCCTTGAGAATATGCCCAACAGTCTTTCGGGGTATAGACTTGTATGTACCAAGCGTAAGGCTTCTAGTGATTAATATTAGACCTGAATTCATTTAATTGTATACTTTCAACAAACGCATGTACATCCTCAGCATTATCATATCCACATCTCAGACATTTCTAATCAATCCAGCATTTCCATTTAAGTAACAAACTGGTTACAATGTAACATGTATTAATGTAGATTGTTGCAAACGTAAATTGGCAGCTCTAAAAGTATTATATTCCGCTTTGGTTGCATTCATAACTACTTGTTTATATCAATACCTAATTTCTCAGACCATTTTGTAACCACATTATTTATGCCTTCATCCATAGTATCAATAAAACATTATGCAACTATTGGAAACTGATATCATTTTTCGTCTGCTGTAACAATTCTATTAATTCCATCTTATTTATCTGCTTATCATTTTTGAGAAAATATCATCTGCAAATATTTCCAGGAGCTAAACAGTGGTAAATTATATTAGTATTAAATGTATGTCAGAAAAGGTTGAAATAACGTGTTATAGAACAGCTGACCAACAGTAGCCCAGCCCAGTTTCCATTTATTGTTACATATTTATTTGAATATGTTTGGAAAAGATGAGTTACCCCATAGAGCAGTAAAACAATTAATCGGTGGTCTGTAATTATAACCTTGAAGTGTATTCTTTCGAAATAGTTGAGTGCATGGCTCTTCTTGCTCTTTGTCACCCCCAAATAGACCTAGTAATCATACAGTTAAGTCTTCGGAAATCTAATAGGAATCATTAATGGGCTTGACAGGAATAACTACAAACATTTAGGAAGAATATCCATTTTATTAATTGTGCAATGACCGATCACGTTTATAGGAAGCCTTTTACGTTTTGAAGCTGTATAATGCATACTTTAAGAAGGGTGTCAGAGTACCTCTCAAATATGTTCCCAACATCACTACTTATTTTAATACCAAGATAATCTACATCCTGGACAGCACGAGTGCCTGTTATACCAAGATTATAATTTGCAATTATTTGTCTCTTATCAGAGTTTAGTTTTTGGCCAGAAGTCTCCTGAATAGTTCTGCTCCTTTCTTTATCACAACTGTGGGATTGCTAATATTGGAAGAGTCATTTGCAATATCATAAGCATAAAAAACAATCCTTTATCATGGTGTTATTGAGAATGACTGGTTAGATTTGAAATTTTTTAACTAGTGGGCATAGCTATGGTTATAATACAGAGCAACTAACATTGGGGAGATTGGACAACCCTGATGCACACCATGTCGTATATTAAAAGGGGACAAGACTTTCTCCATTATGACAACACTTGCACTTGGATTCTGATACAATACCTGGGTTCGCCATATATATCTTTTGCCTTCAGAAAAATATTGATAAACAAAATTATTGTACCCCTATTTGCATGATAGGTGCTTTGTTGATGTTAACTCCCAACAAAAGACTGTCTTATACAAAATCAATCATGTTATTTCTGAATAGAAAAATCGTTGTCCTATTGTTCACTTTTGATTAATATATATCGTGATTTGTTTTCCTGATATCTACATGCCCGCACACTCATATGAAAAATATCTTGCTCAAGAATATTTTCAAATTGATTATTCCATAATTACAACTCTATACAGATCTAATGCACTACATTTTCAATTACAAATGCCCCAGTGCCAGCATATTTGGAATTTTTTAGAAATAATTTGAAATAGAACAATTTCATTTACGGGCCTATTAGCAATAACCGGCGATAATTATCGCTAAGCGCAGTTAGCGCTAGGATAATTATCGCCGGCTATCGCAGGTTTCTATCTCGGAGATAGCGTGCTATCAGCAACGCTTATCTCCAAAGCGATAGAAACCCTGGAGAACAGTGTGAATATCGCTTGAAAACAAGCGATATTCGCACTGTGACCAGTGTTAGCTTAGTGATAGGGCGAGGGGATTTAGCCATGTAATCCACCTCCCATTGGATTACATGGCTAAGTCAGGTCTGGACCAGGCGTTAACAAACCAGCGCTAAACGTGTTTAGCGCTGGTTCGTTAATCACCTCCCCTGCCTCGCTAATAGCCGATAGCGACCTTAGCGACTGTTTCCAGTCGCTTTTAGGTTGGGAACGCCTACTTTGCATGCCATTAGCGATAAATATCGCTGGCATGCAAAGCGGCACCCAACCCGGTCGCTATCACCTAAAAGCTGTCGCTAACAGCAGTTAGCGACAGCTTGCTAATAGGGCGATTGAATTATCGCCGCTTTAGCTGGAAAAAGTCCCGCTAAAGCGGCGATAATCACTTTGCTAATATGCCCCTTAATTTTTACAGAAATGTTAGCTGCCTAAAGAATTTTCTCCATGAACAAAGAAGCATCTAATGCAAAGTGTCTCCAAGCGGCATCCTGCTTCCAGACCAACAATGGAGTCAGCCAACAGAAGTAGCCGGCATTCTTTCTATCCAACAAAAAGGATGTTACTTTTTTCCTCTGATCATATGTCTTTGAAAAAGTCTGACTCAGAAGAACCAAGAATAAATGTTTCCTAATTAATGATCTGCAGATGTTACTCTTTTGGTATAGAAGCCTCCACTCTGATAATCCTTGAGCAGAAGTAATAATGACCCCAAAGGTATTTCTTACCTACAAGATATTCTCTTTTTATTTTATGGCTCGTTTGTAACTTTACTAACTGCACTAATTATAAGCAGCTTCTGAAGATATGGAGTAAAATTAAAGTAACTATGGGCTTGTGGTGCAACAAGAAGCCCTATGCCAACCATTCAGAAACGTTGTTAGTCCATAAATGTTATTTTTCGCACACATGTTTATGAAGAAAATGGCAATGGATTGCACTCTCTGTTCAGGTCACATGGTAGACTTAAGTTTGGATGCCATCTCACCTTCGGTCTTGAATTGCTGGTCGCCTATTGACCCTGAAATGTTCCCTCTTGTAGTTAATAATCACATCTTGTTTACTGAGAAAAACAAAACCACATATGTAAACCCCCACATCTCAATAATGATAGTGATCCACTTACAAATGTTGAATGCATAACAAATGAGGATTCAATTATCATTTTCTCATATAATATATATATATATTGCTCTTTCCAATTTGTGTGTTCAAACTCAATGTAAAAATAAGCGATTGCAAAAAAATGAAGGTGATGTGGGAGTAAGAGAAAAGGAAAGCGATTAGTCAATGCATCACTTACCACTATTGGCTCCTGTCTATTAGTATTGTGATGAAGCACCTTCCCTGTCTTCCTTCCTCCTGGATTCAATTTTTTCATTCACAGCGAAGAAGGTGTTGTGTCGTAATGGCAGGACAGACGACACGGACTCAGCGTGAGTAGATATCACTGGAGCTTTATTCGATAACCTCCTTTCTCTTCCCACTCCATTCCCTGACTACCTTTCCTAACTCCTCCTTTTCCGCTTCCTCCACCTCCCACCATTCCTTTCCTTCGTCCGCAGGTCCTAGTGCTCCTGCGTACATTTCTACAACATTACATCTCCCCCCTTCTTATACAACTTAATCAACTGGTACATTTACCACAGGGTATAAGAATAAAACAAACAGAACATAGTTACAGTTCTTCAATGAGGCGGACAGGCCTTCGATGAAGGCGCGGTGGCCGGTGGGCTGCCTCTTGAGTAGATTGCTCCCTCTCACCAAAAGGAATGGGAAGCTGGTGCTCACTTCCCATCACGTGAGTGTCCTCCTTCATTTCACCTTCCGGCGCAGCCAATGTCTCTCTTGTGGTTGGTGTGCATCTATGAAAATGCGCCACATTCCTTGTTATTCTCTTGTCGTCTGAGGCGGCTGTGATCATAGTCCTTTTTTGTTTTGTTACTATCAGTGGGCGAGCATGATATCGACTGTCAGACTTTCTTTGTTGTTCTTGCCATACAAGTACCCAGTCTCCTTCCTTGATGGATGATGGTTTAGCTTTCCGACGACTGTCCGCATACTCCTTCATCTTGGCTTTCTTGAATCCGTCTCTCGCTGCTAACTCTGCATGATCTGAGTCCTGACGAGTACAGCCAGTCGAGTCTTCCCTGGCCGGTATTCTTGTGCGCACTGTGCGGCCCAACATCAACGTTGCAGGACATCTGTCCGTGGTGTTGTGTGGTGTGGTTCGATATGCTCGTAACACCTCGTTCAGCGCCATTTGAACATCTCGCCTTGATAGTTCAGCTTGCTGAATGGCCTTTTTCAGAATGGCCATAAATCTTTCTACCATCCCATTGGCTTGAGGCCACAGGGGAGTGATCTTCCGATGTTTAAAGTTGAGATGGTTAGCGAATGCAGCAAATTCTTGTCCATTGAATGGCGGGCCATTGTCTGTTTTTACTACCTTTGGTATGCCCCACGCTGCAAAGACTTCATCCAGCACGGGTATGGTGATAGCAGCTTTGGTTTGTTGATATGAGGTGAGCAATTGGGAAGTGGGAGTATTCATCCATTATGACAAGAATGTATTTGCTTGACTGCAGCAGGCCGAAAAAGTCGACTGCGACATGTTGCCAGACACCCTCCGGCAGTTCGGACATTTGTAGAGGTGAAGGTGGCTCTTCTCGACCAACTAATTGACACTGAGGGCAGTCTTTCAGTGTGGATTCAACCATCTGATCAAGAGAGGGGAACCAGACCTGTTCACGCAGCGCTCTCTTTGTGGCTACGACACCTCGGTGCCCTTCATGTGCCAAGTTGACAACTCCTTGGCGCAGCTGCTGTGGAATGATAATCCTTTTGTCTCGTAGCAGAAGACCATCTGAGGTAAGGGACAATTCATCCTTTACGTGTCGAAAAGAGGTCAGTTCATGGCTGTCGACCTGTTTATTCTGTCCGGACTCTTCCAGATGTCTCCAGCTGTTCGTCTGGATGCGGTTTTTCACATTTTGCAGGGTAGCATCCACAGTAGTAGCTTCAAGAATGGCCTCAAGAGGGACTGCGGGGGGTTTTGCTTGAGCCACGACAAAGTGTATGTATTCCTCCGCTACCGACGAGTTTGATTTGGAGGATGTCTTAGGGTGTCACGACATGTAGTCAGCTGGATTTGCTGCTTTTCCGGGTTTGTTGGACAATTGTGTACGTGTATTCTTGAAGACGGATTCCCCAGCGCTCTATTCTGGGTGGCATTTTGGCCCGGGGGTTTCCGAATATGGTTATCAAAGCCTGATGGTCCGTGATGAGCGTAAAGTGTTTGCCATAGATGAATATGTGAAAATGCTCACAGGCCCAGACCACAGCCAGACTTTCCTTCTCGGGCTGGGAGTAAGCTCTCTCGGTGTCAATTAGGCTACGACTGGCATATGCTACGATGTGACGTTGATCACCTTCCTTGTCATATTGAGCTAATATAGCTCCAAGTCCCACAGGGCTGGCATCCACGGTGATTTCAGTTTTCCGACGAGGGTTGAAATAAGCCAGATTGTTGGCCGACTCAACAGATGCTTTGATAGAGTGAAATGCTTGATCGCATCTAGTTGTCCATTGGAATGGGTGGCCTTGTTTAGTTAGTTGTCGCAATGGATAGCTGAGGGTGGCATAGTCCTTGATATAGCGTGCGCAGTAGCTTGCCATTCCTAGAAATGAGCACACATCACCAGCATCTCGAGGTCGAGGAGTATCGTTCAAGGCTGCGATTTTTTCAGGATCTGGTCTCATTCCTGTGCCTGAGAAGATGTGTCCATAGAACATCAATGTTGATTTGTGAAATTCACATTTATCTTTATTGAGCGTTAGGTTTGCTTCCAGGAGGGCGTGGCATACTCGGTCAAGTGCCTTGTCATGTTCTTGTACTGTTGCTCCGTACACGAGGATGTTGTCACTGTAGTTGAGGGTGTTGGGAATATGGTGGATGACCCTTCTGATTGCTTCTTGAAAGATCTCAGCCGCAGAAGAAACTCCGAAGCTGAGCCGTTTGTATCTAAACAGGCCTTGGTGAGTCGAGAATGTAGTGATATATCTCGATTTTTCATGAAGTTCAAGCTGGTGACAGCCCTTATTGAGATTTAGTTTGGAAAATATTTGTGCCCCATTCAACGACGTGATCATATCGCTGATGTGAGGTCCAGGGTGCCTCTCCCTTTCGAAGGCAGTATTTGGTGCTCTCATATCAACACAGAGACTGACTTTGCCGTCCGATCCTTTTTTGGGTACTACGACCACTTGAGACACCCAGGGAGTAGGTCCCGAAGTTCTCTCGATGATATCTGCCCGGAGAAGATCTTGCAGTTCCTCCTCCACGGACTGTTGAAGATGGAACAGTATTTTCCTGTGATGTTGGGCTATGGGTGTCACACGCTCATTTATGTGCAAGCGCACCTGAAAATGAGCCATCTTCCCAAGCCCTGTGAATAATTTGGGGAACTTTTGGACTATGTTGGGTTCACCATCCACTCGATATAATATTTCCACTAGTTGAAGCCGCTCCGCTGTTGGCAAACTAAGGAGACAGTCTGCTTCAGGCCCTTCAATGACATGAATGCGGGCCGGAATAGTTCTATCTTTGTATGTGAGATCAGTCTGAAATTGTCCTAGACAAGGAAGTGGTTCTTTCGATATCCATGTGTAAACTCGCACAGCAGCTTTGTGCAGGTGAGGTTGCGGATTCATTTTGTTGTATTCCGCGACTGAAATGTAGTTGAGAGATGCCCCACTGTCCAGCACAAACTTGGCCAGGTGTTTGCCCATTTGAAGATAGAGGCGCGGGTATTTCTTTAGCCTATCTGGATCCGCGACCATGCAGACATATTCTTCACTGTCTTGCGATACGGGCGAGAGTGACCTCGACTCCCGAGAGCCTGAGCGTAGCGACCTGTAGGTAACATGAGAGTGGATACTTGATTGTGACGAGCTGGTGGAAGTGTCCCTGCGGTCCCATACCTCCTTGGCATGATGGCGAGTACTGGGTTGTCTGGACTGTCTGTGAATGTCTTTGCGGGACGTTCTGCATTCTTTCTCAAAGTGATTTTCTCTGCCACACTTCCTACATCTTCGACCTAATGCGGGACACGTCTCAGTGTGGGGAAAGTCTTGTCCACAGCGATAACATTTAAGTTGGCGCTCCTGTCTCTTATCAGTCCGGCTGGGACTGCGACGACGAATTGAATGGTGAGGATAGTCCTTGGACCTCGATGGTCTTCGACTGGCAGATGAGTGTCTGTCCGTGTAGCGAGATTGGAGCCGGAAAGCTTGTTCTCGTTTTTCACCTTTCCCGGCTTCCATTTTTTTTGCATGTTCTTCTGCCTGGTCATTAACTCTAGTCATTTCTTCAATTTAATCGAGGGAGTAACTTTTCTTTAGAAGGCGTCTGCGTAAGGATTCTGATTGACATCCTTCAATGATTCGCAAGCGAAGAGCGACTTCAGTCGTGAAGGAGTCGAACGCACAGTAACGTGCTAACCGTTTGAGGAGCGTAATGAAGTCTCCCATGGATTCATCTTTCTCTTGGGATGCCAAGTTGAAGGTGTATCGTTCATAATAAATGTTTCTTTTGTGAAGGAATTTTCTATTAAGTGCTTCACGCACATTAGGATAGGAAGACGCAACATCAGCCGGAAGTTCCTTAATAATCTGGACAACGTCTTTTCCAATTAGATTGCGTAGTGCAATGAGCTGTTGATCCAAGTCAGAAACTTGCAAGCCTTTCATGAAGTCCTCAAAGTCTGCCAGCCATTCTTGCCAGCGAAGGCCCATACCTCCACCAGATACGAGAGCCAGGGGTTCCGGCGGTCGCAGAAAAGGGACTCCCATCATGGCAAATCTGTGCCCTCCAATCTGCGACGAAGATATAGGGGACTCTAGCCGGGCTCCTCCGCTCTGGGAATCATGGTGTTGTCTTGAAGTTGAAGAGCCAGACATGGTAGCTGGCTATGCGCACAGGCGACAGGTATGTGGCTTGACGCAGGAGGGCCCACAATGTATGGCACCGGGCACTAGCACCACAGTGTGAAGTATGGCTGTACGTGGCGCTGGAGAATGAGTGACAAGAAGCCCAAAAATGCAGCAGGCGCAGTAAATACCATGGGAGGTACTGTAAGCAATGTGGATAATAGTGTCCTTGAATAGGATTGAAGTGTACTTGTTTTTCTTTTTTTTGTTGTTGTTCTTTTGTGTCTTTTCCACTTTTGCAGGGTCTTTGATGTGGATGCCTGACTTAAAGATGGCCGCCCTTGAATCCTGGCAGCCTATTGGAGGAACTGCCTGACCCCAAGATGGCCGCCGAGCAGGGCTCACTCCTTGCAGGGGTCCGGAGCCTGGATCAGAGGCATGAGGCAGCAACAGTGTGCAGGCTGCACAGAGACAGCATGCAGCCGCACACACAGGGAGAACAGCAAGCAGGTAACCAGGAAGGAAACCGGAGCTCAGAACCAGCCTCCGGGGCAGGGACAGGCTTCACCGGTAAACAGGTGCACGCGCTCAGGGTGGGCTCCTGACAGCGCGGCAGTACACGTGGCAGCCAGCACAGCAGCACTTCTGCGTGCCCGGGGTAGGCTCCCGGGTCGCATCTAAACGTAGTCAGCAGGGAACGGCAGTGCACGCGCTCAGGGTGGGCTCCTGACAGCGCGCCTGGACAACAGCAGTGGTGCGCGACCGGGGTAGGCTCCCGGGTCGCGTCTAGAAGTACTGAGCAGGAAACGGCAGTGCACGCGCTCAGGGTGGGCTCCTGACAGCGCAGTTGGACAGCAGCAGAATTGCGTGACCGGGGTAGGCTCCCGGGTCGCGTCTAGAATACGGAGCAGGAAAAACAGCAGTGCACGCGCTCAGGGTGGGCTCCTGACAGCGCGGCTGTACGGCAACAGTATTGCGCGACTGGGGTAGGCTCCCGGTGTCGTGTCGCAGCAGAGGCAGCTCCGAAACAGCCGGAGCTCCTGACTTCGTTTCTCCGTCTGCACGAGGGTGGCAGCAGGATTCCAACGACTACCCTCGTCGCCAGTTGTCGTGTCGTAATGGCAGGACAGACGACACGGACTCAGCGTGAGTAGATATCACTGGAGCTTTATTCGATAACCTCCTTTCTCTTCCCACTCCATTCCCTGACTACCTTTCCTAACTCCTCCTTTTCCGCTTCCTCCACCTCCCACCATTCCTTTCCTTCGTCCGCAGGTCCTAATGCCCCTGCGTACATTTCTACAACATTACAGAAGGTTGCTCAACATAATCTAATTGTACAGCAGTCTCTGGCCATCTATCACAGTAATTTCCCAAATCTTGCTTTGCCTTATACAATGACTACCACTTCCGGCGCTATTAAAACATTTTCTCTATATACGACACATTTTAACATAGATGTGCACAAAATTTTAGAGATAGCAATTTCTCCATACAACCAAAAGTGCACTTTTTCGAGCTTGAACTCCAGGAGTCATGCTAGCAATGATATACTTGGAACTGGATCACAATCCAGTGCTTAATTTGTAAAATAAATAAAATAAGTGCCGGGCCCTAAAGATTTGTTCATAAGCCCACAGCCGGTACTATCGAAGCTTGGAGTGCTGAATCACAAGGCTGTGTACAATTGATTTCACCTCATGTCTCTTTCATCCACCACCAGATCCCTTTATCTCACTCTTTGGGGCTAATTACAATGTCGGTGGCAGAGACGGGACAGACCGACCTCCGGTCGGCAGTCCTGACCGCCTAATTATGATGCGACTGCACATGGTGCGGTTGCATTCCCACATTTCCCTATGGGAGCATGTGTTACGGCTGTAAACCGGCCGTAGCACAAGCTTTCATACGGAAATGGGAGGTTGTGTTAATCGCTGCACCCTGTGGCAGGCACTTCAAGGTGCCTGCCATGAGGTGCAGGGATCGCTGTTTTGGGCCCGCAACCAGAGGCCGAAAACAGAAGGGGGCCATGCTAGGGGCCCCCAAACACGCTTTCTGACAGACTTTCCATGTCGGAAAGCCTGCCGAAACTGTGCATCATAATCCGGATGTCGTAAAACGCCGTCCATATGGATTACGGGCCGGTTCCGACTGGCCGACGGGCTCCTTGAGCCCGTCGGAAGCCAGCTTGTATGACCAGCCTGTTTCAATTCCAGCCAGTTGTATTTTAATCAGCCGGTCGGAATTGAAACAGACGATCTCGGCCATAAAGCCTCCGACCTAAGGGCGGAGGCTTTACGACCAAGATCATTATAGCCCCCTTTATCTCACTCTTACAGATTCTTTTTTATCCCTGCTTTCTCCATTTACCACAGTTTTTCCGTCTTTCTCTTCCTCCTTCTTTCCTCCTTTAGTGTTTTTCTCTCTTTAGCTCTGGATCAAAGATTGTTGTGGAAACCTCAGTGCTTGTACCCTAAAATGAGTCCCTGCAACCACTGGTTAAAATTAAACACTTTAGCCATCAAATAATGACACCTGTAACTAAGGATATTTTGACAGTGTGAGAGAGACATGCATTAACCATCCTCCCAAAACACTATGCACCTCATGTTTAGCATTGGACAGGGAAAGCCCTATCAATATGGGGCAGAGAAAAACAGATTACGTAAGAATGTGGAAAGGATTGGCATATTTCAGTCTTATGAATTGGGAGACTTGTGAAGTGCCATTACTTGCCACAGTTTCGCTATACCAACCTTTGTGGACAATGGATTGTCTCTGTTTTAACTGTCAACCAATTTTATTTGACTTGTGAAAATGTGATTCACACTTAAGGATTATTTAAGGACATCTTTTCGTCCTGATCGCATTCTGAACCAACGGAAATAACATTACCAACAGAAAGATTTGCAGTCAGGAAAAGCTATGGGCCCCAATGGGCTCTTCATAGAACTCTATAAACTAAAACCTGACAAAATAGCCTCCTATTTCAAGGCTATGTACGAGGAAAGCTTAGAGGTCGGTCTACTGCCCCAGGATCAACGGCTGGCCACAGTGGTGGTTATATATAATGAGGGTAAACCAAGGGATCAATGCTCCTCATACAGGCCTATCTCGCTCTTAAATGCCGAGGTGAAGATCCTAGCCAAGTTGTTGGCTACTCGGTTGGTCAGAGTGATCCCCGAACTGGTCCATCCGGATCAGTCGGGATTCATGCCATCTAGAAATACCTCCCTGAATCTATGCTGTCTCCAAGGGGTACTCGGAAGAGTAGATACACTCAGAGAAGACGCGGTGGTGGTGTCCTTTTTTAAGTCCGTTTTTTATATAGCGCAGCTACTCACCCTTACGGGTCTCAAGGCGCTGGGGGCCATCGTGGAAATTAAGTGAGCTATTGCCCAGAGTCACATGGTGCTGAGCTGAGCTGCCGCCGGGGATCAAACTGTGAACCCTGTGCTCCGAAGTCAGCTGCCCTGGCCGCTGCACCAAACCTCTCCACTCATGGACGCCGCCATGGCATTTGATACAATCGAATGGCCCTATCTCTTTGCGGTGCTGGAGAAGATGGGGTTTGGACCTGGATATATTGGGTGGGTGAAACTCCAATATTCTGAACCACTGGCACAAGTGGTTGTGAACAACAGGAAATCAAATGTCTTCGCCCTCGGAAGAGGGACACGGCAGGGATGTCCCCTGTCTCCGCTGCTTTTTTCCCTGGCACTGGAGCCCCTAGTGAGCTGGATTCGTAGGGACCCAATAATGCGGGGCCTGAAATGGTTGGAAGACTGGGAGGATCGTATCTCCCTCTACGCCGACGACATCCTCTTGTACCTGGCGTCGCCGCGGGCCTCGATCAATAGAGTTCTCGATATTTTTACTGTCTTTGGTAGGTACTCTGGTTATGCAATCAACTGGGCAAGTCAGTGATTTATGTGCTCAGGGGGAAGTTCTCGCTTATGCCCGAGGGGTGTAGAGTGACGGAATCGATCAATGGCTTTAAGTATCTCGGCATTTACATCACGAGAGACCGCAAGCAGTATTATGAACGCAACCTTTTGCCCCCATTGAGACGGCTTCAGAGTGACGTGGAGCACTGGAAGACCCTTCCGCTCTCCCTACTGGGCAGAGCGGCTCTTTTTAAGATGATGTCCCTTCCTCGCTTTTTATACGTTTTGCACAATTCGCCCACCCCGGTCCCGGCTTCCTACTTCGCTACAATAGAAGGCGAACAGAGAGCCCTATTGTGGGCTGAAGGTACACCTCGACTATCGCTTCCCAAACTGGTGCGGAGCTGGTATGATGGGGGAATAGGACTCCCGGATATTAAAAGGTACTAATGGGCGGCACACTTGGCCGCAATTAACCAGGGTATTTATCGTCTGCATAATGACCCGTGATATTTAATGGATAGGTGGTTGCTGCCTGGAGGGTCCTACATACAGGCGCTCTATTCTAAACCAGCCAAACTAAACCTTACCGGGCCAACGGCACACTCAGTCCAGGTCTGGCACACGGCCCACAAGAGCCTTGGTTGGGACAAGAAACTCATGCAAGCCACCCCCCTGTGGGATTCGTACTTATTAGGCACCCTTAGGAACTCTAGAGGATTCAACAGGTGGGACCTGATAGGACTGTCAAGAGTGGGGGACATGTGGAAAGGGGGAAAGGTAATTGAGTTCTCTGTGTTGCAGCAGGAATATGCTATGGCAGACTCAGAAAAATTTCGCTACGGTCAAGTAAGACACGCCCTATATGCGCACATACCAAAGGGAGAAACGCCGCTGGAAGACAGGCTCCTTGATGGCTATATGGCCACCAAGTCAATCTCCCTCAAGTACCGTAAATTTATTAACAACGCTACAGATCCCCTGATATAGTTGAGAGAGAAGTGGACAGAAGACCTGTCAGAATTAGACGATGAGGATTGGATGGAAGCCCTTGCGTCTCCACGGGAAGTGGCAATCTCATCAAGACTTCAACTAGTACAGTTGAAAATATTACTTAGAACGTACTACTCACCAACAGCCCTGGCCCGAATGGGCTATGGAGAGGACGCAAGGTGTAAGAGAGAATGTGGAGGTGATGGATCGTTCTTCCACATTCTGTGGGACTGCCAGATCATACGCAACTACTGGACGAGGGTGTTGGGATGTATGACGGAGGTGATGGGTCACGAACTCGATCTGGAGGGCAGAAGGTGCCTACTTAATATATGGGGGCCGACAGATCTAAACAGCAAGGAGAAGCTGTGGGTGACTTTGGGGCACATGATAGCTAAACGCAATATTGCTAGATTGTGGGGAGCGACAGAGGCCCCAACGCTGGCCTTGTGGAAGCAAGATATGGACTGGTGTATGTTCCGAGAAAAAACAGTCTATGTATCCAGGGGGTCTCCAAAGAAATGGTCTCAAGTATGGGCGAAATGGAACGAATATCGTGGTACAATATGTGCTCCCCCGCTGCTCCCTACCCTTGATGAAGAGGTGACACTTGATTAATGTACATTCTAACTGTGTGTGACTTTGCTTGCTTAATGTTTCATCGCAATCTCTTGTCAGAAGCATGTAAGGACCTTTTTGTGTTAATATCATGCCATTGTATCTTTGCAATACATCTTTCAATAAAAAGAGTTAATAAAAAAAACCATTACCAACAGTTTTTGTTTATTCACAATATCTCACAATCTACATGATTAAAGTAGTTTCAGATGTAGAGACCAACATGAAGCTGTTAGAAGTACAGGTAGCTGATTATATTTTGAGATATATATACACATTAAGTGACTGAACAAATGAGGAGTGGATGATTGTATACGGTTGTTAAGGGAAGTTATTCTGTGAAAATAGAAGGCTGTACAGCCTTTTTTAATCACCCGTTTTGAACTATCTTTGTTTTGTTAAACTAAATAATTAGCTACTCTGGAATATCCACATCTGGAATATTATTACCTTGTGAGAGTGATATTTCAAATTGGATCAATTCCAGTTACCCAAAATTGTGATATATTAAGTGAAGTGGGAGTGGCTGAATAGGCGTATGTATGAATACTAAATCCATTTTAGATTAGTATGTTTTAATGTTATTACTAAGTACCCTGGTTTCCCTTACATTATCTTCCTCGTGATTTGTACTGGTCAGATCACTGAAGGCCAACAATTCTCCCCTTTTTAGGTCTCGCCTAGGCAGCGCATGCACTGTCTCGTCGAGAGATGCTGTATACAGTATAGCGGGGGAAGCTCCGCCCACTATCCGCCTATCTTTTTGATTGGCCAAAATCCTAAATGCTGCATTCTGATTGTTTTTCGGCAAGTTAGTCCCACCTCCTGACGGCCATATCGTCATTTTTGTCCTTCCATGGCTATCGGCCCCTTTACTTTCAAAACTGTTTTGTTCCCCTGCCTCCCCCCATTCTCTCCCGCAGTCCGTAACATCTCGTATCACCACCACCACCCCCCCCCCCTCCCGTTCGTGCCTTCTTCGACGGCCGCACTTCCGTTTCTAATGCAATAGGTCTCGTGTAAATACGAGTCCTATTGCATTTTAAATGCTTGTTTTGTCCTGGGATTGGCTGGGTGAATTCGAACTCTATTTTGCCTGACCTGTCCAGACGGCTATCTTACGCATGCGTCGACTCTCTTTTACAACTGTTACATTTGAGCACGTTTTGTCAGAAGGTCTGATTAACCGGCATAAAGATTCATTTCTGCCTTCTGGTCACGCCGTCTCTGGTTTGTTGGCACTGCGGTCGGGAGTCCATTCACCCGGCGTGAGGCACCTCGGGCGTCGGGTCTATGCAGCATTGGGTCTATGCAGTGAGTGAGTCCGTTGTCTTCCTGGGCCTGGGTTTCTTCTGTCTGCCCGGGTCTCAGGCCTGGCAGTGTGCCAACAGGGGACCGTGCGCCGCCATTGGGCATTCCGAACCCCCCCTTAAGCTGCCGTTGTCGGGGCAGAGGCGACAGGGTCTTTGGGTGCAGACCAGGGGTTGTTGTGTGCCGATGACCGTGGCAGCTATTTGCGTGTGTTGACGCAGATGAGCAGAGGTGACCTGAGGCTTTCTTGCCAATTTCTCATGTGTGACTAGGTGTCATTTTGGTGAACCAGGCCCACAGTCAGCAGCGGGTGTGGCTGGCCCGCATTGTATGGCCTTCCCCGTCACGTGGCACAAGGGACACTGCGAGTCCTCTCGGCCCGCAGTGTTGAGCCAGTGGAAGGTGCCTCCTATGGGCTGCATGTGGATTGGTGGCGGACAGGCAGCACAGCTGCCTGAGGGGTCTGCCTGGGTGCAGCCCTTTGTGAAGCGGGCTCAGATCGGGGCGGTGGCCAGAGCCTTGTGGGCGGCGCAGCTGCTTTGGGGTCGGCCTTCGTGCACCCAGTGGTGGGCGAGGCTGGAGCAGCCGACCTACCAGCTTGGAGGGCAGGTTCGAGCCTTACGTCTGGCGATTCAGGGGAGTATTATGTGCTGAACAATGTAGCTGGCGCTCATGTAAAGCGCTCCAGATTTTTCGCTAAAAAAGAAAAAGGGATTGAGTGCGTGAGTTCAAGTCCCACGGCTGAATTTTTTTTTTAATCTGCCTCTTCTGCCAGCGGTGGGGCGGGGGGGGGTGCGCACCCGGAGAGGCTGTTGCCCTGCGGTCAGAGACGCAGACCCTGACCCTGTGTAACGGGGATCGAGTCTCAGCGTCCCTAAATAGTCTGTGATTTCAGGCAAATCACTTAATCTCTCCGTGTATAAGAAATTAATCGAGCGTGGCCTTGGTGGTGTATTTGGCACCTTCTGATACATTCTGAAACGGGTGGTTACCTTTTTATGCAACTCGGCTTGAAACACTGGGTGGAGCTGGGGAGCGTGGCGCAGACTGGCAACAGGGTTGTGGTTCTTCAGTGTCCAAACACACAGTCCCCCCCCCCAACCCCTTAGCAGCCTTCCTCACATACCCACCGCGTGGGTGTTACTATTCAAGTTTTACCACCTCGGTTTACGGGTGCCTTTCTAACTCACATGGGGAGAGGTGAGGCTACAAACAACGATGCTACCTTTAATCACTCGCTACGGCCAACATCCTACCAAACACCCAACATGGAGGCAAGGCGAGCCCCGGGCTTCACATAAACTGATGAAAAGACTAAACGAATAAATAGAAAGCTTACGCGTAATCACAACTCTGGTTGCAAAAGCCGGCTCGGTTAATTAATTCAAACAATTTCTTTCCTCATCTCGTAAACATTCTCATACTTAAGACAATAAAGGAGACGCCGCAGGAGCAGCCGTGTTGTTGATCATTAATAATTATATTTCGTGAAATTAAAATAATTACTGCGTTATTTTAGCGACAACTAATTATTTTCATTCCTCTAAGGATTTCTTATTCACAAGGTTATCGTTTTGACTTCTTTTGTTTCAGAGCAGCTGAAAGTAGTAACACTACCCTTTCTTTTCAGCTGAGAAAAGAACATTTTACTTTTACGCCTTTAAATTCCCCCAAATATTCTCTAACATACTTAGCTGCTCCTTGTCTGCCATTTTTTTAATCAGCATTCTTAATAATAACTTTAAGATGGGTAATCACTTTGGGAGTGGATTGATTGCATTTGACCATCTGTTCCCATACCTGGCGTGTCACGCAGTTTGGTGCTTACTTTCCCTCCATGTTAAAGAACAGTATATGTTTGAGCACCCACGCTAATATGCTGCAAAGCTAAATACATATAAGATCCCAATGGCGAGACCGATTGGCATTGCCAATGCTTGTTTAACTATACCGGCTAGAGGTACGAATACAATTATTTTCGTACCTCCACAACCCCCCCCCCCCCACACACTCCTATCTGTCTCTTCATCCTTTATAGTTAACACCAAAAAGTGCTCCCAAGTAACCTGTAGGTTGCAGCACGCCCCGTTCTGCAGCAGAACGGGAAGAACCCAATGATGAAGCATGCCACCAAGGAGAAACCCTGGTGGGTGAGGGTTATTTAAAGAAAACTTTGTTTTCCAAATAACAACTGAAGTGGAAAGAAAGTCCTGAAAGACGGATAGGCTCTCTTTGTATAAAATACGACAAATAGGAGGACGAGTCCTTTGTCTATCTCCTCGACCTCCCCTCTTGTTTTTCGGATATTATGCTCATGTCAACATTATGATAGTGGATAATGATCTGTAAACATTTGCATAGTACTTATTTGCTGTCTCAATTTATGAAGGGCACTTGTCTGCCATGGGTGAATGTTGTGAAGAGCAAAGATTGTGCTGTTCTTTGCTGTGCTGTACTGATATTGTACATTTAGTTGCTGCTTTAATGTACGTTATGTTACTGTCGCTGCAAACGTACTTCATGCTTTATTGGACAGTGCCAAGCATTGAACCCACTGATTTCCTGTTCAGTATTAGTGATATGAGTACTGTGCACTGTGGATGTCCAGCACATATACGGAGTGTTGTACTGTGCTGCAGATATGTTGCTGTACACGAAATCATTACTTTAATTTGGTGCATTACATGGACCACGTTCTGTGCTCTATTTGGTTGTGAACATGCTCAGTACTTTACATAAATATTTACTTCTTGTACCTGATGTAGTGCCTTATTTGACTGAAATAAGAGTTGTACAGGTTGCATGTAAAATATTTCCTCACCGTAATTTCAATAAGAATGTTAAATATAAATGTGATTTGGCAGGTGACACACCTTTCCATTTCCTGTCTGGAGAGATGCACTATCTTTTCTAAAACAGCATGGGGCATATTCTCAAGGACTTATCGCCGATTGATCGGCACTTTAGCGCCGCAAAAGTGGCGATAGACTTATCGCCCTATTCACAAGCTGGTGCAAACTGCCGACATTGCCAGTTTTCCTGCGATAGCTGCCGCAAAACACATCGCCATGGATGAGAGCGACAACTAACGCTAATGATATGCAGAGTAGGCGTTCCCGTGCAAAAACACGCGAAAACACCACTTCGCGATATTCTCAACGACCAGCCAGATCAGCGATGCGATCCGAAAACAGGCGATAAGGTGCGTTAGCAGCAGGGATTCAACACCTGCCTTTTACTGGTGTTAAGCAGGACGACAACCTGCAGTATGAAAGGGAGCCCAGCCTAGAGCCACATCTGAAGACCAACAGATGCCATGGAGACAATGATCATGCAGCCTGGAGACCCAAGAGGGCCACAACACCCACCGCAACCACCCCCCGGACCCTCCCCCCCAGGTCATGAAGTCCAGTAGTCAACGGTAGTGGAAAAACAGAACTTTATTACAAATACATAAACAACAAGACGAAAAGCTCAGCCAACGCGTTCCATTCCCAACAGGGAACTTCACCAGGGCAACGCGTGGATCCAATAAACTGCAAATGCTGCGGGAACTCCCCAATACCATTCCATATCCCGAAATCAGTAGTCAGGAACCTGTTGGAGAAATGGTGACAATGGTCAAGCGTCCTCATAGTCACAATTCATCATACCTGTAAACATCACGGTTTGTATCATCTTGATACCCCTGCACCTCCACTTCCCCCACGCTGTGCATGAACAGCTGGAGACCATGCAAGGGAATTATGCCATAGCTGCCTTACCGCACGTGTCGGGGGCAATTGACTGTACACATGTACCACTTGTGCCCCCTGCCGACCCTGCACACAATTACCGCTACAGAAAGCACACGCATTCCATCAATGTGCAGGCAATAGTTGACCACCGGGGACAGTTCACCAATGTTGTCGCCAACTTCACAGGCAGTGTGCATGATACATACATCTTCCGACAGTCCATCATCAACCAGCGCTTCCAGGATGGCACCTATGGCAATGCACTGCTCATTGGTAAGAACTAACTGAACACACCACACACCTCAACTCCACAATCACACAACTCACAACTGTGGGAGAGCACACGTAACAAAATCACATACATGCCAACCAACATGCCCAACTACCGGACACGACAACACAAGTAACCGTGGTAACAGGGGCCAGACATGTAGACAAACCATCCACAAAGGCAGAGCCCCTCTGCCACACAATTGCAGAATGTGGGGAGAGGTGGGAACCAAGAATGTATGAAGGAGGCAAGTGACCCAGCGATAAGAAAGGACAGAATGCCAAGTGTGGCGGAGATGTGCTGGACAGACTGCAGTATGCAGAGCACAGACATTTCCATGTGGACACCTACTGCTGGTGTTTGCAGTGTAGTGGACAGTGGACGCAAACAGGTTACCCCAGGCAGTGTGGAAGACCTTGGACATGTAGCCATGTGGTCCCCCCCTGTAAGCCTGAGTGGAGTGGCCTTGGCCGGCGTATGTCGCGAATGAATAGCCCTGGGCCCTGGGCGTGGTCCAATTTCGGGATGGCCACCACAGTAACTACTGCGTGTGTCTCTGTGTCCGCCATATCATGACCATAGGCCTACACACACGTGCCCGACCGCATTCAACGGCCGTATTCACACTGGAGATCAGTGCAACACAAGTCATCGCCACGTGGCGGTAGGCCCGTGCCAGATGCAGGGCATCGGGTGCCACTAACTCTGTGCTACGCAAGTCACGGACCCTTTATGATTGAGTTCCGTGGATGCGGACGCCATCATGTCACCTCTGGCAGTGGGGGATATGCTGTAGTGGGCCCCTTTAATTGGCAGGGTCACATGTCCCGTGACGCCTGTGCTGGATGGGTGTGGTGTGGGTGTAAATCAGCCCTCAGGGAGTGGCTGTGGCATGCTGACAGCTAGACCAGTGACCAGCAGATCACTAGAGGGAAGACCTGGGACATGTAGCTATGTAGTCACCCCCTGTGAGAATAAGCGGGCTGGGCTGGCGTATGCCAGTCCGGCGTAGGGGCGTGAACAATGAGCCCGGGGCTCTGGGCGCGGTTCAGTTCTGGCCTGGACAAGGAAGTAACCAATGCGTGTGTCTCCGTTGTAGTGTCTGCGCCACCCAGACCACAATCGGCAATGTTGCACCCTGTGACCCAAGCCCCACAACATGTGCAAAATGGACGTGAGGGGCAATCAGTGACCCTACATTCATCCATACTGTCATACTTGAAGGATCATAGACATGACACATCTGTGTGAAGTTTAATGTTTTATTCACATTCAGTGGAATTTTGCAGCTGAAGCAGTACAGGGCATACACACCCCACTTGACATTGTTGCCCCGTGGAGGGCCAGCCAGAGTCCATTACGGAAGGACAAATTCATCGGAAGAGGAAGAGTTCAGTCCGCAGTCTGATTGCTGTGTCATTGGTAACCAAACAGAATATGGCAGTCCATGTCGAGGTCCAAGGTGAGTGCCGCAGAGTGTATCGGGGGACAGTGGAAGGTGATGATGCAAAGGGCCGAACCAAGCTGAAACAGGCCATATGGCGGAGATGAATGCTACTGCTTCCTCATTACCACAACGGCAGTCTCATCCACATCATCGTCCTCTGATGTGTGATGTGCCTCACCTGTTGGTGGTGGTGTTTCGGCTGCAGCACTGTGTGGCACTGACACATCAGGTGCCGGAGGTGGAATGCCTGCCGCACTGTGGGGCAGTGACACATCAGGGGGCGTAGATGTGGAAGGTGTAGGAGCAGCAGCATTCATCTGCGCCAGGCCTTGTGGCAGTAATGCCATGATGAGGATCTCAGGGCATGGAAGATCCCAGCTACATCTCGCTGATGTGCAGCCGTGGCAGCCATCCTTTCCGCCTCCATCCGCACCGTGTCCTCCATGAGCCTCCGCATGTGTCCCAACTCCCGGCTGAGATCGCTGGAGCCACTCTGACTAGACAGGTGTTCTTGTCTCAGAGTCATGACTCCAGCGATGTCAGCCATGGCTCGTTGGAGACCATGGGGTGGACTGTGGGTGTCCGTTAGGGACTGTAAATGGTCCCTGATGGGACGTAGACACCCATGGATGGCATCTAGTTTGGCTGCCATGAGTTCGAACCCCACCCGCACATGCTCACCCATATCCTTCTGGCCCTCCAACACACGGCGTTGAAATGCCATGTGTTGGTCGTGGGGATCCTGGGAGACAGCCGGGGTGGTGGGTGCTTCCTGCTGTGTGGTCTGTGCAGGGGGTGGGGTCTCCTCGATGCAGCTGGGCTGCCCTGCTCCTGGGGGTGGGGTGCTGAGGGTGTCCATGAGCTCTTGGAGGACGTCGGTGTCGAAAGTGGGGAGGTCCTCCTCGTCATCAGTGAAGAGGTGTTCGGTCTGCTCTGCAGGAGGTGATGATTCTCCCTCTGCAATGCAAAGAGAGATGCAGTTTAACAGTGTGTTCCGTGTATGTTCACGCATTGGCCAAGTTTCCAAACAGACTGCATGACAATGTACATTGTGACTGTTTAGGAGGAGCTGCCTATTTGAAGCGGGACAGTGGACATTTGTGCACCATCAGGGATGTAGGGTTGTACTTGTCCATTATCATGTCACAGTTTCCTGCTATGCCAAATGTGATTGGCCAGTTTCTACACACAAGCGCAGCAGTTGTGTCCTCTGTTCTGTTGTGGAAGTGTTGCAGTTTGTACCACATTGTTGTCAATGTTGATGTGCTCTGATTCCTGTGTGTGTGCTGCATTGTGGGAGAGTTGCCCCTGCAGCTCAGACTTTGCTTGGCCTTCTCCCTTTCAGGCGGTGTACCTTTGACTTCTGTGCTTATGCAGTGCTGAGATGTTGCATACTTGGGTAAATTGGGCTCTTGGTGGGAGTTGGGACTCTTGGGCATGGTTTGTCCGCAGATGTCTTGTTGCCGTCAGGGGTTGTTTGTGCACATGGATGTGTCAGTGTGTGACCTGCTCCTTTCCGGATGTGGACCACACTCAGCCACCTCAGTGTCGTGGCGTGCAACATGTCATGATGAGTGGCCTGCACACATGCTCATCGTCATGCAGTGTCACTTGCATTGTCAGTGGGGCTCATGGATCCGCAGCTTTGCTGGGTTCAGCACATGTGCATGGGTTTGTTGTGAGATTGGTGATGTGTGGGGAGGGCCCCCTCTGTGCACATTGTGGACGGGGGACTACTTGCTGTTTCTATGTGGGCTGCAGTCTGGCAAGGAGATCAGGGACATGATCCAGAGTCATTGTGGTTGTGCAGTGTGCTATACTTCATTGTGCATGTGTGCCATTGTGCCCATCTCCCCCTGTCCCCCCCAGTCCCTGGTGGTTACTCACCCTGTTGCTGTTGTGTCAGGTCATGTTGAGCAGTGTCCGGTCCCCCGACTCCTGCCACCGTCTCCACACTGATGACTGTGGATACCATTTCCTCCATCTTATCCAGCTCCTCCTGTGGCGCAGGACTCCCACCCCCAGTCTGCATTGCTGCTTTGCGGTTGTTTGCGAGTTTCAGCTGGTTTTGCGCTTCACATCATTCCAGCGCCTCTTGACCTCGTCCATTGTCCTCCTCAGCACTCCGACTGCATTTGCCTTGTCCACGATGGACTTCCATGTTCCATTTTTTGTTGCCAATGACACAGTGGAGGTGACGAACAGTTGTTGATGGTGTTCTATCACCTCCGTAATCAGGATCCTGTTTTCCTGCGGACTGAACCGCGTCTTCCTCTTCTTCTTCTTCTCCTTGCCCTTCCCTGACCCTGAGGTCCCGGGCTGGTCCTCCATGGGGCTTGTAGGGTTCGGGTTGTCCTCTGTACTTGCTCCGGCTGCCTCCATTGTGCTTCGCAGTTGTTATGTTTTTTCTTTTTTTTTTTTTTGCAGCTTTTATGGTGATTTTTCCCGCCCGACGTGGGAATTGGAAGCCTGGCGCTGCTTGTCGCCGATTTTTCTATCGCGGTTGGGCCCATCACGACTTTTTTCACGTTCGGGTTTTCTATTTTATCGCCGTCGCGGTAGTTGTATCGCGGACATTTGAGGCGTTCTCGGGAAACTATCGCATGTTACCGCCGTGTTGAGAATACGACGTTGACATGGAGTTATTTTCCCGCGATAGACGGCGATATGAAAAATTGCGTTAGCCTATTTTGGCGATGTTTATCGCACGTTCTTGAGAATATCCCCCCAGTTCAATCATGTTTTGATTTCTGTTTCCTTCAAATTGCTGCTGATTCCTTGTGGCACTGCAGAGTTCTTTCTACTTGCAGAAGGCGGCGGTCACTTACCGTGTTCAAATCCATTGCTGCTCTCTCGCCAGTGAGGTAGCTTTTATCTGGTATTTCCTCTGTGTCATGAGGATTGATGGGGTTCTGAGACTGTGCTTAAATAGAAGGATATGGCCATAGTTGCAAGTTCGCACAAATGGAGCAGCAGAGATCACCAGCTGATCTTTTAGGGCCAAGGGGATAAAGTGATGGAAAGAAGACCTTAGTAGGTGTGGCAACAGAGAGGAAGGAGGCCATTCTTCAATGTCATCCCAGTACCTTCCTGAGCTAACTCAATCCACTGGAAACATTTAATTAAAAAAATTCTCCACACAAACCCAGAAGTAGCCATTAGAGAAATAAACTTAATCCAATCTAAGATAATAGGATGAAGGGAGCATGCAGGGTGAAGAATAGTGTTAGATTCAGATTTAGAATTGGGGCAAAGCTTTGTTTCATATTTAGGGTTAGGGTCTAATGTTAGGTTAGAGACAGTGTTGAGACTTCAGGTTCAAAGGATAATGGTTAGGATAAAGGTGTGGGCACAGGTAGTGTTGGGTTCAGATTTTAATTTTCTCTAGGATCAAACATATGGAAGGAGATAGAGGTAATGTTAATGTTTCAGAATATTTAAAAAAAACCTTTTAGAAAAATAAAAAAGATTGCAAAAGTAGGGGGCGTTTTGATGAAGAATACTATTTTAAGGCATAGTATATAGCACCGTTTTTATATTTGTGAAATTGACAGAGATTAATCTGTGGATTCAGGGACCAGGGTCTCCTAACACAGGACAGTTTGCTTTTTTTCTGTTAGATAAGATTCTTGACAGGCTTTCCATTTTAAAATATGTCCCTTTCTTTTTGCAGGTCATTAGCTGTTGGTAGTAAAGTGGGTTACAAATTCTTCTCCCTTTCATCTGTGGATAAGCTTGAACAAATATATGAATGCAGTAAGTGCTCCTTCTAAATATATTCAAAATCTTTTTAATTCTGGTGTGGACTGAGCAAATGGAATTCATTTTTTGTGGAAATCGAGTACTGTTTGTAAATATGTAATGTGTACAATGCAATTGTTAAAAGGTTGTTTCATCTCAAAGTCCCTATTGAAACCTATCATATGACACAGAACTTTTGGTTAAATGAAAGGAAGATATTATGCATGCACTTACATGTTAGGTTTGAAGTCATGTTATTAGGAGCGGTAATGGGCTTATCTCGTATTCAGAAAAATAAAAACTATATTAAAGAATTTTTATTTTGTAAGTGCAGTGCTCTGTTTTAATTTATAACTTTCTATTTTTGTGGGTATAACCGCTTTTCATTTAGTTCTTTTTACATTTGCCATTACATTGCAGCTAGGCGTGACTGCCTCTCTTGTCTTGTAGTGTAGCTCCTATTTCCCTAATAGGCTCTGCGCATTGGAATAATATATCCTATAGGTTTGACATAGGACTAAGGTCGGTATGTCCCTATCGACTATATTAAACTTAATTACTTGTGCCAGCTAGCTCAGAGGCCACTAGAAACTTCTTGACGACAAGAAGGGAGTTGTTTCTGGCAGCCGCAAAACATGACCACTGTGTTTCCCTTACAGAATCAGGACGTGTCCCAGAGTCGTAGAAACAATAGATAACTATTTCACTCAGCTCAGTCGTGCATGTTTCAGTTATTCTCAAAGTTACACAGAAATAACAGACGGGCGTTTCAATAAAAGATTTATTGAACAGTCTTGTTTCTGTTGTAAGTTAGATGTGCTGTTACGATCACAAGACAGTATGCGAGATAAATAATGTACAGAGTGAGCAGTAGAAATAAATAATACTGCGTTAGCATTATCTTTTCAGCATATATGCATTTACATAAAATGACACAGCCTAAAAATGCGAGTACTCATACGATGCGTTTCTAGCCTAGTTCTACCCAGTGTACCTAACCTGTCCTAGGTGTAGGGAGAAGTAGAAGTAGGTGATGTATTCCTGACTAGAGTATACTAAGAGCATGTTACGCCTAGTATGCCAAGAGTCTAGTATGCCAAGAGTCCCTCGAGGTTCTAGTCTGCTCCATACCTGAAGAATGAGAGAGGTAGGAATCTCTTTCCGGACTCGAACTCCAACACCCCGCAAGGGAAGTTAGATCACTGGAAGCTGGACTCTCTGCGATGCAGGAATGACAGCGTCTTCTCAGTGCGTCTGGCCGGGAATCGGGCTCCTCTGAAGTCGAGGTCTCCTCTGATTTACAGGGGTTTGGGAAGGTATATTTATACCTGAAAATGTTAGCATTGACGTGAGTTGGGCAGCGAAAGACGTCATGAATGAACCCCTAAGGAATAATGGTTCATGCATAATATATGAGTCCTTGAAGAAATCAATAGTCCTGGGCAAGGGAAACTCCCGCAGCCTAAGGGTCTGTTTTTTTCATGGACTCGTTGAGATGCTAGGGTGGACGGATGCCGGAATCCATGCCTGTATTTGGAGTGCATGGTTTATGCCTAAATAAGGTCTGGGATTTTATGCCTCTATAAGGGCAAGGCGAATTGTGCCTATATAAGGACATGATTCTAGAAAGCCCGTTTATGGACACCCTATAAAGTATACAACACCCACTCCTCTTTCGTGTATACGACACTACTAAAATGCTAAAACATTTAAAATGCTAAACATTAAAATGGAGTACCGCATATTAAAACATATCCTAAAAAGCATTAAAAGACATATTAAAAATGCAAAGGTTTCTGTACATCAGTAAGCAATGCTTATCATTTCCTGCATAAAGTGTGAAATAAATGCAATCGGAATGTAATATAAAAGCAATATTTACATAAGACGAAAATGATTGATAAGCTGTGTTCAAAATCAAAGTCATTGCCTGTCATGAAATTTAAAGGAACTGATTCTAGACACACAAGATGACTGAAGTGTCCCTGGAAGAACTGCCAAGTCTGTATTATAAGGCTAGTTCTACTTTAAGCAGATTGAAGTGCCATTTTCGTTCGAAAAATGGGACAAAAAGTTCAAATTTGGTAGAGTTCCAAGTCTTTGAAAAATGAAGGCCAAATCGTTACTGTCTCTCTGGAACATAGTATGCCGAATCAGAGTCAGTTTACGGGTCTGGTGTAAACATGAGATCATCTATTTCAATAGACAAAACATCATCCACTGTTTTTGGTGTAAGTTGGAACACCTCGTGTAAGAGATTGATCGCACAAAGATGGGAAGCATCGCTCTCAGCATAGGTCGCCGCAGCAATGTTCGCGTCCGGTGTTACCTGTGTGCCTGGAGTCGTTTCTCGTACCTCAGCAGCAGCAGGAGGCGACTGTGAGATCTCAATGAATGCTGACATCAGGATAGGGAGCCTCTGGGGACAACACAGAGCATGGGCCGTTATCGGGACCAGCAAAGTATCGACGTCCTTTGGCGCAGCTGATGGATATGTTAGACAAGCGTCAAACACGCATTCTTCACCGCATAGCAGGCAGCGTAGAACAGGTAAGATGCAATCTTGCCAGATTGGTCTGAATGACAGGAACCACGTGGTATTAAGGTCCCGTAGGCGAGTCATGCCCAATAGCTGTACTATTCGCTCACTGCACTTTCTTTCAAGGAGAGCTTTCTCCATTTCGCTCGGAGTGATGTCGGCGAATAGGCTGGCCATAGCGCAATAGCAGAAAGATGAACAAAATTCCGGCAACAAGTGCGAGAATTAATGGTATGCCACCAAACACCGAATGTGCAAAGTTGGGGATAATTCCAAGTATTGCCTGGAACGGTGCTAACAGACCTGAGCAAATGCTCTTAAATACATGTACAATTCCGGTCGTATCTGACATGTTAAAGATACGTGATACCATTTCTACGAAATGTATAGGGCAGTTTGTACGTATTAAAGTCTGTATCTCAGCCGAAGTCCTTGCTACTTGTAGATCATAGGTTTCTTTGGCCGAGGTCAAAGGCACTGTTTGCTGTAAAAGCATGGCTTTCATTCTGCTCAAAGTATCAAATCTTATAAAAGAGACGTTCAGCGAAGGCCATAGCGGCGACTGCCTGACATGTGTCTATTGGGGGAAACAATACTTGCATACAGCAAGTGACCCTGGAGTTGACCGTTACTAGATATGGGATGCCTGGCAACATTCCACAGCAACTCTGATCATTCAACATGAGGTAACTCCCGTTAGAAAGTTGTCCAAACGTTGGATTAATCACAGCAGCTGGTGTACCCCGCTGATGGCAAGACAAGTTTGCCACAGAACCATTACAAGCCCCGTGTAAAGAAATGTCCTGACATATGAGTGAACCGGTCAGTGCATGTTTACAGTTAGAACCGCTAAGAAACACTTCACGATTCCCACTCCAACATCTATGTGTATACGGTAAATCCCAAGATGTCTTAATGTATTCCTTACCCAACCTTTCATATTTGCCTGCTTGCATTTGTCTGAGGCAATACTGAAACTGAAAAGTTGTCACAGGTAATGTTATTTTACCATGAATAACCCATTCTGTAGCTGGTTTTTCTGCCACTGTGAATGGTAATTTCTCCATTTTTTCAATGCTCAGCACTGTATACCTTGCTCCTCTTTGTGCCAATTCAATCTGTTTATCAGTGAGATTGTATTCTGCAAACAGAGACGACGTGTTGATGAAACGCCAAGGCACATAGCCCGCTCGCAAAGATTGCAGCGTCCATGTCAATGACACTATAGAACGTAATTGGGATTGACCTTGTTGTAACATAGCCAAATCTTGTTCTAGAATGTCGATAGCAGAGGATACAATGCCATCCAATGAATAAATTCTGGAGGACAAAGTTGTTAACCCATTGTCGACCACAGAGAGTGTTTTCTCTAAATTAATACGATCAAGTTCACGTATTCGTTCTGCGGCCTCTATCTGTGACACTTTCCATGCTTCATTATAAGCAGCATAAATGCCGGCATATATGAAACGTTTTTGACGCGGTTTTCTTGGTCCAAGCAAGAATTCCCAAAGATCTGCGTCTCCTGTAAGTAAGGATAAGTGTTGTTTCACATCCTGTAGTGTAGATTTATGCAGCCAATCGAGGCATAATTTTCCTACACTGTATGTTGTTACTACCCCCGGATGTTGTCTTTGGACATATCTTGGGTCTGGCCTATGAATAGTAAAGCCCTGAGTTTTGTTCAAGAACCTTTCCTGACAGTTGTTTGTGTCTGTGGGCCAGATCAACCATTTTTTCCAATTTAGATGAGTTCTGTTGAGTTGTAGTATATTGTCAACTGTCACCACTGCCTTTGTATTATTTTCACTGGCAGGTGTTGGCACAGAAGGTGATTTCATCTCTTTGATCTTGGCTAATCCAAGACAAGATGTTTGTTGGACGGTGTCATTCAAAAACAGTATTTGTTCAGGGATGATACAGGCTCTAAATAAAGCTTCTATACCCTGTACTTGCCAATCTTTACTACCTCAGACAGTTTTTGTCTCTATTGTGTCTTTCCATAAGTCGAAACCCTGTGTAGACAGTTGGGCAATAAATGCTTCAGAATAAATCTGTTTCGTATTTGTTAACATAATTTTCAGTCCTGTTTTGTTTACATTTTTATAGTAAAACGTTTCTGGGTCAGATGTATTATAACCTGAAAAATATGGAAACTTACTAGCAAAATTTTTTGAACTACCTTGTGGTGGTGTAGGACAATGTTCCCATTGGTTAAACACAAACACATTTCTTGGATATGCAGTTTTGTGCAAATAATGATGACCATAGTGGTTATAACAATACAGTTGTTCAGAGTCTGAAGAACCTTCCAAAAATTCATTTTTAGAAAATGCAGCAGATTTTTCTAGATCAAACATTATGTCATGTACAGTCTCTAAGTCCCAATCATCTGAATAGGTACTGGACGTAATTAAATCACTTAGTGAAATTTTAAACAAATGTGGAATGTTCAATTGCTCACTCGGGCCGAAGATTTCATAATCTGTTTTGTCCCACATTATACCATCCTGTATAGGAACAGCTGTGATGTTCACTGATGACAAGTCTCTTGCTTCACGATGGGAAGATTTATGTGGTTTCAAAAGTACATTTCACGTCTTTTCCTTCACTGTTCACATGGATGTATCTGCCATTTATAAGCACGCTTACAGTTGTTACCAAAGCTAGCCAGAGCAGGAAAACAAAAAGTCCAGATGTAATCCAGAGTTCAATCCATGGAGAAACCAGATAAGTCTTTTTCAGAAAGTGAATAAAGTCTTGTACTTGCTGCTTGAGTTTGAATGATGCTGGCGTCATTTCAGGTTCGCTTGGATCCTCTGAGAACGTATCAAAGTCAATGAAATAGCCAGAAGCAGTTCTGTCAATTGTTGGAATTGCATCAGGATTTGTTGAAATCACAGGAAACAGTTCTTCACGTGTCACGTTGGTGTAGACAGGTGTATTTGGACGAACTGTTATTTGGTTGTCAAGAGGGATGAGTTCCATAGCTTGGTTGCTTAGTCCTTCATTTGTTCCAGCTGAATTCTCGATCGTGATCAGTCTTTCAGTCTGAACCTCTTGAATAGTAGCGAGAGGAGTGCGTCTGCTACTAGGTCGGAGTCCACGAGGCCTACTGCTTAGTATTGGCCACATGTTGTGATTTGATGAGTTCGATGGACACAAATCTTTTCTCCTTTCTTCCAGCAAGGGGCGGCAGAAGTACTGTCCTTGTTCCTTGAACAGCTAGAACAGGTACCGGTTGTCTGTAAGAAGGTCCAAATTCCTGCTTGTCCGCGATTTTTTCTCTGACTAGATCCCCAACTTTTGGAATCCAGACAGGCCTTGCTGGGACCGCCGATTTTTCCCCAGTGGTGGTTGGCTGTAGGGATACGTTGCTTTGTTTCGTTCTTAATTTGTTAAGATCCTGTAAAACAGCCAAACGATCTTTGATATCAAATGGTTTCATCTCCACCACTGTGCCTACGTGTTCTAAGTCTGGAACCCACATTCTTGTCCCAAATAGGACCTCATATGGAGTGACTCCCCCTAGAGAACTTCTTGGCAGGTTATTAAGAGAGCGCTGCACGCTATTGAGGTGTTTGACCCACCCATCACCCGAACCTAATACCCTAGCTGTTATAGACTGCTTTATGTCCCGGTTTTTCCTTTCCACAACAGAATTTCCCTCAGGATGGAATGGAGAGGAGTACCGCAATGCAACGCCCAGACTGGCCATGGCCTCCTTGTAAGCCCTAGAGCTAAACGCAGGACCCTGGTCAGAATGTAGCGTGCCTATTGCGTATGTGCCGATAAAGACTCGCAAATCTTTTATAACAGTTCGAGCGTCAGCCGAGCGCTGAGGCCATAACCATAGGAACCTAGAGTATGAATCCACTGCTACCATGATATATTTATAATGTACCAGTGGCTCTGCAAGGCGACCGTAGATAGCCAGGTAAATACATGTCTAATGGTGTTATCCGAAATTAAAGGGCTGCCGCATTCGCAGCATGGTTTCACTGTTGAGACCTCGCATCTGTTGGTAAATATCACATTCTAAGACAGTAGTTGATGAATATGTGAATGTGTGTATTCATTGCCAGGCCACCAGTATATCTTTGCTTGAGTTCAAAGATACTGTCGTCTGAAATCACCTTGCATGTGACAGACGCTATCCCCACGTGTGCTTCATAAATTATTCCTAATCTTCGTTCCATGTTTGGAATTACCCTATCCCCCACTCCAGGGATTCGAGCAAAAGGAACGTTGTTCGCATCAATTACATAAGAGTACTTGAGTGGAAACTTTTTGGGTAACGCTGCACTGCTGCCTTTGCTTGAAGCATTGACAGCTAACATTATCTCACCGTCTATTTTTGTTTTGGAACGAGTGATCGCAGCTACGGAAGCCGTCTGAACAGCCCCTTCGCGGCTTCGTCAGCCAATGAATTCCCTGCAACGTGAACGCCATCACGCGGATGACTCAGTGTGTGAATCACGTGAGCCTTTGGTAGTTCGATTTTCAACTGAACTACTTGTTCCCAAAGCAATTTGTGCTTTATTGTGCCACCTTTCGCATCTTTGAAACCATTTTCAAGCCAGGTTCGTATATAGTCATTATACGACTGAACACAGTAATAGGAATCGCACACGATTAGTGTGAGGAATTCTCGATCCGTACTCTCAAGTGCCAGTTTGAATGCTTGTAGTTCAGCTCGCTGAGCTGTACAATGAAATGAAATTTGTACTTGTAAAGCGCACTGTTACCCAAGGGTGTCCTGGCGCTGTACGCATACCGCTGTGGAACCCTTCCTGTCTATTCCCTGTGAAATGTCCACTCCTGGGCACCCCCAAGGTGAAGCCAGGCATCCCAGCGCTGGTGGGGCCATTGTGGAGATTAAGCAAGCTATTGCCCAGAGTTGCAGAGTGGGACCCATGATTAGAATAGGCACCGAGGCGAGAATTATCAGGTCCGAGGAAATTGAGCCTAAGACCCGCCGAGGCGGGAATTGAACCCTGGTCCCGGGCCAGATCTCTGCATCAGGGTCTGCCGCTCTAACCATTGAGCCACACTTCTCCACAAGTGACTGAGTTTTTGTGACCATAGGTCTGAAGATGCCATTTCGCATGCGACCTTTAACGATAGCACACGCTGCACTGTAAGCTTGCTTACTCCCTGTTGCGGGCTGTGCGGATCCGTCAGTGTAAATTACGAATTCATACTGATCGAGAGGCAGAATCTCAGTGGGCAGAGGACATTCTTGTTCATACTGGAGAAATGCTTGTGTTTTTAAATCTGGATCAAAAACATATTCAACATCAGGTGCAGCAAGAGAATTAACCCATTGTATCCATCTCGGATGTAGTGCTTTAGCATTTGGAATGCTTGCTTTTGTGACCGCTTCTAAAGCTGGTACTGGGGTAACGACAATTATGCGTTTCCCTTGGGCTAAGGCTCTTTCTTTTGCTACAGCTGTTTGAACTGCTGTTAGAATTTTTTCAGTTGAACTGAAGCGCATTTCCGCTTGTGTGTACAAATGGGATTTGTATGCGATTGGTACTTTCTCACCCTCATTGAAGGTTAAGTAGGTGAATCCACATTGACCCGAAATTATTCGGATCACCAAATTTCTTTGACTTACGCGTGTTTGTAAGTGTTTGGTTGCTAACATGTTAGCCTGAAGTGAACGCAAGATTTCTGTGTGTTCGTTAGTCCAGTTTTTGATTGAAAAATCAGGTTTAATTAATGCGTAGAGAGGTTTAACCCTTTCTGCGTAGTTTAGAATGTATGTTCTTCCAAAATTTAGGAAACCCAGAATGGATTGTAAGTTTTTTAGCGTCTTTGGAGGTTGGAGCAGCGCACATTTCTCTAGAAAGTTTGCCGCCAAGCTCTTGCCTTCACTTGAAAGCTCATATCCCAAAAATAGGACATTGAGATGGGCAATTCGGGACTTTTTAAAGTTGAACTTGTAGCCCTCAGAGGTGAATCCCAATATAATGGTGCTCACCCTGTTCAAGTGTTTTTCCAAGTCATCGTCTGTCAGATAGATGTCATCGACATAGGACAATGCCTCGTTGTCATAAATTTGTAGTAACTCCGTTACTCTCGCTGAGAATAAACCTGGGCTGTTCTTGAACCCTTGTGGGAGTCGACAAAAGTGACGCTGGGTCCCCATTATGGAGAATGCCGTTAAGTACCTGCTTTCAGGTGCTATGTTTTGACAAAAGAAACCATTTGAGATGTCTAATGTTGTTTTGTATTTTTTACGCACAATGTTATTCATTAATGCTGTGCTATGTGCATTTTGCACTGCAAAAGTTTTAGAACAAGTGTTTAAATGTCTGTAGTCCAAAACTAGACGATATGAATTGTCTGGTTTGGAGATAGGAAACAAAGGATTGTTCATTGAGGAGGTGCATGATTCAATCACCCCTTGATATTCAAGTTGATCTAAGATCTCCCTGACCTGTTTTTTAGCTTCTTGCTTAATAGGATACTGCCTCTGTGCAGTGGGTTCATGCTTCAGATGTATTTTATGGTGAGGTGAGTCCTCATCCCATCCTACATGATTTTTATATAATGCTGGAGCCTGGGCCACTGCCCATTTTCTGGCATATGTATATTTTAGGTGAATTGGTATGTGATTGGAGAAGGCAGGCATAATCATGTCCTCGCCGTGTGGGCACTCCCTGACAAATTGTGGTGGCCAGTCTTTTTCTGCTAGAAGTATGTCATAACCCTTTGATAGTCTTTCCCAAAAGAGTGCTTTAACCTGTCTAGGTTTGTCTCCCTCCATCCGGAGTGTTATGTCATATAACTTTTGTGGAGCACTAACCCTGGTGTCTACAGTCTCTACTGTAATGTACTCATTCAAGTCCACTATCTCCAGAAGTTCCATCAGGTTCTGGCGAGCTATTGTGACTTCTGCTGCACTGTCCAGCATTGTCTGAGCCCATTCTCCGTTCTTGAGTTGAGTTCTCAGAATTCTCGGCATGTCTTACTATTAGACCTGCTACTTTCTTTTTGGAGAATTGAGGTTTTGCTTTAGTTTTTGGAGCGTGTTTGTCGTCTTTCGATTTCACGCGTTCTTCTCTATGTTCTGTTCGTCCTCTTCTTTCCGAAGTCTGTGATGAGACCTGAAAGGGACGAGAGGAACGTGTATCAGTATCTTGATACCTATCAGGTTTTCTCAAATTATCCCTATTCCTGAGGTTATACCTCCTTTCAGAGGGCTCCTTTTGAGGAGACCTACCTCGGGATTGAGAACCTTTCTCATTTGAATTTTGTTTATTAGATTCCCACTTCTTTTTAGAAGTTGTAGGAGTTTGTTTAATTGAGTCCTTCTCAGGACTGTCAGATAGCTTTGGCTTAACTGGTCTTCCACCCAAACTATCTCTGCCTAATTCTGCATATGATTGTTCTATAATTCTGGGTAGCTCTGTTTGATGTTCTGTAACATCAAATTCCCTTAATTTTTGTCGGATCGCCACTGCTGCTGCCTCACCTTTAATATTAGATAATATTATTGTTGAGACCTGGTCGAAATTTTTCAGTAATTTCATACCTAAATTTAAAGCAGGCTCTGCCCCGTATTCGTTTTGAATTTGTTTTAGGACATCAGGTATTACCGCAATTGACGGAATGCCGTGTGTTTTAGTGTAGATGGCAGCAAAGACTGAGCCCCAAGTGGTGCAGTCTTCCAGTTGTGGTGTGATCCCCATTGGTAAACTAATGGTTAGGATTCTGTGTTTCTCATGCGGGCTAGTATTTGGAAATACTGCTTCGATTTGAGTAATTTTTTGAGCTATCCAAAATGGAATTTGCTCACGCTTAGTGGGCATTTTACCCATGACTGCGTATAGAGTCTGTGGTGTAATTTTTAGAGTGTTCCCCTGGTGAGGGGTTTGATTTGGAAGTGTCAATGGTGGTTGGACTGTGAAAGTCCGCATGACATATTGAACCAATTGTCTGTAGATTTTTATTAACTCTGTGTAGTTGAACAAGTAAGTCCTCATCTGACATTATGTCAAGTTCAGGATGAGGTGTGTAGCCGGCTAGAATCGGCCAAGTTGCTCCTGGTCTACCTAGTGGACCGAGCCTGGTTATATTTCTGTGATGTTTTAGGGCGCCTTTAAACCAGAGCTGATGCTCCTGGTATGTTAATGGAATTTCAATATCCTCGAAAGGAATGTATTCCTCTGGTGGTTCATCTTCTTTGTAGAAGTGAAACATGTGTGTTACTGAATTGGATTCAGGAAATATTACCCATGAATAGAATACCTCTGTCTGAAAGGATTCATGTGCCTCAATCACGAAAACTGCTCTACCTCCTCTCGGTGGTAGGCCATGTTTTATAAGTTTTAGAGTAATGGCTCTTCTTAAGTTTGGAGCGATGTCGATGACACCCTCCTCGGTTTCATTTAAACCGGTGAAGTTAAAAAGTGCTGGTTGGGCTGGATCAGCTGCAGCTACACCATTTCCGGCGTCATTGTCAGTGACTGACATTTTTCTGCTATGAAAATATGTAAAACAAATTTCAAGGAAACAAAGATAAGGTGCACAATATTGTGGAACACTGTATCCTTCAACGTTGAGCAAACCAAACAGCTAATATATAGGGTACTGCCCTATGTAGCCGTGGCGGATACTAACCCTGCCCACTCTAGACGTCTTTCGGAGTATATGGGTAGGGGTCTCTGAGAGAAAAAGAAGAAATGCACAGCTGAGTTACTCAGTATCTAACGTTGAATTACTGCCTTACCAAACCGTTGGGCGCCATGTAGTGTAGCTCCTATTTCCCTAATAGGCTCTGCGCATTGGAATAATATATCCTACAGGTTTGACATAGGACTAAGGTCGGTATGTCCCTATCGAGGATATTAAACTTAATTACTTGTGCCAGCTAGCTCAGAGGCCACTAGAAACTCCTTGACAACAAGAAGGGAGTAGTTTCTGGCAGCGGCAAAACATGACCACTGTGTTTCCCTTACAGAATCAGGACGTGTCCCAGAGTCGTAGAAACAATAGATAACTATTTCACTCAGCTCAGTCGTGCATGTTTTAGTTACTCTCAAAGTTACACAGAAATAACAGACGGGCGTTTCAATAAAAGATTTATTGAACAGTCTTGTTTCTGTTGTAAGTTAGATGTGCTGTTACGATCACAAGACAGTATGCGAGATAAATAATGTACAGAGTGAGCAGTAGAAATAAATAATACTGCGTTAGCATTATCTTTTCAGCATATATGCATTTACATAAAATGACACAGCCTAAAAATGCGAGTACTTATACGATGCATTTCTAGCCTAGTTCTACCCAGTGTACCTAACCTGTCCTAGGTGTAGGGAGAAGTAGAAGTAGGTGCTGTATTCCTGACTAGAGTATACTAAGAGTATGTTACGCCTAGTATGCCAAGTATGCCTAGTGTGCCAAGAGTCCCTCTAGGTTCTAGTCTGCTCCATACCTGAAGAATGAGAGAGGTAGGAATCTCTTTCCGGACTCGAACTCCAACACCCCGCAAGGGAAGTTAGATCACTGGAAGCTGGACTCTCTGCGATGCAGGAATGACAGCGTCTTCTCAGTGCGTCCGGCCGGGAATCGGGCTCCTCTGAAGTCGAGGTCTCCTCTGATTTACAGGGGTTTGGGAAGGTATATTTATACCTGAAAATGTTAGCATTGACGTGAGTTGGGCAGCGAAAGACGTCATGAATGAACCCCTAAGGAATAATGGTTCATGCATAATACATGAGTCCTTGAAGAAATCAATAGTCCTGGACAAGGGAAACTCCCGCAGCCTAAGGGTCTGTTTTTTTCATGGACTCGTTGAGACGCTAGGGTGGACGGATGCCGGAATCCATGCCTGTATTTGGAGTGCATGGCTTATGCCTAAATAAGGTCTGGGATTTTATGCCTATATAAGGGCAAGGCGAATTGTGCCTATATAAGGACATGATTCTAGAAAGCCCGTTTATGGACACCCTATAAAGTATACAACAGTCTCTTGTGACAGCATTTCATCTTTATGTGCCTGTCCTGTTCATGAGGCTAAAGTGTTCTTAAAGTAATAAAATGATGCACAGATATGACGTATTGGCAGCAAAAGACCAATTCATCCATCCATCCCTTTTAACTTGCCATTAACATGTAGAGACATACTGATGTCCTCCGTTTGAGTGGACCATAAAAATCCCTGTTATTTCTTCGTCACAGAATTGAAATTCTCGGGTGTCCCAGAAATTCTAGGGAAATAACTGGGATTACAGTATTTTGGAGAAAGACATGCAGCAATGGGTTTTTACACTCCAGTTCCCACATGTTTTTCCCTAGCGTTTCACATGAAGAGTTAGGCTTGTTTCATAAGCCAAACTCTCCATGTGTAAAGCTAAAACTTATAAGGACCTCAGTAACTCCAGTTACTGGGCCCATCAGCATTTACAGGGCAGTTGTAAAGACTGCCCAAGTTTTTGACATGCCTCCAAATATGACTTTCCTTTGAGTGTCATGCTTTCAGAAAACGTAATTTTTGTTGGCTGATCATGGATTTAATGTTTGAGGTCAGATGCTGACAGTCCTCACCAAGAGCCTGCACCATGCTCTGGGTGGCGTTGCTGCCTATTATATTGATGTGATGGTAGAAACTGGAGGCAAGATTCTCTGCTGTTTTGGGAACACCTATATCATTAGTCTTACTCCAAGCCTAAAATAATGGTACCTCAAAAATCCTTACTGTTTTTTAGGGTAGTGAGGAAGGAAGCATTGACAATTATGTTCCTTCTCTTCATGCACTTTTCCCCTGCCAACTACATTTGATGTCTGGACACAATTTGGCTTTAGAGAGGAGATCATACACTGTATGTTTTTTGGGGATGGTGTTGGTGTGAACTAATGCGGCTTCGCTTTTCTGTAAATCATGGTCTGTCACGGGGTGTGTTTAGCAAAAGGTGTAATTTCTGAGCCTGCAAGCAAATAGCCTTTACATGTCTGTCAGTTCTTCCTAACATATTCGGCCATGGACTTGTCCCATCTGCACAATGCATTTATACATTTATCTCTGCAAAAAGAGCATGTAACTCTGCCCCTCTTTAGTGCATCCCAAGACATGTCGTTTGATGACTGGGTCTTGTAACATATTCTCCACTTCCCATGGGTTTACCAGTATTATTGTCTCTCAGTTTTGATGCACATTTCTAAAAGACATTTTGCAGGACTGGCTAAAAGTGCATTTGAAATGCTGTGTAAGAAGGAAAATGTACTAACTGCAAAGCCTGGACTATATTGGTTTTTGGAACACATTTGTCTAGTGGATGTTCCATAGCTCCGAAAAGCATAGCTACCACATCAGACATAAGCCAATACCTACTTCGAAAGATCACTAGTCTTTAGGTTTTTTCTAAAACAGAGGTGATTGTCACAGTTTATTTCAGGTCATTAGAACCTGGTCAAATAAAGTTGTCCCTACTTTCTTTTGTCATCTAAAAGTTAGCTTTTGCTGATCGAAGACCTCACAGGTTTGGTAGGCAATTTGTTTTACTAAATAACTGGAAAAAAGTGTGTGCCAAGCACATGGCCTTAAAGAGAGCTGTTCCACCGTAAGCCACTACAGCCTTCGGATGTAATGGTATAAATGCTCAAACCTCTGGCTGCCTAAAGCAAGATGAGCAGTTGTGTTGTGGATTTGTAATTTGAGTATCTGGCTGATCCTGATGTGGACTATTACTGTAATGCAGACAGGAGTTAATCCCCCTTCCCCCCAAAATTACTGCCCCCCTCGTGTTAGTCTTGCTCTGAATCATCATGTGTAAATTTTAGGACAAAAACGTCCCTGGATGCGCGTAAAAATCGAGCCTCCAACTGTAATGCCAAGGTTTGAACCTAGTTTACACCTGTGGGATAATCACTTAACCTCTCTGGCCCTAAACCAAGGACCAGAGTAATCACCTCTGTTTTGTCTGAGTCGATCCCCACAATGGCTGCCAGTCCTTTTGTTTACAGCCAGCATTCATGCCTTCAAGTGTTAAAAGGAAGATCTTTCTTCACTCAACTGCAGGAGAACCTGGATGTCATATGCACACAAATACAGCTGGTGGCTCGAGACATTGATGAACGCAGTCATAGGGCGAGCATAAACATTGAGGAAGATGACAGAGAAAAAGATACCTGTGGATTTCTGAAATCAGCATTACACTATGTTAAGGAAAATGGGGGCAGGACATCTGCCTGCGAATAAACAATTAAATTCATACTGGCTTACAACTGGGTCATACGAATATACCTAAACACTTCAGGAGAATGGCATAGTCACCCATAAGAACAGATAGTTCCAGATGAATCAAAGCCATGAACAGTTGAGATCTGCCTCCACAATGAGATCCGTTAGTACTGCCAGTAGAACAGATTCAACTCTTCTCTGTGGGCGAACACCTGCCTGAAAAGGGTCTCAAACAATATCATTTCCCATAAAGTCCTCGGGTGATAGTTCTTACAACATGGGGAAGTAAAACTGGCTAAACGTTGAACACATTCTCTAAATCCATAAAGGACTTTTTAAGCAAAGGTTTTTTTAGTGTCTCTTTGTTGGTTTTATAACTTAATTACACAAACATTTAACTGATGTACAGCATGTATCACGGAGTCGCAATTCAAAGCCACATATCATTGCATCTTTTACAGTCTTGCAGTAGCCACATGCAATTAGGATCTATTGGACAGCCATCAATTCCATATTTCCTGTTATTTTGCCTTGCAGTCCCCCATTTGTATATATCGGTTTCGCAGCTGCACCATATTCCATAATATTCTCTCACTTTAAGGGGACTCTTGCTTCGCCAACAGCATGCTGTGTCCCATTTTGCAGCCCCACTGTGTCCTCTATGCCCTTGTGCTCGCCCAACAGTCTATAATCTCCAAAATTGCCAGCTGGAGATCAGGGCGAGGCAAGATACCTATGCACATCGCCAGAGAGTCGTATATTTTTGGATGGAGGGGCATTCACAGATAACGTGATAGAAGGTTCCTCTATCTCCTTTACATCAAACACAAAGTTGACTGTTCACTTCAATCCCCTGCACCCCCCCCTCGCCACCCCCAGTTCGCCCTTCTTCCAAACCCTTTCTGGACAGAAACATGTCCAATGAAACTAATTGAATAGTATCATTCTCAGATTAGAGCGAATTGCAAGTACTCTGGATGCCATTTTGGCCTCCTGAAAATTGTTGTTTCCCAATTCTCTTATATCTCGCTCTCAGCCAGCACGTGGCCCCCACTAGCCGGTCAGGGGGTAATGCGTATTAAGGATCTGTAAAGTCGAAATATCCCCTTTCGACCTATAGATTCCATTACTAGCTTGAATTCTAATGGATTTGAATCTGGAACCCCTCTCAGCTTCTTTCTATATTTGGCTAGTGCATGTCTCAGTTGTAGATATCTGTGAAATTGTGATCTATGCAACTCAAACTCTCCTCTAAGCTGCTCAAATGACTCAATATGGTCCTGCTTCCAGACCTCCCCCCCCCCCCAAACACCATAGCCTTATAACATCCCATGCCCTAAACCCGGGTATTTGTGTCACATGCGTTAACTTAGTACTGGCCCAGAGTGGTGTCTGGTTAGTCTGCTTGTTTAAACATTTGATGTACCATCCCGCCAACAAAGAACTTGGATTCTAGTTATTTGTGGTAAAGTAATCAAAGGGGGCCACTGAATAGGAAATGCTGAGTCCCAACCTCCTCCTGAAACTCCTAACACCAGGGAAAGGACAATGGCGAATCTAGTCTGTCTCCGAAAAGGCAGTCTGCCATGGGGACCATTTGGGCCCCCCAATAATAAAGCTTGAGGCCTGGCGTGCCAGCCCCCCCCATGATAAACTGACATAGTACATTTCCAGAAAAAGACCGTGGGGAGCCTTCCCACCCACAGGAATTTTGTAGCCAGTTCTGAAGTCCAGTGAAAAGGCATGTGCAAAGACAAAGGGGTAGTAATGCAAAGCATATAAAAACCGGGGAAGCATGATCATTTTATACAAAGCTACCCTCCCTATCAATTAAATGGGTTGTGGAGACCATCCCTCCAGCTCCTCCCGGGTACGCCTCATCAGAGGGGCAATATAGCAGAAATTCATGATCCCCAAGTATTGAAACCGATCAGCCACCCCCTATACTAGTGCACAAGTAGATAGCTTCCACGGAGGCCCAGTAAGTTAAATGTAAGTTGATTTTCTCCAATTTACAGTCAAACATGAAGCTTACCCATGGATCTCAAAGATTCCAACTAATCATTGTAAAGAGGCCAGAGGATTCAGCAAAAACAGAAGGATATCACCAGCGTAAAGAGACACTTTATGCTCTCACCCACTTTGCCATCCAAAACCATCTATGTCAGCATCCCTCCTGATCCACATTGCCAAGGGCTGAATGGCCAGGGCTAAAAGCAGTGTAGAGAGGGGACACCCCTGCCGGGTTCCTCGCACTGCGGGAAACGACGAAGACAATACTCCATTGACTCTCACCTGTGTAATCGGAGCCTCATATAGGATGCTCACATATCTCAAGAGCCTCTGGTCAAGATTAGCATTTCAAACGGAATGAGCCAATGATCGGTGTTGAAGGACATCTCATATTCCATGAGCAATATTGCTGCCTGACTATGTAGGACAGAGATTCTGGCTAAAGCCATTTGTACCTCGTGCAGGCAGTGTCTAGTAGTTCTGCTGGGCATTAAGCCATTTTGGTCCTCTTGCACTAGTTTCTGAATCACCCAGGCCAACCTTGAACCCAGAATTTTGGCTAGCATCTTGGTTTCACCATTAAGGAATGAAATGGGCCACTGTGACACATTCTTCCAGGTGTTTATTAGGTATGAGAATAGTGATAATTGGCTCCTCTTGTAGATTTCTGAGCAGTGAAGCTGTACAGCCTACTTCCTCACAAATCTTTAACACGTGAGGACAGCAGGGAGGATTTTTTGATTTTTTTTTATGCTCAACAGGTTAGCCGTTTGGACCAGCAGCCTTGCTCAGGAAATTTCCACTATAGCCTTTTGAACCTCTTCCAACTAGAGTGCAACTCTCTATACTCTTCCTCTGAGTGTTTTAATGCTTACATTCAAGGGATGTATAGCCTCTAAGGGTGGGGGTGGTCATCTATGGTACAATTCTTTATAATAATCTTCAAATCTGCAATCCCCAAGGAGTCTGGAACGCTGTGGCTGTCTGCATTTCAGTGTGCCGGGACAATATTAACTGCTTGGTCTCTTTGAGTTAGCCAGTAGAGCAGCTTGCCGACCTTATTCCCCAACTGATATACTCTGTGTCTGGATATTTTCCTAGCCACTTTAGCTGTATCCATACACTTTTGTGTAAGCGTGTGCCTAAGCTTCTCCAGGTGTCTGTCGTAGAGTTCCGTATGACTCTGGGCCACACACTGTTCAAGTAGCAATATCTGCGACTCACACACCTTGATCTCTTGTTCCCTGTCCCTTTCCACTCCTCGTACATAGGAGAAGGCCAAACCTATAAATACAGATTTAAGGGCCTACCAAAGGGCAAAGGGGGACAATTCCAAGGGCCTGCTAATCTCAAAGTACTCCTAAATTGTATCACAAAGTTGGCCACCCAGGGTCTCAATTATCAACCTCCATGTTTTAAGGTGCCATACAGCCCTCTGGCTACTTCGTATCCTTGTATGCCATATTTCAACCAGTACATGATCAGACAGTTCCCTTGGTAGTATGAGGGAGCCAGCTAGCACGTCAAGCTCTGACAATGGGATAAATAGGTAGTCTAGTCTAGAGTGGCATTTTTAGGGGCTGAGTAATACATGTAGTGTCCCCCGCTCAGGTGAGGGTGTTGCACACATCTCCCAGTCCCATTGTGGTCACACATTTATATACAGGGATCTGGTGGCCACTGCAGGTGTTTCTACATCAAGGGGCCGCATTCATAATTCCATTAAAATCCCACCCTAGTATTGACATACCAATCGGAGATCGAAGTAGAACCTCAGAGTGTGCCTACAAAGGGCTGCCAACCAGGGTGGGAAGCACATGCAGACTGCCAATAGTCCATGGGCACCTTCTTGTGTAACCTTTGATTATAACAAACCTGCCTAATCCATCGAAATGAATCTTGGAGACTACCAGAGGTAATGATTTAGACAGCAAAATAGCAGACCCCTAGTAAATCCAGCACAGAACACTGCAATAACCATGTTGACAAAGAAAACCACATGTGTTCCACAACAAATTGTGGTCCTCTAGTAACAGAATCTCAGGGGAGAAGCGCTTGGCGTATGCCATGACCGCTCCTCACTTGGTTTTTATCAAGCAAGCCATTCACATTCCAAGTCAGTGTTTTATATCTTCCGTGGGCCCCACTAATTCAATGAGTACCTGTGCATTACTGGCTTAGTTGAAACTCCTCCTACTTTAAACAAACTAACTACCCTTTCCTCAGCAACCCCTCACCTCCCTGCCACCCAACCTTCCTATCTAGAACTATGTGTCTCCAATTATAAAAATCATATCTAAAGTGATTAGGAGTGGCCCTCCACATCTTCAGTACTAGCCGCCATCTCCCTAGGTGAAGATTTCAACATCTGCACAGTTTGTCGGAGCTTCTTGATTGTATTCTCCAGTTTCGCCACTTGTGTTTCCACTTCAGTCACGTGGCCCATGCTCTTACATTGATCTTGTCTGAGGAGGGCCATGTCCACCCTACTTCCCCTAATTTGGTTACAAAAGCCAGTCACGACAATGAATTCGCTTTTACAATACCGTCTGTTCCCGGGTGAATCCCTTCTGCGACCTCCGAGCACTATGGATGGTCAATATCTGTTGTTGAGCTCACCTTGTCAGGCAAGTGGAGTAGCTTAGCAAAGTTATCCATTTTGCCCTGCCTCAGAGGAGCTTTGTCCTGGACCATTATCCCAGTTGCAGTGGAAATGTAGTCTCTCAGAAGAAGGGACCGATCCCCTCTAGATTTTCGATATTGCTGCCCAACAAGCTGAAGCCCTGTGGGTGGCACGAGCAGTCGGGGCAAACGCCATGTGATCTGTGCACCAATTTTGGGATTCCAGTCGTCCGTTATGCCCAATTCTCAGGTTATGCTTCTGCATGAGAGGGACCAGCCTCTTTATCCCATATTCAGGTCATATATATGTCTCAATCCTCCACTTTTGGTTGTCTCTAGTGCCACACCAGTATATCTGAGACTGAAGTAGATATCTCCGGTGGGTGGGTAAGGGCCACCAGCCAAGAGTATTTAGAGCAGTTTGAGCGTCTCTCGGTGTTGAAATCCAAGAAAAGGATGGTGGCGAACCGCCCTCAGGGTCACACAGTCTTGGCACCCACTCGCCAGCGAGGTCCCCAGTCAGGACCCAGCAGATCCGGCAACCTCCCATACCGGGGTTTCAAAGCTCTTGGTACAGCGAGGCACCATGCTCCCTTGTCCTTAATGTATACTAGGGCATCCCAGCCTCACATCCCGGCATGCAGGCTACGCCCCAAGATCTTCGTCCAGAGTTCTGAGTCGACCTTAGGCCACGCATGCGTGCACCACCTTTCTTCATCCCCCTACCCCCATTCCCTGAGTTCTCACGAGTCCAGCAGAATATAAACTCCTCCAGGGGAAGAATGGGTGGAATTCAGGGAGGCAGGAATGTCGGCTCCCTCAAGTCCTGTCTCCACAAGGTGCTCTCTCCCCTTTTAAATTGAAGTACCTCAGTCTCCACGTTTCCTGGGTCTCAATAGGCACACTTGGCCTTTACTCTCCCGTCACACGCCATCTCCAGGAGGGTGGGAAGCCTCCACCTGAATGGAGCACCAGCGAGGAGGCCCCGAAATAACAGGCTCAGTGGTCCGCCGCCTGCTCCTTCATGTTTCACTCCAAGGCCCCTCCAGCCACACTATTCTGCAGCTTCGAAAGGGCTCCTGCTTGAGCGAGCCTAGCTTCCGGCATAGCTTGCGGTATCACGTCTGCCCCAGAGTGCAGGGGACTTCCCAATCTTAAAGGCAACGGGGCAGTGAGGGGGCAACGGGGCAGTGAGGGGTCTCCGAGGCCCTTGCTCTCACCATCTACTCCTCCAGGATTGCCCTGGGGCCCTCCATCTGCCCCTTGCTCGAAGCCGCCTCACTTTTACCGATGCAGGCGCTGGGCCACTAGTCCTGCGCAGCCACCATCTTTGCAGGGGTTCGCCGAGACGTCCAAGCCCAATTGTCCTTCACTGATCCAAATGATCCCAACAGGATCTGCTCCTTAGTGCCACCAGCATCCTGGGCTCTGTGGCGCTTCTGGCTGGCCTAATTGCCCACACAACAGAATCAGAATCCAGGAATGGGATCTGATGCCAGTACAGGAGCGGCCGCCGTCTTGCACATCAGCACATTCCTCTTCAAGTAAAGGTTTCAACGCTGGTGTTTATTCTGGCCAGGGACACATCTTGGCGAAAAGTCTTATCCAAAGGGAATGCCCTAGTTGTAAAACTAATTTTGATGTGAAATTAATTTTTATCCACAGATACGTCAAGGGACCAAAGGGGATCCAGATGTAATTTGTGCCACTGTAATAGAGTGAAAACAGTCTCAACAGATTTGTCGCTGGCAGACTCCTATATTGAATACTGGAAAGGTAAATCCTTTAATATAAGATCTGGTCTTGCAACTTAGTCCTTGAATTCTAGTAGCTTTTCAATTAAGAGCAATGCATGTAGCACCATTATTTCTACAGAAGGGGCAGTATTAAGTTATTGAACTAATTTAAACATCTACTGGCTATTTCCTTTGTTATAGAATGTTCAATAGGCAGGTTCTAATGGAATGGGGAATATTGAGACACAACTGGGGAAGTAGCTTAACTGTTAGTTCACTTTGCTTGCTATTGAACGGATCATTAAAGAGGATTATTACATCCTTTCATGAGTATTTCTCATGTGTGAAAAGAACACAATTTTGTCAACGAATTCAGGATCCTGAGCAGACGGCAGAAGTAGGCACCAAATTCTGGCTCTGACTGACAGAGTATCTGAAAGAAAATCACCTGCGCTGCAAACCAGATTTTTTTTTGCAGCACCCAGTGAGAGCAAGACAAAGGCACAAGTTGATGTACAATAACAGAACTTTTTTGATATGAGTTTCTTTTTTGTAGTTCTAGAACTGCCGCTTGGAACATTGCGAAATTACTGTATGTTTAAGGGACCACTTCCCTGCTGGAGAAAGTCCAGGAGCTAGTTAATGCAAGGTTCAAATAGTGTGGCATGACCGCGACAAAATAGAGAAAGGACTTTTCCAGAAACGTCAACACGTTACGTGAACCAGCATGGGTCACTCATGGCGGCCATATGGGAAGAACCTGAAACACAATAGTCCATACATGGAACCGGTTACCTTGCACCAACATTTGTAAGTTCAAGAAAAACTGTTGGTGAGGGATCCAGATTTGAAAGAAGACTTATCCAGCATAGAAGGAATCGAAGACGCATCAAACTGGGCGAAGGAAATGAGACATGAAGAGAAGAAAGTTTCAGTTGTGGCTAAACTAAATGGAAGATCTCTGAACACACCCATAGTGCAACAGAGTGCGTGAAGCATAGATTTGGTCATCAGACGTGGCGGTTGGACAACTATAATAGTAAGTCTCTTTGGTAGAGTTATTGAAGAGCCCTTTGAGCTGAAGTATTCCTAGCTCAGAGCAAAGGTACTCTTTCAGAAAAGAAGCCAAACTGGGGGTGGAATCTGTTTGTTCTACATTTGTATTAATGACTAACAGCAACTGGCAGATTGCGGATTGGTTATTTATGCTAGTCTATTGTTTTAGGTTGTTTTTTTGGCTTGTTTTGTTCTTTATTTTAGTTTGTTGCTTGAATACTTAGAAGTAGAACGCTTACATAAATATTGCAGAATATCACAAACACAATGTTTTTATCTAAGGCAGGTAAACCCATGTTGCCCCGGTCAACGTGGAAGAAGTTTGATTCTTCCCTTGTAGTAATGAGAAAACAAGGAGTGCTGTTGTACAATTTGGGCATGGAAGGCAGAAACGTGGCATTTTAGATGTGAAACCTATAAGAAATTCAGAGGCAGAACCTAGAGATTTATTCGAGAACCCCGTGAGAATGTGTGAATGACATTTGAGTACGCAGCTGATTGTAGTTCTAGAGAGGCATTAATTACTTGCATGTCAGCTAGATAAAACAGAGAAGATAGGGAACTATGTAGTCTCTTTGAGGAATAGGCAAGAACTTGAGAGTTTCGAGCCATGGCTGATTTGTTGATTAGAGATCAACTAGTGCTTTGCACCAACATTTGTAAGTTCAAGAGAAGCTATTGTGAGGAATCCAGGTTTAAAAGAAGCCATATTCATCATAGAAGGTAATGGAAGACACATCAGATTAGGTGAAGGACATGAGTCATGAAAACAAAACAAAAAAGTTGTAGTTGTAGCTAAACTAAAGGATATCAGAGAGGGTGATAATTCAAAGATGAAGAAAACTGGTATTGATGAACAAAACAATGGGAAGTTTGTACGAATGAAGTGCTGCAGATGTGGAAGTAATTCACACACTGAAAACAGTCCAAGTTATTTAGAAATTCAACTTGTAGGAAGTGTGAGTGAAAAGGACACTATGAATGTTTGAGGAAGAGTATAGTTGATATGGAAGGACATGAATACAAAAACATACATCAAGTAGAAGACAGCCATGAGAGTGTTGGATATTGATAGTCTACTTAGTGAGTGTGACAAAGGAAAGGTTAACATGCTGGAGTGTAAGATTATGGTAGGAGGCAGAGAAATAATGGTTATAGCAGATGTAACGTCTCCTTATACACTAGTGGATGACAAGTGGAGAAAAAACCTTTTTGTCTAGATGACTCTTACACACACACACACACACACACCCCTTTTTGGGATATTACGGTACAAGGCGTATGTGGCTAAGGTGGGAGATAACTTGTTGGAAATTACCTTAGTTGTTCCAAGAGCTTTGTGTTTGCTGAAAGGTTTTGAGCACAGAACTATGTTAAAGGAGTGAGCGAAACCCATGGTCCATGCTCCCAGGAAAGTTCCACATATGATAATGCAACAAGTTGTTAAATCATGGAGTGATTGAAGAGCTAGATTCATCTAAGTGGCCGGTGCCTGTGGCACCCAAGGATGGAGGAAAATACATATACTTTTGTGCAGACCTAGAGATATGAACCTGAAGATCTGGATAGTAGATAGATGCCTTCGCCTGACATTACTGAGGAGTTGATGATAAAAAAAAAGCCCAGGTGTAATAGACCTTTCCTCCGCATTTCATCAAGTGGTTTGGACAAAAGCAGGTAGACCACTTACATCATTTGAGACACCCTGTATGGCTTTTAGATTCGTCAGAATACCGTTTGGGCTCACGTCTGTAGCAGCGTGTTTTCAAAGAGTTATAGAACACATACTGGGAGGATTAGATCAAGTATTAGCGTTCCAGGAGGACATATTGGTTTATGTAAAAGATATTAAGCAACATGATCGAATTTTGGTGAGAGTGTTTGAGAGGTTGAAGGCCAGTAGACTGAATCTAAAATGAAATGCAAATTCAGGGCAGGAAGTGTATCCTATTTGGAGAGACACTTTTTCCGGATAAGGGATAGTCCTAAAGCCAGCTTGACAGATTCTATTGTGAAAGTTCCAATGCTGGCAGATAAAGATGAAATTAAGTCGTTTCTAAGATTGGCTGAGTATTATTCTAAGAACATAAAGGATTTCTCCAGTGTGGTACTTTCTTTGAGGGTTTTGCTGATCAAGGGTGTCTGGTATGTTTGGACACCAGGGGCCGTATTACAATGGTGCCCCGGGGGCGCAACGGGTGTTTGCGCCCACTTTGCGCACCCCCGGGACACATTGGTATTATAGAAGGGGACGCAAACGCTTGTCCGTCCCCTTCTATAATACCGATAGTACTGGGACACTTAAAGAGCCAGCACTATCAACAGAGGGTGTTCCCTCATTTGCATAGGGGCGTGCCCTATGAAAATGAGGGAATTCCTTTGACTCTGCGCCTGTGCCATATTACAGACGGGGGCGCAGAGTCAATGAAGCCCTCAGGAGGCGCACTAACAGTGCACCATTTAAAAGGTGGCGCACTGTCAGTGCGCCTCCTGACAGCAGCACTCTGCAAGGGGGAAAGGGGGTCCCATGGACCCCCCAGACATCCCCTTGTAGGCGGGTGCAGTGACTGCATTCGCCTGCAAGGGGATCTCGAAACCCCTGTGAAAGTGCAGGCGGGTGCCGCCTGCACTGTGAAAACACGGAGCAGCTGCTCCGTGGATCCACATGAATGCGCTGGCCCCTGGGCAGCGCGAGTTCGCGGCTGCCCTGGGGGCAGTGCATACACCATAATGGGGCGCATTATAACTGTTTGCGCCCGGCGCACCTTTTGAAAGGTGCGCCGGGTGCAAACAGTGATAATATGTAATACGGACCCAGAATGTTATAACACTTTTGAAGAAATGAAAGGGCAGCTATGGCAGATGCGTGCTTTCATTCGTTTTCGTCTGAGGAAGAAAACCGTTATATCTACTGGTGCACATTTAAAAGGCTTGGGAGCGGTGCTGTTGCAGTAGGAAGATGGGATGGAAAGAGCAGTGGTTTTTGCGTCCAGGTCAGTGAAGGAGGCGGATGTTAATTACTCTGTTGCGGAGAGAAAGGCATTGGCCTGTGTGTGGGCAGTACAGCCCATTGTAAATGTATTTACTTGCAAGAATAGTGCAAAAGCCACTCTACAAATAAGTAGTACCTTCGGGAGGTAGCTGTTCGCGCTCTACAAATGACTGTATTATTATTATTATTATTATTATTAAGGTTTGTGGGATTACAATCTTAGTCTGGAATATATACCTGGAGAGGGGAAACCAGGCAGCTGGTTACCAATTGAAAGCAAGGGTGAGGAGATGGAAATGCCACCAATATTGTGGGTAAAGGAGAATGCCATGGTGAAAACCGATGTTAATGGTGAAGAATAGTTGAAAGCAGAGAGAGAGGAGGATGGATGTATTAAGGAAGTATAAGGAGTATGTGGTCATGAGATGGCTGATTTGGGGCTTTTGGATGAGGACACTAAAGCCTATTGGACAGTTGGGGATGAGTTAAGTGTAGTTGAAGAATGTGTATTTAGGGGTACTCGCAGAATCCCTCCTGAAGTTTAAGATTAAAACTAGTGAATTTGGCACACGAGTGACATTTGGTTCGCAATAGAACGATGACAAGAATCAGAACTAAATTAGTGGCCTACAATTGATGCGTGGTTGACAACATAGCTAAAGATTGTTTGCAATATGCTTCTTGAGACAAAAACAAGATTTTGGGGAATTGAAAGGATCACTGGAGCCGGAACTGAAGGTACTAGTAGAATTATTTATTAGACGCACACAGTGCGACTGGTCAGGACAACACGAAGCAGCAACTGCAGTTGAAGCCCCTTTACATTCAATGTTCTCCCCAACAACAGACTCCCTGGAAACCATGCACCTGCACTGGATTCTAATCTTAGAACCCAACTGGAATGCTTTTTAGATCCTGTTGAGTTACCCTAGGATCTTCGGCAGAAGATTGAATTGGACCTAGTGGCACCATTTAATCAATTGCAGTGCACAGAACAATTAGTGTTGTTCAAGGTTGACAATACAACAAAGTGGATTTAAGCTAGTTGTGGGAGGGATGTCAGTACACGTGTTCATGAAGTTTTTGAAGGAAGAATTTTATAGGGAAGCAATACCTAAAGTGATAATCAAGGATAATGGAGTAGAATTCTGTTCAGGAGAAATGAAAATGTTTTTGGAAGAGATGTCAGTGATGCATGATTGTACAGACCCCGGGTGAATGGTTTAGCAGAAAGCATAAACAGATTAGTGAAAGGATGAGCCCAAAAAGTGGTACAGACGAGCAGGGGTCTTAAAGAAAGTATAAGAGATACATTATACACTCATGGGACTACACCTAACACAGTGACCGGAATTTAACAGTTTGAGAGCTTGAAATGGCGAAAGGCTATTGCCAAACTTGGTCCAAAGTGGTTGAGAATTGTTTGATCGAGGGATAGAATAGACTCTGACAAAATTCTAAAACTTAAGTAAAAGAGGGAGCCCGCCTAAGAGTGGGTCAGATGTTAATGGTGAAGAAACAAAGGATGCACAAGAAGGGCAAATCAGGGTCTTTCGGTCCTTTCAAAAGAACAGATGTGAAGAAAAATGTAGTAATGGTAGTTATGAGTGATGTGTGGAGAATGTCAAGATTAGTTAAGGCTGAGTGTGAAAAGAACAATGCAATAGTTGAAGAGAGTGGTATGAAAATGGGGAGACACCAAAAAAGAACTGCGTCTCGGCCAAGCTGGATGAGAGATTAATTTAATTGACAGAATTCATTATGATGTACAGCTTTTCATACATTCCCATTTCCTGTATCCTTTGTTAATTGCCTTATTTTTATAGCTGGAGAATGTGCTGTGGTTAAGTTTTGTTTGTGTTTATTATAGAATGTTAAATAGGCCGGTTCTAATGGAATGGGAAATGTTGAGACAAAACGGGGAAGTCGCTTAACTTTCAAGCTGCTTAGGTGGCTATTGGATGAATCATTAAGGATTATTACATCCTTCATGAGTATTTCTCATGTGTGATCAGGACCATTAAACCAACTTCAAATCCATGCAGTGTTGGCAAGAATGAAAGGTTTTTTTTGTGGTCTATGACCTTTTTTCGATCTAGCCTAGCGGCAGCGCACATGCGCTGCTCGCTCTGCTAGACTGCTGTAGTAGAGTATGGTTGAGAAGCTGCGCCCACTCTCATCCCATATTTTTCATTGGCTTGTGTCATTGTCTTTCGTAAATGCTGCCTTCGGATTCGTTAATAGGCTTGTTAGTCCCTCCTTAGGACGGTCTTGTCTTCATTTGTACCCTCCCATGGAGACTGGCCCCTTTACTTCGGTTGTTTCACGGGACCTGTTATTTAGTCTGTAAGCACTATTTACTTTATTGAGTTTCTCTTACAGCAGGCCGGACATGCGCTGCTTCAGCTGAAACCGCTTGTGTTTTTTTAAGCAGCACGGCCGCCCCCGTAACTCGGGCGCCTGCTTTCAATCACTTTAACCCGGCATTATCTCGTGTCTGTTTCAAACCCCCTTCCCCCCCCCCCCAAGTAAAATGTATTTAGAAATGATTAGCGAATTAAGTCATGTGAATTCCAGGTAGCACATAATCCTGTGCTAATGGGCTGAAGCTAACAACAGCACATCTGTGTTACATGTCATCTGTACTAAAGCCACCTGACGTCTTGTTTTCAAAAGCCTGTTTTATTAACAACACCACCACCAATACCACCACCTCCACCAATACCACCACCACCACCGCCGCCAATACCACCACCACCAATACCACCACCACCGCCAATACCACCACCGCCAATACCACCACCGCCAATACCACCACCGCCAATACCACCACCAATGCCACCACCAATGCCACCACCAATACCACCACCACCAATACCACCACCACCAATACCACCACCATCACGACCAATACCAGTACCACCACCAATGCCAATACCACCACCAATGCCAATACCACCACCCCTACCACCACCACCAATACCACCATTACCACCACCACCAATATCACCATTATCACCAATACCACCACCACCACCAATGCCAATACCACCATCAATGCCAATACCACCACCACCACCAATACCACCACCACCGCCAATGCCAATACCACCACCAATACCACCACCAATGCCACCACCACCACCAATACCACCACCACCACCAATACCACCACCAATATCACTGCCTCCAATACCACCACCACCAATACCACCTTCACCACAACCCCCACCACCTCCACCACAACCCCCACCAATATCACCGCCACCAATATCACCGCCTCCAATACCACCACCACCAATAACACCACCACCACCAATACCACCACCAATACCACCACCCCCAATACCACCACCACCACCAATCCAATACCCCCACCACCAATACCACCACCACCAATACCACCACCACCAATACCACCAATACCACCACCACCAATACCACTACCACCAATACCACCACCACCACTACTACACCACCACCAATACCACCACCACCACCAGTACCAATACCACCACCACCAGTACCACCACCACCAGTACCAATACCATCACCAATACCACCACCACCAATACCACCACTACCACCACCACCAATACCAATACCACCACCACCAATACCACTACCAATACCAGTACCACTACCACCACCAGTACCACTACCACCACTACCACCACCAATACTGCCACCACCAATACTGCCACCACCAATACCAGTACCACCACCAGTACCAGTACCACCACCAGAACCACCACCAATGCCACCACCATCACCACCAATACCATCACCACCAATACCACCACCACCAATACCACCACCTCAGCGCCTCTCGCTCACTAGTAATAGCAGGGGCACTGTACGAGGCCGGAGCTGCAGCTGAGACCATCCCTCTCTTCCTTCCATGCCTGCCATAAAGCACAGCCCGCCTTGCACCAGGAGGTGAAGCCAGGGCCCTACTACAGCTGGAGTGTTTTTTATTAGGCCAAAGATAGCAATGACATTACGCAATGCCACACTGCACACTCAAATCACGGAGAGGGCAGGAAATTGCCCCCACCTCCCGCTCTTCGTCCTGAGCCACCACAGTGTAATCACAGAGCAAAAGGTGTTGGAGTGCTTTGTTAGTGTTTATAGCTCGGATCATATGTAACTCTCACTGCACACTTTGTGTCTATGTAATTTACAACACTTACACATCTTCTTCACTGCACTATTTATCACTACTTTGAAGACGTCGCAGGCCGGTCTCTTCTTCTGATATTTACAATCTAACAAGCGGTTGAGAAGGCCCTTTATTGCAATGCAATAGGTCTCGCATTTGCGAGAGTTTAAGCTATTAGTATTGTAAATGACAATGCCTTTTATTTATGTTTTAAAACCCAAAACGTAAATAAAAGGCATTGTCATTTACAATGCCAATAGCTCAAAACTCGCATGAATGCAAGACCTATTGCATTGCAAATGCTTGTTTCATTTTGTCTCCATCTTAATGGATGCACATCTTAACATCTCCCTTCTCTTTCTTCTGGGGTTTCCACAGTCACTATGATTTTCCCTCCTCGATGGCAGGAGCCAGTATGCATTTCTATCTTAATTGCTTGGCCGCTGCTGCCTGAATTGAGATTGTTGGTGAAAACGTCTTACATTGATTTTCTAATGTCACCTTCATCAATAGCTGCAAGAAATCCCGGATTCTTGACGTCGGCTGCCAGGGTGTCAGGAACCTTAGACCTTGGCAGAATAGATCCCAGCTTGTGGGCGCTATTTCTGCATTTGGCAGAAGGAGGGTAACTAAAGCCTTTTACCCCCCTGGTAGGCTAACCGACAAGGCCTGGACCGAACTAATCAAGTTGCGATCCTTAAAGATGGCTGGAAGCGCTAAGGTCAGCGCTCCAGCCTTCCAACAATGAGCGCGTGATTTCCCAGCACAGCTGATGCTCGCGCTTGCCCTCAGCTGTGCGCACTTCACCGAGTCCGTTGCCCTTGCAGCAGCGCTTGGTGTTTCGTCCGTGAAATTCCTGAGGTAGTGTAGCAGAGATTTTGTTTCGTTGTTCCGTCGGTAGTTTCAGTGAAGCTACGCGATGGGTTTTCCAGGAATTAGAGCCTGAAGATTTATGACCTGCCAAAGCACCGGCAGTTCAATTCCGGCTTCGTTCCAGTTTGAAGATTCTGTCAACCCTCTTTCCAGTCACGCAAGTACAGCCTTGAAGCAAAACTTTCTAAGAAAAATACTGACATAGTTCTCAGAATATATTTAATAGAAACCTGTATCTTACCTCAGTCTCTCTATTGCACAGTTATTACAAACAGTAATTCTCACCAAAAGGCACTAGATTATGAATATTACTCTCAATATGTAGACCTAGAGAAAATACTTTCCAGAGTTGTTGTTCCTGAAGAGTGGAAGGCTTCGTTTATTATCACCTGCAAAACAAGAATAAAAAAAGGTTAATAGCTCTACCAAACAGAGTAGTTTAAGAAATACATAGTTAATAAACAGCATCTTAGTTATAAAATCGTATTGTATTCCTACAGGTAGTTACATAGTTGGAAAATCGTTTTTGGAGACCTTACTTAAGACTACCATTAATTGAAGAGAGGCAATAGCCCAGTCCTCAAAAGGGTATGTTATAATTGGATTTAGAAAATAATAGAAGTAGTAGACCTTAGAGAAGAACTTAGTAATTGTGTCATTTATTTTGCAGTGTCTAACAACAAAAACAGCGCAAGAAGCAAGATAGAGTAGCTGCTGATAGACGACACCAGAACTTGAAGACGAGGCTGTCTCTTCTCTGTCCCTTACCCCTTTCCCCCCCGAAAATCCCTTCATACTCCCTAGAAAGTTACTTCTGGAGCGTGGGGGAAACTCGGAGAGGCATTGGGAACTAGCAACATTCTGCTCCTGTGAAGTACCTGGGAAACTTCAAGTAAGACTCTATCTGACCCAGGGTGTGATTGCCATTTCGTCATACTCATCTGAATTTTCATAATTTAGTGCAACATTTCCGGAACTGCTGGATGGTGTGTGTGCTCTCTCTTCAGAGTGAGTTTTATTTTCCAAAAATCTGAATTTCTAATTTCACCCACGGACATCTTATGTTCTCTTCATTTGGAATTTTATGGTCCACCATATTGACATCTACCGCCACAATGCCTTATCCTCATTTTCTCTCATATTCTACTATTTTTCAACCATACACAGGTTGACTGCTGCCATTGCAACTTCCTCTTCACTAACAGTCTCTGAATGTCTTTAGTCTGAGCCTAAAAAAAGGTCATTGATGTCTATTTTGTTCCATCTGTCACTTATCTTAGTGGTAGCCATTTGTTTTAAGCTTAATCATATAGCTGAAGCTGCATCAGTGAAGCCTTCACCACAGAGCCCAAACACTGTGCAGGATTCAGTCAGCACCCTCTTGCCAGCTCTCCTATGCCCGTAGCCATCAGGTTGTTCATAGTACCCAAAGAAAAAAATACTTACCTTCTGTAACAATATTTCTGGTGGGTACACAATTTTCCCACAGATTCCTCACCGTAATGTCTCCAGGCTTCAGACTGGTCCAGAAAACGTTTCCTCAGCAATGATTCTGCAATGCTGCCAAGAGGTGCTATACAGCTCCAGCTACCAATCTCTCCTCCAGACGTGACACTGGCAGAGTATAATAGGGTCTTATGAGTGTGTTGATGTAATTTCCAGGCCTCTCCCTGCTCCTCTGCACGGCAAGTAAAGAGGGACCTAGCAACAAACACAGCACATAACATATTTGCATACTTCTTATTAATCACTAACTCCAGGGGAAGAGGGCAAGTGGCGAGGAATATATGGGAAGATTCAGTATCCATCAGAAATATTGTTAACAAAGGTTTGTAGCTTTTTCTTCTGATGGTTACATCTTCGTGCAGATTCCTCACCTTGTGAATAAGACCCAAAGCCAAACCTCCCTGGGCAGCGAGATGGAATAGTAGTGTCAGTTAACCAAAGGAAGTCATGTGACACAACTTTGGCAAAATACCTATCACTATGTGGTTGAGACGTGAGACAGTAATGCTTGGCAAAAGTATGCAAAGATGACCCTGTAGTTGCACCATCTATGTTGGCAACAGACAGATCTTGATACAGAGGATGACCCAGTGTCAAACGGTACATTTGGCCATCAAATTGCCCTTCTTGTCTCCAGCAAAACCAGCAAAGAGCCAATTACCCACATTGATATGACACATGCGGTTTATGTTTTAAGAGACACCACACACCTGGGATGCAGTCTCTGAAGTCACTCCAACTCCTTGACGAGATGTGGAGGCAGTAAGAATAATTGATGCTTGTGCCTTATGAAATGCATAAACCACTTTGATTAAGAAAGATGGGCAGTTTCTACAGATACTAAGATAGAAAACTGTTAGGAACTGAAGTTCTCTGACCCTACGCACTGAAGTTATTGCCACAAACAGAACTATCTTCAAGGTAAAATATTTAACCGGGTAACTATGCAGTGGCTCAAACCTGAATGCAATCAAGAGAGTCAAAATGAGGTTCACATTCCATTGAGCAACAATAACCAGAGTGCAAGTAAACAAATGGCGCAAATCTTTCAGAAAACTTGCCTCTAGTGTCGATCTAAAGATGGATGAATGCTCAGGCAAACACATGAAGGAAGTCTAGGTCACCAGTTAGCACTTAACTGTCACCACCAGTAGACACTGCTGTGCAAGGGATAACACAAATTGCAAGATTCACAAATTGCAAAGGTGAGACTTGAAGGGTTTGATGTCTTCTGACGTGTACCACTGGATGAACTTAGTCCTGTGACTTGCGTTAATGGATTTGGTGGTGGGCTTCCTGGCTGCCAAGATGATGTCCTCGACTTCATCAGGGAGACAAAAGGACTCTGAAAGGCACCTTCAATCCCCACACGTTCAGCCACAGCATTTGATATTGGGGTGGAGGACCTGACAATTCTGCTGTAAGAGCATGTCTGCTCTACATCGGAGAGTAGGGGACAGCTGAGTGCAAAGTCCCAATAGATTGGCATACAAGGTCCTTTGAGCACAGTTTGCTGTTATCAGAATGATTTTTGCTCAATCCTACTGTAACTAGTGCAGTACTCTTGACTAAAGTCAAATTGGGAGAAAGGTGTAAAGCAGCCCCTGAGACCAATGAAAACTGAAAGCATCCCCGAAATGGCCATTTAGAAGGAAGTGGTACACAACTGAGGACAGTTACTGTTCTGGCCATGTCACAAAGATCCACAAGTGGAAATCCCAATCTTGACAATAACTCCTCTGGCACTTTCGGGATGTAGTTCTCTCTCTCGTGGTCCTCCAATAAGAGACAGCTAGGAGCATCTACTGTCACAATGAAGAAACCTACTAGGTGATCCGTTACCAGAAATATTGCCAGTCACGGCACCTATCAACATAAGCAAACCCTACATCATCCTGCCTGTTGATATAATGGACGGTGGTGATGTCTGACAAAATCAGAATAGCGCTTCCTGAGGAGGAAAGTCAAAATGCCATCAAGACAATACAGACCACCCGCAGGTCGAACACAAGTAAGTGCAGGTACTGCTCCTACCCTCACCAAAGACCCTGTGCCCTCATGTCACCCATTTAGGAACCGCAGGCTAGCAAGCATGCCTCTGTGACCATAGGTGCCTGCAGAGAACTGAAGGGATGACCAGCCACAATGTTGGAAGGGGTCTTACCATCCACCAGCGCAGATCCAGATGAACAGAGTCAAAGATCTGCACCTGAGCTGCGAGACTCTCCTGATACTGGAACCATTGAGAAATTAGACTCCACTGAAGGGCCCTCATTCACCATCTGGTGTGAGGTGCCAACAAGATGCTCAAGGCCAGAGTCAGAAACCCAGCAATTATCGGGAATATCCATGATCCTCTGAGGAGGAAAGGACTTTAAGCAGTTTGCGTTCAGTACCGCCACCTATATAGGTAAGGCTCTGTGAGAGAGAGAGGTGGAAATTTTGAGCATTAATGGAAAAGCCCAAGTCACGGAGGAGACTCACCGTCTTCTGAAGGTGAAGCCAGACCAACGCTGGGAACTCAGTTTTCGGTCTTCTGGGAAATACATTGACTCTTGTTCATTACAGTGAAGCTGCACAACTGCCATCAGTGTCATGAAGACATGTGGAGCAGGCTTTGACTTCAAAGGTACAACTGGACTCATATCACTGGGTTACCATTGTGAACCTCAGGTAATGTCTGTGGGTGGGAATAAGACGACGGAAATAGGCGTCCTGAACTACAGGGATGCCATTCAATCCCCTGCTTTCAAGGCCATCAGTACGAAGAAGTTTAGAAGCCGAAGATCTAAATTAGGTCATTGACCTTAACCCAACTTGAAGAACAAAAGGTTGAGGGGCTAAAATCCCATCCCTTTTGTTCTAGGGGAACCACTCTATCCTCTACGGCTGTCTTGCACAGCATGGCAAGGACTTCTGCCTCCAAAATTGAAGCATGTGAGCAAGAGCACATCTTTGTGGAAAAAGGGGGGTGATGCTTGCAAGACTTTCATGTTGAGTAATGGGCTTGGAGCCCGCCCATTGCTTACCATTCATGGGCTTCAATGTCACTCTTTTGCTGCCTTCTAATTGGGCAGTACATGCCAGGCATCACTTCCTTGTCTTCTGGTACTTTTGGTCAGGTATTGATTGATTCATAAGGATTAGGGTCCTGTCGCTGCTCACACTGTGGTTGTAGTACTATTTTTTTCTTTCTTATTCCTTGTCGTCCTTGTTGCTTCCTAATAACCACTCCCTGTCCGTGTTCCTTACTACCATTCCTCACAAGTCAGTGTTGATTATTCTTTTCCCACCTACCCCCTCTGTTTCTACTTTGTTTCTTTTCCCTCCCACCCCACCCAATGTTGTTTCCTCTTCCCCACTCTCAAGAGACAGAAGGAAAAAAGGGGCTATGAAGCGGTCAGCGCTGGCCTCGTCATAGAAGTTTTTATAACGTACTGCTCTCCACCCCCACCCAATCGCCACAGCCAATAGCTTGCCCATATGCCAATGCTTGTTTAGAATATGTGCATGATTCAGCAATCCGTTATGATTAAGTTGTGTGTGGAAAAAGGGAGACCTTGCTCTCGCTGGAAGATGATGGCTTAGCAAAAGGCACCTGCTTCATCACCTGATACTGTTGTTGGTTTAGTCTCTAGACCCACCTCTGCCTCATTAGGACTTGTGTAGCTGTTGGGGTGTCCATAAAGGCTGAGAAGGGTGTCTTTATTGGCACTGTACTGCTCAGGGGTAGCCACAAAACCTTCTATACAGTTAGTGGAATTGCTACGCTGGAGAGGCTAGCCCCAACACGCAAGCTGTTGCTCTACTGTTTTTGAGGCATACCATTGATGAATTTGTCATCGAAGGACATATCCATGATTGTTTTTGGGAAATCTTGAGAGAAACCAGTGGAACACATCCAAGTGTGCCAACACAGCATAGCAGCCATGCCCATGGATCAAGCAACGGTGTCCAAAGAACCCAGACCGCACTTAAAGATCTGTTTGGATGCATCTGTCATTTACCAGCATGGTTGACATTTTTTTTTTTTTTTTAGGTGGTTCAGCAAGCTGACCACTGTAAGTTTCTCCATTTCCTACAAGGCATGACCATACCAGCCCAGTGGGCAGGTGGTGTTAGTAGTGCAAAGGGACAAGCTGTCAGAAGCAAATACTTTTTGTCCCATTGAGTCAAACTACGATTCTCTATTGAAAAGTATCTTAGGGAAAACTATTGATTTCTGTTACGATGAGGCATTTGGATAACTAAACTTTCTGTGGACAGGTGAGAGGGAAAAAGAAATGGGGGTCTCCTGGAGCAGGTTTAGGGCATCAGGCGATCTCTCTGCACTGCTTGGCTCAAGATTGGTTTCTCCGATGCAGGATGCAAGAGGTCCTCATTGAATGGAAGTAGGGGCTCTGTCACTGAGCAGGAGGGAAGCAAAAATATCAGTCAAAATGTTGACCTTCACCTGCAAAGAGGGCAAGGTAAATTTCAAGGCTTCTGCTGTTTCTATATCAGAGTCATAAACAAGAAAGGTTCCCTTAAAGCAGGGCCAGAAGAGTAAGAGCTATTCCTTTCTTATGAAGTTTCCAAGCCATTCACATTTTTTAAATCCAGATATAGGCCAGCATCAGCACTAGATCTAGGCAGGAGATTATAAGTCTAAAAAATGTCTATATTGCCATAATTCTTATCAGAATTGTCATTTGAAGTCTGCCCCATCCTGGCAAATCTTTGAGCTTTACGCAGGTTTTCTGCCTAAAAACTTAATTCAATTTTGCCTTGCCACTTGAATGTCTTCTGACAACAAGGGCTTTGTAGTTAGCTTTGCAGTGGTGCTGAGAGGGGGGTTGGATTGAACAGGAGATGGTACCATGGCAGAGTGCAACTTCTTTCAGCACCAGTGCTGCAGCCAGTAGACGTGATGTTGGATCACCAGATTTGCCAAGTCCGTAGAAATGCATTACTGCTTAGAGGCAGGGTCGGATTAGTAAGGCGGGCACTCGGGCAATGGCCGAGGGGTCGGTATCCGAGTTCCAGCTATGGGCTGCTCTTTTGGGCAGCCTGGGGGGGCGATTTGGGCGGTGTCTGTGTTGTTCGGATGCCGCCAGCGGCCCAGTGGGTGCCTAAGTGGCCTTTCTGGAGGCAGATGGGCATCCATTACCTCCCTTTTACAAACTGGCAGAGGTGTCACTCCCTTTCTCTCTCTGGGCCGGCCCCTTAATGTATGCACATTGAGCGGGGGCAGGGGTCCTGAACAGAAGTGGTCTCACTTGTATTCAGGTGTGGTTTACCAGTGTGAGCTAATCCATGCATTTATTTTTTTAATCTAAGTAAAGTGAAGAAAACATGCCTCTGTCAGAGACCCCCCCCATTCCCCTTCTTTTTATAAAACTTCGCCGAAGCAGTGTTTTGTGAAGAGGCAATATGCAAATGTGGCCCACTTTTTTTTGCTTGCCCGGGCCTATTTTTGATCTCAATCCAACCCTGCTTAGAGGGTGACCCAGAGGGTGCAGGAGCTGTCTTGAAAAGAGCCAGCATAGAAAGCTGGAACTCCTCGATCTGCATGGGGGTCAGTCAATAGACTCAAATGCTGGTCTCATCTTTGTCAGTGTCAGGAGCTGCTCCGATGTCAAGGAAGAGTTTGGCATCAGGGAACAGCAATGAAACTATGAACAGCCCCTGAACCTGGACCACTTCCTCAAGAGAATTTCTCTTTCCTATAGTGCTTCTTGTGTTTTTTTGTGGCAAGATCTTTTGGGAGGCTGGTTCCCTTTTCGGTAACTTTCTTCTGCGTAATAGATATCACTTGGATGTCTATCTTTAGGCCTTAGCCAAAAACAATTTGGCCTCACGTTAATGGAGGACTTTGGATGCATGGAGACACCCTACTCACAGGCCACAGGGTCATGTCCCGATCTGAGGTTGAACAAGCAGTTTTCATGCAAGTGTGGAAGGGATATCTAATGACACTTGCGACAAGGCATGAAACCTGAAAATAATGGAGGAGAAAATTGATCTAGTCACTAACAAAATGAGGAGGAATTTGGCTGGGAGGTACTGATAGAGGGCTCCAGACCCACACTGATGACACATGGTAACACAGCTACTGACACTAGTGTATTGGTTGGCGCCTAATATACTCCGGTTTTACCCTGACCACAGACACAATTACAGCCGCTACCACATGATGCCACCTGGCAGGGCTGGAGAGCCATTACTGGTGAAAACTTTTCCTTGACCAGTCTGAAGCCTAGAGAGAATTCATAAGGTGAGGAATATGTAGGGATATGTATCCTGTAAAAAAAAAAAAAGCTCACAGTACCAGGTTTTGCCACTCTTTGGCATTCTCGTGAGACTGTATTGCCAAGCTGCCCTTGTGATGGAATTGGCAACTTCCTTTAAAGTATGGCAGTTATGCTTCATTCTGCCCACTCCCAACATAGCAGAAGCATTCTCTTAGTTTGTGTGTGGCGCTCCTTAGCCCGTCCCAGTGTTGGGGCTACACGCCTATGGGAAAACCAGTATGGCAGCAACTTCCCCCTCCATGTCCCCGATGCCAGCCTGTCTGCAAAAACAAAAGAACAGCCCCTCTCATGTGTGTCCGCCGTTTGCTCTCCAAAGGCAGCTTCCCCTTTAAAGCTCGCCTTTTAGGCTCACACCCTGTTTGGCCTTCCTGCCAAAGGGCCTCGTCTAACGGCACACCCTTTGTATTCTTTCCAGAGTGTCTCCCCCTCCCCCCTCCTCCCCTCCCCTCCCCCTCCTCCCTCCCCCCAAGGAGAGCAAAAGGCCATCTTGTGGCTAGCAAATGGTCACTGGAAAACTTTGGTCAACAAAGCAGCAACTTTCTAAAGTTGCCATTTATGCAAAAGTTACATTAACTTTGACTTGAACATCAAGTCAGGTGTAATGCAATAATTGCTTTTGATACATTGAAGCATCTTATTTAGTAGTACCATTCAGAAGTTAGCACTGCTGAGTTGTCAGTTTGTAACCAGGTACTCACCATTAGGACTATTAGCCTTTCACCAGCAAAATCGACAATGTCGGTTTTTTATTATCAGTATATGTAAAAACGTGTCTGGCTTTTAATACACAGCAGCCTATCTCGGGGCTTATTAGGCCTACCTCTGGGGTGACATATATAATCAAAAGTACGGTTTGAGCTTTGCCATTACTTTAAGTGGCAAATTCGCATTAGCAGTGTAAAAACTGGTCTGTCAATGGTGGGCTGAGACTCATGCTTTGCTTTGTCATACTCGTGGAGGCACAAAAAGTGTTGCAGTGGTCACTTTAACTTACAGGCCCTGGGTACCCTTTGACCATATACTAGGGACTTTTAAGTAAGTTGATTTATGCCTGTGGGTGAGCCAATTGAACATATACCTTTTAAGGGTCAGCACACAGGCACTAAGGCCTGTTTGGCAGGGCTCAGTGCACCTTCAGTCAGAAAACCAACAGCATCAGCAAAAAGAAGCATTTTCTTACATTCTGGTTGTTATCAAACCTCTCGGCACCTCTAGTCTATTTCTGCTGTCTGCTGCCATTCCTCTGGTTTACCAAGTGCCACAGTTGATGAGCAGCCTCAGGTTCAGAGTATGCAGCCTTAATGGGGCTTACTTCTCAATCACTGCAAGGCAGATTAGAACCAGGGACAGCTTCAGGGCAGTAGAACGGGTGCAGTCACACCTGATGCCTAGCTCAAGGCACTGTGTTTAGAAATAGTACTTGCAGCAGCGTTCCTTGTGTGCCCAGCAGTTTACAGTCAAGAATGAAAATGTCAAGACAACTCTGGTGATTAATGCTCCTGCTGGAGAGAGATAAGAGTTTTGTCTAGTGGCAGTTTTTACCCATCATAAGGTAGCACAGGGGGTTAACATGCCTGCTGTAAATAACATGTGCCATGTAGATGACAGAACTATATTTTATGTGGATAGCGCAGCTTTTGTCACAGAGATCCTTTGGTTACTTGCAGTTCATCAATTACAGTCCTAATATAGCAGAGTGACCTACGAACTGTCAAAGAGCTGCATGCAAGTGACATGGCTATAGGTCAGAACGTTCTGTTCCCCCCAGTCTTTCATATACTAAAGTTGCTAAAAAAACAAAAAGGTTTGTTCGGTTAGAAATGCAAACCCAATCACTGTGGTATGTTTTAAATCCTATGTTTGTGCTTCACCAGCCCAAACACTCTTAAAATATACTACCTACCAGTATGGCTATCATGCGATTCCTAATCCTTGTAATCCTCATTGTTTAAAGTAACATTTCCTATAGACTGTTCACGCACCTCTGACTTCAGTCTCTGTATAATGTGTGCGATATAAAGTGCCCAGACAACCTAAGATGGTATGAGTAGCAGTATCAAACAAATGAAACGCATGCAAGAGACAAGCTATGGAGAGATGAGGGGCACTCTTGAAGGTTAGTAGTGAGGGAATCAGTTGAGGAGGTTACTGGGGGAGCACCAAGAAAAAATTGCTTCACCGGGTGTCACCAGCGCTAAAGCTGGCCATGATTGGAACATTGGTAGCCTCCTCTCTCTGCCAGTTCAACAGCATAAACCCATCCCCTCTGGTGTTGCCAAATTCCATCGACTGCAATCAGGTGACAGTGCAGAGATTAACTCTAATGAGTGGCCATCTGGATTACTGCTCCGTTTTACCATCTCCTCTGACCCTCCTTGATGACAGGAGAAAACCTTATGCTCACCTGATCCAGATTAGGCATGTGTTTTCAAAAATATCTTCCATCTCATGTCTGATGGCATTTTGATTTTACTGCTCCTTGTGGGCATTTCAAACCAGTATGAAGAAAGAAAATAAAAAAGCTGGTCACTCCCTTTTTAGGTCTCGTCTAACAGCGCGCATCTGCTGTTGCTGCGAGGGGTATTGTTTACAGTAAAGGGCTTGAGCCCTCCCATTGCTTACCATTTGTTGATGGCATTGTCACTCTTCTTTTCTGCTTTCTGACTGGCCAGCGCAAGCCCATTGTGAGAAGTTGGCCTGGTATATGCTGTCCACTAATTAAAGTGGGCACCTTGCACCAGTCCAAACGACCCTTATGATGTAAGAGGTCAAAGATAACCTTTTGAAAGCTATCCTAGTGGTAGCTGTGGAGAGCAGCCTTCAGGCTTAATCTTGAAGGAATGCGAAGCAGCTTGTTTTACCAGAATATCACCTCCTGCATTAATTAAATGAAAGGAGAACCACACAGTAGTTGTATAAAAATATATATTTATTAATATAACACTCTCTAGTATTCTCTACCCGAGGATAGAACACAAAGCACACAATACGAGATCAATAGAACAGTTGTAAGTAGCACAATACACAGTGGGCTCCAGAGGGAGACCAAACCATATACTAAAATAGTGGTATAACAACCACGACTCGGGTCAAGACAAGGTCTGGAGCACGTAGAATCGTTGGGACCCCAAGGAACCACCCAAGGTGAGTAGATAGGGACCCCACGGAGGACAGGTGGAGTGTGCCAACACGACCGCGGGCTCCGTACAATTCTATGGGGAAGTCGCGGTTGCAATTTTACAGTTTAAGGACCCTTCTAGGAGGACTTAGAGGAAACCCTTTGGAACTTAAGAAGTTGGAGAGCCACCCCACCCATGGATACCGTAGTACCGGAGTTACCTATCCCAGAGGAGCCGTGTGCATAGGTCTGGTGTGGTGTGGGAAACCGCTGTCGTTCTCAATGGAGGGCTGCGAAGAAGTGCTGCTGCCGTGAAGGTAAAGAGGGTCCGGTGGAATCCCAGCCGGAATTCTGGAAGAAAGGAACCTGAAAGCAGAGGGGACAGAGTCTGGGTCACTTCAGAGTGACCAGGGGCTCGGGAGAAGAATGCCCACCGATGTCGGATGCTTCAGGTGCGAAGAAGGGATGCTTGACTCTGCAGCCACGAGGACCAGGAGACGTCGAGGACAACCAGAAGCCAGATGCGAGCTGTTCCACAAAGGATATCGAGTGCTAAGGTGTCGGTGTCCGGCGGGAGCACCAACAAGCCTTGGCAAACGCAATCTATGCAGGAAGGACAAGCATGTTACGGTGTGGACCAGCAAGGTCCAGGGGACTCATCAAGCAATGGGGAGTCAGGGCACGTCTGGAGCAACCAGGAAAGCCCAACAGAAATTAAGATGTCCCTCAGGAGGACCCACAGGCCGAATGACCAGGAGTCACGAGGGGCCCTCGAGCAAGATAACAAAGTTCCAGCCCACGGAGCACTCAGTGTGAGGAGGCCGGAGTGCTTTGGTGGAAATACTGCTCAGGGTCAGGACTACACGGAGTCCAATGCACAAGCTCGGGAATTGCCAACAAGCATATGCACTTGCAAATAGACGTGGGTCACAGGGGTTCAGGTTATGCAGTCCCCACGAGGGATACTGGCCTCAAACCTGCTGAGAGGGCAGATAAACCTCAGGGACCTTCAAAAACCCTCCTCCTGTGTTGCTGAAATCTTCAGAGTCCACAGGAGCTTGGGAGTGGCAGACCGATCAGTTGCGTTGAGGTGCCTGCGGAGGCAGGGGAGTGACTCCTTCACCCCAAGGGAGATCCTTCAGTTGTCCTTCGTGCACCACAGGTCCTGCACGGAGCCTGTATAGAGCAAGGGCACAGACAACGCTTTGGACGGAGAGGGAGACTAAGTCAGGCCCAGTCGAAGTCCAGAGTGTCCAGACGGTCGAAGGTCAGTGGTTTCTTCTTGTAGAATCTTGTCCACGTAAAATCTAAAGAGCTATAGTCAGGTAAGCCCTTTTGTACCCACAGGAGAGGGTTGGACAGATTTGGGGGACCCTCCTAGTGGAGGGTCAGGACAGAGGGGTGGTTACACCCATGTCCTTTGTCCAGTTTCGCGCCAGAGCAGGAGCCAATGACTCTCAGAACTGGTTTGAGCTGGACTATGCACAGGGACACCAAATGTGCCCCAAGTGCAGACTTTCAGGCACTATCAGAGTGCACCCACCCAGCCCCAATACACTAAATCCTGTCTGGGAGGTGGTCACACCTCCCTGTGACAGGATGCCTATTGTGCTGCCTTCCTCTGCTCGAGCTTGGCTCAGCAGCAGGAGGGCAGAAATGTGTCTCTGGTTGGCAGCATCCATTTTGTGCTGCCCGGGTCGAGAAAGGTGGCATCGGATAGACCAGTGGCCCCACGAAGCTCGCTTCAGAAGGGTGGAATCATACCTCCCACACCGGTTACCGGTGTGGAGGTATGATTCCAAGGTGTTTGGTACCAAACACAATATGTTTCTATGCAGCTGTTTTCGAGATAGCATTTAGCGGGAGGTTATAATGTACCTCTACCTATATGTCCGACTGAGTCACAGATAACCCGGGAGAATGGTCTCCGAAGGCTGCAGAGGGGCTCTGCTCATGCAGGGGCACCCTCTCACGTAAAACCCAGCACCCTGCCTTCAGGATTGTTAAGGCCTGCTATAGGGGTGACTTATAAGTTTGAAGTGTAGTGACCTATAGATATAGTGAACCTATATCTAAAGTAAGTGATGCAAGCACCAGCGTACACAGGTTGCAGTAGCAGACCTGTAGTTCCATTTTTCATGGCCTCTCATGGGTGGCATAATACATGCTTCAGCCCATGGGAGGCCTCTGGGGTACCTAGGACCTGGGTACATGTGTACCATACACTAGGGACTGATAAGGATACCCCAGTATCCAATCTGGAGTGTACCAAAGTACATGCAACAATTTAAAGGAGAAAGCAGATAGACTGGGGTCCTGATTAGCAGGACCCCAGTCAGACTAGTCAAAAACAGTGCAACATCAAGCAAAAAGTGGGGGTAACCATAAGAAGCAGATCCTACTTTCCTACACACCACCCCCCCCCCCCAAACGAAACGACATGAGACTAACCTTGACCAGTTGAGTCTTCATTTTCTAAGTGGAAATATCTGGAGAGTCCATCTGCATTGGCATGGTTACTAGCAGGTCTAAGTTCCACTGTATAGTCCATCCCCTGTAGGGAAATGGACCACCTCGAACGTTTGCGGTTAGCCATAAGAGGGGCTTATGGTCTGTCTGAACAATGAAGTGAGTACCAAACAAGTATGGCCTCAGCATCTTCAGAGCCCAAACCACAGCAAAGGCTTCCCTCTCAATAGCTGACCAACGTTTCTTTCTGGGGTTAGCCTTCTGCTTATAAAAGCTACTGGCTGATCCTGACCCTCTTCATTCAGTTGTGATAACACAGTATTACCCCCAACTCAGATGTATCAGTTTGAACAATGAATTGTTTGGAATAATCAGGACTTTGCAGAATGGGAGCAGTGCACATGGCCTGCTTCAGGTCATCAAATGCCTTTTGACAGCTAACTGTCCACTGAACTTTCTTATGCATTTTCTTAGAGGTCAGATCATGTAAGGGGGTCACTATAGATCCATATCCCTTAACCTCCTGTAATACCCAGTCAGGCCCAAGAAAGCTCTGACCTGAGTCTGGGTAGTTGGAGCAACCCAGTCCATGATGGTCTGGATTTTGCTCTGCAATGGTTGAACCTGGCCTCCACCCACAAGGTGGCCCGGGTACACAACCTTACTCTGCCCTATCTGGCACTTAGTGGCCTTGATAGCGAGGCCTGCCTTCTGCAGGGCCTCCAGAACATTTCTCAGATGGACCAGGTGATCCTCCCAGGTGGAACTAAAGACAGCAATATCATCCAGATAAGCTGCACTGTAGTCTTCCAGGCCTGTGAGAACTTTATTCACCAACCTTTGAAATGTGGCAGGTGCATTCTTCAAGCCAAAGGGTATCACAATAAATTGATAATGCCCACTAGGGGTTGAAAATGCTGTTTTGGGTTTGGCATCCTCAGCTAGTCTGATTTGCCAATATCCAGCAGTGAGGCCATATGTGCTCAAGAACTTGGCTGAGGCCAAAGTATCAATGAGCTCATCTGCCCTAGGAATAGGGTGAGCATTGGTCCTAGTGACTGCATTGAGCCCCCTGTAGTCCACACAAAACCTCATTTCTCTCTTACCACCCTGGGTATGAGGTTTGGGTACCAGGACCACTGGACTAGCCCAAGGGCTATCTGAGGGTTCAACCACACCCAGTTCCAGCATCTTTTGGACCTCAGTCCTGATGCAGTCTCTGACATGGTCAGGTTGCCTGCAAATCTTATTTTTAACAGGCAGACTCTCACCTGTGTCCACTTCATGGGTACACCAAGTGGTCTGACTAGGAGTCAGGGAAAACATATGTCTGAACTCATTGAGGACCTTCCTGCAATCAGTCTGTTGTTGCTCAGTGAGGCTGCCTGCCAAAGCTACACCATCAACTGAGCCATCATCAGGGTTCTGTGAGAGGAGGTCAGGGAGTGGGTCACTCTCTTCCTCCTGTCCCTCATCAGTAGCCATGAGCAAGCCCATGTCTGCCCTGTCCACATATGGCTTGAGCCTGTTCACATGGAGCACCCTTTTGGGGGCTCCTGGGAGTTCCAAGGTTCACCAGGTACGTGACCTCTCCCTTCTGCTCAAGGATTGTATGGGGTCCACTCCACTTGTCCTGGAAAGCTGCTGTTGCCACAGGCAACAACATCCATACTTTCTGCCCTGGCTGATACACAGTCAGTACAGCCTTTAGGTCATACCAAGCTTTCTGTCATTCTTGGCTAGCCTCAAGGTTTTTACTTGCCTTCTTCATATACTCAGCCATCCTGGAGCGGAGACCAAGTACATAGTCCACTATGTCTTGCTTAGGTGGTTTGAGAGGTAACTCCCATCCCTCCTTCACTAAACACAAGGGACCCCTAACTGGGTGCCCAAACAGAAGTTCAAAAGGGCTGTAGCCAACCCCCTTCTGTGGGACCTCTCTGTAGGCAAAGAGAAGGCAGGGCAACAGGACATCCCATTTTCGCCTAAGCTTTTCTGGGAGGCCCATGATCATGCCCTTCAGGGTTTTGTTGAACCTTTCAACTAACCCATTGCATTGTGGGTGATAGGGTGTGGTAAATTTGTAATTTACTCCACACTCCTTCCACATAGCAGTAATGTAACTGGACAAGTTTGCACCTCTGTCAGTTAAAACCTCCTTAGGGAAACCCACTCTGGAAAAAATTCCCAGGAGCGACCTGGCCACCACAGGGGCTGTGGTGGTTCTAATGGGTATTGCCTCTGGGTACCTAGTGGCATGGTCCACCACCACTAGAATATATCTGTGCCCAGATGCAGTTGGAGGGTCCATGGGACCAATTATGTCAATCCCAACCCTCTCAAAGGGAACCCCCACCACAGGTAGTGGTATTAGGGGGGGGGCCTTTGTGGTACCACCTGCCTTACCACTGGCTTGACAGGTGGTACAGGAGCGACAAAACTCCTTTGTGTCCTCCGACATGTGAGGCCAGTGAAAGTGAGGGACAAGCCTGCCCCAAGTCTTGCTTTGGCCTAGGTGTCCTGCTAAAGGGATATCATGTGCCAGTGTCAGTAGGAAGCCCCTAAACTTCAGAGGTATGACCAACCTCCTGGTGGCACCAGGCTTGGGGTCTCTACCCTCTGAGTAAAGGAGTCCTTCATCCCAGTAGATCCTGTGGGACCCACTGGCACTCCCAGCAGCCTCAGCAGCAGCTTGCTGTCTGAGGGGTTCAAGAGAGGGGCAGGTTTGCTACTTCTGACTCAGTTCTGCCCTGGAAGGGCCACCTGTCCCCAAGAACTCAACCTGTTCAGGTTCAAGTCCCTCTGAGACAGTTCCTTCACAAGGACTGGGATCACCACCTCGCCGCCAAGACCTGGAACACCCTCCCCATCCATCTACGGCAGACCCAAGACCTGCTGACCTTCAGAAAACTCCTCAAGACCTGGCTTTTCGAGCAGTAGCAGCATTCCCCACCCCAGCACCTTGAGACCCTCACGGGTGAGTAGTGCGCTTTACAAATGATATGATTGATTGATTGATTAATCCCTCTCAGGACACTGATCCTCACTCTGGGTCTGGGGGAAGACACTGCCTTACCCCTCCTGCTCCTTCTCTTGGAAGGCTCTTGGTCCATCTTTTCAGGATCCAGGGCCTGTTCAGTTGAAGACAGTTTGGCCTGTGACCTAGTCACAGCAAACACATCTGCAGAGATGCCCAAAATTGCTGCATGTGTCCTAAGTTCCACTTCAGCCCAGGATGAAGTTTCCAAATCATTGCCCAACAATCATTCCACAGGGAGGTCTGAGCTAACCACAACCTTCTTAGGGCCAGTTACCCCCTCCCCAGCTGAAATTAACAACTGCCAAGGAATGGTCTATCCTGACGTTGTTAACATTGGTCACTTGGTACATCTCACCAAGTATGATCTGGTCAGGGTCCACAAGATCTTTTGTCACCATTGTGACACTTGCTCCTGTGTCCCTATATGCCATGGCCTCCTTGCCATTGATCAAAGGCTGTTGTCTGTATTTGCCCAGGTTACTGGGGCTCACAAATAAGGAGGCAATATCTATGCCTCAATCACAGACAAGTACAGCCTGAGCTGGAGTTCTGACTAGGCCAGAACCCATCTCAGATCCCAAGGTTAACCCTACTATTCCCTTGTTCCCTGTACCACCACTTGGAGCTGAACTAGGGGGAACAGTTGCCTTAGGGGCAGTGGTGGTGGTAGGCGGATCCTTGAACAATTGGCATCTCTTGTCCAATGGGTTTTCTCCTTACACAGGAAACACCAAGGTTTATTTTTGCCTTTACCTTTGTTAGACTGTGACTTCCCCCCCCAGATGCAGGTTTTTGGGGCCCTGATGAAGACTTCTGGTCTTTACCCTTTTCCCCACCCTTATCTGAAGGTTTGGCATCTTGCTTCTTCTGGTCACCACCTGTGGTCTGGTTTTTCTGCTTCACCCTGGTTCTGACCCACCTATCTGCCTTCTTTCCCAATTCTTGGGGAGAAGTCAGATCAGAGTCAACCAGGTACTGATGCAACAACTGATTTTGGCAATTATTAAGAATCTGCTCCCTCATAATCAAACTGTACAATACCTTAAAATCATTCACTTTGCTGCCAAGTAACCAGCCTTCCAGAGCCTTAGTAGCACAATCTACAAAGTCTACCCAGTCCTGAGTCTGTGCCTTCTGGGTGTCTCTGAACTTAATCCTGTACTGTTCAGTGGTTAAGCCAAACCCATCAATGAGGGCACTCTTCAGGACTGAATAGTTGTCAGCATCCTCTTCTCTAACAGTGAGGAGCTTAGCTCTACCTTTGTCAGCAAAGGAGAGCCACAAGATAGCTGCCCACTGCTCTTGAGGGACCCTCTGTACTTTACAGGCCCTCTCCAAAGCAGTTATCTGTGTGTGGATGTCATCCCCACCATGGTAGGGAGGGACTATCTTGCTCAGGTTCCTATGATCATAAGTATATTCCTTACTTCTAGGGACACTGTTGCTGCCACTATGGGACTCTAGTCCCAATCTTTTCCCAGCTTTCTGGAGTTCTAGGGATTCCTTATCTAGGGCCAATTGCTCTTGCCTGAGCCTAAGCTTGACCTTCTCAAGCTCTAGAAATTGGCACTGTGTCATAAGAGATATGGAGGTCCCTGCAGACTGTCCTGAATGGTAAGATTCTGCAGAGGGAGATCTAAATCTCCTAGGTAAACTCTGCACTCTTCCAGGAGGAGTAAAGAGAGGGCCATTGGGGCCTTCTCCACCCTCTTCCTGAAGATCTGAGCTGTCCAGGTGGGAATCATCTTGATCCTCCTGGCCAGGGTTGGAGTCTAGGTCAAAAAAGGTTTCACCTCCTGGCCTGTCCTCATTCCCTGCCCCACCCACTCTTTCTACCTCATCTGACCCAGGGGTCTTCCTAAGGACATCTAAGAGTAACACCTCAATGAGACGTTGGGTGTTGGCATTTCTCCCCGTCTTCAGCTTCCTAGAAACACACATGGCTTTCAGTTCCTGAAATGCAAATCCATTGTACCTAGAAGGCAGAGAGCCACTGGCTTCTCCTTTAGAAGACATAACTAAGTGTGGTGTGGTGTGGTGTATGCACCTACCTAACCTGGTGGGAACTAAACTCTCTTAGATTGGAGAAAGGGTGTGCTAGACCCTTAACTTACCCAACCCTAAGTTCAGTAGAACTTACTTATTCTAACCTTAAGTATTATATGTGCCTAATACTTTAGTGGTTTTCAGTTAATCAATACAAAGAGATTTATCTGGTAAAACAATGCAGGCTTGAATCCCAACCGCTGCACACCAATGTGAGAAGTTGGCCTGGTATATGCTGTCCACTAATTAAAGTGGGCACCTTGCACCAGTCCAAACGACCCTTATGATGTAAGAGGTCAAAGATAACCTTTTGAAAGCTATCCTAGTGGTAGCTGTGGAGAGCAGCCTTCAGGCTTAATCTTGAAGGAATGTAAAGCAGCTTGTTTTACCAGAATACCACCTCCTGCATTAATTAAATGAAAGGAGAACCACACAGTAGTTATATAAAAATATGTATTTATTAATATATCCCTCTCTAGTATCCTCTAACCGAGGACAGAACACAAAGCACACAATACGAGATCAATAGAACAGTTGTAAGTAGCACAATACACAGTGGGCTCCAGGGGGAGACCAAACCATATACTAAAATAGTGGTATAACAACCACGACTCTGGTCAAGACAAAGTCTGGAGCACGTAGAATCGTTGGGACCCGAAGGAACCAGCCAAGGTGAGTAGATAGGGACCCCACGGAGGACGGGTGCAGTGTGCTAACACAACCGCGGGCTCCGTACAATTCTATGGGGAAGTCGCGGTTGCAATTTTACAGTTTAAGGACCCTTCTAGAAGGACTGCGAGGAAACCCTTTGGAACTAGAGGTTGGAGAGCCACCCCACCCATGGATACCGTAGTACCAGAGTTACCTATCCCAGAGGAGCCGGGTGCATAGGTCTGGAGTGGTGTCGGAAACCGCTGTCGTTCTTAATGGAGGGCTGCGAAGAAATGCTGCTGCCGTGAAGGTGAAGAGGGTCCGGTGGAATCCCAGCCGGGATTCTGGAAGAAAGGAGCCTGAAAGCAGAGGGGACAGAGTCTGGGTCACTTCAGAGTGACCAGGGGCTCGGGAGACGAATGCCCACCGATGTCGGATGCTTCAGGTGCGAAGAAGGGATGCTTGACTCTGCAGCCACGTGGACCAGGAGAAGTCGAGGTCGACCAGGAGCCAGATGCGAGCTGTCCCACAAAGGATGGCGAGTGCTGAGGGGTCGGTGTCCGGCGGCAGCACCAACAAGCCTTGGCAAAGGCAACCCACGCAGGAAGGTCAAGCGGGTTACGGCGTGGACCAGCAAGGTCCAGGGGACTCCCCAAGCAATGGGGAGTCAGGGCACGTCTGGAGCAGCCAGGAAAGCCCAACAGAAATTAATATGACCCTCAGGAGGACCCACAGGTCGAATGACCAGGAGTCGCAAGGGGACCTCAAGCAAGATCACAAAGTACCAGCCCACGGAGCACTCGGTGCGAGGAGGCCGGAGTTCTTTGGTGGAAATACTGCTCAGGACTACACGGAGTCCAATGCACAAGCTCAGGAATTGCCAACAAGCATATGCACTTGCAAATAGACGCAGTTCACAGGGGTTTGGGTTATGCAGTCCCCACGAGGGATACTGGCCTCAAACTTGCTTGGAGTCCGCAGGAGCTCGGGAACGGCAGACCGGTCAGTTGCATTGAGGTGCCTGCGGATGCAGGGGAGTGACTCCTTCACCCCAAGGGAGATTCTTCAGTTGTCCTTAGTGCACCACATGTCCTGCACAGAGCCTGTATGGAGCAAGGGCACAGACAAAGCTTTGGACGGAGAGGGAGACTAAGTCGGGCCAGTCGAAGTCCAGAGTGTCCAGACGGTCGAAGGTCAGTGGTTTCTCATAGTAGAATCTTGTCCACATAAAATCTAAAGAGCTACAGTCAGGTAAGCCATTTGTACCCACAGGAGAGGGTTGGACAGATTCGGGGGACCCTCCTAGTGGAGGGTCAGGAAAGAGGGGTGGTTGCACCAATGTCCTTTGTCCAGTTTCACGCCAGACCAGGAGCCAAAGGCTCCCAGAACTGGTTTGAGCTGTACTATGCACAGGGACACCAAATGTACCCCAAGTGCAGACTTTCAGAGTGCACCCATCCAGCCCCAATACACTAAATCCTGTCTGAAAGGTGGTCACACCTCCCTGTGACAGGATGCCTATTGTGCTGCCTTCCTCTGCTCGAGCTTGGCTCAGCAGCAGGAGGACAGAAATGTGCCTCTGGTCGGCAGCATCCATTTTGTGCTGACCGGGTCGAGAAGGCTGGCACCGGATAGACCAGTGACCCCATGAAGCTCGCTTCAGAAGGGTGGAATCATACCTCCCACACCGGTTACCAGTGTGGAGGTATGATTCCAAGGTGTTTGATACCAAACACGATATGTTTCTATGCAGCAGTTTTCGAGATAGCATTTACCGCGAGGTTATAATGCACCTCTACCTATATGTCCGGCTGAGTCACAGACAACTCGGGAGAATGGTCTCCGAAGGCTGCAGAGGGACTCTGCTCATGCAGGGGCACCCTCTCATGTAAAACCCAGCACCCTGCCCTCAGGATTGAGTTGTTCACCAATTGCAAAACAAAGAACATAGTGTATGGCATAACATGCCCAAAATTGTATATTGGGAAAACCAATCAAGAAGCCCGCCAACGCATGATTCAGCATATGTCCAGAATTCGCAAACAGCCTGTAAATGCGCCCTTGGTTAATCATTGGACGCTCAAAAATCATAATGTGAACAATTTAAAATGGACCATTTTATCAAAAATTGAAAGGGACTCACGAGGTGGCGATGTGGAGAGGGCAATACTGCAAAGAGAAGCAATGTTGATAGTGAAATACAACACGGCTGTGGACGGATTAAATGAACTATCCGAAATCTACAATCTGATACAGATTGGTTTGATTTTTCCCTTTGCGGTTTGTGTGACTGTCAAACATATTCATCTCCTTGGATATATACCCTTTTGGGCACCAGTGTTTATACAATTGAAAGTCTCATAGGCAAAATCATCCTTTGAACGCAGAGCAAACATGGGTGCCAATACGTCATAAATTTGGACAACAGCGCATACAATTCCCATGGTGCTCTAGATCTATGGTTTTGAGCATGTTTTCAGCTGAATCATAAACCTAAACTGAATTTAAGGTAACAGTGTAAAAGATCGCGACGATTGTCTGGATACCGGTCTTTTAACTATAATGGTTTTCAGTGAATCCTTTGGACTACAAATGTTTTTGCGTGTGGGTTACAATAAAGTTTATTGAGACCAACGTGGGCACGTGACTATTCATTCCGCATCGTCATAAAAACGCGTGCCTGGTCGCATGCGACGTTGCTGGCTACAATGTGGATGGGTGATTGTAACGCAGATGTGGGCGAAGAAATACTAGCTCGAGGTGAGAGAACAATGCTCTTAACAGCGCGATCCGGTGTAATGCCCTTGAAAAAGCGTGATCCGGTCTTCGGTGATTTTTGGTGGTTGAATTGCCCCTTTCTTTTTCATTGTTAGACACGCAAGAGCGCGGGCTGTCACAATACGGATTAAATTCACGAGCTGTCTTGATACGCTGTTTCGAGGTATGTAGAAGTGCTCGTGTGTGTATTATTAATTCCAAGTGAATGGGCGCCATAAGAGCCATTTCTGATTCTCGCTTGCTTTGTTCCTTTCTTTAAAAACGCTTTTTTCATCACCGAAATCCTTTTCAAAACATCGCCAAATTATCAAAAATCTTCAAGACAGTTTTGCGGACTTCTTGAAGTAAGTTGACCGAAATTTTTGTAAACTAGTTCCGAGTGCGCTTTTTAGTTCCATTGAACTAAAAATGTTCTTCCTTGTTTTCGTTTTGACAGTGGTATTTGCTACATCATTGACGGGGCACAGTCAGTGCCATTATAAAGTTCAAACAAGGTAAAACTCAAATGCTGTTGGGTTGTTCTGTTTGGAGTGCTTGAAGAGTGCTTTGTGTAAGTGATAACGTGCCCTTTTTCTCTTTTTTATTTCTAGCTCTTAGTTCCAGGTCCGGAGGATAACCCTATCTAAAAAACTTTAAGGGTTTGAAACGCATCAACCTTCTGTTTATGACCAAACAAGTTTTTCAAGTTCTAAGTATCAGGTCTAGATGGTGAAAGCACCTTATAATGGAAAATGAATTTGATATTTGATGACCTGAATACAGTACTGTTTGGCTAACATTCTCCCAGGGTTTGTGTTGTACTTTAGGAACCTTTAAACGTCTTTACGTCTCAACCTTTCCCTTGGTGTTCTCTTTCTTTTTCTGATTTCTCTTTACTTTCAGCTTATTCTATTTTTCATTTTTTTGGGAACTGGAGTTTTCTTACATTTCTTAAATGTTTTTAAATATGATATACAATGTAATGTCATATTTGTGATTGAAAAGTAATGTGTTATATGTTTGTATATTTTTTTATGTGGTTCTAAAAATTGTTGAACGTTCATAGAAATAATAACATGAACTGATCTACTTTGAAATCAAATCTTTAAAAAATAAAAATGTATTTTTCCCAGTCACTATGAGTGTCACGTGTGATTGCGAAGAGTTATTTGTTGAATAGCTATCAGTATTGGCAATTGTGTCGTTGTTCATATCATTGTATTGGCCTAGCCTTGCTGATTATGGGCCAGAACCCTTTATTGATTTAAATAATTCAGGATTGTTAAGGCCTGCTATAGGGGTGACTTAGAAGTTTTAAGTCTAGTGACCTATATAGTGAACCTATATCTAAAGTAAGTGATGCAAGCACCAGCTTACACAGGTTGAAGTAGCAGACCTGTAGTTCCATTTTGCATGGCCTCTCATGGGTGGCATAATACATGCTTCAGCCCATGGGAGGCCTCTGGGGTACCTAGGCCTTGGGTACATGTGTACCATATACTAGGGACTGATAAGGATACCCCAGTATCCAATCTGGAGTGTACCAAAGTACATGCAACAATTTAAAGGAGAAAGCAGATAGACTGGGGTCCTGATTAGCAGGATCCCAGTCAGACTAGTCAAAAACAGTGCAACATCAAGCAAAAAGTGGGGGTAACCATAAGAAGCAGATCCTACTTTCCTACGCCCGTCACTTTCTTTTCTTCCTGTAGCACATGGACCAAGCACAGATTGATGCTCTTTAGTTAGTGTCTGTCCGCTACTCATGTTATGATTCAGGACTTGGACTCCTTTCTCCATCCCACCTCTTTTCGGTGCTGGCTGTTACCCTCCTACATCACCCCCTTCTCCATGTTGCTGGCCGTGCACTCCTCCCTGTCGTCGTTGCTTGATGGTCCAGCCCGCCTAGCCCAAATAAAGCGCACCAATAGCCGGTAGCGCCACAGCACTTTATATTTGATATTGCTTTTTTTTACCAATTGTTTCAACTGCTGTGAACTCAGAGCGGCAAATGCATTTGTTGTGAAAAGCACCCCTTCTCCATGTTGCTGCCCCCGCACTCCTCCTAGTCGTCGTTGCTTGATTGTACCGACCGCCTGACAAAACAATAATTTTCAATACAATAGGTCTTGCATTTGCAAGAGTTAGAGCTATTAGCACTTTAAAGGACAATTATTTTTTCCTATGTGTTTTGGTTTGAAGTGCAGTGGCTTTTGGGACCTTATAAGTGTTTAGACCTACAAAAATTAAGTGTAGCCTAACAAAGGTATCAATGTTTGCATTTTTTTTTTTTAACTTCTTCTATTTATACCGGGCTACTACAGTATTTACCTTCCTTGAAAAAGTAAAGTGATTTGGCTTAGCCACAACAACATGGGTAAGTGGGGCAGGGCCACGAAACTAAGCAGACATTAGGAATAAAATCATTTAACAAAAACGGTGGCAAGTTAACAATAAAAACAGTTGGAAATAATGTACTTGTGTGCGCAGAGCATAAGCCAGTCCCTAAACATAACATACGTGTTGTGCAAACTTTTTAAAATGCACTTTATGGCAAGCTCCATGTAGTGATATTTCAATACACTGTAAAGTAGTCAAAAAAGAAAACTTTTTTTTCAACAAACGTTGGTGCTATTTATCACTTGACAGTGACGTTTTGTTGCGTCACCAACAAATGATATGCTTTGCTGCCAGCATTGCAGTTTTTGTGTGTGAAGTATTGTCGCATCGCCACAAAAGGAAACATGATGTTGCCAGCACTGGGGTGAGGTGTGTGTATGTGTGTATATATAAATATATATAGTATTGTCGCATCACCACGAAAGGAAACACTGCAGTGCTGTGTGTGTTGTGCAAACACATTTGCTACATAAAAAGTAAATATGCTTGCCTTTTAATGAAACAGGCCGTCCCAGCTAGGGTGCAGGCTCGGGGCAAGAAGTGAATTCCACCTACAAACTAACTTGGAAACTTGAACAGTTTGTGGCTCCCACGTTGTCGGAACCAGAGCTGGGGGTATGGCCGGTGGTGTGTGCATGGTCACGCAGTGCCTAGCAGCTGCGGGGCTTTACTCTGCCCTGGAGGAGAGCAGGAAGCAGTGTCCTTGGGTGCGTTTTGAGGACTTCTCCTCAAGCTGTGGCGAGGTACTGATCCTACCTCCCTTCTTATGCCGAATAAAAGCGAGGCGCATCGCCTCTATTGTTAAAGCCGCCAGTGCTGCTGCAAAAAAAAGGTTTTTTTAATAAATCAAGTTTCATTAGAGGTGCGAGTCGTGCATTTTGCGGGAAAAAAAGGCGGGCGGCCATCATTGCCTGCTTAGTCCGAAGAAAAGAAAGGCACGCAGTCACTATTGTTAAAAATGAAGTGTGGCGCTGGGGAAAAAAATAAACAATGTTGCAAAAATAGAGTGGGGCGAGCTGCGCACAACAAAAGAAAAGTCACGCAGCCACCATTGTTAAAGTCCAGTGTAAGGATAGGTGGGAAACCCGATATACCCTTGGAGGCTTGGGTGATCAAAGTATTAGCAGGTAAGTTTGCCTACAAGGGATTTTCTAATTTGCACACAGTTTTATCATTCAATATACAAATAATTATAACAAGCTCTATTCAGTCGCTTGCATTGGATTATTTTGAAAACCGATTGATTAATTTGTACTCGAACCAATCTGTTACAAAAGATCTTACACAGGTGTAATTTTTCAATGAAATAGATTTATAATGAAGACATTTTCAAGGGTACAAAAACTAATATGAATATTTGAGTAAAACATCACATAGCAACAGAGGTTTCCAAATAATTTGATCTTACAAACACCTCTGTGTCACTGATGTGGACACCTCTTTCCAACAAAATATATAACAGGAAACTGTAACTGATCAAACAGAAAACAGTAACTTGAACGAAAATAATTTACCGTGAAAGAAGGTGTAGTTTCGACGTTTCGGTCTATATTGTAGACATCAGGTAAACCATCTTCAGGACGTAAAATTCAAAAGTTGGATGACCCCTATGCAAATGGAACAATCCACAAGTTACAGAATGATCAAAATGATCAAAAAATGAATGAAATACTCCTGTGTGAAAAAGGTATGAAGAAAATGACTAATCAAGCTTCAGATTTACCAAAGTGAACAAATCAGCAAAGAAAAATTCTGTGCTCAAGAGAGTTGCTAGTCAAATGACTAAAAGAAAAAACAGAAAAGCAAAAGGAGTAAGTACCTCGAACTTACTTAGTGAGTGAATTGCACTAATTCAAATTGTAGTTAACTCCATTAAGATATATTTGAAAACGACAAAGGGGCTGTAGATTAGCAGCCACTGCTTCACAATAAGAGCATGCTGAAATGAAAACGCAAAAAATTAACTATAGAATAGTTGTCTATGTGGCATAGAACCTGCCCACACTTCTGATGTCAAGGTATAGATCATGGTTGCTATTTAAAGCCCGAGTAATCTTGCCAGGTTTAAGAGTCTCATACCAACACTATTCTAGTTGTAGAGACATCTAAGTAGACACTAGACATTGGCTGAGTCTATATTATGTGGCTAGAGTTGAGCGCAACTACACGTCGTTCTGGCGAGTCTCCCATCTGAAAAGTGACACTCCTAGATAAATACCTGAATAGTGTGCAAAGACAAAACGTAACACGTAGTTCATTTTCTTAGAAACCTTAGGTCACAATGGATGCTTGACAAATTACCTCAAATACAGAGACGCTGAAAGGATACTTTCCGCCCCCTGAGGTTATACAGAGAATTGAAGACATGCTACTCAAATTGTGTCACGATTGCAAAAACAATTACAAGAAATTAGGGAACCGGTACACTCGGTTTGCTTACCAGGCAAATATAGTCAATTGTAGACCTGCCAGTTTCCTCAACGGGCTCCGGTGAGTTAAGATCTAGCTTCTGTCTAGAAAGACAATGGCATGAAAATACTGAAGTGCCGTGACAGAAAAATTTGAATTTAAAAAGGAGGAAAACGCACAGGCTACTACTGCGGGGGTTCCTTACCTAGATAATGTCAGGGCCCAGCTTCAATGACATGCCGCTGTCTCCGCAGTCGGCGTCTGCACAGCGTGCATCTTCCCTTACTTTGAAGTGTAGTAACACACCACACTCTTATTCAATACGGCCGTCTTTATGCAAGTAACATTGCTGGATATGTCAAATTATTCTATCATTTGTAGTCACTTTTAAATGGTTTAGTTCTATGTTTATAAGCAACTACAACGATTAGTGGGTGTTTGAATAGTACATCCAATATGGCCGCCATTTTTGTAACTTAAGTAAGACGCGGGAAAGTTGTCCCTTGTTGATGTCTATTACTCCAGACATCCGGAACTCCTATAAAAAAGTAAGGGAAGATGCACGCTTCGCAGACGCCAACTGCGGAGACAGCGGCACGTCATTGAAGCTGCGCCCTGACATTATCTAGGTAAGGAACCCCCGAAGTAGTAGCCTGTGCATTTTCCTCCTTTATAAATTTAACATTTTCTGTCACGGCACTTCAGTATTTTCATGCCATTGTCTTTCTAGACGGAAGCTAGATCTTAACTCACCGGAGCCCGTTGAGGAAACCAGCAGGTCTACAATTGACTATATTTGCCTGGTAAGCAGACAGAGTGTACCGGTTCCCTAATTTCTTGTAATTCTTTTTGCAATCGTGACAATTTGAGTAGCATGTCTTCCATTCTCAGTATAATCTCAAGGGGTGAAAAGTATCCTTTCCGCGTCTCTGTATTTGAGGTAATTTGTCATGCATCCATTGTGACCCAAGGTTTCTAAGAAAAATTAACTACCTGTTACGTTTTGTCTTTGCACACTATTCAGGTATTTGTCTAGGAGTGTCACTTTTCAGATAGGACACTCACCAGAACAACGTGTAGTTGCGATCAACTCTAGCCACATAATACAGACTCAGCCAATGTTTAGTGTCTACTTAGATGTCTCCACAACTATAATAGTGTTGGTATGAGACTCTTAAACCTGGAAAGATTGCTCGGGCTTTAAATAGCAACCATGATCTATACCTTGACATCAGAAGTGTGGGCAGGTTCTTTGCCACATAAACAACTATTCTATAGTTAATTTTAAGCGTTTTTATTTCAGCATGCTCTTATTGTGAAGCAGTGTCTGCTAATCTACAGCCCCTTCAGTCGTTTTCAAATATATCTTAATAGAGTTAACTACAATTTGAATTAGTCCAATTCACTCACTAAGTAAGTTCGAGGTACATACTCCTTTTGCTTTTCTGTTTTTTCTTTTAGTCATTTGACTAGCAACTCTCTTGAGCACACAATTTTTCTTTGCTGATTTGCTCACTTTGGTAAATCTGAAGCTTGATTAGTCACTTTCTTCATTCCATTTTTACACGGGTGTATTTCTATCATTTTGATCATTCTGTAACTTGTAAATTGGTCCATTTGCATAGGGGTCATCCAACTTTTGAATTTGACGTCCTGAAGATGGTCTACCTGATGTCTACAATATAGACCGAAACGTCGACAACCAACTTCTTTCACATTAAATTATTCTCGTTCACGGATCTGTTTTCTGTTTGATCAGTTACATTTTCCGGTTACATATTTTGTTGGAAAGAGGTGTCCACATCAGTGACAAAGAGGTGTTTGTAAAATCAAATTATTTGGAAACCTCTGTTGCTATGTGATGTTTTACTCAAATATTCATTAGTTTTTTGTACCCTTTGAAAATTTCTTCATTATAAATCAATTTCATTGAAAAATTACACCTGTGTAAGATCTTTTGTAACAGATTGGTTAGAGTACAAATTAATCAATCGGTTTTCAAAATAATCCAATGCAAGCGACTGAATAGAGCTTGTTATAATTATTTGTAAATTGAATGATAAAACTATGTGCAAATTAGAAAATCCCTTGTAGGCAAACTTAATTGTTAAAGTCCAAGCACGGCGTGCTGCGCTGCAAAAAAAATCGTGTTGTGCCAGCAATAGCAGGTAGGAGAAAGTCATTTAAGAAAATAATGCTCACAGACTGTAAATAAAACATACCGAGTAACAAAAGATTTAAGAGGGGCAGTCCTCATGGGAGGTTACAACATGAGAAAAGGAGGAACTACTACGCCTATTCACAAATCAAAAGCCACCATTTACAAAGGACAGTAAAAGGAGCCAATTGAAAAGATGGGTAGAGCTAAAAGTCCATACCTGAATACAGCATGTCTCGAAGAGACAGCACAAGCGATGCCTAGGCGAGACCAAGTAAGCACTATGGCACAGCAATTACTGGTAGCTCACTGAAATGCTCCTCATCGTTTTATTGGAAGTGGGCTTGTTTTGGGTCTATTTTTTCCCAGAAAGAGTTGTGCCAACTCGCTCTCTGGCCAATCTTCCAGTCTCGTTTTGCCTCAATGTTTGTAAATCCGTTTGACTCGCTTCAGAGAAGGCTTTCTATCAAAAGGCTCAGTTCCCCCAGCCTGCAGGCATGAGTGAGAACAGAAGCCCTATCAGTATCATTCTGGTGAGCTCTGGCAGCAGGGTCAATAAGCAGCTTTTAGGTTTCCCTTCCAAATATCTGCAGAACATCCAGCTTCACACATATAAGTGCCAGCAAATGTACTACACAGACAATACCTTTGGGCATCTGGCTGCAGGGCTGGATATGCCCACGCACGAACAATTCCAAACATTCATTTTCTCCAAACATCTGTAAATGCATGATGAATCGCTATGGAACAACAGAGCACTATTACAACATGCCTCGAGGGGTTTGTGCAGCACAAGGCCGCTGATTTGAAAGGTGGTGCTGCGGTGGGTCAGTGCACTCACTGACGTGTGTTAAGCCTAATAAAACAAACATTAGCAAAAGCAATAAGTCTCCCCTATGAAAGCACTATTGGGGCAGTCAATGTTTTGTTCAACTATGTTATACAGCTACCAGGCTGGTGTGCAGTATGGTTGAAAGAAAAAGAGGGGAAGAAAAAAAAAAAGTGCTACTACGTGGCTAGTGCTAACCACATCATAGTGCTCCTACCCCCTTTACTTTCAGGATTGCTGCACAGCAGCCGTTATGCTGTACAATATAGCTAAAACACATTGGCAGAGCCAGTAGCTCTTGCATAGGCAAGCCTCTTCGCTTTGCCAATACTTGTTTGAAGAAGTCAAAGCCTAACCCTTTCAACATGTCAAACTAGAGACCCATCTCAAATCTGCTCTATCTGAAGAAATCTTTGCAATGTGTTATTAACTTTGATCTACAGCCATTCATAAAGAACAATTAAAAATTTGCGAACATTCGTGACAAGAATTTTCAATTCTATTAAGGACACGGAGGCGAGGATTATGCTTCTCATTTCTTTACTTAGAAATGCTCAGCAGCCAATAAAAACACAGTAACAAAAATCACATGACCAACCAGAGTCTCATGGTATATAAGGACCCAGCACAACCATAGTGTCCTCTTTCTTTGTAATCATAGCAGTTAAGTCCAATCACGACCTGCTCTTGAAGAACAACCGGCGGATGAGAACGTCTCCAAACCAGCAAACTTGAAGGCCCAACGAGGCTGCACTTCCAACATGGGACTCGGCCCAGGAACTCCATCATTGTGGAAACACGAAGAACTGTATAATACTCAGCAGCAGCTGCACGATTATTCAGGCCTTATTTATTATCAGCACCTGAAACAATAAAAGAGTACCCCGTAATAGCAATCCATCACCCACTGTGAAAACATCAACAATGCAGAAGAAAGGGTGGGATAACAAGATAATACAGTATAAAATAGCATAATTAATAAGACAGCATGTCATACAATGCATCATAGTTTTGGGTGGGATAATCCTTGCCTCCGTGTCCTTAATAGAATTGAAAATTCTTGTCACGAATGTTCACAAATTTTTAATTCTATGTCAGGACCGGAGGCTCCGATTATGCTTGTTCAAAGCTTAGCCACCAACACAGAAGCCACATCCACAATAGGTTTGTAATAAAACGACTTAAATGTACTTTCAGTAGACCAGTCAGCGGCGTTCATAATGTCCGATAGACTGACACCCGCTGAATAGGCTTTAGAAGCCATAGCACCACGGGCTGAATGTGCCCCAAATTTGGAAATATCAATACCCGCTTCGCCCATGAGCCAACGCATCCATCGGGACAATGTAGCTGGAGTCACTGGGCAAAAGGGCTTCTGCAGAGCAATCAACAATTGACCTTGCATATCAGCACGAAATTCTGCAGTACTTACCTCGTAATCTTTAGCACATTGCACTACACACAGTTTAGGATTATTGGGAAAAGCTGGGTAGGAAATAGATGCAGTGTTACATTTAGTCCTTCTAGATAAGGTGAAGGTTACACCCTGCGGGGAAAAACGACGCCCCGCTAAATCCAATGCTCGCACATCGGAGACTCGCTTACATGAAACTAGGCATAGTAACATCGTTAATTTAGCCGAAAGCTGCTTCCTGGATAAATATTTATTAGAAGGCCATGCTTCCAGAAATTTAAGGACATCGGAAACGTCCCATAAATGTGAATACTTGGGACACGGGGGTTTAACCATCCGTACACCTCTAAGCAGTTTACACATCAATGGATGTTCACCAATGGGCTTGCCATCCATGGGTATATGACCAGCTGAGATGGCGGACCGAAAGTTGTTGACTGTTCTGTAAGCCAAACCTGAAGACGCTATTGAGGCCAGAAAGTTAACCACTATAGAGACATGTGCCTGAGAGGGATCCACCTCCCGTTGAGAGCACCAATCACACCATCTTCTCCAAGAGGAAGCATATCTTTTATGGGTGTTGACCGACCAGGCTTCATTGATAAATCTGTCAGCCTCTCGTGAAAGGCCTGGGACTTTCCATCTGTCCCTGAAACCCGCCAAGCTACAAGAGGAAGTTGGCCCGACCGCACTAATGGATGAGGATTCTGTAGAGGGTCCAGCAACAAGTTCCCTAACCGAGGGAGAAGAATGGGAACTGCACAAATCATTCCCAGAAGGACCGGGAACCATGCTTGCGCTCTCCATAAAGGAGTGATCAGGATGAGTTCCACCCGATAAGATCTGGTTCGTGCTAGAACCCTGGGAATCATCATGAACGGGGGAAATGCATAACAAAGGGTCGACGGCCACCTCTGTAGGAATGTATCCGTGGCCAGGGCCTCCGGATCCGGCCTCCAGCTGAAAAACTTGGGAACCTGTCTGTTGAGACGGGATGCAAATAGGTCTATCTGACAGGGACCCCAAAATGGATCAGGTTCTGAAATACCTGGGGGAGCAGCATCCAGTCGCTGAAATCCTGCAGGTGGCGGGAGTGCCAGTCTGCCACCTCGTTGCTGTAGCCCGGAAGGTATTCCGCCACTACCGAGATTCTGTTCTGAAGGCAGAAGTGCCAGAAGTCTTTGGCAATCTCTGCCAACATTCGGGATTTCGTACCGCCCAGTTTGTTGACGCAACGTACAGCTGATATGTTGTCCATCCGAAGAAGGATACAACAATCTGTCTTCTGGGGAGACAAGCAACGGATCGCAAATGAACCAGCTAACAGTTCCAGGCAGTTGATATGTAAACATAGCTCTTCCGGCGACCAACGACCACCCGTGGATAACTGGCCGCAACGGGCTCCCCAACCCCACCGGCTGGCATCGGATTCGATTACCACATCCGGGGCGGATCCGAACAGAGCTCGGCCGTTCCAGGCCTCCATGTGGTGTAACCACCATATCATCTCTAGCCTCGCCTCCTCTGAGAGGGGAATTTGTTCTGAGTAACCGAGGCCTTTTTGAAGATGAAGGATCTTGAGCTGCTGAAGGGCCCGGTAGTGAAGGGGGCCCGGAAAGATAGCCTGAATTGACGAAGCCAACAAGCCCACTATTCGAGCTAAGGATCTCAGGGAGATCGTCTGCCTGTGAAGTGTGGACTTCAACTCCCGCTTGATAGCTCTGATCTTTGGCATCGGAAGTAAGAGTTGACAAGTCAGGGAATTGACTAAGAAGCCCAGGAACTCGATCTCTTGAGTTGGAATCAGAATAGACTTTTGTGGATTCACAACGAAACCCAAGTCCTGTAAAAGATTGATCGCCCAATTGAGGTGTAAGCTTACTAGCTGGGGAGAGGTCGCCATGATAATAATGTCGTCGAGATAGACGATGAGGCGAACCCCCCGGGCTCTTAGAGATTCTATCACCGGACGAAGAAGCTTTGTGAAGCACCACGGTGCTGACGACAGGCCGAACGGGAGAACCTTGTACTCTTAACAAATCCCTTTCCAGAGAAACTGCAGGAACCGGCGATGAGGGGCGAAAATGGGAATGGACAAATACGCATCCTTCAGGTCCAGCCGGACCATCCAGTCCCCTTCCTGCAGGAGATCGCGCAAAAGATGGATGCCTTCCATCTTGAAGTGCCTGTAAACTATCCAGGAATTGAAATCTTTTAGGTTTAAAACAAGCCTGGAGCCACCCCCTTCTCCACAAGGAAGACGTTGCTGAGGAAACCGCGAGGGTGGAGATCACTATGGCGCCTTTCCGCAGTAGGGACTCGATTTCTGCCGAGATAAAGATCTGATCTTGTTGGGAAAAAGACATTGGAGATGGGTGTACGTCCTGAGATGGGGAATTGTACAATTCTAGCTTGTACCCCTGCACCGTTTCTAACACCCACACATCCTGAGAGATCTTGTGCCATTTGTTGAGAAAACACATTATTCTTCCCCCCGAAATCACTTCGGAACAAAGAATCAGGCTCACCTGAGCTTCCGGACTCTTGTTGACCACTGGAATGTCCGCCAAATCTGCCTCTGCGGTATCTGTTCCGGGATCGGCGAGTGGGGTAGAAGGAGGAGGTATTGGAATTGTTGTCCTGATAACCCCCTCTTTGCTGGCCACGAGGGGTGCCTTGACTGTAACCCCGGCCGAACGAGCGCCCCCGAAAGCATCCGGCCCTGCCGAAAACCGGGCAGAAAGCCCGTTTGAGTGATCCTTGGGCCTTGTCTAGCCCGCTGAAGGTAGCCACGAATTTGGTTAATTCCTTCAAAAAAGGTTGTCCGAATAACAAACCCTGTGCCAGTGGGCCCGATTCAGATGTAGACAGTTCGGCCAGCTTGGGGTCCAGTTTCAGGAGAATGGAACAACGGCGTTCCGTCGAAAGTGCACAGTTGGCATTGCCAAGTTGGCAAACTGCCCTCTGTGCCCAGCCAATCGGCTCATCCAGATCAATGGCGAGAGCTGAATCTTTGGCTCTAAAGCCAAGCTCAAAAATTTTGGTCAGGGGACCAGCCATATCCAATAATTTGTCCTGACAGGACCTCCAAGACCTATCATGGCCTTTTTTGGGGTCCTTCGAGTACTTTAAGTAGGTTAGCATCGAGGGGTCCACCTCGGGGGTCTCCGCTACCTTACCGGCCAGGTAGGGCCTAGGGCATTCCGACTGAAGTCGTGCCCGTACCTCTTTATCGAACGCTTGGCGAAGATGGGACTGGGCGTAATCCGCCACCTCCTGGGGCGGGAGCCAAGCAGATGAATTCGGGTGAATGATCTCTGCGGGTTCGAAATTGAGGACCTTAGGAGTTGGGGCCGGCTCAGAGTGTTTCTCCTTCCTTGCCTTTTTTGCAGGTCGAGGAGCCTCCTCCTGGTCAGTGGAAGGGTCCGAGGAGGTGTCCTGGTCATCATCCTGAGAAATCTCAGTGATCGTGGCCTCCTTGCTAGGAGCAATATGTTCCTGATCTGCCATGGATTTGGCCAGTCTAGCAAAGTCTGCAGCATGTGGCTTGGGCCGTCCCCTGCCCCCCGGTCTCACACGCGGTCCTGTAGAGGGAAGCCAGCCTTGTTGCTTGGCATAGGTGCAAAAGGTGACGCTTAAGTGGTTCAATTGCCCTTACTAGCGCTGCATTTACTGAATGTTGGACTCCTGTGTCCAGAGCCTCAACGAGGTCTTGCCCAACAGACCCAGAGGGTTCCTCCTCATAATAATAGAAGTCCTCCTCATAGTACTCAGCCATCGTAACACACCACCTGTGGAGTCAGAGACCCAGGAGAACTGCCTGTATATTGTTACACTGCAAGGACAGGCTGGTGTAAATATATATATATATAATTTAGAGAAGGTCAGGGGGGGGTGGTAGCCCTGGGCAAGCTCAAAACAATCCTAGTAAAGGATCAGTTCAAGGAAATTTCAGATGTGGAGGGAGGAAGAGCTTGCCTAATAACCACCCTAGGCAAAGCCTATGCGGTATTATGCAGCCCCACGCTAATTATTTATCTTGTTTTGCAAGTAGGGCGTCAGGGGAGCAAAATGAGCCTTTAGCGCTGTGAAAACAGTGAAGCGCGAGGGTCAGAAGTACCAAAACGCTGCTCCGGCGTTCATTCAATGCCCGGTAATAGTCCTTGAGGGCAAAAATGACCGCCGCGCATGCGCAATGGCGGCCGCTCGTTAGCAATAGAAAGAGGACCGCGCGTCACTCAGACGCGCGTCCTCGCTCCGCAGAACCTCCCGCTCCACAGAACAAAGGCCTGCGAACACCGATCAAAGTCGGAAAGAATCTACTGTGCGCTAAGGGTGATTTGCCGAAAACGGGACAATGCGCGAACACAGAGGGTGCCGCAGAAGCGGAGGTGAGCCCAAATATGCACAGAGCATTCAACTAGCGATTTGAAACTGGTGCAAAGAGATAACGTAAGCGCAAACAATCTCAACACTATAGCGCAATACATCCAGAGGCTGAAATCAGCAATATAATGAAAGAGCACTTAACTGGCTGTGGAGCAGCAAAGAAAGAGGACACTATGATTGTGCTGGGTCCTTATATACCATGAGAGACTATGGTTGGTCATGTGATTTTTGTTACTGTGTTTTTATTGGCTGCTGAGCATTTCTAAGTAAAGAAATGAGATGCATAATCGGAGCCTCCGGTCCTGACATAGAATTCTTAAACACAGCCAAAGCAGGTCTTAGACTAAGTCACGAGAGTCTTGGATGACCTCTAGTTTGACTTAGATGGCCATGGGGTCCTTCTCGGCAGGTTGAATATTTTTCTGACCCACTGGTTCTGGCACCAAGAATTAGTGCCTAGAACTTGGTGCCTTTGCCATCTATTTCTTTGCCATCAGTTTAAGAAAACGTGAGAAGGTATTGATGTACAGTTGACTTCCATAGCAAGTTGTAGGTGTACTAGTGCTTTTTTGTTTTTAATCTTCACAACCCAAGTGTAGAAAGTTGGCTCTCTAAATACTATCCCAAAAAGAGGCATATTGTGCAGAGTCCAGGTGTCCCTTATAAGGGGACATGGGCTTGCTCTAGCAATCCCAAGGTGCACTCTTAGGTGGTAGTGTGGTCGAGCGGCCTTAGGCTTATCAGAGAGGAGTGTTAAACATCTTCAATACACACACACAGGCAATAAATGATACACACGACTCAATAAGGAGATTCACACCAATTTGTAATAAAATAAAATAACTCATCTTTATATAATATTGGGCAGCAAGATCAAAATCAGGTAAGTATGTTTGAGATCGAAATGCATAGTTTTCAAAAAGAAACACAGTGCAATTTCTGAAGCGGTAATGTTATCCTATGGGTGAACAAAATCTACTGCATGCAGGTACTTCACAACTTACAGGACCAATCTTCAAGACTTAAGGCAAGTATGGGGCAAGGTCAAAGGCAGCACCAGCAGCTCAGCTCGGGCAGCCGGGTGCAAAGGTGCAATACAGCATCGAGTGCCCCATGTAAGTCAATGGAGGTTCAGTCCAGTCACAAAGTTGCTGCAGGCAGGGAATGGAAGATCAGTCAGGCTGAACCACCACGTGGGCTCAACCTCACAATGCTTGGAGACATGTGGACACCTTTGGCCTTCTCCTCGGGTTGGGGGGGCAGGTGCAGAGATGTTTTGAGAAGTGGGTTTATGTCACCAGAGACACTCATGGTAGAGGGGGCCTGTACATAGAGGCTGCCGGAGAAGTCAGGAAGTCCACATCTGGTAAATTGAAGGTGGGCTTCGGGTCTGGTGACCACACTGGCAACGTTGGCCCACTTTGACTCGGGCTAGGCTGTTTGGTGCAGTGGTGCTTTCCGGTTCGGGGGTCCGGAGTCCTCACACGTCTGCTGGGTACCAGCCAGGTACCTGTGAGTACCTGGGTCTTTGGAGAAAGGCTGGCAGTCCTCCCTGGCTTTTGGAGGTACAGCAGCTTCAAGACTTTGGTGCAATGGTCGAGGACAGCAGGCAGGGTTGCGTCAAGTCTGTAGCTGCTCCTCTGTTCTTGCTTTTGCGGCTCTTCAGGGTCCGTCTTCTTTCAGATTGGCAGGATCAGATTTCCTGGTGCCAGGGGCTCCCCTAAATACTAGATTTAGGTGCGTTAGGGGAGTGTAGGGTAGTAGCCAAAGGTTTACTTACCCCTGGGGGTCCCTTTGCCCCCCATATGACAACTTCCTGTGGGAAGTGGACATAACCCTGTCCCAGAGTTCCTAATTCTGCTATCACCAAGATGGCAGACTTATAAATTTCGCATCCACATCAGGTAGCCCACCTTGGGGGTTGAACTAGCCTGAGGGTGAACATGCCTCTCGGACTACTAATTTACCCAGCTGTCCAGGTGCCAAATGTTCCCTGGTCAGGGGGGTTGGCATCCCCTCACCTCGGAGGGCAGCCAGATTTACATACCAAAGGTAGTGGGCTGTTTGAAGCTCGCTGCCTTGGAGTGCTAACTTACAGGTGATCCTGTTGGAAGGGGTGCAAAACACCCTCTCTAGAGCAGGCTTTGTTCCAGACATCCCGAGAGCGTAGGCTCTCACCCCTGGGGGTCAGAAACCTGTCTGTGGTGGTAGACTGGTCGACACCAGTCAACCATCACACTAGTAGTTGGTAGGTTTTCAGGGGTGCACCTCTAAGGTGCCCTCTGGGTGCATGTATTAATAAATCCATCACTGGAATCAGTGAGGGTTTATTAATACAAGATGTTTTTTTAAAACATTTTAATTTATCATTTTAAACATACATTAGTAGTAAGGAAAATGCTACTTACCAGTATGCATCTGTTCTTGGCATGTAGAGCTGCAGAATCACATACTTGTGCATAGATCACCATCTGGTGTTGGGCTCGGATGTTTGCACTTTGTTGTCTTGGAAGAAGTCTTTTGTAGTCACGAGAGAGGCGACTCCTCCCTTGGACGATAGTGCGCTTGGGCATCGACTCCATCCTTAGATTGTTTTTTGCCATGAAGGGACATGATGGAGTTTGTAAGAAACAGAAAAGATGTCCATGTGTAATGTATCTAAGTAAGATAACCCTGGAACAGATAGAGGTACCGGGGAGGCGGGTGGGCGTATGTGATTCTGCAGCTCTACATGCCAAGAACAGATGCATACTGGTAAGTAGCATTTTCCGTTCGAGGCATATGAGCTGCAGAATATATACTTGTGCATAGACTGTACAGCAGTGCTCTCCCTTAGCGGTGGCCACCTGTATCTGTTGCAGTGGTCTGCAAAAGTGTTTTAAGAACAGCCTGGCCCACAGAAGCTTGTTGTTTTGCCTGCACATCTACACAATAGTGTTTGGTGAAGGTGTGTGGCGTAGACCATGTTGCTGCTTTACAAATGTCATCTAAGGGAATGTTTCCTAAAAATGTAATGGAAGCCCCTAGTTTGCGTGTTGAGTGTGCTCTAGGGGGAATTGTTAATGTGTGTTTTGCTTTGTGGTAGCATATTTGAATACATTTGATTATCCACCTGGCAATTCCAGCTTTGGAAATGGTGTTTCCTTTATGAGGTGGAGAGAAAGCTACAAACAGTTGGTTTGTATTTCTAAAAGGTTTAGTTCTGTCAATGTAATAAAGTATAGCTCTTTTGACATCAAGTGTGTGAAGAGCTCTCTCTGCTACAGAATCTGGTTGTGGGAAGAAAACGGGTAATTCCACAGATTAAGATGGAAAGCAGAGATTACTTTGGGAAGGAATTTGGGATTTGTTCTAAGAACCACTTTGTTATGATGTATTTGTAAGAATGGTTCTTGTATGGTTAAAGCCTGGATCTCACTTACTCTTCTAAGAGAGGTGATTGCGACAAGGAAAGCTACTTTCCATGTAAGGAACTGCAGTTCGCATTTGTATAGAGGTTCAAATGGAGGACCCATGAGCCTAGTAAGGACAATGTTTAAATTCCACGCTGGAGAGGGTGGGATTCTGGGAGGAATTATCCTTTTAAGGCCTTCCATAAACGCTTTGATGGCAGGTACTTTAAACAATGACAAATGTCTGTTTTGTAGGTAAGCAGCAATGGCAGCAAGATGTAATCTTATGGATGTGTATGCCAGATTACATCTTTGTAGATGCAGTAAATAACAAATAATGTTTTGAATTGAAGCATCTAGTGGATCAATTTTGTTGCTATTGCAGTAAATGACAAATCTTTTCCATTTGGCTGCATAGCAAGCTCTAGTAGTAGGGCGTCTAGCTTCTCTAATAATGTTCATACAGTCCGGTGGGAGGTTGAGGTAACCGAACTCTAGGACTTCAGGAGCCAGATCGCTAGGTTTAGTTGAGCTGGATCCCTTATCTCTCCATGGTTCTGTGTAAGAAGCTTTGGGGAGAGTTGTAGTTTTTGGTGTGAAACTACCGAGAGTTCCAGCAGTGTTGTGAACCATGGTTGCCGGGCCCATGTTGGAGCAACCAGGATTATCGTGAGAGACTGTTTGAGCTTGCGCACTACTAATGGAATGAGAGGGAGTGGCGGAAAAGCGTACGCAAATCTGCCTGACCAGTTCATCCATATCGCATTGCCCTTGGACAATGGGTGTGGATACCGGTCGGCGAAGGTTGGGCATTTTGCATTTGCATGTGTGGCGAACAGATCTATGTCTGGGTGGCCCCACATCTGAAAAAACGGATGAAGAACTTGCGGATGAAGTTTACATTCGTGGATGTGCTGTGTCTGACGACTGAGCAGATCGCCAATTTGATTGTGTACCCCTGGAAGATGTTCTGCTAGAAGGTATATCTTTTGTGGGATGGCCCATTTCCATATGCTTTGCGCTAGTTGAGAAAGCTGCAAAGAATGTGTTCCTCCTTGTTTTTGTATATAATACATTGCTGTCATATTGTCCGTGCGGACAAGGACAGTTTTGTTGATGAGATGTGTTTGGAATGATTTTAATGCCAGAAAGATTGCCAGTAATTCCAGGTGATTGATGTGGAGCACTTTTTGTTGAGGGGTCCACCTGCCCTGAATTGTATGGTTTAAGAGATGGGCTCCCCAGCCGGTGAGCGATGCGTCCGCTGTTAGCACTATCTGTGGAACTGGGTCTAGGAACAGCCACCCTTTGAAAAGGTTTTGTGTGTTCCACCACTGCAGAGAGCGATGTGTGCGGCTGTCCACCAACACCAGATCTGTAAGTTGACCTTGAGCCTGGTTCCACTGACGTGCTAAGCATTCTTGTAAAGGGTGCATTTGGAGTCTTGCGTGAGGTACTATGAAAATGCAAGAGGCCATCATTCCTATTAGTTGCATAAACACTCGAGCTGGTAGTGAGTGTTGGGGCTGAAATTTTGTTATGAGGGTTTGCATACTGGCTATTCTGACTGGATTGGGGTATGCAAGGGCCTTGGAAGTGTCTATTGTGGCCCCTAGACTCTGATGTATGTGGGACGGTTGAAGATGTGACTTGGTGAGGTTTATTGTGAACCCCAAGTTGTGGAGCAGCTGAATTGTTTGGGGTGTGTGTGGTGAACACACTGGCTGTGTGACCTGGCTTTTATGAGCCAGTCGTCCATGTACGGAAAGACATGAATTTGTTGTCTTCGCAAGTGGGCGGCTACTACTGCCAGACACTTTGTGAAGACTCTGGGTGCTGTGGTCACCCCGAATGGGAGGACCTTGAATTGATAGTGATGACCATCCACTACAAACCTTAGATATTGCCTGTGAGCAGGGTGAATAGGAATATGGAAGTAGGGGTCCTTGAGATCTAGAGTGGCAAGGAAATCGCCTTGTTGGAGCAGTGGGAGGACCTGATGAAGGGTGACCATGTGAAAGTGGTCTGATTGTATGTAGATATTCAAAGGTCTGAGGTCCAGTATTGGTCTGAGAGTACCGTCTTTTTTGGGGATGAGAAAATAGAGGGAGTAAACACCTGTGCCTTGATGCTGAAGGGGAAATGGTTCTATTGCATGCTTTTGAAGAAGTGAGAGAACTTCCTGTTTCAGGAGTGTTAGATGTTCCGTGGACATTGGACGTTGTCTGGGAGGTATGGTTGGGGGAGTTGAGGTAAGTTCCAGGCAGTAACCATACTGGATAATTTGTCTTACCCATCTGTCTGTAGTGATGGAGTTCCAGACAAATAGGAACTGTGAGAGTCTTCCTCCGACCGGAGTGGAATGGTCTGGAGAGAGCGGAGGGAAGTCACTGTTTAGTAGTAGGGGAGGTTCGGTTGTTGTTATCTCAGCCTCTACCCTTGTTTCCATTTCCTCTGTACCCACCTCTAAAATATGCCCTGTTGGAGGATGTTTGTGTGGGACTTTTGTAGGAGGAGGAAGTAGTGTCTGTGCTAATGTTTTTGGATGCGCCCCTATAAAAGGAGCGACAAAAGGAACATCGTGGTGTTTGAGATTGTAATGCTCCCATTGATTTTGCAGTGTCTGTGTCTTTTTTCATTTTCTCCAAAGCTGTATCCACAGCTGGGCCAAAGAGGTGTTCTTGATCGAACGGCTGATTTAAGATAGTAGTTTGCACTTCTTGTTTAAAACCAGAAATGTGCAACCATGCATGTCTGCGAAGTAAGACACTGGTGTTGACAGATCTAGATGCAGTGTCTGCTGCATCGAGGGCACATTTGATGGATGCATTTGTAATTAACTTGCCCTTTTGGACCAGATCGTTGGCCTTGGCTTTGTATTGGTCAGGTAAATGTTGAATAAGATCTTCAAGCTCATCGTAGTGAGCCCTGTCATATCTGGCAAGCAATGCCTGTGCATTAGCTATTCTTCAATGATTGGCTGCTTGCGAGGCAACTCGTTTGCCTGATGCATCCAGCAGTTTAGACTCCTTGTCAGGAGGTGGAGCAGCACCAGAGGTTTGGGAATTAGCGCGTTTTCTTGCATTTGAGACTACCCAAGAATCTAAAGGGAGTTGTCCTTTAATGTAAATGGGATCGTTAGGGGCAGGTTTATATTTTATCAATGCGAGGATTGAGAATCCTGGTCCTGACAGGGTCTTTAAATATGCCTGGTGCATGTTTAATGACACCTTTAAGCATGGGTAATGTATGTATTGATTTTTGTGACTGAGCAAATGTATCTAGTAGGAAATCAACGTCCATGGGGTCTGAATGTAGCTCAACCCCATGATATTGCGCAGCCCTATTGAGCTGGCTAAAACCTATATTGTCATCTGGAGGGGATGGCCTAGATGGGTATACATCCGGATCAGGAAGGTCTGGAGGATCTGTGGGATTGTTGTAATCTTCCCATGTATCCTGTGGTGGAGTAGTGGGATCATCAGGGTCATCTAAAGGATCCTTATCGTGTCCACCCCCATCCCCTAGATCATCCTCATCCTGTGGTGGTAAGGGTGAGTATGGAAGTACTGGAGAGAATCTAGGAGAGTGTATAGGAGAGTTTGTGGGAGGCAAAGGTTTGGTAGTAAGAATAGGAGAAGAGGGTCTTAGAGGTGAAGTTGCAAAGTCTCTTTTCTTCACAGGTACCTCAGGAGAGTGTGAGGTATCCAATTTCCTCTTCTTTCATGGGATACTGCTATATATGGCCTGTTTTAGGGTCAATATGTAATGTCTTTTGTTTCTGATCCGTAGGATCTGGCTGAAACAGTTCTTCCTGCCTGTTGTCTTCTTTCGGTGCCGATTTTTTCGGTTCCGAGCGTGGTTTTGATTTGGGCTCTGGAGCCGTAGGAGTGGTCTTGTGCTCCTTTGGCTTTGATGTCGGTGTCGAGTCCGAAATCTTCTTTGGATCCGAAGGTTTTCGGTGTTTCTTCGGTTCCGAGGCCTTATGTTCTTTCGGTGCCGAAGAGTTCGATACCGAGGCCTTTTTGGGGGTAACGGGAATAGGGTGACACCCTGATTTCGGTACCGAAGGTGTTTTATGGGTACCAACGTGCGGCTTGCTCGGTCCCGAGCCGCCGGAAGGCTTTTTCCTTGTGTTCGGAGCCGGGCCCGGAGGCGGGGCTTCTGAAGTCTTTCCTCGGTGTCGACCTAGGCCTTCAGGCGAAGGTTTGACTGGAGCCTTCTGTTTATTGGATGGGGCAGGGGCATGGACGTTTGTACTCACTCGTTGACCTGGAGTGATGTGGTCGTCGGAGTCATCAGCTTCGGAAACGATGTCGGGCTCCTCCGAATCCTCTGCCTCTGGAACATCGGGGCCTTAGTCAACAATGTCGTGTGGCAACGGTGTAGTCTGTTGAGCCATAACGTGTCGTCGAGCCCAGCGATCACGGATAGTCTTTTTGGAGCGAAAAGAGGCGCAGGCCTGGCAATCCCTTTCCTCGTGTTCTGGTGAGAGGCAAAGGTTGCAGACCTTGTGGTGGTCATCACTGTGTGGAAATTTAGCTCCACACTGGGGGCATTTTTTAAATGGAGTCCTTTCCATTAGCCGTAGGGCCGAATGGCGCAGATAGGCCCAACGGCCCGCGTCGATGACCGGAATCGAGGATTTGAGGTTAGCGCGTCGGAGGGGCACGCGAACAAAACAATACCGTCGAGTAATGATGGGTTGTGCGTCGAAAAGGGTTGGAAACACGGTACCGAACCGGAGCGCAGCAAGTCACATCCGAACCCGATGGCGGAAAAAAACAATATAAGGATGGAGTCGATGCCCATGCGCACTATCGTCCAAGGGAGGAGTCACCTATCTCGTGACTACAAAAGACTTCTTCCAAGACAACAACAAAGTGCAAACATCGGAGCCCAACACCAGATGGCGATCTATGCACAAGTATGTATTCTGCAGCTCATATGCCTCGAACACATATATGTCACTTCACATCCACTACAAAGTCAAAAAGTGAGATAGGGCAGGTACATTCACTTTCTACAGCAGGCGTCAGTGCATAACATCTTTAAATGTAAAGAGTAGGCATTTAATTGCGGCATCCGGGGTGGACATAGCAGCTCACAGTAGGCAGTATTACGTAGGAGGGCAGGCCTACACGCTTCCCCCCCTTAAGCTACTCTCTCGATCAGATGCAGTGTGCAGAGTAGGGAGTGTTTACATGTCTTACAATGAGCTGGATAGTGCAGTAAAGTACAACGGGCAGACTATGTGGTGGCTTGAGATTGTGCGTCCCTTGAGGTACAGGGACCATTTCTTCATTACGTGCATTGGCCCATGTCTCAAACGGGGCCCATATATCCTTGGGCCTTGATGCCGTAAGTATTTAAAATGAATGAGCCTCAGCTTGTAATTGGGGGGGAGTTGTGCGCAACAGAAAGCCCATTGTTCCTCAGTGGGTGATGGGTTTAGATCTGCTGTCCACAGCTCCAGTGCCCTCGGTGTCGTGATCGGGGAGGTGTGTTGTGTATTGTTATAAATGCGTGTGGCAAGTTTCTTGGGCAATGGATTTGCTAGTATATTCTCTCGTGTAGCCAGCGGCGGCGGTGCGGAGGGGAAAGAGGCGTTTATTTGCCAACAGTTGGCTCTGAGTTGATAGTAGAGGAAGAGTTCAAGGGTGGGAGTGTTGGAAATGGCCCTTTTTGCAGGGTCACCCCTAAACTTTTTGCCTTCCTCCTGTAGTTTTTCTGACCTGCTTTTGTTGGTTTTATGGCTCTGGGCACTTTATCACTGTTGATCAGTGCTAAAGTGCATATGCTCTCCCTTTGTAAATATGACTATGTGAATTGGTACATCCAGGATTGGCTTATTTGGTTTATCTGTTAGTCCCTAGTAGAGTGGCCTGTGTGTGCCCAGATCTGGTAAACCAAATGCTGCTGGTGGGCCTGCAGCGCTGGGTTGCGCCACCCACAGAAGCAGCTTGTAAAGTGTGTCTCAGACCTGCCACTGCAGTCTGTGTGCAGTCCAGAACTGCCATCTTGGCTGTGAGGTGCACCCACTTCCCAGCCCCTGAACCTTCCCTTGGCATCATGTAAGTCACCCCTATGGTAGGGTGCATTGTTTGTGTAAGGTAGGACATGCCTTGGTGTGTGTAGCATGTCCTGGTAGTGAATTACACCCAATTTCGTTTTTCACTACTGTAAGGCTACCTGTTCCCCATAGGCTAGAATGGGCAGTTTCACTATTACATCCTATAGTCCTAACTGACCCCAGGAACATGGTAGAAAAACGAATTTAGTATGCCCGAGCTCAGAATATTAAAATACATCTTTTAGTGAAGTTTATTTTTATATTCTGTGTTTGAAAATACCACTTTTAGAAAGTAGGTATATTCTTGCCCAAGCCTTCCAGTGTGCTCTGCTGTTGTGTATTGGCTGTCTGGTTTTGGAGGGACAGGGCAGGCTGAGTCAGACCTGGGTTGAATAGAGAGATCTGCATTTAGAGTATGGGGAGGGGTAGTTCCTTGACCTGAATAGGGCTGTGCCTGACAAGGTGAATGCTGGCTCCACCTCCTACGGTGTGTCTGATAGCAGACCCCCTCTTTCTGAAAGGAAGGATGCAGCCTGGTAAACAAAGTGCTCCAGAACTGACCAGAACTGGTTCTGGCTAGGCTCAGTGACTTGTAGCTTGTGAGAACAAAGACTTTTGGGGTATAAATATCTGTGCTGAAACCCCTACAATTTGTATTGCCCCTGGATGTCAAGACGAACCTCTGTCCGTGTAACTGAAGGAATCTGAAGGAAGGGACTGTCCTTGTGCGCTGTTTCCTGGATTGGCCTGCAGTAGTTACCATTGGACTAGGAAGAAGAGGGAAAAGGAGCTGTAAGAGAACTTTTTAATCTTGAACCTGCAATCACCCAAGGGCTAGGAGAAGAGCTAGCCTCCTGCTGGAGTCTCAGGCACATCAGACTCCACCACCAACCTCCTGCTTCCTCCCTGCGAGGATTGCTATCTGCTGATGAGGCTCCTGTGAGTTCCAGGGCCTCTAGTTTGCTTCAGAGAAAAGAGTGCTGGAAATCGTCGCTAACGCACGTTTGCGAGCCGCTGCAGCTGAGACGCGCTGGAAAAATCATCGCGCTGCTGCCGCTGGGTGCTCGCAACACGAAACCATCGCTAATGCCCCTTTGCGAGCCGCTGCAGCTGAGACGCGCTGGAAAAATCGCGCTGCTGTCGCCGAGCGCTCGCAACCCAAAAGAAATCATCGCTTCAAGACATCGCATTGCGGACGCCGTGCGTCCGCCATTTTGATCGCATCGGATATCGTCGCTCCCTCGCGGAGCGCCATTTCTTCGCATCGCAACCTGATCGCACACGCAACAGGATAGTCGCATCGTCTTCGCCCTCGCGGCAAGGCCTTAGCGCATCAGCGGCCTAGCGTGAAGAAGTTTGTCGCATCGTCTCCGCACGCATCAGCAGATCGGCGCATCATCCGCCCTTGCGGCAAGGATTTAACGCATCGCCGGCCTCGCGTGAGGAAAATCATCGCTACCACTTCTTTGCGACATTTTGTTGGTTTTGCTACTGAATTCAGGTACTTTGTGAGAGAAAGGGTCGCAGAGACCACTGCTTTGGATTTGAACCTTATTTTTGCAACCTTTGAACGAGAAAGGGTCGCAGAGACCACTGCTTTGAATTTGAACCTTATTTTTGCAACCTTTGAACTATTTTTGACAGCCCTTCAACAGCAATCCTATTTTTGACAGTATTGTGGCTTTTACGGTAATTGGTCTTGTGTTAAGTCTATATATAAAGATACTTATTTTTATAACTACTTGTGTGGTGTCCCTTTGTAGTGTTCCTCACTGTGTTACTGTGTATGGTCATAAATGCTTCACACACTGCGTCTGAGATCAGCCTAGCTGCTCGTGCTACGTTACCACAGGGTGGAGCAGGGGTTATCAAAAGGTGTGGTTCGCTTACCCTGACTTAGGAAGAAGGGTCCCTACTTGGACAGTGGCCAGCCATTGCCAACTAGAGACCCCAATTTCTAACAGGGAGTTTGTGTGCCGTCCGGGTTTTGCAGTCTGACTAGGAACTCATTGTCTGGATAAAGGTCAGCAAAGAAGGTCAGTCCCATCTGACGTGCGTGTTGGATAGAGCCGACTTCTTGCAGAGGGGGAAAGCTGGGGTGGAATGCTAGTGGCATTGACTAGCATAAAGTAATGGGACATTCGCTCGTCGTCTAAGACCCTCCCATGCCCAGCGTAATGCTTCCACTGTATTCATCTCTGCGCTCGTTCTTTTATAGGTGTAATAAATGGCAGCTGGCAGCGGAGCTGGAAAAGCGCTGTCTTTTTCAACCCCAACATGAGGTTGGAGTGGGGTGGGTCCAATAATGAAGATATTGAGCCTGTGCACTCAGCAAGTAGAGCTCGAAGTCTGGTGCCCCAAGACCTCCCTGTGCAAGTGGCAGTGTAAACACCTCCCATGAGATGCGCGGTTGTTTACCCGCCCAGACGTGGGATATAAGAAGGGAGCGCACTTGCTTGAAAAAGGCCTGCGTGAGAGGGAAGGGAATATTGACAAACAGGTAAAGGAACTTCGGCAGAATTATCATTTTCGCGATTGCTATCCTGCCGGCCAGTAATAGCGGCAGTCTAGCCCAGACGGCTATTTTACACTCAAGCTAGGCAATGAGCCGACCGTAGTTCATACGCCAGATCTCCTGTATCACTCTGTCGAGCCATATTCCCAAATACTTAACCGCTCCGTTCGCCCGGGTTAGTGGAAATTCCAAATCGGGCGCGATTGGGGCCAGTGTTAAGGCGAGAAGTGTCGATTTGGCCCAGTTAACCAGTATGCCCGACAGTCTCTAAACAGGAGAATTTCACGTAGCACTGGATTGAGGTTTGTCTCGGACTCACGTATATATAGTGTAATATCGTCGGCATACATCGATATTATCAGTCCCCTGTCCGAGAGACCCAGGCCTCTAGCTGTGTGATGCTGGCGCATTCTGAGAGCGAGGGGTTCCATGGCTATCGCGAATAGCAGAGGAGAAAGGGGTCATCCCTGTCTGGTGCCTCGCGATATGTGGAACGGGTCCGATATCAGGTAATTGACTGAGTCTGGCAGTCGGGCGGGTGTAAAGCAGTTGGATGAGCTTCAAGAAATTGGTGCCAATGCCAATCCTGGGAAGCATGGTAAAAAGGAACGGCCACTCGAGGGAGTCGAATGCCTTAGTTGCGTCTAAAAACGCAGAGAGAGCTGGCAGGTTCGGGTCAAGTTGATGGAGGATTGAAAAGAAGGTGCGCAGATTGTGCGAGGTGGACCTACCCGGTATGAAACCGGATTGGTCCGGTCTGGCGACAATCGGGAGAAGTGGTTGCAATCTATTGGCGATCAGTTTAGCCAGTATCTTAGCGTCAATGTTAATAAGGGAAAGCGGGCAATAAGAGTCGCATTTGTTTGCAGGTTTATCCGGCTTTAGAATTGTGATCATCACGGCCTCGTGCATCATTGTAGGGAGGTGGCCCCGCTCAAGGGATTCCTGATATACGGCCGGCAGATAGGGAGCGAGTTCTGCAGCATATGCGTTATAAAATGAAGCTGACAGCCCGTCCAGACCAGGTGTTTTGTCCCCGGGCAGGCCGTTAATATCTTGGGTAATGTCTTCTGCCAAAAATGGCACATCTAGATATTTGCGGTGAGAGTCGCTCAGCCAGACCAACTCAATGGAGTCCAAGTAGGCTTGCAACTCCGGATTAGGGCTATCCTGTGTTGCAGTGTAGAGGGATGTGTAAAATTTCCTTAATCTATCTAGTGTGGCGGACTGCCCGTGGATCAGACTGAAATCCTCGTCCAGTAATTCAGTGATATAGGAGGAAGTGCGTTGTTTGAGTGTGTAAGCTAAGGCTCTACTAGGGCGGTCACCTTCCCCGTATCGACGAACTCTGGCATTTTTGCCTAGGAAATATTAATACAAGATGTTTAATACCAAACATCTTTAGTTTCAGTGAAGCCATCATGTAACTGTGGAACTCGTTTTTGACCAGTACACAGCACATGTACTTAAAATAGCTTCTCTGGTCACTTATACTAGCAGTAACTGGACTGGCCAGCACTGGGGCATATCAGCTCGTGCAATTATGTCCACACACGTAGCATTGTGCACCCTGCTTTAGGGCTGTAAGGCTTGCTGTAGGGGTGACTTACCTTTCCTGTATGCAGTGTTTGTAGGCATGGCACACACGGCCGTGTGCCATGTCGTGTTTTCACTTTTCTCTCCACCAAGACACGCAGCCTGCAGTGGCAGTCTGCATGAGTTTGGTGAGGGGTCCCTTAGGATTGCACAATTCATGCTGCAGCCCTTTGGGGCCCTCTTTAGCCTCCTTGCCCCAGGTACCAGGGGTACCATTTACTAAGGACTTACAGGGAGTGCCAACTGTATTGCCAATTGAGGAAAACAATTGTACAGTTTAGGGAAAGAGATCTGACACGGGTCCTGGTTAGAAGGAACCCAGGGCACTTCTTGTTAATATTGCATCAGATACCAGGTAAAAAGTGGGGGTGACCATGTCAAAAAGGGGCACTTTCCTACTCTAAGAAATAAAAAATCTGGACCATCTGCGTCAGGGGATAGATTACTCAAACAGAATCTTTCTGGTTAACCTCAAACACCCTCAAAGTACTGTAGAAGTTCCACAGTGCAGCAGCTCATCTGTTAATGCACTTGACGCAGACACACCATGTATTATATGCTTAGCAAATATTGGACTGTTGGTCTACCAAGGAGAGTATTGAACTGACGGATGGATGTATCCTACCCAGGGCTAGTCACCATCAAGACTCTTTCTGGGAAATGTGAGCTTTATCTCCCTTCCAGGACTGTGCACTGAGCAGGCAGGAACATTGTAGTGATCCCAACCATATATTTTTTTTAAGCTGAAAAAACTGCCCTTTTTCTGCTGGCTGCACATTTTCTGCAACTTTCCCATACAACGTAGGCTACTCAATGGTCACCTGTCCACCAGACATGCACTGAAACCTGTTTCTGCCAAATTGCAGCTGCCTTTCTATGCATTCCTTGGTGATGGTTGATTTCTCTTAGTGCCAAGAAGCTACAAGTGGCAAGTACAGCACTTTAGAAAAAGCCTTAAATCGCAACACATCATTTACTGTTGAGGCGTTCCCCGTTACTATTGAATTGGACTATAACAAACATTGCACAATCCACAATTATGAGAACTGCCGACTGTACTCTTTTCCTGTGGAGTTTCATGAAGTTGTGTTCCAGTGCCTCGCTGTACACCAAACTTTCACCAGGAAAGCTTATACATTCCTATTAGTCGCAATCAATGCCTATATAGAGGCAGAGTATCTTGCTCACTAACACCATGAGAAACTCTGCTAGGGTGGCCTGCTTATTTGAATGATTATTCTACTACTGCCGTTTTAAGGTAAGGAGGCCTTAGAAGAATAAAATAGAGCAAAGGCATCGACATACAAATCTTCAGTTGAAAAGTCAGTCCTTTTGAAAATGATTAATAAAGAACTCTTTGATACGACTCCGAGAGCATAAGATGAACCTTTCACTGACAGGTAAGGGTTTGAAAGTGAATTATGGATGTACAGGGAAAACTCCAGATCTTAGGCTTCAAGTCCCCTCTCCGGTCATGCGCCGTGTTGTTACCCTACCGGTCACTGTAGAAATTACCAGGATTCACTCCTGCCAAACACCTTTACTTTGAGACCCACAGCTGACACATTACAGCATTGCCTCCTTTCCTACTGCAGTCATGGAAGAATCAGCGCTCTTCACCAATCCAATTCAAATTAACGTTGCTTTGTTTGTAAACTGCGCCATGACTGCGTCCCTTTCGAGTTACCCAAATCTGAGTTTACACCGATACCTGAAACTAGAACTTCCTTTCCCCATATGATAAATAGCTTATACAATCTGCAGCTAAAAGTGAACAGGAGAGTCAGCAGAAAGTACTTCATTCTCCAAGAAGTGATGAAGAGCAGTGGGGAAGATACATATTCTCGGCCTCCCGGCATGCTCAGCAAGTGTATATTAGCTGCACATACTGCGTCCTTCCGGAGACTCACCTGGGGCTTCAGACATACTACAGATGAGACGATCCAGTCTCAAAACTTTTTGCAAACTATATTCGGTGAACAGACCTTCCATCATGGTTTTCGGGCGGGTTAGTTTAATGGTCTTTGATAATGTAGAATGCCTTGACGTGGAAGGAATGAATATGTGACGTTACAACGCGATGATTTACATCGTGGTACGTTACATCGCAGTTATTACAACGCAAGTCGTTACAACGACTTGCGCTGGAGGGCGCTGGACTTAGGAATAGTATGATTTACTATTCCCACTCCAGCCTACGTAACAGTAGGGAAGGTGTTGGAATAGTAAATCATACTATTCCTTAGTGTATAGCGCCATCCAGCGCAAGTCGTAGCGACTTGCGTTGTATTCACCGCGATGTAAACGTACCGCGGTCTAACGACCACGGTGTAAAGGTCGTTCGCCGGAAGGAATCCTTGACAGAAAGCTTTCACTGTGATGTCTTCCATCAACATTCTGTGGGTACCTCGCATCATGTGGATCCTAAAGAGCAATGGGAAGTCAGTGTACCTCTCCTCTGCAAATGGTAACCTGTAGGAGCAGTGTTGTTGGTCCCCATGGATCATTTTGTTTTACATTTCCCACAGAAAAAAGAAACCAGTAGGACATGCACTTAATATACATTTTCTGCAAAAAGCCATTACAAATAGAAACAATGGAATAGAAACATTTATTTAATATACATGTGTGTGCTGCGTATCAACAAAATCAGAATTTATGCAAATGGCTGATTATGAAATATCCATATTCATAAATACTTTCAAATATACCACGTCTGGACAACAATCGTAAATGTTCCTTTATTCTTATTATAACTCTTTTAGTTCAAGAATGTGAATGCATTAATGTGAACCCTATAAATCATCCATAAAAGGGGTGTTCAACAGATTTCCGCTTGCTGCCATAGATTTCTTTCCAGCGACAAACTGTTTTGCAACCTGAAAAATAAAGTTAGATTTTATTAAATAAAAGAAACTATTTTACATTTATAACCTTCAGTCTAATTAGAATGAAACGTGTACATTACAAGCAGTGTCAACACACTTCTTCCAATCAATACTCTGGGAAGCAACAAACTTTGATTTGCACAACTGATTTAAAATGATTTGCCTGATCGCTCAGACTCAGCCCCTCATTACAGTTGTATTACATTGCAGTTACTTAGCTATAAGATGTGCTCTCCTTGCATTCATTATTTATGGAATTATGCAATATTTTTGGTTTGGCTCTCTTTCACCATATGGGGTGGGGATCTCATACTACTATGAAAGGTAAAATCCCAATTGTACACATAGCTGAATTTAACAATGAATAGTGGGTGAAAAAACAATTCACCATTTTCCACAACTTTAAATGATCAGCGCCTAGTCGCAGGGAGTGGAAGACCCACATAGAAGCTACATAGACTGTGAAACCTTCCCGATCTGCTTCATCAAAAGGTGGCACAACCAGAAATACAGCAGATGCCAAGGACCTGTCCAGGGAAGACCGGGATATAACCATGTACATACTAAATAGCGACTTGAATTTAGTCACTTCTGAATTTGAATCCAGTGAAATTAAAAAACCAAACCAGGCATGATTTGTCCAAAAAAGCTGATTTACAACAGCTCCTGAATTCTGTATGTGCTGCAAGAGAGACATCAAATAGTTCATTAGGGCCTTAGAATATTGCATTCTTCCCTGAGAGTAACTGGGAGGAAACCTTTATTTACATTGAAAATACAACTTTGAACTGGCTGTACGACAAATAATTGGTGCTTCCGAAGAGTTCAGAAAGTTGTTGGAGGGGCTACCCAGGTCTGCTTTTTCAGTCGACACTGGGCTTCTCAGGGGAAATTGGAGTGCAAGCACTGCATACATAGAGGGACACAAAGTGTGGGACATATGCAAAAATAGGTCTGGCTTTAATGTGGCAACACAAGCAAATCACAGGCATCCACCTATGCCATCTGTTAAAAAGTTAAAGCCATGCCTTCTGGGCTTGCCAAGGCTTAGTATTCTAAAAGTGAACACCATAAGCCTGCAGAACCACAGGATGTTACTATATGTACATAGATTAAAAACCAGAGCAGACCCACATTTTATTTTTACAATGCTACTGCAAATTAACTGTGGCATAGTTTCAAAAATATTTAGTAATTAAGGCAGAACTTGTAGTAGGAAGACTGGATTGTTTCTAGAAAAGTACTGTTTAAAGAAGATAACAATGGCATACAGAACCATTGACAGACAACAGTGACATAATGAGCAACACGGAGTAAGGTCCTCAGTGGCACTTAAAGACGTAAGGCTACAGTGGCACATACAAAACCACTGCCACTGTAGAAGGATCACAAAAGCACAAACAAGCAGTGCTATGGGAGGCATACAGAAACAGCGACACACTGACAGTAGTGACACATGAGCGACACTGAATAAGAACCACAATGACATCTAAGAGTGATACAAATACAACAAGCGACATTAAACAAGGGCCGAAATGTTCAAAACGAAAGACCACCATGTGATCCAACCTTTGGAATGACATAGGAGCCTTATTAAAGTTAAGACCCAGCTCATCAAGAAAGGTGTGCAAGTCCTGGCTGATAGTAAGGTGTATGAAAACATTTTTTAAAGTTACTTTTTCATGCCAAAAATGTTTTTCTATGAAAACAAAAGAACATAACGTAATGTAGAATATTTACACAACTCATTTTAGCTCATGGTTAGAGTAAGCATTTGCTTTAATGCAGATCGTGTTGCTTTAAGAGGTTTAAACCTCCTGAAGATGGTTTCCGCTTTCACTAAATAGACTGAAAACAATGCAACTCATACAGTGTAGTTGGAAACACTTGCTAGCAAGCAGAATGATGCATTAAACAACCAACAGCACAAGGTAAGGGGTATTTACTCCTCTGAAGACTTCCCAAAAATATTTTGTGGAGTAGTGCAAAAAGCTCTGGCAGACGGCTACGCTTTTAAACCAGAGACTTAAGGATATCAAACTCAGAGGCATTCTAAAGGGCTCTGTTTGGCCCTTTAGAAGCGAGTCAAAAGCTGCTAAAACCATCTAATATTAGTTTCGCAACACTGCTGCCGCCCACATACATATTCAGGTCTTAGTAAACGGACAACCCTGCACTCCATGTTCATTTTCAGTCTGAAATTAACAAAGAATGTATTTAAGATGTCACCTTTCAGCTATAATGTTGGAGCAGATTTATCTATTCACACACCAGTAGCTTTGAAGGGCCATAGAAGAAGTTAACCCCATTGGATGATGGTTCACTATCTCACAGGGTGTCCGTGTTCTACTTTGCCATTTTAAAATCCAAAACAAATGAAATACTGATCAGAATGCTTCATTTACATTCATATTCAAGGGCAGTGGAATTTTCGCATCTGGTTTAACATACGAGCTTCAGAAAAAGATGACCATCACTGACTTAAATAACTAACACTGAAACAACAAGTGAAGAGGATACATTTGGTGGCTCTAAAATTTTGCCAGATCAATGTCTTTTTGTAAAGAAGAATTTTCTTCTTCTGCCGAAGGAATCGGGGAATTTGTGAAGCCGAGTGCTGCTAAACAAGTGCTTTGCCTCTGGCAGTAGCTGTGTGAACACCTACAAACCCCAGCTTCTTTTTCAATATAAAGAAACTTATCGAAACAACAAATATCCTACCCTCCCAAGACCTCTGCAACAGACTCAGCTCCTTCTTTCACCTCAAGATCAAGACACTCTACGACAACTTCGACAACCAAGACCTCTGCACCACCTCAGCCCCCACCCCCAGCGTCGCCACCCAACAGACCCTACCCACTTGGACTCTGCTCACGACAGAATACATCTTAAAGACCATGAAGAGCATCCACCCCAGAGCACCCTCGGACCCCTGTCCGCCCCACATCTTTCACAGGGCCGCTACAGCCATCGCACCCGAGCTACGCCAGACGATCAACTGCTCCCTCGAAACCACCACATACCCCCGATGACTGGAAGCACGCCGAAGTCAACCCCCTGCTGAAGAAACCCTACACAGACCCGACGGACCTCAAGAACTTCAGGCCCATCTCTCTGCTTCCGTTCACAGCCAAGGTCATCGAAAAGGCCATCAACACCCAACTAGCAAACTTCATCGCAACCATCGTCAGAAACCAAGGGCTCAACATAGTCTCCTACGCAGATGACACCCAGCTCATCCTCTCCCTCACCAAGGAACCCAATATCACCACGCACAACTTCAAAGAAGGGATGACAGCGGTCGCAACCTGGATGAAGAATAGCTGCCTGAAATTCAACTCAGAGAAAACAGAAGTCCTCATCCTTGGCCCACCCCCTCAGCTTGGGACGACACCTGGTGGCCCCCGCCCTTGGAAACCTACCCACCCCGACAGAGCAGGCACGCAACCTCGGCATCATACTGGACTCATTGCTCACTATGAACCGCCAGATCAACGCCGTATCCTCGGCTTGCTTTAACACCCTCCGCATACTCCGAAAAATATTCAAATTAATCCCCTCCAAATCCAGAAAGACGGTCACGCACACCCTCATCACCAGCAGACTGGACTACGGCAACGCCCTCTATGCCGGAATCAACAAAAAACTCCTTTGCAAGCTCTAGACCGTCCAGAACGCCGCAGCCAGACTGATCCTTGGTATCTCCCGACACCACCACAACACCCAACACCTCCGCGATCTCCACTGTCTCCCTGTCGAAACATTCAATCTGCTCACGCACGCATACAAGGCCCTCCACATCGGCCCAGAATACCTCAACAACCATCTCTCCTTCCACGTCCCCAAGAGTAACCTCCGATCAGCCGACCTCTCCCTGGCCACCGTCTCACACATCTACAGGACCAGAGCGGGTGGAAGGTACGTCTCCTAACTCGCAGCGAATACCCGGAACGACCTCCCCCTCCACAGCAGGCAAAGCCCTACACTACCCCAGTTCAGGAAGGACCTCACGACCTGGCTATTCAGATTACCCAAACAGAGCTGCACCCCAAATACACCCCCCTCCTCCCCCCCAGCGCCCTGAGACCCTACTAACTGGTGAGTAGCTGCGCTTTACCAAACCCTGATTGATTGATCAATGTTGTTTGTGTGGACAAAACACAAGTACTCTGTTCAAGTACAGAAGGACATAACTGATCACACACAACATATTCCTAGTGAGAGTTGCAGGCATGTGCCAGACCAAGAAGCTTTGACTCCACCGTGCCATCAGTTTATCAGAGAAATGACTTGGGAAACTCACAACATGCAGAGCGGGAATCCATGTCACTGCTTAAGTCCCAATATAGGTACAGACACTGCAATAAAAGTGACCCTCTGAAGTAATTCAATTTGACTGCTTACTTTCTTCTGAAAGAGGCAGAAAGGTTAAAAAAGATCCTTTTCTTAAATATCTTGAGCAAGCACCCAAACTGCCTGCTGAGGATATGAACAAATCATAAGACATGCATCTGTGCCCTCTGCACGCAAGAAAAACTCGATTGTTGACTAAATGGGTGCAACAACTACGACGCAAGTGCAATGAACTCAAATCCCAGGCTTCAGAGCCACCATCTCATCAGGGGAAGGCAAGCCATTTCCCATAAAACAATAGGCCCATCAGATTTTTAAAATATAAAAGCTAAGAAACTTAAGTCTGTTGTTTACCTGGCTGGCAGACCAGCTCCTCCATCACTTTGCCTATGATTAAGTCTATATTATGGGAATCACTTTAGTTGCCCTACTCACAAAATCACAAACCAAATATAGGAAAGGAAAAAAGCTGATTAAATGAACCCTGATACACAAGGTAAGTAATTAAGTTATCTTACCTTACACATCAACACAGGTGTTCATCTTGTGAGTGGTGGAAGTGGAAAAGACATTTTTCTAAATTTATTTGGGCTATGAAGGTTGCCTGTAAATCTGTTTGCCCATCAGGATTGTTAAGGAAAGGTATAGGTCTAACTTACTGTACCAATGGCAAGAACAATAGTCTTGACATTTCTCATCGGACAAATATCAATGTTTTTAACTTAGGACAATACAAAGTGCACCAACAGCATCTCAATTCAAACTGTATGCATCCTTCTAATTTTCAACATCTTGCGAACACTTATACTTAAGTAGGAGGAACATATGATGATTTATGAACAATTAGAATTACTGGCAAACGTGCACGTACTACTAAGCACATCTCAGAAAATGTGATGCAGTACCAAGGAACTGTATTTTGGATAATGTGGTTTTACCATATAAAACCATTCTGAGAAGCAGACTAATCTGAAAGCTTGGGCAAAGACCCCGGTGCTAAACCTCATACGGATGCTGCATCTCCAGCAGAAGAAACACTAGTCCACACTGATGGCAATGCTGCAACCCGCTTAAAACAGACCGACTCAGATACTATGCTGACCCCTTGCAAACTGCCAATAAAATCTCAAAAACATATAGTGTATATGTAGGAGGTGCTGCAAAAAATTCTTTCATAACATACAAAAACATCCTAGATGGCACATTGCTAGGCTTCCCACAAGTATACAGTCACCGACACCAAAACATACTGGGAGAAAGAAAGCAATTCTCAAAAACACATTTGAGCCATCCTCCTAAAGTTCTTCAAGTGCAGATACACAACAAATGCTGCATTTTCCTTTCCTATCCAAACAGTTGAAAAAAGAAACCACGAAGAAAGGTGCAATACAATTTTGAGGGATGGGAAGAAGCTACCTGTGTAACACTTAACACCTCTCCTTTGAAAGTTGAACTTGCAATAGGTCATTCTCCTCCTTGAAGGATATATATATATATATAGATATATATATATTTTTTTAAATCAAAGTATTCTGATTAGATATGAAACTTATGAAATAACAGTAGCAATACCTTTGGATTAAATGTATTACTACTCACATTTACAATGTCCGCTGTAGATACAGAGTCTATACTTTGAACTCCTGCAGTTGGGGACACATAAGTACCAGATGCCAATGCCTGTGAGCCAATTTCGTCAAGTAGTCCGTCTGACGACTCAACTAACATCAGGTATCGAGCTTTCAGTTGGTTTCTATAGAGAAATGAAGATGAGGGTAATGAGCAAATATGTAATATCTTGCACGGTTCAGAAAAACATTAAAATGTTAATATCAACCCACCTTACAAGAAAACTACACAGCATTCAGAACTCCAGACTGTGAAAGTGGAGTGGGTAGGAGTTGTGAGTGGGAGAAGATAAAACAGCCAAAAAAGCAGAGGGACATTAACTGAAAGGAGGAAGGAAGCATTTACAGAAAAGGGGGCAATAAGGGCAGAGAAAGAAAAAGTGGTATGTGAGCAACAGCTTGATGGGGGTAGAATTAGGCTATGGTTGCCAGTAGGGGGGAGTGCTCACCAATTTAACCTCATTAGCTTACATTTGGTCTATTTTCAATGCAGTAAGTGTATCGTAAAATAAATGTTCCTGCTTGCCTATGGGCATGTTAATAAAGTTTTTAAACGTCATGTTGAAAATTGCCAGGACTCCCTGCCTATTGATGGATTCAAGCACTTAAATCTATGAAAGATCCTATGTTGAAGAAAAGAAAATTAGCATGTAAGGTAAAGGGTGAATCCTTTTAAGTTTGGAAATAGGTCCTAAAAAGTAAATCCAGTATTGGGGAGGGAGGACACTTCAACCCCTAAAACCTATATTGATTCTTGGTCTATGGCAATTTTCTTGTTTAGGAAGGCACAAGATGCCTTTAGTAATGCATAACAATCTGTTTTAGAGCGTATGCCAGTCTATCCTTGGCAGCCAAAGTGGATACATGCACACACCCATGTGGAAGAGCAACCTCTCTGTCAGCCATTGATCAACCTAATGAAAGGGGACTCTCCGACACTGCCCAGTAAAGCCTATAGCCCGCAATTAAACAGAGGAGGAAAAATTTACCTTTAATACAATAGAGGCATACACTGCATATGGCCAACGATGAGGCACATAGTGTTGCCTGCCTATAGCCAGAGTAGGAGAGTTGGGGAGAGGATGTGGCCTAACTATGCAGTCACTGCACTTTTATATGTAACATGGGGAGAGGATGTGGCCTTACGCTAGAGCGGTCTACCTAGACACTAGGGAACCGGGTTAGCGTCTCGGCAATGAAGCTCAACATCCTGCGATTCTGGACAAATCACTTAATCTCCCCGTACCGAACAAGAATGAATGTGTCCTTGTATAACAACTGGTGCTCATGTAAAGCGCCATATAAAACTCCGGAAAAAAACCCCCAAAGAATGAGCATCCATACAAATGCAGTAGAATACATAAGGGAGTACAAATATTTTTCAGCATGATATATCATCTTCGTTAAACTGTGGTGAGCCCTAAACAGTGAAGCTAATTTTAAATTACTGTAAGCCCGCTAAAAAAAAAAAAAAAAGAAAATGCTACCATTTTTATTAATTTCAGATTCATTTCCAGTCTAATTCACTTGGTGAGAGTCAAAGAGAAGGCAGACACATCAGTCGAATTACCAGCCTCTCACGAAACTCATGTCAAGGATTAACCATTTATACTTTGTTTGCAAATTGCTTTGGGATCTCAACAAGCGCTAAAGCATTTCAGAAATGCTGCAATACAAAGTGTTTTATTGCATCCTTCCTTCCATCATTTGTTGCAGCACTTTTCGCCCTAAGTGGGATGGGAATGCCCAGACGTGGGTCCCTTGCTCGCTGTGCCACTGGATTCCAGCAAGCCTGGCTGATGAGGGGTTTTACACACCCCCCCCAACCAGTCCCGGGATGCTGGTTTCCGGTCCAGGAAGGGCCTGGCCTGGCAGTTCGGGCAGGACTGTTCCCATGAGGAGCAGGGTCAAGACTAACTTGCATATGGCTTGGTCCAAACTGGGGTGGCGTAGTGAGCAAAAGAACGATGGATTTAACCCAGATCTCTTGACTGGGGAGTGAATGTTTGATTCATTCAGCATTCCGTCCATCATTTGTTGCCGCAGCACTCTTTGTCGGCACCAGTGCTTCAATTGAGGCCACCAACTGTCCTAAATAGATCCCAATTGCAGACCGTGCAATTTTCAATGAAGAATACAAACATAAATAACATTTAACACTCATTCCCAGCGTGTTACTTTTTAAAGTGATATTAGTTGTTTTACTTTACAATGTTAAAGCGTACTAAATTAATTAGAAATATTTCAAAAAGCCAAATATTATAAATAGAATTAGTGTCTTTTTTTTAAATTAAGTCATGCAGACATTTTAATAGTAACATTGATGAAAAAGTAGTAAATACATATGCAAATTCACTGAAATTGCAAGAGGAGTGACCAGGCTCCACCCTATCTGGTGCTGCCTACCCCATTTCCCAACATTTGGTGCATATTTTGCAAGGTTGGGTCCAAAGACTGTCACACTTAAGTGAATGGTGGGTATTAAATCCCAAACGTTTCAATTAATTTAAAATTTCAACCTGTGCTACCAGTGAAAAGTAATGAATAACTCCTTTGTATTCTCATTCTTCTCCCATTCTAGCCAAATAAAAGCAAAACTAATTTCCCACAAGTTACCTATCCCAATATTTTTCAAGCTTCTGCTAAATTAAATTAGAGATTGTGTTTTACATTTCAAAGCAGTATAAAGCACATACGTTTCTTATATGAAATTGTTCAATTATCGTCCTGGGCAAGATTAAATTCAAATTTTAAGTTAAAGTTATTTAATATATTTCAAAATAAGTAGCATTCTACACAAGCCAAAAGTACCATATTTAAATTACTTGTTGACCAATTACATTTGTAACCATGTACTCAACTTACTTTGCTCTTGTAACTTCAGCTTCAGTGAGTTTACCCTGGGCAACTGACTCCACTTGGCTCAGTGCGGCCTTGATTACCTAAAATAATTTGGAACAAAGTTTTTAGAAACACATTACATGGGTACAGCAGTGGCAGACTATAAAAGTGTACATGATTATTAACGAAGTTGGTCAATTTTTCACCATTGGCAGACCATGTTCAAAGGGAGATCAAGTTGTCTGGCTACCAAATACTACTCAAGGGAGTATAAAATAATTCTGTTAAGGCCGAGAACTGTCAACTTAAATACTGATCAGGTATCTCATCTGATGTGGCAGAATGTTATTAAAATGGATCATACTAAATGTGATAATAGTTACAAGCTTTGCACAAACTGTACCATAAGAACAAATATGATCTCCCTTTAATTACGTTGAATATCATCATTCCCAAATGTCATGAACTAGACATGGTAAATGTTAAACGACACACCCATTCACTGAGGCTCCAACTATTGGAGGCTCAAGTTTACTGAGGGAAACTGGTGAGATCTGTTGGTACTGGGCCAGTGGACCATAGCACTCCTCCAGATTGACAGGCAACCAGCCATCAGGGACCTCATAGTCAATATATAGGTCTAACCTGGTTACTAGCTGAGTAGCAGTCTGCTTCATCCATGATAGCCTGAGTATACTACTAAAATAGTTAACCGTCATGGAGCAAGACTTTGAGGTTACATTTTCTACCACATTTATCATCAATGAATTGTGATTGCAGTTTCAAAAAAGGAATCCATCAATCACAGATTTTTTTCTCTAACTGAGCCAAGGTTTTTCTAAGGGTCTCCACACATCTTCCCAAGTATCAATGTTTATTGCACAGTGGACCTGAGCGGAGGGGTAATAGGAGCCCTTAAATGAGTTTAGTGTGACTGCCTGAGTCGGATTACCAGACTTCTATGTCAGAATTACTCTACATGGTAATTTGTTTGTGTAGCAATGTGTTTTCTCAGGGATCGCTAGATATTTCACCGTGGGCTCCATCTATAGCATTGTGGCCCAGGTATATGCCTAACCTCTAGTTTCCCATAGGCAGCAAGTCTAACTAAAACCTCCCGGCCATGAAAAATCAGTAGTGGATACACCTTTAAAAGGGACAAGACATCATGGAACATGAAGCTGTGTCCCTCCATGATCAGTAGCTACCTTCAATTAATTGTTCAACAAGGACAACCAAACTCTCACCTCATGGAGTCCAGAGGAGTAATCCTACATGAAAACATGGATTCGCAGAAGATGAAAGACTGTGAGAATTCTAAAAGAGGCTGAATAAGTAGAGATCTCCAAGGGATTAAACTCTGTGCTCCCATTTGTACAGATTTGTTATGTAGGTCCTGCTAAAGTGTATTACTTGATTTAAAAATTCAGTAGAACAACGTAGCCCTGTTTAGAAGAGGACATGGAAAAACAAAAAGGTAGCTCTCCACTACGATAAGACGTCCGGGGATACAGGTAGTTAAGTGAGCAAGACTTGCAAAATGAAAATAATGTTATGTCGTTAATGCAAGATTACTTTTTGCTTATCCATACCCTAAAAAGAAACAGACCAAAGCCAACAACCCTTTTGTACCCTAAGGAATGTATAACACACAACTTTAGTTTAATTAAAAAAAAGACGGGGATAGCAGCTAGTAACTCTATGCACATCTTGGCACATCTATGCACATCTTTGGAAGCTGAAAGGCATAGTCTCACATCATTGCTCACATCATTGCTCACATCACATTGGTGTCTCAGGAGCCTGGTATGCTCAACACTGGTAATATAATTAGGTTCAACAGAAAGAGTAGCAAAAGCATACATGATATAAGAGAAGCAGGTTTTCATGGTTCACTCAGGAAGGATCACTCTTATTAAAAACAATGTCAACTTGAATTTGGGAAGGCAGAAATAGGGTGGCCAGTCAGGCGGTCTCAACCGGAACCCCTTTCTTGAACACTCCCTGTAGCACAAGTTACTACTTGTGTAACGATATATCTGTAAGAGACATTAGTTAGTGATAGTTTCCTTACCTTAGAATATCCCCAGGCGTCAGACTGGATCCGGAAAGTTTTTGGTCAGCAGTACCCCTGCGCGTCGGTAGGTGGCGTTGTGCGGCTCTGCGTTAGTCGCTGGCGTCGTAAGCGCCGAGATGACGTCACGGAGACTACTTAGGCGCCACCCATGCGCGCTGACGTCAGATCTGTACATGACTTTCCGCGCCAGGAACGCAGAGCCATGCAAGAAACTGACCACTGGTGCCATGAAACTAGGGCCCTGAAAGGGATGACCTTAACCCTAGAATCAGTTCACAGAACGGGGAGGATGGGTGGGGCGGTAAGGAATCTATCACTAACTAATGTCTCTTACAGATATATCGTTACACAAGTAGTAACTTGTGCATCTGAAAGAGACACGTTAGTGATAGATTCCTTACCTTAGAATAGATACCCCAACAATACCAACCCCGGTGGTGGGTCTGCGAATAGATTACACCAGAAAGTCACGGAGAATAGAACGGCCAAAGAAGCAGTCTCTCCGGACTGGACTGTCAAGGCAGTAATGCTTGGTAAATGTGTGCAGCGAGGCCCACGTGGCTGCCTGACAAATATCCTGCAAGGGAACGCCGCGTCCCAAGGCAGTAGTGGCTGCTGTCGCCCTGGTAGAATGGGGACGCAGCCCTACAGGAGGCTCCTTTTTAGCCAACGAGTAACACGCTTTGATGCACAAAACGACCCACCGAGAGATGGTGCGTTTGTGCACGGCCCGACCTTTTTTGGAGCCCACGTAGCCAAAGAGCTGGTCATCCACCCGGAACGGTTGTGTTCGCTTCAAATAGAACAAGAGCGCACGTTTTGGGTCCAGACGATGGAGCCTCTCTTCCTCTTTTGAAGGATGCGGAGGCGGAAAGAAGGTGGGCAAAGTGATGGTCTGCCCGATGTGGAAGGGCGTGACAACCTTTGGCAAGAAAGAAGGACGGGTCCTTAAAACCACCTTGTCCGGATGAACAGAAAGGAAAGGAGGTTTAGAAGAAAGAGCCTGGAGCTCACTCACTCACTCTTCTGGCAGAGGTGATAGCTACCAGGAAAGCCGTCTTTAGAGTAAGAAGACGTAAAGAACAGTTATGAAGGGGCTCAAAAGGAGCGCACATCAGATAGGTCAAGACAAGATTTAAGTCCCATTGAGGCATTATGAAAGGCACGGGAGGAAACGTGTGTGTAATGCCTTTCAGGAAACGGTTAACAACGGGGGACTTAAAGAGAGAAGGCTGGTCTGGAAGCCGGAGAAAGGCGGAGATGGCCGAAAGATAACCTTTGATAGTGCCCAGAGCAGAGCCCTGCTTTGCCAAGGATAGTAGGAACAGGAGGACCTCAGAAAGAGGGGCAGAAAGGGGATCCACAGACTTCGCTGTGCACCATGCCACAAACGTGTTCCACCTGCAGGCGTATTCCGTCTTAGTGGAGGGACGCCTGGCTGCCAGAATGACATCACAGACTTCGGGAGGAAGATCGAAAGCTGTCAACTGTCGCCGCTCAATCTCCATGCATGGAGGTGGAGGCTGGACAGGTTCGGGTGGAGGACCGTCCCCTGCTGCTGCGACAGAAGATCCTCCCGAAGAGGCAGTCGGATCGGGGGATTGATCGCCATGTTGAGTAGCTCGGGATACCAGTATCTTCGTGCCCAATCCGGAGCCACAAGGATGACTTGGGCCCGGTCGCGCCGAATCTTCTTCAGCACTCTGGGCAGAAGTGGTATAGGCGGAAAGGCTTACAACAGACCACAGCTCCACTCGCGACAAAAAGCGTCGCCGAGCGAGTGCCGCCTTGGAAATTCCAACGCGCAGAACTGATGACATTGCGCGTTCTCTTCGGTGGCGAATAGATCTAACCAAGGCTCTCCCCACTGCAGAAAGAGACCTTGCGCCACGTCCGAGTTCAGACGCCATTCGTGATCCATCAAGCACCGGCGGCTGAGTTCGTCCGCCCTGGCGTTCAGAGAACCTGCCAGGTGTTGAACCACCAAGGTAATGCCTTGATGTTCCAGCCATGTCCAGAGGCGCAGAGCCTCCTGACATAGGGTCCACGACCCCACCCCGCCCTGTTTGTTGCAATACCACATGGCGGTGGGGTTGTCCGTGAACACCTGCACTACACTGCCCTGGACAGAGGGAAGGAATGCCTTCAGTGCAAGTCGGATCACCCGAAGCTCCAAAAGATTGATATGGAGCCGGGACTCCGCCGGAGACCAGAGGCCTCTGATCTCTGCCTCGCCCAAGTGGCCACCCCAGCCCTGGAGGGACGCATCAGTCACCACTGTGTTCTCCGGTTGGGGGAGGGAGAGGGATCTGCCATTGACCCAATCGGGATTCGTGAGCCACCACCGCAATTGTCGTGCAGTGCCCCCCGAGATCTGGACAGGATCGGACAGGTTGCCCTGATGCTGCGCCCACTGGAACTTCAGGTCCCACTGCAGAGCCCGCATATGCCACCTGGCATGTTGCACCAGCAGAATGCAGGAGGCCATCATGCCCAGGAGCCAGAGGGTCATCCTGATTGAAACCCAGGATATAGGCCGAAAGATCGGAATCATAGCCTGAATATCCTGGACTCGCTGCTCGGGAGGATAAACCCGAAACCGCGTTGAATCCAGAACCGCTCCGATGAAGGGGAGCTTCTGAGAGGGACTCGGGTGCGACTTCGGCACGTTGATGGAGAGCCCCAGCAATTGCAGGAGGTCAGCCGTAGTCTGAAGGTGGGCGACGACGGCCTGGGGCGAGCCCGCCTTCAACAACCAGTCGTCGAGGTAGGGGAAGACTGACACCCCTGAGCTGCGACCACCGCCATCACTTTTGTGAACACCCGAGGGCGCTTGTAAGGCCGAAAGGGAGCACGGTAAACTGAAAATGCTCCTGGCCTACCGTGAACCGCAGGTAACGCCGGTGGGCCGGCAGGACGGGAATGTGAAAATATGCGTCCTGCAAGTCCAACGCTACCATCCAGTCTCCAGGGTCGAGGGCAGTCAAGACCTGAGCCAGAGTCAACATCTTGAACTTCTCCTTCCGGAGGAAGCGATTGACGTTCCGGAGGTCCAAGATGGGGCGCAAGCCCCCTTTGTCCTTCTTGGGAACCAGAAAGTAGTGGGAATAACAACCATGTCCTACTTCTGGCCCAGGAACGCGCTCGATGGCCCCCTTGGCCAAGAGGGCCGTGCCTTCCTGTTGGAGAAGCGCTAAGTGATCCCCCAAAATGCAGTGGAACTGAGGTGGCATGGACGGGGGGCAGACTCGAAGGGGAGGGAGTAGCCTCTTCGGACGATTTGCAGCACCCAGCTGTCCGAAGTGACAGAGCGCCAGTGGGGGAGGTGATGAATCCTGCCGCCCACCGGCGTGTGGTGCACCCCAAAGCGCGGACTAGGAAGGCTTTGAGGCGGATGCTGCGGGAGCGGAGGTGGGCTGACCCGCACGCCGGCCCCCTGTGCCGCCACAGCGGCCACCACGCCCGCGGCCGCGCTGAGGCTGGTTCTGCACAGGCCTTTGGCTGAACGGACGTGTAGGGGTGCCCCTTCCGCGGCCACGAAAGGAACGAAAGGTAGACGTGGCCGGGCGGGTGGTGGAGAGACCCAAGGACTTGGCTGTAGCCCGAGAGTCCTTAAAACGCTCCAGCGCACTGTCTGCCTTATCGCCAAATAGGCGAGTACCATCAAAAGGCATGTCCATGAGGGAACTCTGGACATCCCCCGAAAACCCCGTGGACCGCAGCCAGGCATGTCGCCGCAAGGCCACCGTTGTGGAGATGGCTCTTCCCAAAGAGTCCGCGGTGTCCAACCCACACCGAAGGGCGAACTTAGCGGCATCCTTCCCCTCTGCAACAGCTTGGGAAAGCACAGCCCGAACCTCTTCCGGGCACTGGGGCAGAGTTTGCGCCACCGTGTCCCACACAGCGTGAGAATAGCGGCCCAAGAGGCATGCGGTATTGACCGACCTCAGTCCCAGGCTGGCAGAGGAAAACAACCTTTTGCCAAGCTGCTCCAGCTTTTTTGATTCCTTATCCGGCGGAGCGGTAGGAAATGCTGTTTGGGAAGTGGGAGCCTGAATGACCAGGCTTTCCGGTGTCGGATGAGTCGTCAAAAAGGCAGGGTCACCTGGTGCCGGGCGGTGACGCCTGGCCACGTTTTTATCCACAGGAGCCCCTGTGGCTGGCCTAGACCAGGTACCCATCAAAACATCCGTCAAGGCCTCATTGAACGGAAGCAGAGTTTCTATAGAACTTGCCGCCGGCTGAAGCACTTCAGTAAGGAGGTTAGTCTGGAGGGTAACAGTAGGCAATTCAAGGCCAAGAGCCTCAGCTGCTCTACGGAGCACCACAGTGTATGTTGCGCCTTCCTCCATGACAGTGGGAGGAGACACAAACCCAGGCTCAGAGGAGAGGTCAAGGCCACTTGCATCCTCTGAGTCTTCTGCCCACTCCTGTTCGGACTCACACTGCCGTGCAAGAGGGTCCTCCGACCCCTCCCAGTCCTCCCCTTCCACAACAGCCCGAGGCACAGGCTGCAGCGGCGAGGGAGGCACAGGGGAAAACGAATGCTCCACCGGCGCCAGGAATGGCGCCGAGAACGGTGCCGGTCGACGCCGCTCCGGCTCCAAGGCCCAATCGGGGTCCCAAGCTGGAAACGTGGGCAAGGGCGGAGGTGGGACGAAAGGCACCCAGGGCGGCGCCGGGAAGGGCGAGCCGCAGGGGGCGCCGGAGCCGCCGGCGAAGGACCTTGCGGCGCCGGCGGAGGACCTTGCGCCGCCGGCGGAGGACCTTGCGGCGCCGGGGCCGGAGGCAACCAAGAGCCCCCAAGAGGGACCGCGGGGCCCGAAGGCACACCGGCGGGAGCCCTAGGCCTGAAAAGGCAGTCCATGGCAGCAAGAAACTCTTGCACCTGGGCTGGAGTCGCCGACGGACCCGGGTATGGCGGGTAGGCCGCGGGACTGACAGGCTCCAACGGAGCCGCGGGGGAAAGACCCCGGGCCCCCTCGTCCGTGTCCGAAAACCGACGGGGGGAGGTCGGAGAGCGTACGCGCTTCTTCGACTTTTTTGTGACGTCGCTTACCCGAATCCGAAGGTTAAGACTTGGACCCCGAGGAGCGATGATGACGACTCCGCGGCCGGTCCCTCGAGCGACCCCTGGACCTGGAATGGCGCTGAGACAACTGTCGGGCCTCCAGCAGCTTTCGGGACCGCTCCCGCAAAGCCTTCGGAGCCATGGCCAGACAGTCGGAACATGACCGGGAGTCATGGTCGCGCTCCAGACAGTAGAGACAGACGCCATGGGGGTCAGCCACCGACATCGTACGGCGGCAGGCCCCGCAGGATTTAAACCCAGGCATCCCTACGTGGCACCAGGAGTCAAGATTTAGAAAAGTAGAGACAAAAGTCCCAAAAACAACTAGTCAAAAAGTGACTTGGGTACGTGCTCTAACCGGATCTGCGCTTGCTGGCGCGGAAAAAGAAAGAACTGACGTCAGCGCGCAAGGGTGGCGCCTAAGTAGTCTCCGTGACGTCATCTCGGCGCTTACGACGCCAGCGACGAACACGGAGCCGCACGACGCCACCTACCGACGCAAAGGGGTACTGCTGACGAAAAACTTTCCGGATCCAGTCTGACGCCTGGGGATATTCAAAGGTAAGGCATCTATCACTAACGTGTCTCTTTCAGATATGGCATATACACCCATTTATTAACTTGTTTTTAATAAACCCACATGAAAAATGCATTAAGTGGTCACACCCCTCTCTGGAACGATACATTAAAGCATTTCATTTTTCTAACTCTCTGCATCTTTTTTGCAAGATGGGAGGGATGTTATCAAAGAGATTTCCTTTGAACTAGTTACAGATGTGGCAACCCCAAACCTTTTCATCTTGCTTGAATAAAGCTATACTGAAACTTGGCCCGTTGAGATACGATTCTAGTTTGCAATCAAAGGACTAAGGGAATGCAGAGCCAGGCAAGGTTGACATCAGTTCCTGCAGAAATCTAAATGATTACTCATGGTACTCAGTGCAACCATATGTACATCACACACCTACCCCATAAAGGACAAAGCAAAAGTTACTGGCTGGCTGAATAAGTTCAAAAGGTCGCCCACTCAGGAAGGTCTCAAAGAAACACCAATGACAATTCTAGCACAGTTCCTGCGACACAGAAGCAGGATAAATAGGTTCCCCAAGTTTTGAAACCATGGCCATAGAAATTACTGCAGAACACAATGCATCCAAAGCTGTACATAACAATACTTATCATGCAATGCTACATTAGTTTGAGAAGATGTAGAAATGCTACTACTGAGAGCAATAAGCAAAATCTAAGCTCGATCACCCCATGGGCATAGTCACATGCCTGGAGTACTGATACGAGCGGGCCTGTATCCCTCCTAAGACACTGCAGTGCTCATTCTACATGAAGAAAGATTGCTCATTGTGGCAGCCATATGGCAATCGGTCTTTCAATGTGCTATGTAATAGTGCTACTACTGTTTGGCTTCTGCTTCAAGGGTTAATTCTTAAGTGGGCCAACCTACACTCAAAAACGTTCTTCTGTGAATTTGTCTTTCATAATGATCTTTCAGCCTCTTAACGCCCAATTCTAAACAAGCATCAGAGTCTAAAGAATCTTGGTTAAGTGCCATTTGTTACCCAGAATACTGGTTTATTAAGCTACTTAAGTGGCAAATATCACTTTCTTTCTTCCCCACATGAGAACATCTCAATCTTGTTCTTACTGCAAAATAGAAAACAAGCTTATGCTACGGTGTGAGCTTCCAGAACCTGTTCTTCATCATTCGAATCTCAAACAAATAAAATTGTTCTTCCAGAGAGCCTAAGTAACTGCAATACTGAGCCTCGAGTTTTGGGAACTACTCTAGAAGCTGGCAGATCTTCTAAAGATCAAAAGACTAAAGAAGATTCAAAGCTGGAGAAACAAACGTGATTCTGTGCAATAAAATAATGTACTGTTTCACACAAAAAGTATGTTTCTGCGCTGTAAACACTAAAGAATAACCAATGCAATTGTTAAATCGGACAGAAGCATTATGGAAGAGTTATGAAATCTTTAACTGTGATTATTATGCTTTTTAAACAAGTCCTATAGAAAATAGAAATATGTAAACACCCTATGTAAAGGATCTAATTACGATTTACAACAGGACATCTCAATATAATAAAGTAAAAGTGAACATGACAAGCAACTTACATCAGTAGCAGCAGTAGCCTGAGATATGGTGTAAACTCCGAAAAGTCCAGTATCTGAGTAACTGACATTAAATGCTGAAGCCTAAAAATACAAAACAAGTACTTTACTGTAAAGATTGGAGAGGCCTACAAACCTAAGAGTTTTCTTTTAATTTTTACGAAAAAATGTCATAGTTTGAGTACCGGTCTTTGCCAAAGGCCACAAGCAAATAGCAGAGTTCTACTACTAATCATATTGCGTGGAAAACATGTATGAAACCAGCGGCTCTTTTAGAGGATTTAATATAAAGACATACAAAGAAATAAAAAAAAGACAATTCAACGATAGAATGTAATAGAGAAGTAAAACAGTACAAAGAAAAAAAAGAAAAACAATTATATAGGAGGGATGTTCCTGAAAACAAAAAATCGATTAACATTATGGTATCCCAACTATCGAGACTAAAATCCCTCAACTACATTTGTAAAAGAAATAGGGCAGTCTTTGGTCAAACCGCACTCTTTTAGCTGAAACATTCCTTAAAGCAGTACATTCAATGCAAATAATTATTACACACGAAAAACAAACTCACATCAAATGGCAGATTGGTTGCCTTGGATATGCTCTGTGACAACTTGCTAGTAGCTGCACTGCCCCTCTTGATAAAAGGACCTGCACCCAAAACGTGTTGAAGAATACTAAAAGCATTTGCCTCCGCACTTCCAGTGGGGGCCCCTTCAGCTACGACAGCTGCATGGACAAGACTATTGCCATTTTCCTCTCGGATCTCAGCTGAAAGATAAAGCATCAGATGTCAATGATACATTTTACCACCCTCGACCAAACTTATGTTTATATCTTGTACAATAAGCAAAAATACCTTAGCTAATGAACACGTCACGCGAGGCAGTTAACTAGTTATAATGCGGAGCAGGGTTTAATGACTGAATACACTTGGGGGAGCCTCTACTGTGTAAGCCAGTTTCCACTTCCTCAATTGGAGACCGCCACAACCTATGAATAGCCAAAAAGCTAACGAAACACCAAGTCATCCAAAAAGCAGCAATGATTTCCTTAATGAAGATTCACAAACTGAATCGGGAGGTGGGCCAGTTGGAGGCAAGTCAGAACTCCAACCAGGACAAGTGTATTTTGAAAGGGTCCCACCCACTGTGTTTGACTGGTTTAGACACCTGATGGGGAAGACACCTTGACTTGAACGTGTCAAGCCTATCCGAACTTGGAATTCTCATTGTGGGGGCTGGCTCTCCCTTATATCATAATTTCACTAAAACATAAAAATGCCAAAGACAGGGATTTGAAATGCAAGAAACTCAGTCGTCACAATGACCTTGTGATGGAGCAAGGACTCACAATGAGACTTGCTCGGAAGCAATTCTCTCACAGTATTAATTAATTTGTACTAAAACCATGTAATGTCTTAATAATGTGCAACACAAACATATTTATCTAGAAGATGCTTGCCTATGTGTTTTCCGCTAATAAGTAATCCTTGTCTAATCCAAAATGGCCGCTAAAACGCGGGAATCCTACTGCGCATGTGTCAACCATGTCACGTGGTATGACGTCTTTCTTTGCATGGAGGGAATCTTTTGCTTCTGCGCAGTGTATGCTAAAATGGCCGCTGTAATGTTCTCACATGCTAAAGCTTTCGCATTGCTGCAATTAATAATGTGGTATTCTAACGCTACTAATGCGGGATAGACATTTATAATTAAATGGGATTAGGGTAGAAATAGGAGGTATACAGTGAAAACATTTATTTTTGATTTTAATATGTTTCTTCTTTGATTTTCTATTAGTTCGTAAAGTGTGCCTGGGTTGACTAAACGGCAGCTCAAGAATCATGTGACCTGCGCATGCGCCCTGAAATCTAACAAAGTAAAGCGATGAAGTCAACTTGGAAGATGTCCAAGGACATGACCCGCAGATCACCTTCAGAGTTCATCCCAAATGTCCTACGAAAAGATACATTTTGTATATACTTTGTATTAAAATTGTTGTGAAAGGGGTGGGAAATAAAGCAAATGTATTAATTGAGAGGGGCGGTATTTTAAAAACAATGGGCTTAAGAAAATTGAACTAAATTGACATGGTGTAAGGATCAACCCCCTGTCCCTGCCCAATCAGAATTAGTGGGCCCATAATTTTGAAACATTAATGGGAGGTACCTGGGCATAGAAGGGTATAATAGATATAGAATTAGCTAATTAGTTAGCGCTTAGGAGGCTCACCACAGAGGCACATTAGGAGAGCAGACGGACGTAGATGCTGTAGCAAAGAATCGATGCTATTGCAGAACAAAGCAGACTGACCGCTGTCCGAAGAGGTCGCGAGGTGGGGGCGGCGGACTGTATTAGAGGGAGACGCGGAAGAATCCACGAGGAGGAACGAAGTGTCAGAGAGAGGGAACGACGCAGGCGTCGTTGGTAGAGAGGTCATCTATCCTGTCCTGAACCTGGTCCGGAGGTCTTGGTCTTCATCCTTTCTTGAGACCCTCTTTCCAACTCCTTGGCCAAGGGGTTTGGTTTTCACACCTTTAGGTAACTATAAATGTGTAATCTTTAGTTGTACTGCTGTCTCTATCTTCTCCTTTTCTGAGGGACCGTCATTTGTGATAAATAGGTGACTATATAGTGTGCTTCCTCCTTGATATGCGATTAAGTGCCATATGGCTTGTATCTTACGCTGCTAAATAATTTTAGATAAACATTTTAAAACTTCCTGAGTCAGTGGTTATTTCAGGTGTTTGATGAAATTATGTTTTATATGATCTCATTTCAACCCCAGTTATCAAAGGTCCATTGGTAAGTCATTACTCTTCAAATCAGAAAAGGTAATTGGTAGCAGGATTTTGATAAAGAGTACAACTGACTCCCACCAGCGGTGATTACTAGTTAGTGTGAATGAATGGGCCCAGGTGAGTATTTAGTGTATGAATGCTTGTTGCTAGTAACCCGCTGGATCAAACCTTGTTCTTCGCGAAATCCAATTTGTCCAATTGGTTTAACCATGCTGCAGAGCGGTTGCCAAGTGATAAGTAAACAACAAGTTACTTACCATTGATAACACCTTATCTGGTAGAGATTATCTAGCTGCAGATGCCTTACCATAGAATTATCCCCAGGTGTCAGACTGGATCCGGAAATGTTTTCGTAAGCAGTAACCCTGCACGCAGATAGGTGGAGTCGTTCAGCTGTGTGTGGCGTAGTCACCGTCATCCATGCCGGAAGTGATCTGTGAGGTGCCTATATAGGTGCCACCCCAGTGCGCCGACGTCAGTTTCTTTTCGCATCTTTCTATGCCAGGAGCACAGAACCACGAAGAACACGGACCACTGGTGTGGAAAACTAGGGCCCTGAAAAGAGAACAGCCTTGTCACCAGAAATCCACTCTCAGAGAGGTGAGGAGTGGGTTGGACGGGGATTCCTCCATCCTGCTCTTACCAGGATCAGATGAAGAGGCTCTGTGTTTCTTCTTTTCTTTCCTCAAAGGAGTAGAGGAAACAGAAGTTGACGGTTCAGAGGAGACTTTAGATAGTTTCTCCTTACTTGAGCCCTTGCTTTCTGGAGAGGGTTTTAAGGTGTTTCCTGCCCTCTCCAGAGCCTTTCTCCTCAGACCTGGATCTTTTACGAGGTCTAGGTGAGCCATCACTGTCCTCCTCCGACGACTTGTGGTGCTTAGTGGACTGGAACCACAGAAGCAACCTCCCCCTCTGTCTCTTAAGGTCTTAGAAGAGAAAGCGCGACAGATTTTGCACTGTTATACCTCATGGGCTGGGTGGATAAAAATGCAGTCCTTGTGAGGATCATCAACATGAACTCTTTTTTTGCCATAGGTCTTGCAGGGCCTAAAGAGTCCCATCTTATCAGACATAATGAACAGAGATTTTTGAAGAAAAAACCTGAAAGGTTAGGAAACTGAGTAGAACTCAGGGAGACTCCCTTCACACATGACGTGCAGTGAAAATCTGAGGAAAACTGCCTCTGCTGGGAAGGTTCTAGAGGGTGCTAACAGCTGATTGGCTGCATTCAGCATTTGGTCCTTTTTTTAAAAGGACATAGATAGGCTATATTAGCATGGCTAAGGGCCACTGTAGCCTATGGCATTTTTGGAATACTGCTTGTTTATTATACCGTGGGACTCCCATCTCGCCGACGGGGAATGATTCAGGCATGTGAATCTATGAAAGATACCCCAATACTGGATAATCTGCAGCTAGATAGAGTCTCTACCAGATACAGCTTTACCGAAGATTAAGTAATTTGTTCATCTGCTAGACACTTGTAGCTGCAGAATCCTTACCATAGAATAGATACCCAAGCAATACCTCCCAGGAAGTGGGTCTGCAGACCAATTTCATATGAGAAGTCCTGCAGGGACCAAATGGGCAAAATGCTCATCTCGACAGACCTGACTGTCCAGGCAGTAGCGCTTTGTGAACCTGTGAAAGGAGGCCCATGGTGCTGCCTGGCAGATGTCCAGGACCGGAACTCCGCTTACTAATGCAGTGGTCGCAGCTTTCGCTTTGGTGGATTGAGCACGCAAACCCCCGCGGGGTTGCTTCTTAGCCAATGCATAGCAGATCTTGATACAGAGCACGATCCATCTTGAGATGATCCACTTCTGCACAGATTGTCCATTCTGCAATCTGACATACACCACAAAGAGTTGGTCTTCCACCCAGAACTCTTGTGTGTGGTCATGGTAGAATGACAACGTTCTTTTTGGGTCCAGCAGGTGGAGTCTCTCCTCTCCCTAGGATGGATGAGGTGGAGCATGAAAAGTAGCCCAGTGATCGATTGGCCAACGTGAAATGGAGTTACCACTTTCAGGAGAAAGGACGTTCTCTTACGAAGCACCAGTTTGTCTGGGCAGAAGTTGAAGTAGGGAGGCTTGGATGATAAACCCTGAAGCTCACTGACCCTCTGGGCAAATGTTGTACCCACGAGAAAGGCTGTTTTGATAGTAAGGAGCCCGAGTGGCCAATTGTGCAAATGCTCAAAAGGAGCGCACGCAAGAAAAGTGAGAAGAGAAGATTGAGGTTCCATTGGGGCATAATGAAAGGGGAAGGTGGAAACAAATGTTGCAAACCTTTCAAGAACCTATTATTAATAGGGGATTTGAAGAGGGAAGGCTGGTCAGGCAACCGCAAAAAAAGCAGAAATAGCAGAAAGATAGCACTTGCGAGTGCCTAGAATACCGCCCTGCTGGGCAAGAGAAAGGATAAAAAGGAGAACTTGAGAAAGGGGATAGATCTGTCTTTCTGTAAATCATGCCACAAATTTTCCCCAATGGCAGGCGCATACCATCTTGGTGGAGGGACACCTAGCTGCCAAGATAATGTTACAGACTTTGGGACGAAGGTCAAAAGCTGTTGTAGGAAAGTAGGATCTGCTTTTATGGTTACCCCCACTTTTTGCCTGGTGCTAAGCGGTTATTGACTAGTCTGACTGGGATCCTGCTAATAAGGACCCCAGTCAATCTGCTTTCTCCCTTAAATTGTTGCGTTCAGTACTTGGGTACATCCCAGTTTGAATACCGGTGTGCCCTTACCAGTCCCTAGTATATGGTACTAAGGTGCCCAGGGCAGAGGTACTCCAGAGGTCCCCCATGGGCTGAAGCATGCATTATGCCACCCATGGGAGACCATTCAAAATGGAACTACAGGCCTGCCATTGCAGCCTGTGCAAGATGGTGCTAGCACCACTTGCTAAAGATATAGGTTTCCTACATCTACGGTCACTGCACTTAAAACCTATAAGTCACCCCTATAGCAGGCCTTTGCAATCCTGAAGGCAGGATGCGTGGTTCTAAGTGTGAGGGTGCCCCTGCATGAGCAGGACACCCCTACAGCCTACAGAGTCCATTCTCCTGGGTTGTACATGAAACAGCCATATACTGTATAGAAGGGGACCACGTAATTATGCGATGACCATCTCGAAAACGGCTGCACGAATCCTATCATGTTTGGTATCAAACATGTTGGAATCATACCCCTACACCATAAACTGTGTGGGAGGTATGATTCCAAGCACTGGAAGAGCCCTCCGTTAGGCTCTGTGTTCCCAGTGCCAGCCTTGTAGACCCGGAAAGCACAAAATGGTTGCTGCCGACTTAAGACACAATTCGGCCCTCCTGCTGCTGAGTCAAGCTCGAGCAGGGGAAGGCAGAATAGGCATCCTGTCACAGGGAGGTGTGACCACCTCCCAGACAGGATTTAGTGTATTGGGGCCGGGTGGGTGCGCTTGCCAGCGCCACTCAGTCTGCATGAGGGGAACATTTGGTGTCCCCATGCATAGTCCAGTTCAAACCAGCTCTGGGAGCTGTTGGCTCCCGCTCTGGCGTGAAACTGGACAAAGGACATGGGAGTAACCTCCCCCCTGTCCAGACCCTCCCCTGGGAGGGTCCCCTGAATCGTCCCAACCCTTTCCTAAGGGTAATTAAGGGCTTACCTGTGGGTGGGTCCCTAGATTCGTCGTGGGACAAGATTCAGATCAGACACCACTTCTTCCTACCGTCTGGGCACTCTGGACTTCGCTTGGGCTAGACTTTGTCTCCCTTCCAGTCCGCTGCATCGTCTGTGCCTGTGCACCATACAGGAACCTTCGAAGGCCTGTGGGCATCAAAGACACCTGAAGGAATCTCCCTTGAAGTGAAGGAGTCACTTTCCTGCATTCGCAGGCACCGCAACTAAGTTGATCGATATGCTGATCCTGAGCTCCTCCAGACTCAGGAAGGGTTCTGCAACACAGGTGGTGGTCCTCCAAAGCTCGAGGCCTGCCCTACCCTCTCACCAAGTTTGAGGCCAGTATTCCTCGTAGGGGCTGCAATAACCGAACTCCTGTGCACCGTGTCAATTTGCAGTTGCAAAGGCTTGTTGGCTTACTTCCAAGAAACCCTTCGGGCTCCAAGTAGCCCCAACCTCGAGCATCTCCAGTGACCAGAAACTTCGGCCACACCGCATTGTTGTGTATCGTGGCCAGCATCTTTTGGTGAGCTGCTTGAGGTCCTCTCGTGACTCCAGTGCCTCCGGCCTGTGGGTCCATTTGAGGGTCACCTTTGTTTCTTTTTGGGCTCCCCCGACTGCTCGGGGCCTGCCCTGACTCCCCTGCTTGTGGCGAGTCCCCTGGACCTTGCTGGTCCCCACATTGCACCTTCTTCGACTTCTGCGTTGGTTGCATTTGCCAAGGCTTGTTGGTGCTCCCGCCAGACACCGACCCCATTGCACTCAACATCCAACGTGGGACAGCTCGTGTGCGGCTCCTGGTTTTCCTCTGCGTCGCCTGGACCTCACAGCTGCAGAGTCGAGGTCCTCGTCAACTCTCCTGCAACTCCCGACATTGGTGGGCATTCGTCTTCCAGGTCTCCTTGTCACCCCTGAGTGATAGACTCGGTCCCCTCTGCTTGCAGGTACCTCTCAACTAGAATCCACCTTCGGATTCCACCGGACACTTTCACCTTCGTCAGCAGCGGCACTTTCCTGAAGTTCTCCATTGGGTTCGACTGCAGTTTACAACACCACTTCATACCTATGCACCCGGCTTCTCTGGTGTAGGTAACGTGGGTACTAGGGTATCCACGGGTGGGGTGGCTCTCCAACCTGTCTTCCACTGGGTTTCTTCAGGGTCCACTGGGAAGGGTCCTTTTTCTTTAAAACTCCAACCGCAGCTTACACGTTGATTTGTACGGAGCACGCGGTCGTGTTCCCACACTGCACACGCTCTCCCTGGGGTTCCTAGTCACTCACCTTGGGTGGTTTCTTGGGTCCCTAGCACTTCTACGTTCTCTCGACCTTGTCTTGACCAGAGTCATGGTTCTTATACCACTCTTAGTATATGGTTTGGTCCCCTCCTGGGGCCCCACTGTGTATTCTGTGCTATTTACTGTATTTCTATGCAAAGTATTGTGTGCATTGTGTTCATCTCTGGGTAGGAGATATCTAAACGTGTTAGAGAGTATTATATAATAAATACATATTTTTGTAAATACCTTGTGTGGTTCTTCTTCACTTAATCTATACTATAAGATTGCATTCTGGTAAAACAAGCTGCTTTACACTCCTTCTGGACTAAGCCTGAAGGCTGCTCTCCACAGCTACCACTTAGAGGGCTTTCTAAGGTTGTCTAAGACCTTAAATCACCATAAGGGTTGTCTGGACTGGTGCAGTGTACTCGCTTACATTAGTGGACATCATATACCAGGCCAGCTTCTCACAGCTGTCAACTGTCGCTGCTCAATCAATCAGTAAGTAAGTACTTGTATATCGCAAGAAGGCGAAGAGTTGACAGGTTCGGGTGGAGGAACCCCCCTCTTCTGCTGCGAAAGAAGATCATCCCAAAGGAGCAGCCCGATAGAAGGATTGATGGTTATGCTCAACAGCTCAGGATACCAAACGCTCAGTGCCCAGACCGGAGCCACAAGGATGACTTAGGCCATGTCGTCCTGATCTTGTTGAGAACTCTGGGCAGGAGTGCTATAGGCGGAAAGGCATATAGGAGGTCGGAGCTCCACTCGAGACGAAAAGGGTCTTCGAGCGAGAGCCGCCTTGGAAACTCCAACGGCCAGAAATTGTGACATTGCGCATTCTCGGCGGTGGCGAACAGATCTAACCAAGGCTCTCCCCCCTGCTGAAAGACCTTGCACCACCTCCGGAAGTAGATACCATTTGTTATACGCTAGTCATCTTTGCCCGAGTTCGTCTGCTGTGGTGTTGAGAGAGCCCATCAGATGTTGAACCACCAGGGAAATGCCCCGATGCTCCAGCCATGACTAGAGGCGCAGAGCCTCCCGACAAAGGTATTTCCAAGGCTCGTTTGTTGCAGTACCACATGGTGGTGGGGACGTCCGTGAACACTTGCACTAGCCTTCCCATGATGGAGGGTTGAAAGGCTTTTAATGACAATTGGTTCGCTCGGAGCTCCAACAGGTTGATGTGAAATCCAGATTCCGCCTGAGACCAGAGTCCTCTGATCTCCACCTCTCCAAGATGCCTGCCCCATCCCAGGAGTGACACATCTGTCACCACTGTCAAATCTGGTTGGGGAAGGGAGAGGGGTCCGTCTCTCTGCCGCAGCCACCACAGGAGGTCTTTAGCAGTTCCTATGAACTTCAGGTAACACCTGCGGAGAGGCAGGACAGGAATATGAAAGTATGCGTCCTGCAAGTCCAACGCTACCTTCCAATCTCCTAGGTTGAGGGCAGACAGGACCTGAGCTAGCATGAGCGTTCTGAACTTCTTGAGGAAAAAATTGAGAGGGCATGGGTCTAGGATAGGACGAAGGCCTCTGTCCTTTTTGGGCACCAGAAAGTAGTGAGAATAACAAGCACTTTTTGTATACTTTCATAAGAGATGCTTGGACATCCCTAGAAAAGCCAGCTGTCCTCAACCATGCGTGTTGTTGTAAAGCCACTGTTGATGAAACCGCTCTGCCCAGTGGGTCGGTCGTGTCTAGTCCACATCACAAACTTTGCGACAACCCTCCCGTCAGCAACAGCCTGGGAGAGTACAGCCCAGGCCTCCTCTAGGACTGTTGGCAGCAAATGCGCAACCTTATCCCACAGAACATGGGAATAGCAGCCTAAAGGCACCTATATACGCACCGTGCATGTCACTTCCGGCAGGGATGACGTCACAGAGCACAATGACGCCACATACCGACGTGCAGGGGTACTGCTCATGAAAAAGTGTTCAGAGCCAGTCTGACACCAGGGATAATTCTCAGGTAAGGAATCTGCGGCTGGAAGAATCTATCAGATACACAATGCATTATTGTGATCTCTTACAAGTCAAACTTCTTAATGCCACCCAAATGGTTGTCGAAATCAACAAATGCCAATTTCAATACAGTGTCACTTTACAATAAAAAAAAGGAATTGTTTAAATTAAAAGTATACTTACCACCACGATATTGAGCCTTAACGCCACTAGTACCACCTCCACTTCTGATGTTCAGAAATTGTTCACCAACTTGTTTCAGTACAGCGTGGCTTACACCTGAAATAGATCATAAAAATAGTAATACAAATTATGCTTTGATGTAGACTACTATAAACGAAAATATTCAATCATTTTAGAAGAGCTTCTCGGGGGGGGGGGGGGGCACAGAAGACAGATGCCAAGAATTCCATCTTTGGATAAACTCTATGGATCCATACTTAAATTTCACCCTTTCAAAATCCAAGGAGAGAATCCCTTTCCTCAACCTCCTTATCTCCCTTGATCACGGAAAACTCAACACCAAAACATTTAAGAAAAAGACTGACTGAAACAGCCTCCTCCCCTTCAACAGTCCCCCAAGGCACTACGTGAAAATCTACCCTATGGACAATTTTTATACCAGAGGAGGAACTGCAGCAACCTTACTGATTACGATCGACGAGCAGATAATCGGAGTAAAAACCTCAAGGCCAGACAATAGCCCACAAAGGAGATCAGCAACGTGAACAAGAGAGGACATAATCACCGTGAAGCCTTACTGGAAACCTTTACAAAACCCAAAGATGATATCATGACATACGTAACAACCTTTACCACGATGTCCAACAAGATTAAGAACATCATCTTAAAACACTGGAAAATTGTCAACGCAGGGGAGCTCAATTTGGAACGCCCAAGATTCGCCTTCAGAAGAACACAAAATCTAAGGGACTTCTTAGTACACACAGGACCGCACACCCATACCAAGACAGAACAAACCACACTATGGAACTTACCAGCAGTAAAAGGCCACTATCCATGTGGCAACTGCAGTGTCTGTGCACCTACACGCCATACAAAAACCCTAGAGATAGGAAATTTCAGATGGACACAAAACCAACTCACTAATTGTAACATGAGAACTGTGTACACCTTATTACGTGTCCTTGTAACCTACACTATGTGGGCATGACCACAAGACCAGTTAAAACTAGGATCAGTGAGCACAAAAGCAATATTCACTGCGGCCGCAGCGATACCAAAATGTGCAACCACTACATTGAATTGCAACATACTACTGATCATCTGACCTGGACTATTCCGGAGGCAAACCCAACCTCGAATACCACTATCCTGTTTAGAAAAGAACAACATTGGGTATTCCGCCTTCGTACACACATACATGGTTTGAACAATGATATACCTTGGATTGAATTACAGTAGCACTTTCCATACAGGTATATCTGTTCAATACACCTTCTTGCTCTATACACTATCGGTAAACGTCTCCTCACTTTGTGACTCACTTTCCAGACTACATGTCATTTTTTAACATACGATAGATATAGACTCTTTACCAACTTTCATGGTGAAAGCGCACGTTTTTGTGAATAATGTGAGAAGTTGGCCCGGCATATGCTGTCCACTAATTATAGTGGGCACCTTGCACCAGTCCAAATCGACTCTTATGGTAGGTAGGTTAAAGACAACCTTATTGAAAGCTATCCTAGTGGTAGCTGTGGAGAGCAGCCTTCAGGCTAAGTCTTGAAGGAATGTAAAGCAGCTTGTTTTACCAGTCTATAATCTCTTGAGTGACCAAATGAAAGAGCACCACACCAGGTATATATTCAAAATATATGTATTTATTACTAAACACACCCCTCTAGTCTCTTTATGAGGCTAGAGTTCGAAGTACATAGGTTATAAGATCTTAAATCACAGTAATAGCACAAATACACGTTTGGGCCCTAGGGGCGTACCAAACCATATACCAATAAAGTGGTATGCGAACCACGACTGAACTAGACACTAGGCCTAGAGCCTCTAGAAGTGCTTCGACCACAAGGAACCACCCAAGGTAGTGACACAGGGGACCCACGGGAGACGCGTGCAGTGTAAATACACAACCGCGATACGCCGTTAACTTCTATGGAGAAAGTCGGGATCGGGAAAATAGAGGAAAGGGACACTTAAAAGAGGACTAGGACAAAACCCTTTGAGATCTAGGACTTTGAAGAGTCTCTACCCACGGGAGCACCGGAGTACTCGTGTTACCTCACACAGGGAAGCCGGGTGCATAGGTGCCTTTCGGGGTCGGGTTTCGTCGTCGTTTCTTATGGCGATCTGCTGCAAAGTGCTGCTGGCGACCAGGAGAAAAGTGTCCGGGTGGATCCAAGAGTGGATCGGAGTTCTGAAGAACCTGAAAGCAGAGGGGACAGAGTCTGGGTCACTAGCCAGTGACCAGGATGGCGATGGACGGATGCCCACCGATGTCGAGTGCTTCAAGTTCGTTGACGGTCGTCTTGACTCTTCAGCCACGAGGTCCGGGAGGCGTTGTCGGCGACCAGGAGCAGGATTCGGGCTGTTGCTTGATGTCTGTCGAGTGCAGAGGTGTCGGCGACCAGATTGGACCCAACAGGCCTTGGCAACGGCAAGTCTCAAGGAAGATGTAGATCGTCGATGATGCAGACCAGCAAGGTCTGGGGAACTCACCCAGCAAGGGTAAGTGAGGGCAGGCCTGGAGCAACCAGACTGCCAAGTAAAGAAAAGATTGGCCTTCGGTAAGGGCTACTAGCCAACGGGCTAGCGACCGCGAAGGAGCCTCGTGACGCCGCACGTGGAGCTGGCTTACAGGACACTCGTGGAGTGGGGGCCAGTGATCTTCGGTGCAGGTGGTGCTGGAGGCTAGGGCTACTCGGAGCCCAAAGCACGACTTCTCGGGAGACCCAGAAGATGGTGCACTTGCAAGTGTGCTCGGTGTCCAGGGGTCACGGTCTCAAGTTACCCACGATAGCCACGGGCCTCAGCTTTGCTGGGGACTCAGGGTAGCCTCGGGAAGTCTGAGAATCCACCTCTGGTGATGCGATGACTTCGGCGTCCGACGGGAGCTTCAGTGATGCGAACCGGACAGATGCTTCTTTGGTGCCTGCCAAGCAGGGAGTCACTCCTTGACCCCAAGGGAGATTCTTCAGTCCTCTAATCGTGAGTAGAGCGTCGAAGGTCCAGGATTCTGTTTCAGAGTTTCGTCCAGGTATAATCTAATCTTGCTGTGGCAAGGGTTCCCCATTTTAACCAGTAAAACAGGGAGGGACTAACTCTATGATCCCACCTATGGGAGGGTCAAGGGAGGGGTGGCTACACCCACTTCCCTTTGTCCAGTTTCGCGCCAGAGCAGGGGCAGGTAGCCCCTGAGCTGGTTTGAACTGGCATATGCACAGAGGAGCCTTTTGCTCCCCCAGTGCAGGACTTCAAAGCACTCTAAGAGTGCACCCACCCAGCCCCAATACACATTATCCTGTCTGGGGAGGTGGTCACACCTCCCTGCAACAGGAAACCTATTGTCCAGGCCTCCCTGCCGGAGTTTCGTCCAGCAGCAGGAGGCCAGACTTGTGTCTGTGGCAGCAGCATCCATTTTGTGATGCCAGGGCTTCAGAAAGAAGTTACCGGGTAAGCCAGAGTTAACATGTCTTTCCCTCTAGAAGGGTGGAATGCTACCCCCGCCGCCAGGATTGGCGGGGGGTAGTATTCCAAGATGTTTGACACCAAACACGACATGTTTAGGTGCAGCCATTCCAAAGTTAGCATTTTACCGCGAGGATATAATGCGCTTAAGAGTATATGGTCAGGCTGCACTACAAACAGCATCAGAGATGGTCTCCGAACGCTGCAGAGGGGCCCTGCTCATGCAGGGGCACCCTCTCACATAGGAACCATGCACTCTGCCTTTAGGATTGATAAGGCCTGCCTTAGGAGTGACTTATAGGTTTATATGTGTGTGCAATTGTAGTGATATAGGTAGCCTATATCACAGTAAGGGGTGCATGCACCACCTTACCCAGGCTGCAGTAGCAGACCTGTGGTGTCAGTTTGGATGGCCTTCCAGGGGTGGCATAATACATGCTGCAGCCCCTGGCAGGCCTCTGAGGTACCTATGCCCTTGGTACATAGTATACCATATACTAGGGACTTATAAGGGCACTCCAGATTCCAATCAGAGATGTGCCTAAGCCACATGGAAACCTTTTTACAGAGAAAGCAGATAGACTGGGGCCCTGAATAGCAGGATCCCAGTCCAACTAAGTCATAAACCAGCAAAACACCATAAAAAAAAGTGGGGGCAACCATATAGTCAGATTCCACCTTCCTACAAATACTTCTTTATGGAATAGAACGAGCTCACACAATTGTGATGTCGGTGTTAAGGAACATCTTAGCCCTGTTCACACCCACACATAACCAGGCCAGGTACTTAATCACATCGTCTTTTACCTACTTTTCACCTCCGCTCTTTTAGATGTCAGTTCCTCAATACGACATCTTTACCTACTCAACATGGCGACCATTCTTATCAATCCTGTTGGGACTGTGTAACCAGCCACTTTTTACTTTTACTGTCTGTTTGGCACACCATCCCTTATTTCATCCTCCACTGAAAAGAAATGGTCTGTTACTTACCAAACTTATTGAATTGAACAACATTATGCACACCAGCTGCCCGATACGGCACCCGTTTACAGCTCTAAGATGGCGGCCCCTGTCATACCCATTACACTCTCACACACTCTTCCGGTGACACTGGAAGTGATCGATCGAAGCTGTAAACTATAATACTTGGAGACAGCCCACTCCCAAACATCTACGGGCGCTCGAGAGGATGGGTAGGTGCGACCTCCAGTGCCTTTCACCACAACCGTGAGTATCTTCCTGACTTGCTGACACGAGCACTTCGTGCTCCTAACTGTGCACAACAGTAACTGCTATATTCTCCAATGCAGATTGTGACGAAAATGCACCCTCTCGTTTGACTCAAGGGGATTACCTCCTAGTTCCTAGAGGTAAGAGGTCCCTCCCCCCTTTCTTCTTCTTCCCACTCCCCGGGGCACGAATCTCCATTATGTAAAGGTTTTGCCATTAATGGGGGACACACTGATACTTGTTTTACAATTGTCCTGAGCCTACCTTTATTGTATAACGCAGAACTATTTTGACATATCTTATATGTTACGCTGGTGTGTGAAATATGATTCCACAGAATCGATGTGCATACTAATCACCACGATATACTCACCTCGTAATTAACTGTATAACATGTTGGGGCACCCATACGCCTGTTTTTACTAATTTGTTTTTAACACTATACACAAGCCTTCATATGGCTTTATTTGATCAATCATCTCAGAGACTGCGTCTGGCTACCTTTCGGAGGCCAGGAATATAAACATTGTCTACATAAGGGACAATCTGGTTATATCAGGATTTATACACCAAAGTCAAGACTAAATATTATTTTTCTATCTACTGTTTGTCTGAACCCTCTTCCCCTTTAACTCTTGTCGTTCTAGATTGGATCCCTACCAGCGTCCTACTGGTGGCACTACTTCAATTTGTGGAGGCCATCACTAATACACCACTATTTTTCCTAATTTTTCCTTTTTTCTTTGGTTCTGAAGAAGCGCCAGGGATCTCTTTCTGAGACCATCAAGGGCGCGAAACATGTCGACCTAATCTACATACAATTTCATTCACACACTTGTAGGTCATAGCTACTTAGGGTCATCATAACCCTTCAGCAGCCAAAAACAGTTTTTTTTATTTAGGCCTGTGAAATCTTTTCATTAAATTTGACTAGCACAGATATCCTCTAGCCATTTTTAAACTCACTCACCACTTCCGAGCACTACCTCGCACTCATATGGGGTACAAACAAAAGATCTTCGCAAAAGCGACCCTTCGGGGGACCCGTAGGGTATTGTAGTGCCGGCGCGACAAGGAGCACCGCCCTATGATGAAGCATCAAATTCCTTGGGATGTGTGAGGGCACCAAGTAAAAGTCACTTTGACTTTCCTTCTCATTTCTCTAGAACGACATCTCCTGTCTTCTTTTAGGAACAGTGACCCATTGTTTTGATTTATTTATTACTTGGTAGCACAGGCACTGGACCTTCATTAAGCTCCTTGTCCCCCACCTCTTTACAGTCATAAACCTCTACAAGGAGCAGTTCTGAAAATCTACTTGCAGTATTAGCCAATATTAACCGACAAGATGGTAAACACACGAACTTAAGTCGGGTGGAGATGTACATGTGTATATGTAACTTTGTTTTGTTTTTAAACATGGAAATGTTTCACTGTTGAGAAATTCCTTCCCTCCCCTATCACTCATTAAATAACGTAGATGTTCCCTTACAGCTTCCAAAATGGCAACAGCTGCACCAAACTTTAACTGTAACTTTACATTGGTTTCCATGGTATGAATGGCCATGCAAATCGATAGTGAATACCCACAAACCTGCAGATTTGCCGTCGTTTCATTCTTTTTGCACAACGCTCTCTCCAAAACATTCATTATTTCCTTTTCGAACCCAAACACATGATGGTGGAAAATCCAACCGAGTGACAGGTTTTCCACCATCCCAAGTCTATTTTAACATTCTAAACTGCTAAATGTAGACTCTTAAATCCCTTTTTGAGCACCCAATTAACACACAAGTTGTGCAAAAACAATTGTGAACCATGCCCAACATAATGACAACTGCCTTTTGCAGCTTAGATAAAACACGAACAATTAATTTCCAAATTTGGATCAGCCATTAAACACAAACAAATATAAAAAGCAAACATTTACACTGCAAGTAACCGCACAAATGAAGAGTTATGGCACCAAGTAACAAATGGAGGGAAATGGTTTCATAACGCAGATTAAAAAAAAAAATACATACCCAGTCCAACTAGCGCCATTCTTGCACTTGTAAAATTGTTTTGCACAAACCGATGCAGCTAAATAAAACAATTACAAATAAATTAGGATAAACAGTTTGGTTTATATGTGATAAAGTCCTGCTTATATGATGATGGGTAATTTGAATTGGGGTAATACTCATTGCAAGTATAATAAAAAAGGAATAGTATTTTAAAATGTAAAGCACACAGAAAAACCAAAACAGCATGTCTTCTCTCCACAAGGGGCAACTTAAATACATTAATCGTATCATTATAGCCATTATTCATCCTTGCCAGAATGTGTTTAAAGGTGCTTTTAGTAAGAGTCAAACATCCCCAATGTCTCGGGTATGGCGGTGTTGTGCATGATCCCCTTCTGTTTTCCTTATTTTTTGCTAGATCTACTTATAAGCTTGCCGGGGTATATTTCCCTGAGGCTTAGAAATGTGTTTAACTGCTAATATGAGCATGTGCTGTTCCAGATTATACATGATGTGGCCTTATTCAGTGAAGCACATGATAAAGATAATTTTGTTATTTTGGCACCATTGGGCAATCTGCATGGCAGATACAAGCTTCAACAGTTACAACATGATTAAGCTAAAATAACTGGTGTGTGCTCATGATACAATATGGTATTACATAATAGTAGCAGTTAAGTAACATCTTTATAAAGATTGAGATATTGAATGATGTATGCTTCCTCTGATGACCTATTTCCATGAGATGTTGGAGGCTCCTCATGAATCAGTTTCCACTGCCAAATGCCTCCGACAGGTTTCTTGCTATCAACTTCATGTTTTCATCCTAGATGTCTCAATATAGCTCGGTAATGATTTATTCATATTTCATAAACCGTGGGCAATGAACTCCAAATCATTTCCTGAAAGTGAGATACTGGGCGTAATAGTCTAAAGTGCCAACTCTTACTATGCACCCCCACAAGAATGGCACATTCGGTCTTGGTTGCTATATTTGAATTACTACAACTCCTTGTATAGATGTCATTTGGTCGATTTGTTTTCTCAGTAGTCAGTGAAAACTCACCCATCGCTTAAGCTGAGCTCTAATGCACTAAAACAATGATCAAGAAGCAATTGTTTTCCCACTTCCATAGCATACACATTTTTCCTTCACTACTCCTGCAGGGATCAAACCACATCCATATTTATTTATTTTCATTTCTATACTCGATTAAACTTTTTAATTTAACTATGCTCTTTGGCTGTTCTCTCTTTACTCTGCCGCCTTGATTTTTCAATGAGTGCAGCCATCTTCTAGAAGTCTTTGGCCTGGCTTTGCACCGTAAATATAAGTTTTATGCATATCTGACTTTCAGTAGCACTCTCAAGCATCCCCTATTGGTACCAAGATACTTGTGTGTCCTTCAACAATTATGACCATAATTTGACAATCGCTTTATATGGTCTATCAAATTCACAAGCAAGACACATTTGATGCCAGTTTTATAAAACCAGTTGCAACAAGAATATCTTTCATGAATCCAAAATGTCTTCAAATGTGTGGTATGTTTTATCCTAGATAGTTGAAAACGAAATAATGTTTGCTGGGCACAGACAGTAGATTGGAGCCAAAGTAATCATTTCATATTCATGTGCTCTCAAACTACTAACATCATCGTATGGATTGTGCTATTGGATTTTTTTCCTAGATTTCTTATACAATCCCTTTTTATTTGACTTTGATTAACAAACATCTTTCATTTTCCTGAACTAAGAAACCTTTTGTTCAAGCTGAATTTTTAAAGTTATAGGTTTAGCTTGTCTTAAAGTTAAGCTTAGTTCAGGGATCCTGTTTACAGCTGGCTTTTTATCTTACAAAAGAAAATGAGAGCATGATCTGTTCCCAAAACATTAAATAGCCTCCATGGTCTGCGCAATTCCCTCATTATTTCAGGATATGGCTGGCCTTCCGATAAAGTGTCAAAGAGGTACCAGAAGACATCAATACCCTTTACATTGTTACAAATTAGCTAAATATTCAATTCCTGAATAATTTTCCCTCAGTCATGACGAGGTCTCATTTTTCCTTTTTGAAATAAAAAGATAATCATAACACATTGCACGTTCTTTATGCCTCTTTCGTCACATGAACAGCACCCATGAACGTCAAACTGTGTGGACTGACTGGCTTTGCAGCTATCAGCTTGGACGACACCCGCAATCTTGGAGTTTATAATGGGGGTCAGCAGAACTGTTTTAACCACCACGAACATTGCTGTGGTGAACTGTCTGCATACAAAAATCTAAAGGATAGTAAGGAAACAGTCTGTCAACCACACCAAATCTGGAACACTCCTTATCCCTCCGTCTCCCTCCATATACCTCAAAAATGTTTTTTTTAAACTACCCCAATCAAAATGATATTCTGTAGGATTGCCCCCGCACCTAGAGGCATTTCAGTTATATAGTGCGGTGTGCAAGCGATCCCACTCATTCATTAAGCAGTCATCGAGGTTCAGTTAAAACTATGTAAGATGCCATCATTTTTTCACTTCCATTTTATGGAGGTGGAGCAAATTTAGCCTCAGAGGACAGGAGAAATCTGTACCTTTGCAACAGGATGCATAGCTAACTTTAGAGAGATTTGCTGGTATGCTTACAAAACTAGGACAATAAATATGTACAAATAAAGAAATACAGTATCATTGTGAAGTGAGGCAAAAAAGAGAAGGGCTTCAGACTACAATGCTAAGACGACTGTACAGGTGGGTTTTAAGATCTTTCCTCAATTTCACAAGTAAACAATTCTGAAGTGCAAAGGGACGCATTCAAGAAAACATGTATGTTCATTGCATGTCTAATGGATTTCCACCATGGAAGGTTACATGATCCTAGTTGTGTGCATTCCACAGGGCACACTAGGATTACTCGAATATATAGTTCCATAAGCTCCTGACTGCACAAAATTTGAAGTGGATCCTGACAAGGAGAGGATCAATAAGAACTCTGGGGCACCAGTAAGTAGTGTCCTGACATTGTAGAAAAAATACATGTAGTCCCCAAGAGAAAAGATAGTCTTTTTTTTGTTTTTTTTACCAATTCTCTCCCATCAGACAAAACAGAAACTTTGTATGTGCCTTCATCACTGGTATCTGACCATGAAACTTCAATTGTATTATTACACAACGTTTCCCTCATCTTACAGCTCATTATTGAAAGTCACTAATACATCCTGTAAATTCACAGTCTTCAAACCTAAACAAAGTCTACATTTCTGTTGTAAAATGGGTTTGTAACAATACAGGTTATGCACCTTAATGTTTAGAAATACATGCATGGCTCAGATCACGCAAAAATATGAAATGCTGCATGAATTACACACAATCAAAACAATGGCGATAGCATGATACTAAATCATGTTCTCAGTTATTTAGACTGCTGTTTACAATACATTACAAGCACACTACATGTTATTTATGGCTCCATTAGAAACGGTGAAACTTTTCTGTAGTTTCCCTTAAAACATATTGATAAACCCTTGACCTGGAAGAGAAACAGCTGCGTGGCAATTGTACACCTATTTAAACATTCTTGTGGAAAACTAGAATTGGAATGATTTCATTGTTACCTGTTCAGATGTATAACTTCCAATCATGAAGTCAGGGCAGTACAAGGAGTTGGAAAGGGCATTTCGGTAAGATGCTGCATGCAGATTTTCAAGGACACCTAGGAGGAGGAAGAAAATAAAATAATTTTAAATAATTAGTAGCTGTAGTCATTCTAACTACAAATATACATTCACAGAAATGTAAGACTCCTTAGATTACACCTTTATGCACCACTCACTGTCATGTACCACATGATGTGAAAGCAATTCAAGAGATCTAAAATATAAACTACCCATTTTATGAATGGATTAGCAAAGGAACAAATGAGGACAAATCCTTCGCTTCTAGTTATAAGCTATTTGTTTAAAAAAACTACTCTTAAGGGCACGGAAGTACAGGATGTGGAGTAGAAGCATCAGAGAAATATTTAAAGATAAAACTTACGAAAAGTATTTGGTATCATCAATACAATCAATGATGCTAATATCTCATAAAAGTTGTTTAAGTGCTTTTAGGTTTCTTTCTTAACAGCTGTCATCTGTAACCCTTGAGAGAGACCTTCAAAGCTTTACTGCCAACTGATATCTAAGAAAAAGCCAGGAGGTTTTGATGCATCCAATACTAAGAATGCTTCATTTTTTCAAACTCCACCCGCTACCAGATATTATTAGCTCTTTTGCAACATACTGTGGGATTTTCTGGTGTACTGCTTTACAACTGAGACATTTAAAGTTTTAACCTTACTTTATACCCTAGTGGAAGCCAGCTGAGAGTATGCAGCACCAATCAACGTGGAAGGGGGTTGAGGGGGCGGATGGTCTTATGTACCAACAGAATTCAACCTAGCCAAAACTAGAGCATGTTCCCCTTGTTGAGTTCGAATAGGACCATCGACTGAACAGTGTTTAGGTTTAATTCTCTGTATATTTGAAGCGTTGCATCTATTGTTAGGTCTTGTCCATCAGACAGCTTTTAGCTGTCTGAAGGTGAAAGACTCTTGTGGATCATGCCAGCAACATACAGCAGGCTTAGAAATCACCCATTGATTATGACTGGTGGCTTTATGGTCAGTCTCGTTTACTTGACTCATTTCTGTTTGTGCGTTTGTCCCTCACCTGGAGCATAAACTCTTTACTATCCTTTTGAAGAATGGCTTCTATTCTTCTACCGCTCACATTGAGAACTCATTTTTCTTTTGCCACATCATGTGCCCACGTTTTCTAGCTCACTAACTCCGGTGGTGCTTCACCTCCACCAATCAACAGCTGCCCCGTGCAACCTGTGTTGCTTTCTTTCTCCCTCATTCTGACAATGCTTTTCTCACCCGTCCCTGCCTTTCATTTTTAGGTCTTGCCTAGCCAACGCAGCGAGACTATTGTTGTGGGTTTGGTGCGCGAAGGGAGACAAAACATGTGCGCACACGGACAGGCGATGTGCACACGCATGGCGTCTCCTCTCTGCTTCACACGCTCCCCCCGGCGCGCTTGATTTAGCTTTCAGTTTCACTGTGCGCTGCAACTGCACCTCCCTCCCCTGAAATAAGAATATGACATTCATTTTCTCGCGTAAAGCGCTAGAAATTCTACTGAAACGTGTCTAGTTTGTTTATCGTTTAAGGAATACATCGATAGTACCCGAGGATACGTGGACATGCGTGGAAAAGGTGCTGAGGGGCAGAGGTACTGCAAATGCTATATTCACGGAAATGGTTAAGAATAATATAAATATCACGAGCGAAATGTTGTAAAGGTAATTGTGTTCATTGTATGCTACTGCCACCTAGAGGTTTAAGTGTAAATCTTAGGAGATCAAAAATACGCATACAACACAAAGCAGTGGTGCTGCCTACCTCTTGCAAGCATCAAGGAAGTATCACTGTTTTTGGAATTGTCAAGTTCATGCTATAAGTTGCAGATTCTCCTAACTGAATAGTGAGCGAGAGGCTTACATTTTATTAAAGACACGGAGGCGACAATTATAGAGTCTCCAAGTTTGTAAGAAAATTAGCTGCAGGTTTCCAGTTCGATAACACGGAGATCAAAGTTCACTAGAATCAGTCAGTCAGTCAGTGTGGCACATCGTGAAAATTCAAAGCGCACCAGGAGAACATTGTGCAGAACCCGAATTACTAGGAGCTGTGCACCAATGGTGTCATGGGCCACTCTCATGCAAAAAAAATGTTTTAGTGAAAAGCTACAGCACCATGACACAAAGGCAAACAAGCGTCCATGGCAGGTACATCCTCCTGTACAAATGTATATGTGTAGACATCCGCCCAAAGGTGAGCCACATAAAATATGTACTTCTGCAGAAGATACACATGTTGCACATGAAAATAATGCAGTATTCATTTGCCAAGATGGGGCACAGCTCTCTGTCCCGCCTCTCCCTTGAACCACACCATCACAGCTGTTGAATGTCACTAGATGCCAGGAGGTGACACAGAAGGGGAGAAAAGAAAAAAAAAAAAAACACAGACAGCACCTTGCCACACACTAATATGTCCAACTACCTTTCACTACAAAATAGCGATTGTTTGAGGCACTAAAGAAGCCTACTTATTTGCTTAAAATGTTTTCATTTGCGTAGGCATGCATTTGAGTAGATATCTACATATCCATAGCTATGAATAAAGATATATACACACATACATGGTAGGTAGGTAGGTAACATGGTCGAATATTGCCTGCAATGAGTTATGTTGACATTATAAACCATGAAGCTGAAAATAGAGTCAATTGTAAATGTCTCCAGAACCCAAAGACTGCAATATAGGACCATGTTACACGTTACCCTTGATGTATTTTTTATGTGACATGTTTACGTATATTTTGGGGTAGTTATCTAGAAAAAGCTGTTTTCTTCAAAGCAGCTGACAATGAGCACTGATTGGAATGTAAGTGTTCAGGTTTACCTTTCATGAATCCATTGTAGATAAAAGAATGGATAAGGGGAAGGCCAGTGGATTTATGTAATTCCGTGAATGCCCCCTTTACCGCGTAATTATGGAGGTATGACATATGGCACATCATTTGTTTAGTTTGCAGACCTCACAAACAAATGTTTCTAGCTCAAATTGATGAAAATAATTCTGCTAGTGTATTTGCCACATGATTTATCCTTTTGCCGCAAAATTTACATAAGGTTGACACTTTATTGAAATAACCTTATTGCATGTTCTTAGTCGTGAATGACATGGAAACACTTTCGATATAGGTTTAAAACAAAAGCAACACCCTTCCATTCATACACCCTACACTGTGTTGCTCACTATCGGCATGGATAAGCGCTGCAATGCCCCACATAGGAGTAGAAAGCGCTTAAGAAGTGGCAAAGATACTGCAGGAGGAGGGGTCCACTTAGGACTTTGGGTCCTATCTTGCCACGTACATCGGAGTACGGATCTATAAATGTGGGTTCACAAGAGTCAACAAGAAAAGGTAGCTGCTCATTGTGGCCAGCATTTCACTAATCCAAAGCCAGATGGACTTCGCCTAAAGATAAACATGCAGGTGGGCATTTGTGAATCAATGCATTTCACTGGGCTCTCTGCCCACATAGCACAAGAGAGTTTAAGGTCCTTCCTGGCAGTTGAGCCTTCTTTTTATATTTTAACTGTGTCATCTTTGTTGCTATGTTCACTCTTAGCTGACTGAAAGTGAAGAAATACCTTGTGCATTGTTCACTGTGGTGTGCTCACAGGCAGTGTTAGAGGCTGGAAGAAGCAGACAGGCTCCTGTGTGCTTCCAGTGGTTCTCTCTTTTGATTGTGATGTCCACATCATACAGTTTCTCAGTGTATCTTTAGCTCTGCGCATGAATACATAATTAAAATAGAGACTTGGGACATTTAAAAGGAAAGAGTAAACAAAGACTTTTACACATAATCTTAGATATGAACACATCACCGAACCAGATGCCCTGATTTCTGCACGGTCAGCAGTGAGACACACTCCGAGAAAGAAAGGTGAGATGTACGAAACATTTATGCAGTCAACCACACAAGTAAAGTATACGCATGTCAGCCGTGCTCTGAAGTGCACTTCTTTCCCAAACTGATGAACTGAGTAAGAGTGTACAAAGACAAAATCGCAGCACTGATGATGGCTTTCCATGTACAGATGCCAGCAGTGCAGGATGCACTCAACATGCTCTCCAGTGCAAGCTCATAATGGGAGCCCTGCGAGCCCGCTCATGCTTCATAAAGGGGAGCATAGGTGAACTGTGTAAGAGATGGCAATAGTTCTCTGTACTGGCTGTGCTGAGTGTGTGGACTCGGGTAGATTGAGATGGCTCCAACACCTTACACAGATGGCTTACTGAGTTGGTTTTGGTTCATATGTTGCTGTAGTGTGTATGCCATTGTTTAAGGGGTATTGTTGTCAGAAATGCAGAGAAATGCCTCTCAATTGGGGGTGAGAGGGTGGAGAAAATAGAGCACAGAACACAAGTTAGAATAGTAGTGGGACTCACTGGAGCATGGCGATGCAACTGACCACTCATCAGATGATCTAGATTCCCATACATGGAAGAATGCGCAAGGCTCGCTGGCGGCCAAATGATGACCATGATGGCGAGTGATGGAACATCCGCCTGTGTAACACTGCTCACTTGGACGTGCAAGGGTTAAATAATCCCAAAAAGGTTTGATTGATAGAAGCATATCTCGACAGACATGCAACAGGTACCGTTTTACTACAGGACACGCATTAAACTGACACCGACTCTAAGCTGTTTATAAGTAAGTGGGGACTACATGAATGCTATGCTGCACACAGCACTTTTGCACATGGTGTGGCCATTTTGATAAATACAATGGTAGAGTATAAAACACGAGGAAGTGATAAGAGACCCAGAAAGGAGATACTTAGTGGTAATAGGACACCTATACGATCAACCAGTCATCCTAATAAATATATATGGTCCAAATATTTACACTGTAAGCAAATATGGTGAGGATTTCAATCTGGTCTTGGACACTGGCCTAGATAAAATACAACAGACCCCAACACAATCTAGGGTAGCTGGGTGCAAACCTCAGGAGCAACAGGGATGTTGAAACTCCAAGACCCCTGGCGAACTAAATAAGGCAGTGAGAGAATATACTTGTTCTGCTCATCAGACCATGCCTCCTTTTCCATGATATATTTTAGGCTGCATTCACAGGGGCTTATGGCCTGGATACAGGAGGAAAAATACTTACCCCGCTCTCCCGGTTGCATTATACGTTACATTTATTGAACAAAAAGACAGACCCTTCTAGGGTTCTACATGGCACAGCTTTTAGATCTGCGATATCCTGTGAGATAATGGAATCCTTCACCTTTAATCCCAATACAGTAGAAACACGAGCCAGTCTGTGGGAGGCCTTTAATGCAGTTATCCGAGGGGGGAGTCTATCCACCCAAGCAGGGATTCTAAAAGCCATACACACTCATTCATCCCAGCTAGAGAAACAGCAAAGTCACTTAGATGGGAAAATGACTGTGGACAGGACTGCTGCAGAGTTACCATAGTTCAGTATCAAACTGGCATCTTTCAAGGAAACAGCAGAGAGAGAAGTACAGATTATGGGTAGGGAACGCAGGCTCAAGAATATGGGGAAGAACTTGGCATGGCTGCTTAGATATCACCTCAGATCTAACATTACAGCAAGTATGAGAGATAAGATGGAAAACCTGAAAATGACGTCCCAGTATGGTCTGTTTTTTTAACGCTGGTTATGAAGAATTGTACTCTACACGCATAACATTTGACAAGAGGACAAGGGAAAAATATCTTAATGGCATTCACATGGCGTGGCTGGATAGAGGGGACAGGGCCCCAATTAATGAACCATTGTCGGAGGAAGAGATAACAAGCATTTGCAATGCAATAAGTCTCGCATTTTCGAAACTTTGACCTACTGGTAAGGTAAATGACAATGCCTTTTATTATTACAGGTTTTTTAAACACATAAATAAAAGGCATTGTCATTTACAATGCCAATATCTCAAAATCTCGCAAATGCGAGACCTATTGCATTGCAAATGCTTGTTTTCAATTTTTATTAGCTTTTTCACGTGCCTAGTCTCAAGCATCTCTGTTGCTAGAGCACTCCCCGCCCACTCAAACTTCCTTCCCAGACCTGCTTACCCCCCCCCCCCCCCGTGTCCCTGAATCCCTGCAAACATTTAACCTAGATTTGTTTACCTTCTTTTGGATGGCCATGCAGCTGCTCTACTTTTATTTTCTTATCCAAATGACATCAGCCATCTTAGATGGTAAATTTAAAAAAAATGTGCCACAGGCATTCGCTTAGTGCATGGATGCGTAGTGACATACACGTGCATACGTAATCATGCAAGCAAGCGCCTAGGGAATAAAGCGGGTGCGGCTGTGTAATTGTGCCTCTTTTTCCTTTTTTGCCGCTGCTACATAGCAGTGGCAAAGCCAGCAGGTCAAATAGGCAAGACCTCCTAGCTATGGATATGCTTTTCTTTAGCTGGAGGGCCACTTTCCTTTTTACTTCATGCAGTAAGCTTGTGCATTAGTACGTGATTTGAGCACAGAAATACACAGTATCATGAAAGTGTGCTTCCAACAAAAATAGGGAGAAGAATCTGTGGGTTCTGTCCATATTTCAAACGTCAAAATGCAGCAGGGCTTAAACCATGTGCAGTTTGTGACAAGCCACTACACAAGAGGCTTCAAAACATGTGAAGGACAGCGGGACCGTGGACGATTGTCTATAATTCCTGTACACACAAATCCTGCGTTTTCTCTACCAGAAATCTAGGACTTCAAATGCCTTTAGAGTATAAATGAAAACTGGACAAAGGATAAACCAGGGAAGAAAGATCAGGCACAGGGGTAACAACCACCAAACTCTAGAGTAGTCAAAAGATGCTGCAAATAAAACAGCCCAATGAAGCAAACAACGTGACAGTTGCCAACATGAAAACTGGAGACCGACTCTTTTCAACACATGTAAACTACAGAACAAAAACAGTGAAAGTGGCACTGCACAAGTTTCCTCCTCGACCCTGTTGCACATAAATGTGAGAATGAATGAGCCTCTTCACAACAAGTTGTCTATAATCACAAACCAGAGCAAGTTTTGTTTCAGCGAATCATCACAATGCTAGGAGTTAAACATTTCAAATCAACTTACCAACTTGAGGATTTTGATAGGCAAAAGCTTTATCAATCTTCAGCTTTGGCTGGAGGTCGGACACTTCCCAACGTCTGAATTCTGGAGCGGTGGTGACATTGATCAAGTATTCCATTACAGTGTCACTGTAGAAGAAAAGACCGATGTTCAAGCTGCATATATTCATTGAAAAACAGAACTCCGTAACAAATCACAAACTTCAATTGTTTCACTCTGTAGAAGCACCAGAAACCTAAATATGGATATCTGAAGAAGTTTTAGACCTATGTTCTTCATGCTACCTTGCAAATACACAGCAGGAACCTAGTGTGGTGTCAAGTTCTGAACGATGTCTCATCAGAACCTGCTTGCTTTTACTCAATATTGAAGATGTCAACTGGAATACAATAGATATTGAATTATTTTCAGTATTCATACATATTGTTCTGTGCACAATGTAACTGATGCACCAGGAGGTCATTTTTTACCCCACATTAATAATGCTTAATCCTGTGGCACAAAGTCGCTTTCGATGCCTTTGAATCATGAAAGTTATAGACCTGATGGTCTCTTATGAAGTCCGTTCATTCTAATTTGCCAGAGTAATAGTACAGCATTTTATAATGTATAGAAACAAAAAAATGGGGTGGTTTGGTTACCGCACCTTGTAGGAGACCTATGTTTGCTGTGGTTATTTACACCCTACAACCCAAGGTGTGACTTGCAAGTTGGATTTGAAGATCCAGAATGTATGCAGTTTAAAATAGGCGAAAACCAAAGCACTCAGACAGTATCTTTGAAATAGTACAAGGTCCAAACATTTTCAAGGCTAAATTGGTTTGGGCAAGCGGTCACAAATTCAAAGTGAGGAAATCCAGACAAAATCAAAAGGTTTCTGTGCAGAACCCTTAGAAGTAGTAAAGCCACATGGTGTAGAATAGCACCAAAAACAAATTGTCACGATAGTGATGGGTGAAAAATATACACCGACAGCTGTGGGGTGGGGTGCACACCCCAGGTCCTAGGTCAAATTCTATAACGGGTCACTATGTAAAATTATTGATTGTGGAGAAGGGTCCCAAATCCTGGAGTGAAACAGACCTACAACTTAATCTCGTTCCAGACTACACAACCAAATTCGGAGGTAAGAGTCCAATGTACATCATGAATGGATGGAGTCCATAGTAAGCTCTAATCTGACAAAGTCGAGAAAAGGAAAGTAAGGGCTAGACTGAGTTATAGGTGGGTTTCACACCAGGATTTGGGGCCCTTCTCCCAAATCAATTTAAGCCTTGAAAAGTCACAGTGTGACAAAACACGTGTTGGCTGTTTCTGAAGAAAAGAACTTGTGAAATTTGAATTTACAGAAGAACATATGATCTCATGTCTACAATACAGTGAACCTTTGTTCTAAATAAGTTTTCATAGTTTGGACCTTGTACTATTTCAAAGATACTGAGTGCTTTGGTTTTCATCTATTTTAAATTTTATAATTTAGTTTGCTTTCCTCCAACTAAACGTCACACAGTGGCAACTGGAGAGGGCTGAAGTGTCTGATCAGCACTGTGTACACAGAGGTTCTTTGGAATGTGACTGCTGGTCAAAGTGAAGATATAAGCAGTTCCAGTGCACTGGGCTCAGTTCCTCTTTCTAGCTCTCACTCCATATGCAGCGTATCATTATACAGGCCCTTCAAAATATAGTTACAAAGCGTGGCAAATCTGAAGTTACTGACAGACTTTGGCACAGATGTGATCTATGTGCACGTCTGACCAATTAGAGTGTCATATACACCATAATTATAAATTACCAATAGAGTAGGTGCCCAATGAAGGTGACAAAATTAAATCACAATGAAAAATTTGTGAGATCTGGGTAAATTGTTACAAGACAGACCATACAAGTGATACTTACACATAGTCACGCAAACATTCAAAAGTGTATGCCATGTTTTCCCTTGTAGATGTAACACTGAAATCGGAAAAAAAACATTTAGTTTGGGGTAAACAAATTAAATTTCATACTTCGCATGATACAAATGTTTCTAAGTTAATCCATTGTGGAACGCAGTCTACAGCAAATATGTTAGAACTAAAAAAAAAAAAAATAGCACACACTTTAAGGAATGTCAGAATTTTTACTTGTGAATTTAGTGCACACACACAAGACTTTTCATATCTAACTACCACACCATTGCATACAACCTCTTCAATTGATTTCTTCTATGGGAATGCCAGAATACCTGTAAGCTTTAAGGTTAAGACAACATCACCTAGTGGCTAACAGCACTGATAAACTATGTGTACTAACTGCCTTAAGTTATCCAGACCATAGGGACTAATGGCTCTATATATTGTTCAGTCTTATCTGAACAACGGGTATCAAGTTACTAAGCAGAGGTGGGAATATTTCCGGTTGCAAAAAAGGCAAAACTCTTTTCGCTTGTGGCCGAGCACGGTGCCTTTACCCTGTTTTAACACACCAGCTGAGGCATGAGGCAGCCACATTGTCCAGCATCTGCACTACAGCATGCTTCAGTCATCTTACTTTACCAGCAGCTAAATATTAATTACCTCGGAGTTCAACTGCATGGCACTTCTCACAATCACAAGCGGGTATGTATTGCATGAGTACGAGCCTTCACACTGGGCCCATCTTAAGACTCTGTGCCTTCCTTTCAATACGGAGCCTGTCAAAACTCCTGCAGTTACTCCAGTGAAGCAGCCAAATCCACTATTGTAGTAAGAAGTGAGTACCTCAATGCCTTTGTACGTAAGTGAGAACACCAGAAAATATTTCAAAAATATAGAGAGTCTGTACCAGAGATAAAGTGTGCCAGAGGGAACCTGAAGAGATATGTATTTTGTTTCAACCTGTCGCATTAAATCTTTAGCTACCTTCACATAACAAATGGAAGACATCTCCCACTTTTTCTATTACTTTTGTCCAGTTCACTGTGATCCAACAGAAAAATAAGACATTAAGTAACACCACATAATTTTTATTTACAAACCTCAGGCTTCCACCAACAGCTTCAATACCACGTGTTAATTTGAAGGAAGATGCTCCTTTGGTAGTCTAGATGACAAAACACAGGCTTCATTTATATAAACACACAAATAAAACTTTATCGTAAAACCCCAACAAAATGTCATTTGGATTACAATCCTAAACCTAAAAAACTGAAATTTCCCCAGTTACAATGTAAAATAACGACCCTTCCTGGTGCACCTCTCAAAGGCACACATTATGTTACAGAATACATTATTTGACTATTTCACTAGTGACATCATAAGCAAAAATACAAATCAGATACCGACACAACCACAATTAAGGGGTCACTAATCCTTTTCATGTAGAAGACACATCCATGTATATTTTATCTATGCACTGTATTATTCATATTGAAAGTTAAATCCACTTTAAACTTTATGGATCAATTATCATACAAAGGAAAACAAACTGATTCTGAAATATGAAGCAAGATGCATTGTGACAATGCACAAGAAAATGCATTCCTGGGGGCCCATAATAAATTCTGGTTAAAGACAATGTAACACATAAAATAAAGTATCTAATAAAAAATAAAAATATTCCCACTGTAGGAAAGAGCCCCTTTTAGACATGGTCACCCCGACTTTTCGCCTAGTGCATGATTTGATTTAGATTGGAAGTGCACTGGGTTCCTGCTAAGCAGGTCCCCAGTGCCAGATCTCTTTCCTAGAACTGTACAATTGTTCCCCCAATTGGCAATACCCTTAGCACCCTCTAGAAGTCCCTAGTAAATGGTTCCCCTGGTACCTAGGACCGGAGGTACAAAAGAGGGTTCCCCCCAAGGACTGCAGCACATATTATGCAACTTAAGGGACCCCTCACTAAACTCAGGTAGAGGTTCCATCGCTGTCTGCGTGTTTTGGTGCAGACAAAAGTGAAAAACACGACCCGAGATACATCCCTGTGAGCCATGTCCCCTAACACTGCATGCAGTATTTGTAAGTCACCCCTACAGCAAGCCGTACAGCCCTAAGGCAGGGTGCTTAATATTACATGTGAGGGCATACCTTCATGAGCAGATATCCCGTGCTGGTCAGTTCCATTACTGCCAGTGCAAGTGAACAGGGAAACCATTTTAGAGCATGTGCTGGACATTGGTGAAAACGAGTTCCCCAGCTGCATGATGGCTCCACTGAAAATAGGGACGTTTGGTATCAAACATCTCATGTTCACAAGCCCATCCTGTTTCCAGTGCTGGATTTGTCAATACATGCACAAAGAGGGCAGCCTTGAAAATTAACCAGCCTCTGGTGTGTTGGCTGACTGGTCTCTGCCAGCCTGCAACCTGGGACAGATTTCTGACCTCCCAGGGTGAGGGCCTTTGCTCTCAGGAGGTCAGAAACAAAGCCTGCACAGGAAAAGGGTGTTCACCCACCCTCCCTCCCTCAGGATAGCCTACTGATTAGCACTCTTGGGTTGGTGAGCTTCAAAGAAGCTACCGCCTTTGAAATACAAATCTGGCTCCCCTCACAGCCAAGGAGGCAGACGCCGACCCCCCCTTTGTCCAGAGCCCTTTGGCGCCTGGACAGGCGGCAAACTAGTCAGGTAGGCGTACCCACCCCCAGGCTAGTACCCCCCCTAAGGTGGCCTAACCTGATGTGGGTAAGACTTTCAAGAAGTGGCCATCTTTGTGTTCGCACACTTAGGAACTCTGGGACAGGGTTTTGCCCACTTCCCCAGGAAGTGGTCATATAGGGGGCGTAGTGACCTCAAGAATCAGTAGCCCGTTGACTACCACACTACACTCCCCTAAATTCCGTATGTGGGGGAGCCCCTAGTACCAGGAAATCGGATCCTGCCGACCTGAAAGGTGAAGGACACGAAGAGTTGCATCCTGCAAGAACTAAAGACCCAGCAACTGGCCTGGCGCCAACCCTGCTAGTCTGCCTGCTGACAATTGCACCAAAAGACGACTTGTCCTGCAGCTGCGGAGTCCCCAAAGCCCGGGAGACCTGCCAGCACTTCACTCAGGAACCAAGACCTCCCGAGATGTAGTGGACCTGCCTTCCTGAAACCTGGAGGCATCCAAGACACATGTGAGGACTTCGTGACCGCAGAAACCAGCCGCTTGAAGAAACCACTGCACCCGTCGCTCCAAACCAGAGTTCAAGTGGGCCAACAGTGTCACCGTGGTCCCCCAGCCCTCCAGAGACCGAGCCCACCGTGGTGCCGCCTTAGTGAACTCTGACATCGCCTGCAGCCTCGGCGCACATGCATGCTCTACGGCAACTGCTTTCTGTAAGGAAAAACAGGCGCCTAAAAACACCTCTGCACCGGTCGTCCCTGGGCCGTGGAGAAGAGGACTAAACGTGTCCCTACGTCCCAGAGTATCGTGAGGCCTGAGCCCACTGTTGATTCAGCCAGACTGGCCTCCCAGTCCAAGCATGCAGCCCCTTTACGCAGATACTGATCCCCATTGAGTAACATTGGGCACCTGATGCTGTTTAACACCCGGCTACCCTAGTGCCACTGGTGGTGTTCTACCAGTGCAACCTTGGACCTTGCCCACCACTCACCTTAACTCCTGGAGATTGATCCCGTAAGTTGCTGTACATTGCCGCTTCTAAAAATTGCACCAAGTGTCGACTTTTTGAATTAAAAAGAATTTCTATTTAAAAACTTCCTTACCTGAACGAATTGCTTCTGGTGCCTAAACATATATAAAGATGCATGTTTATTTTTTATAAATGTGTGTGGATCTCCTCATTAAGTCGTGTCTCATTTATTGACCAGTGTGTGTATTTTCAGATGTCTTGCACTCCTCTAAGATAAGTCTAAGGCTACTCGACGACACTACCCCCTAGAAGAGCACTTTGGGATTGCCAGAGTAAGCCCCTGTCCACTTGTAAGCAGACTTTTTGCACGATATAGCTCATTTTGATACATCATATAAAGAGCCAGCTTCCTACATCCATCCAAGAAGCCAATTCAAATCTAAGTGTGAAACTGCACTCTATGCAGGTATAAAGAACTTTCTCACACAGACGAGATTCATTTTTGTTCTCGAAAAAAATAAATACTTATCAATACACCCTCAGGGGACTGATTTGCAGGCTGTTTTTTTCCTGTTTGAGAACCTGTAGACTGTAAGGCTACCTTCAGGTATAGTACACACACACACAAATGTAAAAAGGAACAAACTATTCGATAATAAAAAAACATGCTGCTTTACAAATAGTATTAAAAGTGAACTGGTCCAGTGAAATGCATGAAAAATACTAAAGAAATACCAACGTCATACTAAGACGAACATATATATCAACAGCTTTGGAACAGTTAAACTTAAATGAAAACGTAGCCATTTCTAAGATTCATATCAGCATATATTTCACATGCATACTAAATTAATTCTAACTCTACCTAGTTTTGGACTTGGGGTACAGGGTGGTAAAGAATTTGAACTTACTAAGCTGGATGAAAGGCGGAGCAGGTGATTGATTCCCAAACTGTCTGCTGTTTCATATCTGCTCCCTGCTTTAACAAATACTCCAATTTTTGATGCAGGAGAGTAATTTTCCACTGAGGCAATCACCAAACCGTTTGGCAATTTTGTGATCTGCATTGAATAAATATACAAACTGGTTAATATGCACATTTTACTTGATGTAGTCCTATTTTCAACCCTTGCAGTACAACCGGACAGTTAAAAATGCACTCCTCAACAATTCTTTAAGTGAGATTAACAAAGCGTTTACCGTATGCACAATAGAACACAAAACAACTGATCAAACTAGTGGTCCATGAAGTCTCTTGCAGCATATTCAAGCGTTCTGCGAGCAAATCAAACCAATCAAGCACCTGGAAGTGTTAGAATGGCAATTTACTTTTGACAACAAATGGAGATTTGTTACTGGCTCTGTACCACTTTAAAGTTCTGTCCACTTCAATTTCAAAAGTTGTGTAGCATCTGTGGCTGCCAAGAAGGTTAGGTATCTGAATTCAGAAAGTCTCTATTGGCAGAGGTGCCACTTGGAGTTTCTCACAGCGCACCTTTGCTTGACATACATTCACACCCTCAAAAGACAGGCACATCCACAAACTGTATCAGGCAATTGTGTTGCGGTATTCAGAAATTCATGTAGGAAGCTTTGCCTCTTGCCCTCAGGAAATGACGACACAAGCTTTCATTCCATCTTCATGTTTAATACTCAGGTACAGGGAGTTTGCATACTTTGTTACTAAGATGTACCCTTCTTCCCAGACAATATCGTGTACCCTGGTGGAATTCTCACAAAATGTGAAAATGGAATATAAAAAATTACGTGAGGCATTCCAAGTTGTTTAAACATGCTTATCCTGAAGATGGTTGTGCAAAGGAATTAATATAATACAAAATGAGTGCTTAAGAAACAACTCTTCACAGAACTGTGTACATTTATATGGAGAGTTGTGTTTATCATAAATGTATAAACTGTAGCCCATTTATTGGGGAGTGCTTCACTGCAGTGTCTATCATTTTATCCCTGTTCATTCCAAGAGGAATTATTCAGTTTCCTCTCCAAACCTTCAGACACTTTACTCCTTTCCACAAATATTTTGTGACTTGATACTCTAGTACAGGTAAGTAAAATAGCTTTCCAATTTTCACTAGTGCTCCGCTTTTTCCTTAAACCTGCTCACACTACTCAATACAGTATGATTTTAACTACGGTAGTCAACAGCGTCCATATGTGTGTCAGGTTACATTTTTGGGTACAGTGTGGTGAAATGTAGACTTTGCTAAAGAAAAACACAACAAAAGAACAAAGCACTTTGCTTGTGGGCCTCACCGTAAACAGGGTTAGGAACGGTGGGAATACTAGGAATAAAGAATTCATGTCGGACCCATATATCTGTCCTCAAGGCCTTTACTCCACCTGTGTACATCAGTCATCACTTACATAAATAAGGTGAACCAAGAGGATGTGAGAAAATACTATGCAGGAAAGGAGTATGGAAGTGATAAGTGGTGAGACTAGCATTGTAGAGGTTACGACAAGAAGTACGCAAGTTCCTTAAACATAGTTTGGCCACTTCTATTTCTAGCAAGTGGAAAGACCAAATGAAGAAAACTGTGAGTCTTCTTAGGTGCCAAATATTACATCTGATGCTAAAGGGTTTAACAAGGTAATGGTCATGATATAGTCTGCTAGCCTCATTTGTCATGGCGTCCACCAGATGTACAGGAACTAGGAGCTGTTTTGGCTTACCTCAAAAGTCAGTGAGTGGGCAGAACATGATTAACTGTGCCCCTATGCAGACACACCAAAAGCAGAGAAGCTGCCATTTTCTGAGTTCTTTCAAGATAGCTCATGGTTTATTCAAGGACCTTTCAGATTGGTTTGAAAATTTTCAGCCTAAGCGAAAATTTCCAGTAAGTCAATCAGCAAAACCAAACTGCAAGCAGCCTACTATTAGGAAAAGCTTAATACTAACTAAAAAACATCCACTATATTTAAGAATAATTGAAATTTGGAAATTCAACAATTGGTTACGAACTACTAAATACTGTGGAAAAAAAATAGCCATTTCTACTGACCTGAGGATCCTCAGGGTGAAGTCTTGCAGAAGCTGCTGCCTGATGCTGAGATGCAGCTTTGGCAGAATAAAGCCGCCTCTGTAACAATATGAATGGTAATCCCATTATTAGGGCTCATAACTCGAGAATCACTTATGCACTTGGGAAACATCTGGATCATTTTGATTGCATCTGTTTGGCACAAAGTTGCATTTCTGCTGGAAAACAGGGGATAGCAAGCAGTACAAAAAGTCCAGATATAGGTTGGAACAAAGTACTTGAAGGGTAGACAGGACAAATGTTACGGTATGTGTCATGCTGCAGTTTACAGTTTTACAATCATTGAAAACAATATTTAGGGGAAAAACATTGCCAGAGATGTTGACCACGTTAGAGTGTTTGAGATAGCCATCTTACTGACAGCAGAAACATTTCTTGAATTTTGTCTACATTTAAATACATTTTTATTCAGATTTACAAACCAACATCACATAGCAATTATAACGCCATCCTTGTCCTTCCTCACCTAAACACTTTTGCATTTATATCCCATCACATACCCTATGTACACATTTCAGCTCATTTTTACTTTAACATATTAATAAAACAAATTGAGGTGCGGGAATAAATTGCTACTATTATTTCATCAAAATGATTACTTCAATTAATCACTGGTCGAAATCTAAATTTCATACATTGTTTATTTAACACATATAATAGTATTCTCCAACGTTTTCGCACTAGGAATGCAACACTGAATAGTGTTTATAAAACATTCAGAACTAACATTTATACATAATCAATTCAAAACATTACAAAAGAACCATACAAAATAAAAACTCTTCTTCTTCCAATACATCTAGAAATAAAGGGCTGTACTTGCAATTTTCTGCACAATCGCAGTGACAGATAGTCTCTTTTGTCTGTACACGTATGCGAAGTAGCAATTCCTCTCTTCGGTATTTACTAATGTGTACAGGTTACTTAATACACAGATGTTATACTTCAAGAGACTTCTTTAGCAGAGTGTCGACGCGTTTCGGCCTTCAACTTTTTTAGGCCTCTTCAGGACAAATTAAAGAAGAAACACATTGGAGAGCACAAGCAAACTGAGTAGCCTGAGCAGCCAATGGCCACTATTCCGGAGCCTCGAAGGATCGATATAAGTATCCCTTACTTCTAATGGGATTCCTAGTCGCAGAGGGAGCTGGACATGCACATAGTGAGACACAACCTAGCGGGTTCTAACTGGAAGCCTCATCGTAGAGGAGGTGATAATTAAATCCCTTCTGGCGCCGGCAGCACCTGTGTCCGGCGTACTCCAACTCGATGCCTCGCCGGTAGATAGAGTGACTAGCTTCCTTCTGGCAACGCGAGCAAGGTGACGGCTTGGAAGTCCGTCACCCGTATACGGCGTGCTCCAACTGGATGCCTCGCCGGTTGGGGAAAGTCGCTTAATCCCTGCAGGCACCACGAGCAAAGCAATGGCTAAAAAGTCAGTCACCCGTGTAAGGTGTTTTTACTTCGCCTCTAGATCCCGATTCGTGATGGCAGCGTAGTTTGTACTTTTATGTATCACAGATGCTCACTCTGAAACTCCTTGAACTCTTGCTGGCTTTGAAAGAACAGTCAAGCTTAGACTCAGCCTATATTCGTAGCACATGTAACCTTTTAAGGCAATGACGTTTTTTAGAGCGTTCAGGAAGCAGTAGCTATTAGCAACTGACTATTTAGCTAGACTACTATTCCTTTCCCTGAGCACTCTTCACCACATCCTTCCCAGTCGCAACATCACTGGGAAATTGTTAACCTCCATTGTGCGAATATGGACTGTTTTGCTGACAGTAGCTGGCAACTTTCCCTTTTCTATTGTACAGTGGGTATTTACCTCAGACAGGCTGCCAAACAGAATAATTTCATGACTTTCCTCTATGCAGGGACCCCATTACTTTTCCAAACACTTGCTTTGGCTCCATTTTAAATCTTTCATGGTTGCATCTCCCGCACAGAAAGACAGAGCTGCAATCATGTGGTGTCCTGGCATTTGTGTGCATCTGGAGAGCCAGACTGTACCAAGTCCTGAAGCTAGTGCCAGGTCAACAGAATGATTGATTGTAAACAGAAGAAGCACCAAGCACTTACACTAACTCCAAATGCAGTCCATTACTTGCTCCTGAAAGCGTGGTCCTCTCATTTGCACTTGTGCTGTGTTAGTATTTATCAAGAGACTTCTAGATAAGGGTACCCATTAACAAAGAATTCGTTTTGTACAGAATGTGGTCCACAGCTTTGTAGTTTCACAGAACAGTAACCAGGGTTGCCCACCTTCAGACCACTCCATATATTTGTCCTTTATGGTTGAAAAGCTGAGGCAGCAGTGCTGGGATTGGGATTTGTAGTGGGGGAACAGTAGGTCACATATTGGATAACAGTGCTTTAACATTCTGAGTTATCTTAGTGCCTAGTAATGGGGTGTGTCTGAAAATGCTTATGACTAAGGAACTCGATTTAGGCTTATTGACATTCCCATTCTATAAACGCCCCTCCAGTCACTCTCTCCATACTCTGGCCATGCAATTCCTGTCCAGCCCAAGAAGATGCCAAGTGGGGCAGCAGCCTTCAGATTTCCCCACAGGAAAGCAATAAGAGGGTCCTGGCTTCTCGGGTCTCATTCTGCTGGTTGGAGGTTTGCTCTCCTTTCCACCTCACATTCTCCATAAATGCCAAAGACATTTGTGAGCTAACAAAGCCTCCTTTTCCTACTTTCAGAGGAGAGCAAAATAGCAACAACAGTTCAATACAGAAGTTCAAGTGGAACCACTAGGACGCCTGAATCCAAAGCGGGGCTCAGGACTAGTGGAACAGATATAGCAGTGCAGTGGACAGGTCCTTACACTTTTCAAATAGAGACTGAGCTGAGGTAGACCTGAAATTAGTCTGATCCTCTTGTAGACGATTCTGGAAAAGGGGATTCTAGTGCCAGTCAAAACAGTTTTCAGTGACTGCATAACCACACATACAAAGTAGTAGAGATTTTATGTCCTGAAGGGGGTGAAAGATTCCTTCACCACATCCATATGAGGCAAGCAGCAGAGGATCAGTGGGTCAGAAGATGGCTCCAGTCGATCAGTTTCCCACAAGGGTATCAACAACTGTGTTTGAGGAGGTGTCATAGAAGTAACAACTCTCCTTATGGAGTAAAATAGCATAATTTGTGGTAGCAGGTCTTCTGTCAAACATGGAGCAGGGTGCCACGTTTTAAATTTGCATCAGAACAAATCAGAATTTTATATGAAGATTTGTGCATAAGAATTGCTGTGCGAACCAGACCCATCAGAAGACTTTGGGTATTTAACAGAGTTATACCGTCTTACTTTAAGCATGAGCAAAAAACCTCAACAAGTCTGAACTTTCTTGCAGAATAAACACGTTTTAACTGTACATATCAAAAGCTTTCTAATTTTCCCGTTCTCTCTCTACTGCCTGGTTTCACTCAGCCATGGTCCCACAGATTTCCAAAACTAAGATTTCTTTAATACGGACACGTACATAGACTGTCTAAAGTCTGATCTTTGCATTTATTTACGGTTAGCATTTTTTCAATAGTGTAAGAATTACCTTAAGGCATTACAGTGATCTGCAATTAAAAGGACTGGTTATAAATGAAACCGTAAATAAACAAGCAAGCATCTTGAGAGAAGCAGAGATTTTACCTAGGTCCAGAGTCTGGGCACCGGGAGGATCTACCTGACACACCCCCCCACACACACACACACACACACCAGTCTCAGTCAGAGGTTTGTCTACAGGACCACCAGAGGATTTTAAGCCATCAATAACCACACAAATACAGTGGAGGAAGTTATGTGAGTCAATCCAGGATTGTACTAGGATGTTTGACTGTATAGCTTTTTAGATTAAGCTGGATGTATCTTAATACACATGCTTCCAGGAGGACACTTAAACATGCCTCACAAGAAGGGAAACTGATGAGACTTCCTCACAGGCAGAGAGAATTAAAATTGCTAAGTGTGTCCATGATCTAGTCTTGATAGCTATGGATCACAACAAAAACCCAACCTCACATTGGTTGCATTGTCAGACTATGGAATAATTCGACATGGAATAAGCAATACTATTAGAAAATGGATACATCTGGACTGTATGTGTTCTACTTTCATATGTTCACATGTGAAAAAATTTGTTTTTTACTGTATTAAACCAAGCAACAGATTTGCAACCAAAAATATATTTAAGAGAATTCTACAGTATTGACACCACCACAGTGCAGCATCTGCGACCAAGGCAATAAATGTGCAACAATCTGAATTTAAAAATGCATTATATACAACCATTGGAGATGTGATGAGTGACAGACCTAAAATCATTCCAGGAGATGCAGAATGAATACCAATTGCACCATAGCCAATTTTGTTACTTGCAGTTCCACAACACTTTCTCCTAGCCTTTCCAGAATTTAATCAATTTCAAGGTAAGCTTCTCCTGGGAGATGTGGGCACCCACAAAATAGTGAAGATCTCAGTCCCTGGTTACAAACAGTTCAAATACACTGCTACACTCAGATTGGCTTGGGAGGCAGATATTGACACTTCAAGATGACTGGACAGAGGCATTGGGAGCGCTTCGAGAGGCGGCGATTTCAGCCCGCCTCCTGCTGATCCAACTAAAATACCGCCATAGAGCTTCCTACACATGCCATCGCTTGCGGCTCATGAAGGTGATAGATTCCCTGATGTGCCTGCGCTGCAAGGCGGATGAAGGTACTTTTATACATACAATATAGAGCTGAGTGGCGCTGGAAGGTTTTTGGCGGGGTGACATCGTGCCTGGGGGAGGTCCTCTCTTAGAAAATTCCACTGGACCCAAAGTTGATTCGCCTCCACAGCATGGAAGGCTTAGGAGGGAATAGATGCAAACTACTACTTGTTGTTTCTGGGTCGTACCCTGGCGAAAAGAGATACAACTAAGACATGGAAAGCTGATGGGCCTCCATCCCTTGGGTGTGGAAAAAGGGTACAGATCACTGTATGGGGCTAGAAGTTGCAGTGTTTTAGAAAAAAGGGGATCCCCTGCATGAAAATGGCTTGCCAAGAGCAGGGAGAAAGGACTATAATTTAGAAAAACTCTCTCAAGCAAGAACTATTACATTTAAAGGACAGGCATGTATACAACTATGCATAGCTTAAACCAAGAAATACATAAATGATAAATTCAGTACAAATGTATACAGAAACCAATGTATTTTTTATTCAAAATAGCAGAAAATATTTGATATACAGTAATCAAGAAGCTAAAATATCTTTAAAAGACTATTCATGCAGCTGTTCAAAAATCTTCTTTTGAGTCAATTCTAGTATAATTTCATATTAAGGGCATACAAAAAGACAACTTGCCATACATACCATCAGCTGGACATATTCTCAAATGGTCATAATACCAATTCAATAATAATGGTCAACAGATAATAACAATGTAACGGATCATATTGTGGAGGGCTTGAAGATGCATTTACTACGCGTGTTTCTGCGAAATGCCTTCATCAGGAAGCCATCACATTAATATCTATGGAAAGAACAAAAATTGGGGACAGTCTGCATATGCGATATGCCCGTCAAAGGTTAAGGTTTACATCTAACCAATGAGGATAAAATTGAAACTAAAAGTCAATCCAGTTAGTGTGCTTACCAAATAGTTCACCACCACAATAAACATGTTCTATAACCAAAAATCATAATGTGTGAATAAAAGGAAATAAGGACCAACCATTATTGCCCAGTGCATAGATAGGGTGTATCATTCAGAGGTGTTTATTGTAAATTAATCGTGCCAACCTTTACACCAAGGTTGCGTGTTACATAGGTAAGAATAGATCAAATACCCTTAGGTAAAAAAGGGGCAATACCTTTCTGTAAGTGTAGAAGTTGTACTTTGTGGCCCGATGCCTCTTACTGACAAACTACGGGCACAACATGGAAATGGATGAAGGTAAGTCCAACGTAGCAACAAATGGTAAAAGATGTCAAGAGGCTCACTGTAAAACAATTTGATGGAGAGAAGAATAATTGCTAAGTGATTGCAGCATATGATGCAGAGCCACTACGCTCTACCTCTTATTGAGGTTTATTTCTAGATTGTCTAGAATGTTTGGGGTAGCTCTCTGTTCAATATCTTACCACAAGATAGTTATCTGTTCGCTGAGTGTTGGAACAATACCAGAGGGGAGAAGCTCAATGCTGGGTGGGCAATTCCTGTAGTAATATAATTTTTTAAATAATTTTATACAGTGTTGTATAGGCTCAAGGGATAAATATAGATAATTGTGTATGCTATGCGCAATGCATACTGAGATACTCCACTAGCTTGTTTGATGCGGAAAAACTTAGTTAATTGGGCCACGATATTAAGAGAAAAACATTGTGTGCCCCTGGAAAACGATTTTAAACGAATCATTGATTCAGGAAATTTCTTAAAAGTAGGTGTGACTTCAATATGCACTTTTAAAAAAACTCTATAAATCGATGTACTCAGGTTTACATATATAATGCGGTGATCCATCATACGGACCGGTTACGGATATAAACACTGCCTGTATCTCTTATACTACATTTATTATTTGCATGGCTTACCGCACGTTTCTTTTTAGTTCGAAAGGACACACAATGCAGGGTCCAAGGGTACGGTGATGCTGGGTCCTAATGGGGAGAGTTAAAGGCTACTTAATTAAAAGTAGAATGAATAAATGAGTATCAGCGGTAGAGCGTGTTCCAATATGAAATCCATAATACTTACTCGTTTGTTCCTAAAGTGAGGACAGGAACTATATGGGGGCATGAGCCCTCCAGATGCCGCAGAACCAGGTGTCAATGAATGGCCGTAAGCTGCATGGTAGAAAATGAATAAACCGATATACCCGTTATCTGCGTGTGCAGTGAGCTAATACCATAGGTTGTTTACCGAGCTTACTGATAGAAGAAATGGATCCGATGTCATCCCTGCTGATAATCCGATTGTGTGCACATAGCGAGGCCTGACGCAGTGCCTAAAGTAACCACGCTGGGGCCGTGACCCGGAAATAGAGGACTAGGTAAAAATGATCTAAAACATGCCCGCCATCTTGGAGAAGGCGCCGTTTAATAGAAGGTTTGAGAAAAAGAAATGTAGAATATTATACAAAGGTACGGCAGAATAAAGATATGGAAAAAACCATTGTGGATATATTGTAAATGGTCTGTGCCATATCAATAAGAATTGAAAAAGGAAAGGAAAAAAAGGATAAGAAATTATAATAAATGACTGGGAACTACAGATCACGATCCCCAGAATAGACCTAATCACATACATGTAAAATGGCAACACTCTATACTCTCTAAAGGCCTCTAATTTGTACCTCACACTGGCATTAACACCTTTGAGCTTTTTACAGATCTCATGGCATTCTTCAGAAAAGTCGGTCTTAAAGTATTCTTTTCAGAACAACAAGCCACCCCAGTAACCAATAACAGATCAGGCATTGCTCCTACATCAAACTTCACACCAACTTTAGATCAGGCAGAACCTGAGGTTACCATCTTGAAACAGGTAGTATATAAAAAAAAACTCCTCGCAGCCAACAATTACATTCCAAAAACACCTTTTAATCTTGTTCGCCATGAATTTGCTGCAATTTGAGTTGAAACAGACTACTAATATCACAATTAAGAATTGTGATAAAGGTGGCGGCATTGTAGTATTAGATACGAATAACTATGTATCGAAAATGATGGAACTTCTACAAGATACCACCTATTACATGCCACTCACTACTGATCCTACCACCAAAGTCAAAATTAAAATTGAACGCCTAACAGCTAGACCTTTTCACAAGGAGTACATCTGTGAGAAAGAACATGCCTATTTGAATACTAAATACCCCAAGATGGCGAGCATATACGGAGTACCAAAAATCCACAAGAACCAAGACGATACTCCTTATTGACCAATAGTCACCACTATAGGGTCGATTACGGAGCCACTTTCCAAATATATAGAAACGATTTTAAGACCTTATGTATCCCAAATTCCATCCCATGTACAAGACACCAGACATTTCATCAATATTGTTAAAGGACATCGATTTAATCCATCCTCAGACCTCATGGTCACTCTCGACATAGAGACCCTTTATGGTAATATAACACAACAAGGTGCCGTAGACGCTGTACTCTGGTTCATTAACATCTTCCATATTGAGTGTGCAGCCACCTTCATCTTTGATTATCTTAAAATAGTGCAGGAAGAAAATACCTTTGAATTTAACAGCAATTTATACAAGCAAATAAAAGGTGTACGCATGGGGGCATCATGTGCTCCAACTATAGCCAATATCTTTACGGCCACATTTGAGAACCCATACATCTATAATGAAGTGGCCCCTTTTTCAGACTCAAACACAAGATGGTCCTGCTATATTGATGATATTTTTTTCATATGGACTAGTCTCCCCGAGATTTTACCTGAATTTTTAGCTTGGCTCAATCTCTGTGACCTAAATATGCATTTCACATCTCGCTCCAGCAATGTCCAGGTGGAATTTCTAGACAATCATCAAACACACAGCTCGCCAACTTGAGGTTGATCTGTATATAAAGCCTACAGCCCGCAATACTCTTGTACATTTTGATAGCTTTCACCGAACCACACAGAAGAAGAGCATGCCTTTTGGGCAATTCCTTAGGCTACGCCGGAATTGCACCAGCTTGGAGGATTACGACGCAAGAGCGGTGGAGATGAAACAGAAATTTATCCTCAGAGGCTACCCCAAGAAACTAGTCCGAGATTCATATAAAAGGGCACGCTTTTATGACCGTCAACATCTACTGACAAATATTAGACCCAAAGAGACACCTAAATTAGTATTTGTAACCCGACATTCTATTTTGAATGAAAAGATATGCCAAATTGTGTGTTCAAATTGGCATATCCTCAATGCTAAAAAGAACAGACTCAACGAATCCCCAGACCCATGTTTGCGCATTGACGCAATAAAAACTTGAAAGATCATGTGGTAAGATCCAGAATGCCATCCAGTAAAGGATTTATCCAAAAGACCATTGATGGCAACAACCCTGTGGTTGGAAACTTTAAATGCACCACATGCAAAGCATGTGACTCGGCGTTAGAAACAGACAATATGTGTTTCAATGGATAGAAAATCAATCTAAATGTCTTTACTAACTGTAAAACTAAAGACATAATATATCTCCTTTTCTGTTCTTGTAACAGAGGCTATGTGGGAGAAACATCACGTTCCCTTGGCACTAAACTTACCAAACACAGATCAGCCATGCGCACAAAGAAATCTTCAGACCCCCCTTGTCCAACATTACGTGGACCACAACCACACACCAGATGACATTCACTGGATAATCCTAGAGAAAATTCAAGCATGCCCAGGTATAGATCCAGAAGCCATTTGCAGACTTAGGGAGGTCTTTTGGATTTTTAGCTTGAACACGTACACACAGGGCCTCAATCATGAAATCCCGTGGGATCAAGCAATTCGGTTCAACTATTAGACACTTTACTAACTTGGGTTGCACCCACGTTTGGGTCCACATCTAAACTGCCCCGACGTCAGAACTTACTGTATTTGGTGCTGACAAAGAGTAACACTCAGTGCACTCCTTCGCCATACTACAGAGAATCCGTCCACATTTCTGTGGATTTTTCTGTATATAATATTCTAACATCTGATCGGATAGCTAATCATCATGCTAATGTTGCATTTCTTAAGATTATCCCATTATGTAGAAATTGGTTATCTTAATCATTTCTGCAAATTTGGCACTCAAGTAGTTCTCCATTTTGTGACTGTGCTCTTTAATCTACAGCACTACCAGGATGCCTTTATGTAAATACAGAGTTTTGTCATTTTACATGTATGTGAAAAGGTCTATTCTGGGGATCGTTATCTGTCGTTCCTAGTCATTTAATCTAATTTCTTATCCTTTTTTCTCTCCTTTTTTAATTCTTATTTATATGGCACAAACCATTTACAATATAGCCACAATGGTTTTTTCCATATCTTTATTCTGCCGTACCTTTGTATAATAATATTCAACACTTCTTTTCCCAAACCTTCTGTTAAGCGGTGCCTTCTCTAAGATGGCGGACATGTTTTAGATCATTTTTACCTAGTCATCTATATCCGGGTCACGGCCCCAGCATGGTTACTTTAGGCGCCGCGTCAGGCCTCGCTATGTGCACACAATCTGATTATCAGCAGGGTTGACATCGGATTCATTCCTTTTATCAGTAAGCTCGATAAACGACTTATAGGTATTAGGTCACTGCACACACAGATAGCAGTTAAATCTGTTTATTCATTTTCTACCATGCAGCTTACTGCCATTTTTTGACGCCCGGTTCTGCTGCATCTGGAGGGCTCATGCCCCCATATAGTTCCTGTCCTCACTTTAGGAACAAATGAGTAAGTGTTTTGGATTTCATATTAGAATTTGCTCTACCGCTGGTACTCATTTATTCATTCGACTTTTAAAGGCTACTTAATTAACTCTCCCAATTAGGACCCCGCATCACCGTACCCTTGGACCCTGCAATGTGTGTCCTTTCGAACTAAAAAGAAAGGCGCAGTAAGCCATGCAGATATTCAAATGTAGTATAAGAGATACAGGCAGTGTTTATATCCGTAACCGGTCCGTATGATGGATCACAGCATTATATATGTAAACCTGAGTACAACGATTTATCGCGGTTTTTTGTGTGTGTTTTTTTAAAGTGTGTATTGAAGACACACCGACCTTAAGAAATTTCCTGAATCAATGATGCATTTAAAATCGTTTTCCAGTGACACGATATTATTCTCTAATATCTTGGCCCTATTAACTATGTTCTTTCCGCATCAAACAAGCTAGTGGAGCATCTCAGTATGCAATGTGCATAGCATACACAACTATCTATATTTATCCCTTGGGTCTATACAACACTGTATAAAATTATTTAAAAAATTATATTGCTACAGGAATCGCCCACCCAGCATTGAGCTTCTCCCCTCTGGTATTGTTCCAACACTCAGCGAGCATATAACTATCTTGCGGTAAGATATTGAACAAAGAGCTACCCCAAACATTCTGGACAAACTAGAAATAAACCTCAATAATAGGTAGAGCTTAGTGGCTCTGCATCATATGCTGCAGTCACTTAGCAATTATTCTTCTTCTCTCCATCGAATTTTTTAACAGTGAGCCTCTTGACATCTTTTACCATTTGTTGCTACGTTGGACTTACCTTCATCCATTTCATGTTGTGTCCATAGTTTGTCAGTAAGAGCCTTCAGGCCACAAAGTACAACTTCTACACTTACAGAAAGGTATTCCCCCTTTTTTACCCAAGGTTATTTGATCTATTTCTTAACTACATAAAAGCATGTCAAGGGTCTATCGTAATCTTGGTGTGCAGGTTGGCACAATTAATTTATAATAAACACCTCTGAATGATACACTTCGCTATTTATGCACTGGGCAATAATAGTGTCCCCTTCTTATTTCCTTTTATTCACACATTATGACTTTTGGGTATAGAACACGCTTATTGTGGTGGTGAACTATTTGGTAAGCACACTACTAACTGGTTTGAATTTTAGTTTCAATTTTATCCTCCTTGATTAGATGTAAACTTTATCATCCTTTGACGGGCATATTGCATATGCAGACTATCCCCTATTTTTGTCCTGTCCACAGATATTAATGTGATGGCTTCCTGATGAAGGCATTTCGCCGAAACGCGCTTAGTAACTACATCTTCAAGCCCTTCACAATATGATCCGTTACCTTGTTATCATCTATTGACTATTATTATTGAATTGGTATTATCATGACCATTTGAGAATATGTCCAGCTGATTGTATGTATACAAAGTTGTCTTTTTGTATGTCCTTAATATGAAATTATACTAGAGTTGACTCAAAAGACGATTTCTGAACAGCTGCATGGATAGTCTTTTAAAGATATTTTAGCCTCTTTATTACTGTATATCAAATAAATATTTTCTGCTATTTTGAACATAAAATAAATTGGTTTCTGCATACATTTGTACTGAATGTATCATTTATGTATTTCTTGGTTTAAGCTATGCATAGTTATATACATGCCTGTCATTTAAATGTAACAGTTCTTGCTCAAGACATTTTTAATAAGTTAGAAATTGCAGTGTACCAGGCGAGAGGTGCCCTTAAAAACACCCTAAAATCTGGCAGAGGTGGGACGATTACAGTGGAATTGTTCTGGATCGTGTTCGCTCGGCTGATACCCTTCTCGAAGATGATGTTCGGGGTTACGGAGCCGCAAGACTAACGAGTGAGGCATGTGACTAGCACTTATTCTGTAGCGAGAGCTGCATGTTATCATATGGTGCTTGGGTGGGATGGGCGGGTGTCACTGTGCAAGTTATGTTGTTGTTTGCGCTTGGGTGTACTCATTTCAACATCCTGTATGTACCTTGCGGCCTGTGTGGCCAAACATCTTTCTTAAAACCCAATAAAATCAGTTAAAAAAACAAAAACTCACATGCATTATATAGACGGGCAGATATCTCAGAAGACACCTAGTCCAGATAGCTTTCCTTGAGAGACACCTTACAGTGGAGGAAGAGAGTAAGCTGAGGAGGAAGTAGAGGGGGCAATTGTTTTTAGCAACTTTTTCTGCCTAAGCCAGACGGGTCTTGATCTGGATGTCCCCAGGAGAGCGGTCAAGAAAGACTCTTAAGGCAGATAGGTCAAAAACCCCATTGAGAGTCAGGCAGAGGTAGGATGAAGATCTACCTGAGCCGACCTCCGGCCAGGAGTGGGAGACAACATGCTCATTCATGCAGGTCATAAAAGTAATACAAGGTTTAAACTCATTTCAGAGAGACTTCACAAAACATACTCAGATTAATTACCGGCTTGTACAAGATGCACAGAGAACAATGCTACATTCAAACACATGACATGGGGTCCTGTGCAGAGCTACTAAGAGAAATAGTGACAAATCTGACAGGCATCCTCCCTCAAAATGGAGACCACGAAGAGGCATTGGTTGTTGGACCTTAAACGGAAACCAAAAAGGGAAAACTGCAGTATAAATTTGCTTCCCTGTGTCTCCTGCTAGGCAAACACAGACTAGCTATAAAATGCATGTCTTCAAGGGTCCCCACTTATACAGCTTGGCTAAGGGGCATGTGGAGTGGGCTTCGGCAAAGTAAAGATGCAGGAGAGGTGTGTATGGATGACAAAGTTGCAAAGGACTTACCTCTATGAGGAGGAATGCTTAACATGTTCTCTGACTCGGGTGATGTGCACTGAGGTGCGGACGGTTCACAGCAGAGGGGTCCAGACAGGGGTAATGTAAATTGGGGCGAAGGGGGCAAAGTGACCAACATGACCGGGGAATGAGAGAGGGTCTTGGATGTTACAGAATATGGGAGGTCTGAAAAATGCTACATTGGAAAAAAAAAAAAAAAACACATTAGTGTGGCCTTAAGTGTACTGTTAAAAACTTTGCTGATGTGTGTGATCTGAGAGGGGGGAGGGGGGGGGGGGGGTTGAAAGGTTCCTACAATAATCTAATTCTGCTGATTGTGTGCCGCCTTGTGCCTTGGAAGGGGTATGTTACTGTTTTCAGTCTTGTTGATATTGGGCTATATGCATCGCATATTGCGTCAAATGTAAAAGAAAATCTAATAAAAAGATTTAGAGAAAAAACATGCTTTGTATAAAAAGTTAGGTTAACATAAACACCAGTTCATCACAAATTCAGAAAACGTTCTAGGGAAAAGGTTTGGGCTTTAAACATTTAAGTACCTTGTTGCTTCAAACTATTTCATGTTTACCCCAATTTTGTTCAGGTTTACAAAAAGGGTTGGCAGATTCTAGGAGGAAAAGTGGCAGGATATGAAAATTGTTTGAGTTCAGGAACGATTTCAAACTCAAGATCCTGATTGCTGCACCATGACAAGTAGCTATATAGCTTGAGCTGGTATGCAGGCTCCAAAAACACATTCTTTGCAAGTCATGACAGAGTTCTTAGAATAATTACTCCGTGCCAAAAGCAACCAAAATTAATTTTAAAAAAAAAGGTACAACACTTCACCTCCCCAAGTTGTATTTGCTGTCCCAGCTACAGCTTTGAACTAAGAAATGCTACACGGCCACTGGTGCAATGACTCGTGTAACAGTTCTGCAGCAAGTTCTTGCATAAAGATGACCAACAATAACTTCTACCGGCTGGTAATCTCCTACATCATAATACAGAAAATAGTTCTTCTATCCCAAGCGGCCATAGTGGGGAAGCTTGCTAATCCTCCAGGCGCCACCGCTTGCTGCTCCACTCCATCTACAGGTCGAAGCATCACATGCTGGTAAACCTAGTTCAGGCCCATCATATCTTATAAAGGATTTAATTATTTCAGTCTCATTCCATTTGGGTCATTTTCCACCTCAGCCTGGAGATCAGAAAAGAAAAGGTACCAAGAGCTCCTACCACCGTAGTCACAGGCACACGATCAGTTGAAACATCACCAACAGTTATGCAATCAAGTGACAGAGATCTAGCAACACAGGGTGAAAATCCATATATTGATCTGGACTGTGGCTCACAGGTAATTAAATAACATTTAATATGCCCAACCTCCAAACCATTGCCACCCACTACAAAACACTTAACCGTGGCAACCCCCTTTCAGGCAAGAGTACCTCACTCAAGTCAAGGTCAATCATGACAGGAGTCAAAAATACTTAAATATGAGGCTAAATGCAGACTGGAGAATCATATAATCCAACACTGCAGTCCTGACAAAGCCAATAAAGGGAGGTCATTTTTAACCATCCTTCCCTGACTCTACAATACCCTTTTTTCTAGCTCCTGGACCTTGTGGATGAGAAACAAATCTGGCCAAAGTTTCTTTCATGTAATCCATCAGGGTTGCGAGTGATTGCAAGGCTTCCACCAATGGAAGTAGCAAATGGCTGGTGATGCTCCAGCACTGCAGTTGCAAGCACAAGAATGCAATGTTTAGTTTAATGTGAAGATAACCTGCAAGTGCATGACGGCAAACAGTACCCCTGCAGAGCATGTATGAGAGACTGGAGTACTTAGAAAGTTCAGGTGCTTTTCTAAAGTGCAAACTGTTAAGTGTTGAGAAATAAAAAGTTTCAGCCACATGGTCATTTTTAGGAGCCTAGACATACATATGGCGTGAACCCTGTAACTCTGTGCAAATTGGGAATAAGTCAATGCTATAAAGTGCAAATTTGTTCTTAACTAGGGATAGAGAAAATAAAATTACTCACTGCCCTCAAAAATCATTAATGTAGTAAGACTGGTCCCAATTGTTTAAATAATACCTTTGGTATTTGCCTTTCCCTATAGAAGACTCAGAATAGATTGTGTTAACTGCTCATTGTACTTTAATAGTTTTTAAATTTACCAAATAAGTTTCAATACATTCTTGGTTTCTTTCTGACAAGCCAAAAAAATTAGAGAGTCCTTGATATTCCCGAACACAAAACACAGTCAATGCAAGTGCATATTAATTGTTACCTGGAGCCTCATTTCCAACATGGAGAATGAACCTTTACTATGCCCCATTAGAAATTGCTCATATTACACTAATTTCTCTTTTTTACAGTAGCCACTATTTTACAGACCCGTTTCCACTTATGACAGCCGGGCCTACTTTGGATAAAAAGCATACACACAAAAATACATCTCAGTCTCAAATGTCACACCAGGCCTCTGCAACCTATGTTGTCATCTAATTGCCACAGTTTGAATATACAGCCACTAATTAAGCTGAGTGATCTACCTGGGTGTGGCTTAAAAAGGAATTTCTGGTAACAGGAGCTCAAACTGACAAGCATTTGCAATGCAATAGGTCTCGCAATTACGAGATTTTGAGCTATTGGCATTGTCAATGACAACGTCTTTTATTAATGGGTTTTAAAAAACCTGCAATAATAAAAGGCATTGTCATTTACAATACCAATAGGTCAAAGTTTCTAAAATTAAAGACCTATTTCATTGCAAATGCTTGTTGTTTACAAGCGCTGAAATGCTGCGCTTTCACGTTAGAGGGCACGCCCCTTTCTGTAGACGAGCCGTATCTAAAGAAAGGTCTGCGGCCGCTATTAAAGTGAAAGCGCGGTATTGGGCACTTTTACCAAAAAAAGCATTTGTCTGTCAAGTTGACAAACAAATGCTTTTTTGGTAAAAGCGCCCCATGAAAGCGTGCATGGCGCGTTGAATGTGGCAGGAAAGCATGTTGTGCCTGCAGTAGGAGAAACTCATTAAAGAAAATAGTGCTTTCAGACTAAATAAGACATACCGTGTAACAGCCGAAGTAAAAGGGCCAGTCATCATGGGAGGTTACAAAGGAAGACAAGGCGGCACTAAGGAGGGACTAAGAACCCTTTCAATGAATCAGAAGCCAGCATTTACAAAGGACAATGACACAAGCCAATTACAAATATGGGCGGGGCTTCAAGTCCATACTCCAATACAGCATGCCTCGCAGAGCAGTGGATGCGCTGCTCAGGCTCGACCTAAAAAGTGGCTTTTACCATTTAAAATTAATCGGAGTCTAAGAGCCAGAGGAGGCTTTTGGTCAGAAAATTGTAGGACTCCAAACGGGGACATACTTGTTAATTTGTGACTGCAAATAGGTTGGCGCATTGCAAGGTCAGGCGAGCTATCCTGAACTGCTTCCTCCTCCCAAGTAGGATCAAGTGAAGAACTCCTCATTCCAAAGACACATAGCCCTTTTCCCCAAAGATGGAAACAAGCCTTGTGGTTGTATTTTGAGTGATCAAGCAGTTTCGGCAGCCTGCCAAAAAGGCACCCAAGTATTCGAGATTTTAACAAACTAAGGCTCCAAGCACAATGACTCCATCGCTGGCTAACAGAATAAGCATTACATGCTTTAGTAAGGGTGGTTCCCAAAAACATTTGTGGAGACGTTGGTGGCTTGGTACCAATGATATAAGAGCCTCCAACAGGTCTTCCCGGGACAAGGTCAGCAGGAGGTCAACATTACCTTGTTTTTTTAGTGCTCCAGAGATGGGTTGTGATACTTAACCTGCCACTACTTCTCTGGCACCCTCAGACCATCTGAGCAGGTCCAATTGCAGGGGAATTTGAATGGGCAAGCACCACAGGCAAACCTGAAGGCTACTCCAGCTGGCATGACAACAAAGATTACTCTTTTCCTCCACACCAGGCTGCTGGTATAGTTGGGTTCTGGACACAGACATAAGTGTCAACACTGGCAACCCCGTGACCACACAGCTGCAATAGTGCTGGGGCAATGGGGAGAACTGTGTTGTGTGTGGAGGTCTGTGGTCAGAAAGCTCCTCCTTCCTGCGTCTGTGTTTGGTGAGGCGGAGGAAGGAGGAACTTTCTAAACATCTGAGCAATTCACAATAAGTGGAGCCAAGGCAGGTCTAATGTGGCATCCACAGAAATGGGCGAGCAGAGGATTTCGTTGGAGGACACGGCTCCTCAATTTCCTCTAGTCAGTGAGTGACCTGCAACCATTAGGTACAGAAATACAAGGATGTGCTGGTCATCCCAGTTTCTGCAAGGCTGACACTTGGGTCCTTTGCAAACGGCCTGTTGTGCATTCTTGCCACATATATTTGTGGGAGTCAAGGAATAATTTTTTTTAGTTGCTCTGTAGTGTGCACTACAAGACAAAAGGGGGTGCCAAAGATGAACCAAGGGTCACATGGGTAGCAAGTGCTCTTCTGTGCTCTATCAAAGCTTTACACAAAGGCCTGGCTGAGAGGCCAAATTCGACTGAAAATGCAGTGGAAGCTATGGAGTGAAGCTTGAAAGATTGTCAAAAAGGTTTACAGTCGTGGAGCAAGAACATGAAAAAGCTGCATACAAGCTTCCGTTCTCCGAGTACTGGCCAAAGGAGAAATGCAAGATCTACTGTCGTTTAAGACCAGCGCAATAAAGGGAATCACGCTGCTGGATGCTACACTTGAGACTCAACATGACAGATGGTGTTTCGTATATTCTGGCCACCACAGAAGCCCCATGCTAACACCACTGCAGATGAAGGCACTTTAACAGTCATATTGATAAGAGTTGCGGCCCCAATAAAATAAAAAAAGGGACAACAAACAATAAATCGACTCCTGCTCGTTCCCGATTGAAATCAGTGACCAGAAACTGTCTATCTTAGAAGTGGAGATCGCGCTGTCGGAGTGAGGCTCATGTGCGTCTCTGAGCTCTCCAGTGCAGCAGCGAGTGGGTATTCAAAGAAAGGAGTATTGGTTCACGCGAGCAGATTAGTGCAAAAACTTTCTTGGAAACTTACCTACGGACACTACCAAGACTGGGTGACAGTGCGGATTAATCTTGGGGAGGGGTTTTAGGGGGAGGCTCTTGGAATGAGAGGGGATGGATCATTGGCTAATTCCATCAGAGTTCTTCTTGGGTGAGGAATGGGAGATCCTATAGGGATGGTACACATTCCTGTTTTGACCACTCACTGGCTCCCACTTACACCTCTGAGGTCCATTAACCAACCATTATGGAAAGAGTCTTCATGCCACTGTTGGTGTTCCCAGACGTCTATGCTATGTTTATTTAAAGGATTTACAGCCCATAGGCCTCACATTTTGTTTCAGATTGTAAAGGGCTGACTGAAGAACAAGAACAGCTGGGTCATTACCAAACAGAATATCCTCTGTTTCAGCAGCCTTGACCTGCAGATAGCTCTTTTACATTCAGTCCTCAGCCTTACCCACACATCGCTTAAGGTGCTTTGGGTCATCTGGGCTGACAGCGCTCACAGAAAGAAAACATGAGTAGAATTATTGCTCCATCTGTACTAAAATAAGTGTCAGAGTCAATGTACTGCTACCATTTTGAAGGGGGGAATTCTTGAAATGCAGGAGCACAAAATGTACTAGAGAGTAAATAAAAGGAATTCTCTTTAGATGGACTGGAGAATAAAACAATACATTCAGTTGAAAGGTTAGAAATGTTGAACTCCATCCTATTGTTCTGGTTAGTAATCATGTAAGAGGAAATGTGTATTTATTCTGTAAAAGGCACACGTCAGGTTTTGACTCCTTGTAACATGATGAATACAGCATTAGTTTGAACAGTAACACAGAGATACCGATTAGAGCATGGGACAGAATGTTGCATTTCAGTTACTTTCCGGTTCTTTATTTCACACGAGCAGCTTAAACTTTTGAGGACTAATGCCATAGAAAAGAAGTTGATATACTGCCGATATGCAGCTAGGGTGGGGAACATATATCAGAGTGAATGATTGATTTGTGATGAGTTATTGATTTTGTGTAGAGTATTGTCCTGGTTTTAAGGAGTAAACTAGAAATCAGACTAGCTGAAATAAGATGTTGAAAAATATACAGAAAATTCAGCCAATGCTAATATGAAGCAGATCAAAGCAGAAATTAAGGAGCACTTTACATTTTTTTTAAGTTAACTTAAAATTCAGATGCCATAAGAACCATGTGTAGCATAAAAAAATAACAAGAAAAAAAAAACTATAGATGAGCGTTTGTACTGCTTTAGAACTAGAAAATTGTATTTAATAGTTCTGTAAGCTGTTTTCTCTCTAGTTTCAGCCACCTCAAAGCACATGGTTGCAGAGTATAACAGGAGGCCGAAGTTCCTGGGAATTTAAAATCCAATCAGTTGAGGGTTAGGATCTCCCAGCAGATATTTTTAGCCACTGCCTTCAAAGTCACAATCAACGGCCATCCAACCAGATCCTTTTAAAAACATCTTGAGACATACGTGCTTTAGTTTTGCTCTTAGGCATGGAGTTCAGTGCACTATAGGGACTGAACTCCGACAGACTATTTTGTCATAGGAAGGCTTGTTAGTAGAGCACATGTAAAGCAGCAAACCAATTATGGGATCTTCGCTCCAGTAGATCTGGTGCATGATGCAGAGGATTTTATTTTGATCTTTTATGCCACAAGGACCTGGTATTGTTCTTTCAAGCTATTTTCTACATTTTTAAATGCACTCTGGCGGCCTGGTTCTGCAGTCATTGCAGCCAACTGGAGAGTTTATTTTGGAGAGACCAGTGAAATAAAGCCAAAGTACACCAATGTGTTGAAATTATTCAGTGCCAAGCTCCCATTCACGCAAAAGAATTTGGAGCAGTCCACAATACAACAGCAAATATTTGTTTGAAATGTACAAGTAAAATGTAAACTATTGCCAGCAAGCTAAAATATTGTAGTGTGGCTTGGAGACATTTCTTCCATGAAATATACAATAAAAACAAAGTTTGAAGCAAAGAACATCTTTAAACTGGGGCTTCGAGCGAAAATCATAAAAAAAAACGTCTAAATTGTAGGTTTTGTGGTTTTTTCCTAACAATAAATACAGTACATAAAATTAGAACCACTGTGTACAAGCCATCCAAACTTACAAGTGGTTTGGGGAGAGAGGAGTTGACGAAGTTTGATGTTCTTTTAACATTTCTTTTTTTATTGATAAGCCAATAAATAACACAATTATACAAAACTTGAGATTGGAGCAACAAAGAAATAGAATTGGACAAGACAGGAGAACAAAAAAAAAAGTCGAAATTGCATTCCAGCATTAATACTTAAAAATTCATGTATTTTACAATTCATGCAATCTTACTAAACATAGTAAAATACATACGGGCTCACAGATAAAAAATTATTTTATTCCTCAGTATATATCTTATTGCTTCATCCTATATGGTCTAACATTGCACCCCAGATCTTTTGACCAAGTCTGCGTTTTGAGACCCTTTGAGGGTATACAAACTGTACTCTAGATTACATATGGCATAAAATCTTCCTCTCCATATTTCAAACGAGAGAGGTTCTTTCTGCAACCAGAATGAGGCTATGCATAGCCGAGCCACTGCTACAGCCATAAAAATCAAATACCTGCGTTGGTACATCGCCCGGCTAGGCATAGACTCATCCAGCACTCCTAAGAGCATAGTTGTGGGTGTAATAGAAATCTGTGCCCCAATTATTCTAGTCAAGAAAGCCTCCATCCCCGAATACCCGTCTCAGCTTAGGACACATAAAAAATATATGAAGGCTATCAGCTTGATCAGCCCCACAGCGAGTACATTTACCATCGTTTGACCCACCCCATTGAGAGATTTTAGCTGGAGTGTAACAGAAAGTGCTGTGCTTTAAGATCAGAAGAGATCAACATCTTCTCCCCCATTGCGATAGAATCCTGTAAAATTTCGGCACCTTGGGATAATCTGGTATTCCATTTGAGATTTTGAACCTCCAGGTCATTGTGCTGTGTTTCAAGAAGTCCTTGATAAAGAATACCAATCCTCCAACAGTCTCTAATTGCCTCAATCAGATTATTCTCTTTGGCTAATGTTTCTTGATTTAATTTTCTTTGCAGATAGTCCCGGATCTGTAAATACTTTTAAAAAAATCAGTTAATAGAGAATAGTTTTCTGCCAAACTAGAATAAGACAAAACACCATCTTTATAAAAAAAAAAATATATATATACACAATATCTGTATGCCCTTTCGTCTCCATCTGGCCATTATGGTATCCCAAAAAATAGAAGGTAATAGTAGTGATGCAGAAGTAGGTATATAGTAACAAATCCTTCTAAGCTGCAAACATCTTCGAACCTGCTGCCATACTTTACTAGCTGCTTGAACAACCTTAAATTGAGTCTTCTTGTAATAGCTAGGTTCAAGACATTAAAAAAAACTTCTCTGGCCTCTGCCCCAACAACATTTGATAAATAGATGGAGTCTCTGCCACCTCAACATTTTCCTCACCTGTAAGTAAAATTTGCATATGCTGGAGAAAGCAAGCCCAATAATAAAATGTAAAATTAGGAACCGCCCAACCCCTGCGGCTTCTGGGTAGACTCATTTCATTGCCATGCGCGATTTTCCCTGGGCCCATATAAAGGTACTACAGATCGACTGCAGTTTCTGAAGCTGATTTCTATAGAGCTCCAAAAGGTACACATCTAAAATAATAAAGTACCTTGGGTAATACATTCATTTTTAATACATTACACCTTCTAACCAATGAAAGGTGTAAGCATTCCATTCTATTGAGCTCACTTTTAATTTTTCTCAGCATAGGATCCCAATTAGCAGATACCATTTTGTCCAAACACGTTCTAATTCGGACACCAAGATAAACGACTTCCTCTGTAATACTAGAGTCATTAAAAGAAGCTTGATTGGTGCAGATAATCTGAGTTTTGGCTAAGTTTAATTTATAAAACCCGAGGGAACGCGGGTTCGTCGGAATTAAGAGCCACGAACGAGGTACCCTATCGTTAGGATCTACGGGAAAACTCAGATACCCGCAAATAGAAACGCGACTGAGGGCGGTGGTTTATCTCAGAAATAGACTCTTTTCTGATTAAGGATCAAAGGGAACTTCCCTAAGATTCTAAGAAATAAGTTAGTCTACTTCATCTACTAGTTGAAAGGATCTGAAAATTTTAGCACTGAGTGCAGTTGCACCGATGTTGTGAAAAACGTTACACAACCTTAACCATTTGTGGAAGGGACTTGTGAAAAAATCGTGTACTGAGTGCAGTTGCACCGGTTTGTGATAAAAGTTGATTTTTTTAATATATGAGGAGAGAAAAAAATAATGTCCTGAAGAAGGTGGTCCTACTGCGAATGTACCACTGAAACGCGTCGACGCTCACAATAGAAGTTGTGTTAAATTTGGCAAGAGTCAGCATTATACTGCAGACAGGGAATTTGGATCCATGCTCTATGCTGTCTATATGTATGGTCGAATTAACACCTAAAAGACAGTGTCTTTATATTTTCTCCTTATTAGCGATATTTTTAGATTATTGTGTTTTTAATACTTCTGAATATTTGTGTGTCATATGAAATTGTACAAAAAAATCTTGTTTGCTAAATAAATTAATCATTTGATTGAGAAGTGTACTTGATAAGTGCCTTAATTGTTGATAAGTATGAGATGTGTGAAATATAAGTATGGTTGGAGTATAAATTGTTGAATTTAGGTCCCAAAGGGAACATTTCTTTTAACTTGTAAGTTTAATTTATAGCCAGAACCCTGCCCAAATTGAGATGCTAGCCGTTGAATCTCAGATATTGCAACAGCTGGTTCAGGGGTGACGATAACCACAACATCAGCATAGGCTAGCACCATATACTCTTCCTGTCCATATTGTACAGATTTAATGATTGGGCTGTTTTCTAACATATTCAGGAATGGATTAATGGATAAAGCGAACAATAAAGGGGAGCATAGGCAGCCTTGTCTAGTCCCGCTGGACATAAATATTGGTTCAGATTCTAACCCCAGTGCACAGATCGGGCCACGGGAGATCTATACATAACTCTTATTGCAATTGATAAAACCAGGCGCATGGTTGCCCTTAAAAATTCCCAAGAAACAGTCAAATGCCTTCTCGGCGTTCAGTAACACCATTCGAAAAAGAGCTCGATGAACATTGGCCAGATCTAACAAGATGACCACCCTACTAGTATGGTTGACCGTGCCTCTTCCTGGGTTAAAGCCGTGTTGCCGGGATGACACAAGGGGAGAAATAACTCTCACTAGCCACGTGGCCATAATCTTTGCGTAGATTTTATCGCAATTTAATAAAGAAATAGGTCTATAAGACCCTGGTACTGTAGGAGGCTTTTCCTTTTTTAAAGATGACAATATTGGCTAAATCCCAAGATGCTGGAGCCTGCCCCTTTTGTGCCGCCTGAAAAGTTATCAATGCAAAAACAACAATTGATGGACAGAATGCAGAACAATGTCGTACATTCCCCCCAGTACAGAGATCTGGGCCTAAATCCATCGTTTTTTTGCTCACCATGCCATTCCAGTTTGGACTCAGCCATATGCAAATCATGCTTGACCCTGCGCCCAATGGGTACAGTGCAGCCCGAACTGCCAGGCCAGGTCCTCCCAGGACTGGAAACAAGCATCCTAGGACCGGTTTCGGGCTTTCAGCCCTCATCAGCCAGGATAGCTTGACTCCAGTGGCATGGAAAGCACAGGACCCACGTCTGGGCATACCCGTCCCACTCAGGGTGACAAATGCAAAAACAACAACCTGAAAAGTTATCAACATGTCTGTTTTTTAACTCCTGAAAGAAAGTTTTATAGACTTCTGGAAGCAGCTTGTCAGGGCCAGCAGCTTTAGCGAATGCCAATGAATTAATGGCCTCCGCAAGCTCATCTATTGTAATATAATCTTCCAGATACTTTCGATCTTCTGGGCTAAGATTCCTACTATATAGATCACGCATATATAACTCATGTCCCGTACTCCCGTTTTGTGGGCCCTCTGTATACAAGTCTTCGAAGAATGCCCTAAACACTGAGGATCTCAGAGGGTGTTTCAACCAACCTACCGGATGGATCTTCAATAGTGGTGACTGCACGCCTGGCCTCCGTACACCCAACCCTTTTTGCCAAACATTTACCAGTTGCCTCCCCCATATTCATTACATTCCCTTTTGAACAGGTGGTATTAATTAGCATTCTCCTTGGGCCAATGCACATGGATTCGGACCCTACACCGAGCAACTTCAGTTTGTGCCAAGGTGGTATCAGAGTTCCCCATGCCCACATTGTATAAGACTCTGCTCTGCCTTCCGAAGATCCTCATATAGGCCCTGCATTAAAAGTCTATGCTGTCTCTGCATATGTAAACAAAAACTAAAAATGCCCCCCCCCTAAGTTCTGCCTTTAGTGCATCCCAAACTTCCATATACACAGCAGTATTACGATTAATTTCCAAAGATTGACTTAACCACTGCTGGATAAGGCTAACAAAGGACTCATGGAGCAGCAGTTTCCTATCAAAAGAGAAGGACCCTGGTGGCCGAGAAAGAGCTTGCACTGGGATATCCAATAACAAGGGGTTATGGTCCGACAAGACTCTAGGAATGATCTGGATGTTAACCTCTGCTGCATGTATCTTAGATATATAAAAAAATAGTCGAGTCTAGCAATTTTTTGTGTGGGCACGAATAGTGTGTAAAGCCAGGATCTGGATGCTTTAATTTGGTCCAAACATCAATTAAACTATGATCACCTAAGAGCTGCTGCAGGGCCCTAAAAACCTTAGGTTTCCTATCACTGTACGTATCTCTACCTGCTCGTACAGCAATATACTCCATATTGAGAAAATCCAGAATCTGTGCTTCGTCCATGTTGGATCCATAGACAGAGCATATTACAAATTTGCTACTACTGGCCGCACATTCCACGATCACCCAGCTGCCATACTTATCAACAAGTTCTCTGCCAGTGGAAAGTATATTTGGCTTTGCGAGAATGGCCACCACTCAGGTTGTAGTGCCTTGCTTTATGCAGGCTAGTAGAGTATAGCCCAATTTTGAAATAACCCTACGCTTCCCCCCAGGGTTTGTGGGTCTCTTGAAGACACACCACATCAGGTCGTATTACTCTTTTCTCCTAAGCAACTCTGTCGTTTAGCCCTGCTGTTGAGACCACAGACACTAAATTAACATATACGAAGCCTGGCAGACTTCAGCCCATATCCATTTTATCAGACTGAAAACCCTCTGACAATGTGTTTAACATGATTACTGTATGAGCCCAATCCACATCTTGCTCCAACCTTACCACCAGATGGCTTTTTATCTTTTCACCCCGTGAAGCCCCATCCCCCTCACCCCCACTAGGAGCCCCCCCCCCCGGCCCACCCTAGTGCTCCCCCTACAATTTAGGCCCCCCCTTCCAACCCAATCAGAGGCAAAAGGACCCTAAGGTTGATGTGATGGAGAGCCTCCAGACCCCTCCCAATTGACCACTCCCCCCCCCCCACCTGATCTGTCCAGCCCTATCATTCTGAGCATGGAAGAGAGGAAAGACAATAAAAAAGAAAGGAAGAAGGGCGAGAGAAAAGGACAAACTGAGTCAAAGACCCATACAAATACTATGACCACCCCCACCCCACCCCACAATCTCAGTTTTTAAACTTTTTTTGCCTGTAAGAACTCTTTGGCCTTCGCCTCAGAAGTAAAAAAAAACTGGGTTTGATCTTTATATATAATTTTGAGTTTTGCAGGGTTAAGAAGAAAGGCCTGAGCCCCCTTATTCTGAAATCATGAAATCAATTGCGGGAGCTGCCAGCGTTTTTCAACTGTCGTATGACAATAGTCTGGCCGGACAAAAAAAACTCATTCCCTTTCCCCCCCTTCTCTTCCTGTCTGGATGTGCCAGATCATAAAAAGCCTGCTGAGAAAAAAAAATTATTCCAGAAAATCAGAATTGCCCTTGGTTTAGGGGTTGGCTGTCCTTAACGGGTATTTTGTTTGAATGAGAACCGATGAACGTTCTGAAACTCCAAGTCCCCAAGTCCATTGCGTAAGCTCAAGGAATACTTCTGTAAAAAGTTCAACTATAAATTTCCGGGGGTCGGAGCCTTCCACACCCTCAGGTAAACCGAGGACTCTAAGGCTGTTACATCGAAGACGAATTTCCAGGTCCTTGAGTTTCCATAGCATGTCGTGCTTCTGAGATTCTACTGTATCAGTAATAGCTGTCTGTGCTACAATCTCATCCTCCAACATGGAGATTCGGTTCTCGGCTTCACTGATCCTTTCCGCGAATTCAGAGCATGACTTGGCGACTCAACGTATAGAGTTCTGCGGCTTGCGGCAAGCCCCTGGAGTCTTTTGGCTCTCTGTGCAGGTTTCTTCTCTATGTGCCATAATAGTTTGATAGATGACAGAGAGCAAGCTTTTATCGGAGTTGTCGGGTGTAGTAAGAGCAGCTTGCCTCAATGCTTCAGCCCGATCAGCCCCGAAATCAGGAGAGAATGAATAGTCCCAGGACAGTGTCGCAGCAGATTCTTTTTGCTCCCCTGGGTCAGATAATTTCTTTTTACGTACAGTGCCAGTACCTGATTCAGTATTTAGGATGCCGATATCATCTTCCTCCAATTGTGCACTGCTAGACTCGCTCCATCGGCAGCTTGGTGACTCTCCCCGTGAGCGTTGTTCACACAAATAAGATGTCTCATCTCCCAAAGAATTAGACAGATCCGAGAGGGAAAAAAAAGCTCTAGAGTCAATCTCCACCCGGGCAGTAGAGCGGTCACCTTGCTCACCACGGCTTTGGCTTTTGAGCCTATCTCGTTTAAACACCTCAGATTCCTTCGTAGAGACTCCTATTAAAGAGTTCGTTTTTGGGGGGGAATAATGGCTCTTTTTGTCTCCCAATTACATCTGTGCCCAGCGATAATCGGAAGAACAGGTATAAACTCTATTGCCTCTAAATAAGGGCCCCCGCTTGCCCCCCCCTTCGTGACAACAAAAACAGAAGCCAAATTTGGTCTAAAATTCTCCCCATTAACTGGGCTCACCTCCTTATGTTGCCCAGTCCTGTCGGTCTTTCCCTGCAGCCGTTCCTCCTGCCTGACAACACTGCAAACCAGTACATTTCCATTGCCATTCACCATGTATTGTTGATTCTTTCCTTTTTTTAATGGGAGAACGAGCGCTGGGGTAGTTTTCTTAGCTGATCCAGAAGCCCGAGTTTTCTCAGAGGCTGAAGCAGCTTCTCCGACAACCACTGCTCCGACGCGCTGTTTCCCCTTCACTAGACACACAATTGATGGACGGACAATGAGCAAAAAAATGATGGATTTAGGCCCAGATCTCTGTACTGGGGTGAATGTATGACATTGTTCTGCATTCTGTCCATCAATTGTTCTTTTTGCGTTTCCCCTTCACTGGCTTTTCCTGACCCGTAAGGATCTGCTGCACCGCGAGCCTTGGCTCCTCTGAGCCTCTTCGGCGGCATTAAAGCTGCAGGGAGAGCAGAGCTGCACCTGGACATAGTGCACCCTGAGTGGAGACCGAGGGAGTTGAGCCAGCAGGACTACATACCGACAAGAATAATAAATGGCCCAGATCATACCTCCTCAGCGCCAACGGAGGAGTTGGAAAATAAGGCTGAATCAACTGTCCATCGCTTAAAGAAACTCCATACAGCTTGGTAGATAGGGGAGGGGTCAATTAGACGAGAGTGCTCACTCGACCGACTGCCCGGCCACCATCTTTGCCTCTTTGTAACATTTCATTGTCTTAAACTATGATGAATCTGACTTCAGTCTCTGCTGGAATTCTTAGAAATACATTAGGACTACAAATGCTTATGTCTTAACATTTTGAAAAGGAGACTGGCAAAAAGCCATTTGTTTTATGAGACGCTTTGAAAAAGCAAAGTCAGCCTCAGTCCCAGGCACTCTCTTCACAAGCACCCCCCATAGCCACCACAAAGATTGAAGACCACTTCTGTAATTCAAGCTGACAATTACTCGTGTTTTCTAAAGGTTGCACGAGTAAAAATAAAATACAAATTCCCATTCAAAAAAACATGTTGAGGTTCTCTGGTGAATACTGAAATTCGCTATGTAGTATGAGCTATGCAATTATAACCCCCAATGCACTACTCATGACCTCACACACATGGCAGACATGGTCAATGACATCACATCATCAGTGACATTGATGCGATCACTGAAGCTGATCAAAAACACTTATGCTCACTGTCTACTGGGCTCAACCATTGGATGTACAAATGCGGCTTTGAGCACACTCAGATTAAGCTTTGGTCAGGCTCCATGCTGAATAGGAAGGTGATTCAAGTGGGGACCATGAATCAGTTGACCCCAGCCAGCAGTCTCTGGCCTTCAGTCCTGGGCTAAGAGGAAGAGATACTAAACTACTGTGTCGTGTTCCCAAATGGAAAATTTGTCATTAAGAATGGCCCTTGTACTTTGGTTAACAGGGATTTATTCCGAAGTCAGCCTTCTGTAAAGAACAATGGTTTCCAGAGGGCAAAGTATTTGAGGAAGTGAGATTATTATATTAGCAAATTACTACAAGTACTTAAACAAAAACAAAAAGATACAGGTTCGTGGCATAGTTCTGAAAAAGACTCATGACACAGATGTTGGCGTTTTGTTCTCTCATGAAAATAGTGGCACAACAGATACAGCAACCAATACAGAAGGGGGAGGTTTAAAAATGGTCTTACAGGGCTAACATGTATTATACTTTTAGGAGACCCAGTTCAGGCAACCATCATACATATATGTATTTTCATTTGTTTTCCAGGACATTACAATGCCCCTGGGTGGAACAGACCTAACACTTTTAGAAAATCTCCAAGAAGTTCACATCTTCAACCATTATAAGTTAAGATGCTCCCCAGTTTAATACGCTAAAGTTGATGGAGGCCGAGATATTCTTTGAGAGATCATACAGATGCAGGTTATGCAGAAGAATCACAATTTCAACATGTGTTCTGCTGTGCGTACATTATTTCTCAATAAACAGAATGCACCCACAGGTCATGGAGTGGACAGCATTTCAACCATATTAATAATCGAAATGCCTTGTTTGGTAATAAAGGGTTTAGTCATTGCTCCTGCCCTGAAACGCAACTTCTAACCTGCAGTCTATCCCATTGTACAATCCATTAGTTTCTCCTTCGACCCGAACGCCACATAAACAATGTGAATAAATCCACAAACTTCATCCTCCACTCCCACAGTAAAGGTTTTCTGCAAGCTTTCCAGGGGGATATTTAATGTAATGCTCACTTTCAAACTTGGGTGCCTTGGATACAAAGCAATACACCTAAAGAGCCATCCCGACATATCCAAAATACCATAATCTCAAGCAAAGAAGACTGCGAAGATCGCAGCCACTAGATGTAGGACATGTGTGCCTGAGAGTTGCTTCTCTAATGCCGCGACAACTGACAAACTCATTACTGCTAAATATCACCATTCAGGCCTTCCTCGTCACCTTTGGGAACCAGCTAAACAGTATTTTTTCGCTAATTAATTCCTTTATTTCCTCTTTCGAAAATGACACTAATCACTTTGTGGGAATTTCGTTCGGAGGTCAAGCTACTGTTTTTCCTTGCTCATAATGTATTGTTGTGGAAACATTAAGGTATATCTGGGGCACAAGTCGGGGGTACACGCAGGTACACGGCATCCACCCACTCTTCTCACAAGGTGGGCGCCGTTCCCCCTGCCAAGAAGTTGGGCCCCACAGAAATATGCTGAATGTGTCCCGGTGTGATTTTCAGAGACCGGGACACATTCAGTAGCTCCTGTACTTGTCTGCTTTCAATCCCCAGCAGCAACGCGCCGGCAGCGAGGGAGCTTTTTTCTTTTCCACCTTCAGCTGGGCTGAAGTTAAGGGGCCGTCAGGCCTTCTTTTGTTTGAATATCCTGACTGGAGGCGGCCTGGAACCTCACACTTAAATGTAAATGCCACTATGGGGGAAACAAAGGCACACAGCTTGTTATCTCTTCACAAGTACTTGAGAGGCAGCTGTTGCCTTTGTTCAGTCCCTGTACATAAGTGAATGCACTGTAAGAATGTCAGGTGTGTTTGTTTGTCCCAGTATTTACACAAATAATTTCAATAGCACAATTTTATATATTTTATAGCTCTATGCAACCCAATGCAGGGTGTCAGAGCTCTTTACTAAACATACACATTATACATTGACAATAAATCATGTACATGTGTAAATCAATGTACAAGATGAGTTACACGAGACAGTGGGGGTTACAAGGTGTAGGAGTCACATATCCTTCATACCTCACTGTGGTCTTTTAGAAAGATTACAATTTATGAACTGCAGGTAACAAAAGGATCTCTGTGTTAAAAGCAGTAACTCACCGAGCTATCTACATAAAATAAAGATCTGTCATCTGCGTGCTAGATGATGTGCTTTGCAGGAGACACATTTACCTTCTCTACTACTTTGATTCAAATCTGGGACAAAACACAGATCTCTCCAGCAAGTGCATTATTGTAGTATATGGTGTTAGGTAAGTGGTATTTGCCTTTAATAGATTGTAGTTATTAGAATGTGTTTATATGTTCTAAATTCTATACTGTACTTGGTCTGGAATGTAGCTTGGGCATTCTGTTCAGCCAGCTTTCTCCTCCAGACGTGCTTTATATTACTCCTAAAATAAATCTTATTTTTGAATGCTACAAATTGGCAACGATTTGGGATGCTACAAGTTTCTACTGGATTTTTTTTTACTTGACTTTTACTAAAAAAAAAAAAAAGATATCAAAATCTTAATTTGCTTCAAAATTAATCTCTACGAGTTTTCCACCGAGGAGTTCAGGCGTGGTTTACATGATGAATAGCATTTCTCAGGATCAATGGTTAAAAGCTGATTTTTAGATTCCATCTTTTTACAAAAAGGTTTTCCTGCTTCTATTTTAACTGATAACGGAGTACAGTTTAAATCTAAAGAAATGTTGAATTTTCTCACATCTAATGGTATTAAACAAAAGTTAACTCCACTTTATCATCCTTCCAGCAATGGCACTGTTGAAAGACTTAACAGAGTTATCAAAAGTACTTTGCAATTGTGTAGTAAATCTAAACTTTCTTGGGAAAATGAATTCAAAAAAATGCTGTGGGCTTATAGAGTAACACCTCATTCTTCTTTAGGTAAAAGTCCTTTTTCTCTCATGAGGTGTAGAATACCGTTTTCCAAGACAAATCCTGGTTGGATGAAACGCAATGAAATGTCTTTTGTGATTTAAAGGATGTTAGAACTAATTTAGCTAATTCACAAATCAAGAACAAAGTTTATTATGATACTAAACATGGTTCTAAACCTGTTAATCTGCGTGTTGGTCAGTGGGTTTGTATTAAAAGTGCTAAGAAAGTACCTAAAGGTCATAGCAAGTTTAGTCTTCCAAAGAAGATTGCAAAAATTCATCATAATTCAGTGACTTTAGAAAATGGCACATGAGTCGTTTAGCTTTAGCTCATTCTAATGATATACCGAGGTCTACTCATGATGTATATCCTGTTTCAAAGTCATATCCTCGTAATTATTTTTGGTGTTATGAAGATGCAGAAGAAGGTGATCCTACTTCGTCCTCTGATGTTAATCCTTTTAATGCAAACAGTACTAATGTTAACAATGATAATGGTGGTGAAATGTTAAACACTGCTAGACCTTCTTCTAGTGTGAAATCCTCTTTTGGCAGATGTGTTAAAAAAACCTGAAAGATATAATGAATTTATTTGTTAATTATTATTATTTTTTTGTGTTTTGTTTTCTATAAAGGGAGGATGTGTAGTATATGGTGTTAGGTAAGTGGTATTTGCCTTTAATAGATTGTAGTTATTAGAATGTGTTTATATGTTCTAAATTCTATACTGTACTTGGTCTGGAATGTAGCTTGGGCATTCTGTTCAGCCAGCTATCTTCTACAGATGTGCTTTTTATTACTCCTAAAATAAATCCTATTTTTAAATCTATGGATTCATCTTATTTTTGAATGCTACAATTACCGACCAGTTATCTCACCATTATTACTATTCCCCGAGATTTACTGGGCACCTTCACAGCAGATGCCTTAACCCAATCAAATATTTTAAAATGTAGACTTTGCAACCAATTAAGCATAAAAGATCTACTTCCACGCTTCAACTCGTTGCCAATTTCTTTGTGGCAGGATTAAAAAAAAACAAAAGAAATTATTAGTTGGGGCTCAGATTTTGCATTAGGATTGCACCACTTTTTTGGCACAATCCCAACGCCAAATCTAATTTGGTAAATCTCATAATGCGCGTAAATGTACTCCTGCTATACCTGATAAACTTATGTGTGAGGTCTTAATATCTGATGTCACTTCTTGTGATGTCACTTCCCTGATGTCACGTGCTATGTCACGCGCCGTGACATAATACGCTGTGAGGGCACTCGTCATGATTTCACTTGCATACTGCCTAACCTGGTTTGTCCCCCCACTTCTTTTTTTAGGACTTGTGCCCAGGGTATATGCAAAGCTTCCCAATACCTCTAGGCTTAAGCACGCTGTAGAAAATGTTAAATATGTTATGCTACATTTATAGGGTAGATAGACGCTGTCTATTGCCAGTTATATAAGCAATCAGGTGTGATTTTAGCTTTGGTAGTCACAGTAAGCGCATTACCCAGTATATTTTATACAAGGCTATGGTAGACTTATGCTGGAAAAACTGACCATTCCTGATCCTTGAAGCCGATTTAGATGAAGGCACATACTTTGACACCTAAAAGTAGACCACTCATCAGTTTTCCGCGTTGGCCATGATCTTCTGATAGACTCTGCTTCCTTTATGAAGACGGCTGTAGCAGGACAGTGGCCTGCATTCAGGCTGTCAGTGTCACCCGTATAAATGGCATTAACATAGTTCTCAACTCAAGTCATTAGGAAGGGGGAGGAGGTTCGATATCACAAATCGTCAAATTCCCTCCAGAACATTATCTTCCTTGAAACTATTTACCTACACCTCTTCACTGGGCCACCCCTCATATGCTGCCTCTAAATGTCTATAGATTTAAACAAGATCCCATATACATCAATCCGCGAGATGCCTCTTCTCCAATTACTTCAGCAACACCACCCCAAAAAAATGAAAAAAAATAATGAAAGCGAATTATTTTGAAGGGTACTCTTCAAAATATGATTAATTCCCTAGGAAAGTCAGGAAGTTCTGGACTAGGTCTTCGGTGTGTCTATAATTGTAGCGTTATCCGACAGATTCTGCATGCTACCTGGAAGCACCAAAAAGGACCGGTAACTCTCGAAGTTTATTTATGCATTTTTATATAGCACAGACTTTACCCAAAGGTGTCAGAGCGCTTCACAATAGGACCAGTTATCTTACATGAGGAAAATGTTACAAATGTACATGTTACAGAAGCAAATGAGATACAAGAAGAGGTATAATACAGCAATAGATGGCAGTCACTCAAAAACACAAAGACACACTGGGATGACACTTGTACAGGCATAGAATACAAAATTTACAATAGTGAAAGAACTTCCTTGAGGAACTTGAAAGGCCGTGTATTAGTCATAGGCATGCAGGACTTGAGAAGGTGACACCGGCGGCTGCGTAAGAGCCACAGCTGCAGACTGAGGTGACCTTCAGAGCGGTTGCAGCGGTGGATGCAGCTACTCGGGGCTGACTAGCTACACCTTGATCTACGTGCCGGAATGCAGAACGCAAATCTCTCAAACGGATATAGGACCTCGGAGGTACATCGTACAAATAGTATGGCAACAGAGGCGCATTGGATACACTGCGCGGTTTGGGAAATAGTATGGCTGCTTTGGCTAGGGGGGACGGAAAGCTCGGGGAACCAGCCTTGGTGTAGGGGATATACACAGCCTCTTACCGGTAAACACCGCATTCCCGAAGAAAGCTGCATCCTGCAGCCCTGCATCTCTCTCCTTCAAACCGTGACCGGGAGACAAGATGGCGACAGAAAACTCCCAACATGCACCGCTGCGCTTGACATTTACCCCGTCCATAACGCTTGCTTGTGCTGCTGTAATGCAAGAGACGAGTCCGTATTATTGGCACAGCAAAGAAACAAGTAAAGTACTGGCCGCTGTTTTCGAGAAGGCTTCTAAACAGACAGAGCAGCTCTGCATAAAGTATTTCTGATTTATTACAGTAACAACTAACAATAAGATCTATTAAAATAGAAAATCTACGAAAAATGGAAGCCAATAATAATTTTACAAATATTACTATTTGAGGTACTTTATATAATTTTAAATATAATTTATAATCGTAATCGACTTTGTTTACGTTGAAATGAAAATCTATCCAAATTAATTCGACTGTAGGAGAGAAACTACGACGGAATGCAGTTATTCCAACATGGCCGTCTCGTGTTCTATATAAAATAACCCAACGACCCGTAAGTTTGGTGAGCTGCCCTGGTACTCTTGACCATCGACTGTCAGAACAAGCATTTGCAATGTAATAGGTCTCGCATTTCCGAGAGTTAGAGCTATTGCCCTTGTAATTGAAAATGTGTTTCTTTACAAATCAATGTTTTCAGTTTCAATAGTTCACTTGGATCAACTGAAGTGAACTACACCTACAACTCCCAGAATTAATTAATTAATTATGCGCAGTGCTTTAAATGGGGAAAAATAAGTGCAGGTACTCATTAAAATAGAGGTGTGGCTAGGGGCGGGGCTAAGGGCAAAATATGCTTCTACATAATGACTTCTGTACCAGTTGCAGCACATATTAAAGCACATGAGAAATGTGTTTATGTAAAAAAAACAGAATAACTCATTACACAAAATGAAAGTCATGATGGCACTTTCAACTGAATGGTCGCTGCGCACGTGATTGACAGTGCATGGTCTGTCTAGAGACCCTGTCCTGTTAATCACAGCGTGACGCAAGCCCTCTCCCCCCCCTGCAGTTTGGGGACATTCAAATGGGCGCTGCTGGAATCTTCACCAGTAACTGCAAAAGGCTACTTCAGCCGAGTTAATTACAAGCTTTTCGGAAGCAGAGCGGCCTCTGCCCTGCACTTGAGCAGAAACCTAACCTGAGCCTGCCGTGCCGTGGATCAGGGTACCGGTACTCTCCCTGGCTACAGAGAAGTGCCGGTACTGACGGCAAAAAAATTCGGAAGTGCCGGTACTCAGTACCTGTGAGTACCGGCCCATTTAAAGCGCTGATTATGCGGTTATATATAGTGCAAACGTTGCCCGAAGGTGTCAGAGCGCTTTACAGTAGAACCAGTTATATTACATAAGGACTTCAGAGTACATGAATTACATAAAAGGTAGGAAACAGATAAACTCAAAACTCACATAAGAATGGTAGTAAGTATGTCCATACATGCCAACATTTTAGGACAGGTGATAGAGCGAAATGTTCTTGTGAATTGTAGGGGTGCATCATAATCACTGATAGGCCGCACCCACATGTATTCAGACATATATTCGTATATATTCAGTTGTATACTCATGCATGTTTAGTAAAGAATGAATAGTTCACTGATATTAAGTGAATCAGCAGCATAATGGTGTTAGGATAATGATGTAATGTAATGCTTATCGAATGATGTGGACACAATGCATAGAGAAATTAGTTCATGTGTAATTTAGTTGCAGTAGTTTAAACGTGCACCATATTAAAGTTGCACATGTAATTCATGTTCGCATATGTATTGTAATGAAAATGCTGATAGAAAAAATGTGTGTTTAAAATGGTGTAAAGGCCTGACTGCATATACGAGAGGGAAAGGCCTGGTTTGTTCTTATGTTAGCTTATTTCGTAGGCAGTGAAAAGATTCTCTTGGTAAGGCTCTCTGGGCATAAACGGTAGATTTAATTTGCACAGTAGAAGGTTTCTGTTGAAAGTATCTTTGTTGCAGGTGCAAGGACACATGTCTCGTTAGTAAAGACTAACTCTTTGTTTTCAAAAGTTAGAGAGATGGGAGGCATGGTACGGGGAGTGAAATGGAATTTAGGGATGATACTTGCAGCGGAGAAGGTGTCTGGGACTCAAGGTCATCGCAACCGTCCAGGATGAAGTAACCGTTTCGATGGAAAAGTACAAGAAAGAAGACCTGGCCAAGGAGGCGTGACAAAGGCGTGTACAATTGTATTGGGGTTTTGTATTAGGGATAGTGCCCTGAGGGAGGAGGCCAGAGAAGAGGTAGGGGAGACCAGAGAGAAGGACAGAGCTGAGCTTAGGTATTATGTGATTGCACTTCTGAGGAAGTCTTCACAGCTGACACCTTTTATTCTTTCTTGCCTTTGAAATCGTTATGTAGGGATGTCACTTAGCGTTAGTGTAGGGACAGCAATTGATTTTAAGCTTGTTTAGTCCAATGAAGAGCAACTTAGAAATTGGAGCAATCATAGTCTGGTTGATCCTTTTAGAACTATCGATCCTTTTTATTCTGAGTCGGATGAGGCTCCTGCGTAGGATATTATTTGTATTAGTGCCCATCTATTTCTTTAACCTCGTGTTGAGGTGCTTGCACGTTCAGTTATTTTTGGCGATAATAAATTCTTAAACTTGAATTCGGAGTCAGTGGTCCTTTCAGACAAAATGAATGCTGTTATATAACCAGATGAGATTCTCTCCTTTACACTATTCAACAGGTAAAAAGATCTTGGCGACCAGAAGGTTCTTATAGATAATTAGATAAGAATCGGCGTTATCAGTTGGTAGCAGAGTAGGATGGTTACCTTTGATGGTAAGGGGAGATCTAGAGCAAGATAGGAGACTAAGTTGCCCCATAGAGCTCGAGTGACGCAGATCCAGAGGACCGCGGGAGAAGGATGTCGGAGGTCGTGGAAAACTGACGGAGAGTGACGGTGCGGCGGAAGTAGCAGTTCGTGGTAGAGTGAGTATGAAAAGAGTGATGTTTGGTAGATTGCGGTGTTTTATTGTTGTGTGATGTCTTGCGGAGTTGGAAAGAGAGTTGTGTGATTGAGAACCGGACCGTGAGCGCGCGCGGGACCGGGAGATTTATTGTGGTGTAGAATACACCCAGAGTTGAGAACGTTGACCAGAGGTTGTGGGGGTCACGAGACGTCATTGACAGACCCACTGAAGATAGGGAACACATGTGTGAGTGTGTGAATAACCAACGCAGGTCGTAGGTTATTGTGTGCAGAACATCGAGTGATTGAATCCTATCGAGTGTGTTAGAGGCGATTGTCCGGTCGTTTCGCGGACAGACGGTTGCCAGATTGAGGTCAACAAGCTCAAGAGGCTGATCGGTCATTGGTAAGACTGACGGTCAGAGAGGTAATTGTTCGGTAGGACGGACATTATTTCAGAGTATGATTGGGACAGGTGCGAGTGAGAACGAGTGAATTAGAAAGGAGGGGAACTGCTGCGAGCGGAGGAAAAGTGACGTCAGACAAGTGCCGCGCTGCGATAGGCCGGTTGGTGTGAGCCGCGCTGGTATTGGTGGAGTGAAATCAAGAAGCAAGAGCTGACATTTTGAGTGCAAATACAAAGTTGATTCATCATGAAATGTTTTAAAGTTTTACGGGAACTTTGTAGAGGTGATAGACATGTGGTTGTTCGGGAAGGAGAGGAAGCTCCTCCCGAGGATACACCAGCACATTATATGGCAAAGAATGTAGGATTGCATACTATAATTTGGCTTGAGAATTGGCATAAAATGACAGAAGCAGAAGGAGAATTGTCGTTCCCACGCTATGGTACTTTCAGGTTAGAGGTGTTGTACCAGCTAAAAAGTATAATGGCTTCTTTACGACCACTACCTAGACCAACACAGTTTGAGGCACTACATGCGTGGATAAGAGCAGCGTATGATAGGAAGAAAGACAGAAGCCAAGAAAGGGTGAAGAAATCGGTCAGGGCATTTCAAGATGCAAGGTGGGATGCATTGGAGAAAAGGTGGAGAGTGGAAACGATCGAAGGAGATAAGTTGTACCCATTGTTAGTACAAAATGGGAAAATAATAAGAATCGATGAGGACGACAGTGATCTAGATGACAGCTTGTTGGATAGGATGTTGGCAGAGAGGCCACCACCATTTAATCCAGACTCAGAAGAGGGAAAGCCGACCCCAGCAGTAACAATTGATGGGAGCCAGAATCAGACTAGCATGAGAGTAGTGGGAAGGATTTCCACAGGAACAGAGGGGGCAACGGCGTCTATGATAACACAGCCTCCTGTTGGGAACACAAGATTACCGGACTCCTTGACAGTACCGGTTACCATTGGCCCTATAGTACCGGTATATGACCCAGACCGAGTGAGAGAAGGGGGCTCCGTACAGATGGGAAGGGAAGAAGTAACCAGCGAGAGTGGGAATGGGTTTGGAGTACGAGTGGTTCATTTCCCAAGACCAGTGGAGACAAGTACGCCGTTACCGGCTACTGCAGACTCTTCCTTTAGACAAGAAGAGGAGAGACCAGAAAGACCAAGGTCTTTGCGTGAATCCAAGTCAGCTTTGAGGATGTGGACACCAACAGTAACAAACCAAGAGGATAGGATGCAAGGAGATAGGGCACAGAACGTCTCGGAAGACAGACCAAGTTCCAGGAATATGATGGAAGGGAATAGGTCACAAGGACAGAATAGTGACTGTGATGAGCGGGATGGCTCGGGTTGTCGAGATGTACTGAGGAGTGCGGTACAGGCAAGGTTACTAGACGTAGTGAGATTGAAAGCAGAGGTAGACGAGATGATTAATGGAGGTCTGCCTTTGGAAAGGATAGAAATTTATGGATCAGATGAGCTGCTGTTTGTAGCAAAAGATGTGACTCGAAAAGCTAGGATGGCACATGATAGATTGAAGGAATTGGCCAAAAGATATGAGGTAGACCTGAACAAAACTAAAGCGTTGCAGGGACCACATAGATTACATTACAGTGACCAGGAGCTGGAGGAGAAAAGAATCACAGGATTAAGGACACACACAAGAGATCTGATTGTAGGAATGAGAATATGGATTTTGTTGGACAAATGGGAAGAAAGGTGGTCCAAGAAGAAACCAGCAAAGAAAGCTGAGGGGGAAACGCTGCCTCCAGGAGGGGGGGCGACGGGTGTTGGAAATTTTCCTTTACGGGAAGTACAGAATGGAGGGTACGTGCATGTGCCGTGGAATAGAGGTGATTTGGCTGCATTTACAAATGATTTTCCTCGGCTGAGGGAAAAACCAGTAGAGTGGTACAAACAGGTTGAGCGGTTTGTGAAAATTTCAAAAGTATTGTGGATTGATTTGAACACTTTGTTTGACATAGTGGTACCGGGAGATTTGTGGACAGCCTGTAAAGTCGCTATCGAGTGGCCGACTTCGGAACCGGATAGAGAGGCGGTTACAAATGGTCCATCACCCCTAGTCATGAAAAAGTATGAGCAGGTGATTACATGGTTGAAACTGAAGATTTCACCTCAGGATATAGATTGGGTTAAGATAGATCGGACTGTACAGGAACCCAAAGAAACGGTGCATGAATATTATGAAAGACTTCTGCAAGCTTTTAAACAGTATAGTGGGTTAGATATCTTGGACCCCAAGGATATGGGACAGTTTGTCTCAAAGTTTGTACTGGGTCTGAGAATGGAAATCAGCCTCATGATACAGCACCATTTGATCTGCTGGCAGAACAAGCCACTAGATGAAATATTGAGGTATGCGAGATACTGTAGTGATGAGGTGGAATCGAAACATCGAAAGCTAAAAGACAAATTGATGCTTGTCCAGATGCAGACAGCACAGGGTCAGCCTAGTGGAGGGACCTTAGGAAGAAAACAAGGAAATTTCCAGGGGAACCAGAATGGGCAAGGACAGGGAAAGGGAAAACCAGTAGACCCCAAGACAGGAGTGGACGTGGCCACATTGAAGAAGACCACTGCGTGTCATCTTTGTCGCCAGGTCGGACATTGGAAACGCGAGTGTCCTTTGAACCCAGCTAATCAGTTGCAGGAAGAGGAAGAGGGGGCTCAGGCACCCGCGCAAGAGGTAGTTAACACAGTGACGAGGCCTAGGACGATGAAAGGGGGGTTTACAGCTCTCACGCCCAGGTTCCCCAAGCTCCAAGGATTTCACAAGGAACACGAACGTACCAACAGATGCCCCTGTTCGAAGACTATGACGAGAGTAGCTCAGACCCTTTATCCTGACGGTGCCTGAGGGGGAGGAAGACTGCACACTTGGAGCGGTCTTGGAGGTAGACCAGAGAGGACCTTTTGTGGAGGCAGATATTGAGGGTCATCCTGCCACACTTTTGGTTGATACTGGTGCTACCCGGTCTACTGTAAGATCAGCAGTAGTCCCTAACCTACCCCTCTCGGGACAATCAATCCAGGTTGTTGGAGTAGCGAACAAGAGAATAAGCAGCCCATTGACAGAACCGATCTTAGTGAAGATAGGTTCCTTCCAAACTAGACATCAGTTTGTAGTGTGTGATACGAGTCCAGTTTGCCTTTTGGGAAGAGATCTGTTGTGCAAGTTGAACTGCACGATTTATTGTACGCCACGGGGAGTGGAGGTCCAGACGAGAGATGACGATGCTGACTTTAAAATTACCAATCAGCATCTTTGTATAGATCTGTACCCAATGGTGACTGTGGAAGAACTTCCACCTGATCTGAGAGACGCAGTGTCGTCTGTGGTGTGGGATTTCGCAGGCGACGAAATAGGTCTAATCAGAGGGGTTGAACCAGTGCGGATTGAGGTGAAACAGAATGTTGATTTCCCCAGGACACCTCAATACAACCTGTCGCCAGAAACGATTGCAGGGATAAGACCTGTGATCGAGACTTTCATTGAGAAAGGCATTTTGAAAGAGATCAGAGGTAGCCCCTGTAATTCACCCATTATGGGACTACAGAAACCGAGCGGGAAATACAGGATCGTGCAAGACCTGCGAAAGGTCAACACGATAGTTGTCCCTTGTTGTCCAGTGGTACCGAATCCTTCAGTAATACTGTTCCAGATCCCATGTGAAGCCGAGTGGTTTACGGTTATCGATTTGTGTCAAGCCTTCTTTTCGATACCGCTCCACGAGGAAAGCCAATTTCTTTTTGCGTTCAGGCTGGAAAATCGCGTGTTAACATGGTGTCGTATCCCTCAAGGGTATACGGAAAGTCCATCGATCTTTAACCAGATCCTGAAGAAGAACCTTGAGAGTCTTGTGTTGCCGCAGAACTCAGTTCTCGTGCAATACATAGATGACTTGCTCATTGCCTCAGAAACAGAAGATGCTTGCAGAATTGACACTGTAGCTCTGTTGAACCACTTAGCAGAGAATGGACATAAGGTGTCCCCGAACAAGCTGCAGTACTGTTTGAATGAGGTACAGTACTTGGGACACAGATTGGAAAAAGGCAAGAGGAAGGTGTCACCAGATCGAATTGAGGCAATAATGAGCATGGCAGTACCCACCACACAGAGAGAAGTTAGGATGTTCCTGGGAATGGTTGGCTACTGTCGACAGTGGATTCCTAGTTTCTCCTTGAGAGCAAAGCCTTTGCAGAGGCTTACGCACAAGGATGTGAGTGATCCGGTACCATGGGACGAGGAGTGCTTGATGTCATTCCTGAAACTGAGAGAGGAATTGTGCAGTGCTCCGGCACTGGGAATGCCTGACTACAACAAGGCCTTTTCATTGTTTTGTTACGAGAGGGAAGGATGTGCATTAGCAGTGTTAGCTCAGAACCATGGAGGTGTCCGTAGACCAGTTGCATATTTTTCAGCTACTTTAGATCCAGTAGCTTCTGCGTTGCCCGGATGTCTAAGATCCGTTGCTGCAACAGGTGTCAGCATTGAAAGATGTGAAAGCATTGTAATGGGACATCCATTGACTGTACATGTGCCACATTCGGTTGAGTTATTGATGACCAGGACCAAGACACAGCACCTAACGAACAATAGGTTAACGAGGTACGAGCAAGTCATACTTGCCGCAGAGAATGTGACTCTGAAAAGGTGCTCTGTCTTGAACCCTGCGACATTGATGCCTACACCGAACACGGATGATGAAGATTGTGCGGACCATGATTGTCTCGATGTGACCGAGCTTTGCACCAAACCGAGACCTGACATTGTCGATGAACCATTGGCTGACCCAGATGAAATTTTCTTTGTCGATGGTTCATGCTTAAGAGACAGTGTGGGGCAATTGAGAGCAGCGTTTGCTGTATGTACCATTTCAGGAGTGGTCGAGGCTGCTTGCCTAGAAGGAGTACGCTCCGCGCAGGTAGCTGAGATCATTGCCTTGACCCGTGCCTGTTTGGCCGCTGATCGAATTCGAATCACGATTTACACAGACAGCCAATATGGGTTTGGCGTGGTGCACGACTTCGGGCAGTTATGGTCTCAGAGGGGATTTTTGACATCATCTGGCTCACCCATTCGGAATGGAGAATATGTAAGACAACTGTTAGATGCATTACAGCATCCGAAAGAAATTGCTGTGGTAAAGTGTTCAGCCCATGGGAAAGGGGAGGACTTTGTGTCATTGGGTAACAATTACGCGGACGAAGTCGCCCGTTTCTGTGCAGAACAAGGATGCATATTCACAGATAGATACGCAGGGGAGAGCCAAGAAGGAACCGAGCTCAGCATAATGTTGGCCATGGCAGACACTTGGGAAGAGCTTAAGCGATTGCAGGATGAAGTTTCAGACCAGGAGAGAGAGGGATGGATCAAAGCTGGTTGTGAGAAAGGAGATGTGGATGTGTGGGTATCCAACGATGGGAGAGCCGTGTTGCCTGAAGAATTGTTGAGTCCGATGGCAAGACTGATACATGGACAGGCACACCTTGGTAGAGACGCAATGATGAGAGTGTTTAGACAGACGTGGTATAACCCACGGTTCCGAGCAATGGCTGAGACGGTATGTCAGAGGTGTGTTACGTGTCAGCAGATGAACGCTGGAAAGAAAACTGTAGTTACATTGAGTCACATTGGGAGGTCAGGTGGGCCTTTCAATAGGATACAGCTCGACTTTGTGGAAATGCCTAAGTGTAATGGGTTGAGGTACATTTTAGTGCTGGTATGTGTATTCTCACGGTGGGTGGAGGCTTACCCCACACGCAGGTGTGACACTCTCACAGTGGCTAAGTTATTGTTGAGGGAGCTCATCCCTAGATTCGGGATCCCGACCTCTTTGGAATCAGATAGAGGAAGGCACTTCCACAGTGAAATCATGAAGTTACTTTGTGCTGCATTGAACATTGACCAGAGACTCCACTGTAGTTACAGACCAGAGGCTTCTGGGATGGTGGAACAAGTTAATGGAACTTTGAAGGCCCGGATGGCAAAAATGTGTTCTTCGACATCCCTGAAATGGCCCGACGCTTTGCCGCTCGTGCTGATGAGCATGCGAAGTGTCCCAGACAGAAAGACCGGGTTGTCCCCCCATGAGATATTAATGGGAAGGGCAATGAGATTGCCAGCAGTACCAGCTACAGCCTTGATAAGCATCACTGATGATTTGATTCTCGATTATTGTAAAGGACTCTCTGATGTGGTCCGTTCTGTATCCCAGCAGGTGCAAGCAGCAGTGGTCCCAGCCTCGAGTGATCTGTGCCACGACTTGTGTCCCGGTGACTGGGTGCTCGTCCGGAAGCACGTGAGGAAGAGTTGCTTGGATGCCCGCTGGCGTGGCCCGTATCAGGTGATACTTATCACGAACACAGCAGTGAAGTGTGGAGGATTGCCGAACTGGGTGCATGCCTCCCATACCCGCAGAGTTTCAGCACCCTTGGAAGAAACAGCTCCTCTCGTAAATGAAAATCCAGCTGATGTGGCAGGGCCACATGGGAGGACAAGTCAAGCTGTAAGGGTCGCTGACACAGCTGGTGGTGCACTAGAGCAAGCCGAAGGGGGTTTCCACAGTTCGAACCCTGACTCAGACACCGAAGACAGAAACGGTGCAGTGGGCGGAGAAGAGTCAGATTCAACAGAAAGAGGAAGTAGTGCACTGGGTATAGAAGGGGAAGGCAGACGAACGAACAGAAGTGCAGAAAGTTGGCCTGAAAGACAGAGGCGACTGAACCTGAGGTTAGCACCTGAAAGAGACCTTGCTCCAGTGTCCGAAGCATCTGAAACGGAAGCAAGTGACGAAGACCAAGCACAAGACAGTCGGCGAAGGTCAAAGAGAACAAGAGTGCCTTGTCGCAGATACTCTACCCCTGAGTGGACTTACACTGTGTTTGATGCAGGGGGTGGTGAGCACGGGAAGGCTGAGGTCAGTGCAGGTGGTCCGTCGGAGCCCGAATGTGGTGGTGAAGGTGGTGCTGCAGTTGCCAGGGCTCGAAATAGAAGGAACACTGACCCTCACGGTTCCGAATCCCCCGCTTCTGAGTGAAGTCCGAAACTTGGTTCTGCATCGACTCGAATTCCCGCCTTTTGGAGTTGAGCCGTTTTCACATGAAGTGTTGATTTTGCGTCTTGAACTTTTGTATCACGTTCTGGTATTGCTCAATGAGGATCTTATTGTGGATCAACTATAAACTGTAAATAAAAGTCTAAAAGAAGAAGATAACCTAGGTCCGAGTGGAAGAAGAATAAACTTAGGGACTTTCCACAGAAGAGGAACGAAAACTAGGGAAGTCTTTTTCTGGACTGTGTAAATAAGATTGTGATCGAAAAGGGAAAATCCGGAGATTTCATGGTTGCTCGAGCTGGTTAAGCAAGTCACAAATAAAGGACAGAGACTTTTTCAGGGTTCTTTGCTATAACCAAGACTTTTGAGAACTTTCGAAACCATGGAGCCGGGAGATCCCAATCGTAGATCTAAATGGATTGTAGGCATCCTTATAAGTAGTGTAATAGTTTCTATAATCATAGTAGTTATAGTCTCATACACTGGTTCGCACGAGCTAGAAGTAGAGGGGGTGACAGGGACACCTACACCTATTACACCTAGCCAGAAGGGGGTAGACAGGGCAGCTGACAGAGCTTTGCTATTAGAAGAAAGTCGTAGATTACATGTAGATTTATCTAAAGGTGATTTTAAGTTGAATGCATATGCTAAGTTGTTGTATGAGTATGTTGATGTGATGGATGCGAAAGATTGTTATGTGTGTATGCAGTTGCCTACTTCAGTGGACGAGGGTATTAGGTATCACCATCTTCCACTGACTTATGGTATTTCATGTAGTCTTTTGCTTAGTTTATTTTATGAGAGAGATCAGTTTGAGTATTTCTTTTCCAATTTCGACGCAGTGCTTCCTGAAGTCCCAGCTTACAAGCATTTGAATAAATATGACTATTATAAGACGGAAGATAGACTCAGGAAGTACTTCATACCGAGTTTGGAATTGGATACAGCATTCGCACACAGACACAATCTGACTTGTTTGATGTCAGATGTAGAGAGAAAGTTTGTAGATCAGGTTGAGGATAGGTATAGAAAGCTGACTCACTCCCGAGACTTGGGGCATCACAGGACCGATTGGACAGAGGAAGAAAAGTTGCATAAGACCAAGGGAAGCTATGGTCCTATAGCGTTAGATAAGGAGCAGAGGGGTAAGTTGTGTATAAGGCGTTATCAGACTTACTACGAGAAGGTAGCAGTGGGACAAAGTACTTGTGATCACGTTTTCACCATGGCAGATGTGGCAAAAGATTTTCTCCAAGGTCCTGTACAAGTGATACCAACGGTGTATTACGTATGTGGGAAGAATGCTTATGTGAGGTTGCCTGCAAATTGGTATGGAACATGTTATTTGGCAATAATATTTCCAAAGATTTACCATACAGAAGATTTAGATCTTCTAGAAGGTGGAGAGCATTCACGAGCGAGAAGGGCTGCAAGTGCAGGAATTGTCGTGGGAGATATCTTTGGAGCTATGATACCCAGTCTGGGAGTGATCTTGAATGATGTAAAAATTCGGAGGTTAGCGACAGTGGTGGATGAATTTTCAATGAATACAGCAAAGTCGTTGGTGTTGGTGGAAGGAGAGATGTTGTCGATAAGGGGAATGGTTTTGCAGAATCGCCTTGCTTTGGATGTCCTATTGGCAAAAGAGGGCGGAGTCTGTAAAATGTTGAAGGTTCAAGAGTGCTGCACTTATATACCAGACCGTAGCAAGGATCTGGAGAAATATATAAGTAACATCACTACAATCCACACAAAAATAGCGGATTTGACCGAAGAGGGGGCCTGGGAAAAGGTCGGCAAGGGTTTTGGGCAAGTGGGAGGTTGGTTTGCGAATCTAGGAAAGGGATTCCTTGGGTACTTTCTGAGACCCCTCTTTATCTTGGTGGTTTGTGTGGTTGGTTTGTGGATTTTGATCAAGGCCTACAAGTGGTATCGGGCAGGCCGAGTCAAGAGAGCTTTGAGGGAAAATGAGATGAGATTGGCAAGACTGCAGGACAGTCAGTATCAAAGGCTCAAGAGCATGGAGAAACTAAGATCAGGGAAGATGGCAACAAGTTCTGTTTAGGTCGGTTCTTTCTCCAAGGGAGTAGAATGAAATGTGATGACAGGAGTCATCAAAGGGGGAACTGATAGAGCGAAATGTTCTTGTGAATTGTAGGGGTGCATCATAATCACTGATAGGCCGCACCCACATGTATTCAGACATATATTCGTATATATTCAGTTGTATACTCATGCATGTTTAGTAAAGAATGAATAGTTCACTGATATTAAGTGAATCAGCAGCATAATGGTGTTAGGATAATGATGTAATGTAATGCTTATCGAATGATGTGGACATAATGCATAGAGAAATTAGTTCATGTGTAATTTAGTTGCAGTAGTTTAAACGTGCACCATATTAAAGTTGCACATGTAATTCATGTTCGCATATGTATTGTAATGAAAATGCTTATAGAAAGAAATGTGTGTTTAAAATGGTGTAAAGGCCTGACTGCATATACGAGAGGGAAAGGCCTGGTTTGTTCTTATGTTAGCTTATTTCGTAGGCAGTGAAAAGATTCTCTTGGTAAGGCTCTCTGGGCATAAACGGTAGATTTAATTTGCACAGTAGAAGGTTTCTGTTGAAAGTATCTTTGTTGCAGGTGCAAGGACACATGTCTCGTTAGTAAAGACTAACTCTTTGTTTTCAAAAGTTAGAGAGATGGGAGGCATGGTACGGGGAGTGAAATGGAATTTAGGGATGATACTTGCAGCGGAGAAGGTGCCTGGGACTCAAGGTCATCGCAACCGTCCAGGATGAAGTAACCGTTTCGATGGAAAAGTACAAGAAAGAAGACCTGGCCAAGGAGGCGTGACAAAGGCGTGTACAATTGTATTGGGGTTTTGTATTAGGGATAGTGCCCTGAGGGAGGAGGCCAGAGAAGAGGTAGGGGAGACCAGAGAGAAGGACAGAGCTGAGCTTAGGTATTATGTGATTGCACTTCTGAGGAAGTCTTCACAGCTGACACCTTTTATTCTTTCTTGCCTTTGAAATCGTTATGTAGGGATGTCACTTAGCGTTAGTGTAGGGACAGCAATTGATTTTAAGCTTGTTTAGTCCAATGAAGAGCAACTTAGAAATTGGAGCAATCATAGTCTGGTTGATCCTTTTAGAACTATCGATCCTTTTTATTCTGAGTCGGATGAGGCTCCTGCGTAGGATATTATTTGTATTAGTGCCCATCTATTTCTTTAACCTCGTGTTGAGGTGCTTGCACGTTCAGTTATTTTTGGCGATAATAAATTCTTAAACTTGAATTCGGAGTCAGTGGTCCTTTCAGACAAAATGAATGCTGTTATATAACCAGATGAGATTCTCTCCTTTACACTATTCAACAGGTAAAAAGATCTTGGCGACCAGAAGGTTATTATAGATAATTAGATAAGAATCGGCGTTATCACAGGGACGTGGGAGATTTAAACAGTGGCGGCTCCCCCGTGGGGGCGTCGCCCCAGTGCGAGAAGGCAGAAACATAAATGGTGATAACTACCATTTTATGTTACTACTTTTCGCACTGCGAGAAAGCAGAAGTGCCTGGTTGGGTGCGGGCGGGTGGCTGGTCCTGCTCGAGGGCAGGGGGAGTGGCTTGCTCTCTGTTGTGGGTACTGACTGTTTGGTCTGCCCTGGGCCGACCAAACAGTCAGTACCCACAACAGAGGACAAGCCACTCCCCCTGCCCTCGAGCAGGACCGCCCACTTTCCTTTTAGGTCTCGCCTGAACCAGCGCGCATGCGCTGCTAGGCGAGGCTTTTAGTAAGGGCTTTTCCACGCTAAACACACGCTTGTGCGTGTGCTTTTTTTTTTAGCACCCGCAATTGGCCTTTGCATGCGTCTTTCTAAGAAAGAAAGCACGCAATTGGTCCAAGGCGGGTGCATATCCCGCCTTCTCTGTGCCTGGCCTAACCTTCTCGGGAGCGAGCAGCGGCCCGCTGCATTCCTTAAATTGTTTGCAGTGCGCATCTGTTACCAATTAGCGCGTTCGCGGTCGCCGCGCTGCTCCGCTTGTTACTACTCCTTCCAAACTAGTGACAAAGGACTTTAGCTTGACGGCCACTGTACCCTCTTACAATTTCACAGGTCATCTCGCCGTCACTTGATTCCCTGGACACATGTTCCTTTCTAACTTCTTGCAGTAATGTGGATATCCATCCATGGTTTTTGATCTCGTATCACTGCACCATGTGCATATATAGTCTGCCTTTTTTACACATAATTCCCCCACTTTATTTGGAAGTCCCACAACAGTCTTTGCATCCCCCGCACAATTCAAACAGGTTCTCTCTTGGCATCACTCAGGGGCGTAGGAGACACAAAATTTCTGGGGGGGACTGGGACAACCTTGTGGACTTTCCAGTGAGCCTATAGAAATCGCTCATTGCATGAGACCGTACACCCGTTAAACGAATACATTCGGATAGTTTTGAAGTGAAATATTGAGAAAGGCAGGCATGTAGTCACAGTTTGCAAGTATGCATTATTGTTATTTGCATTCACAAAGTAATTAGACCAAATGTGAAAAAATCATGTATATTTTTTTATAGTGTTGAACAGAGTTCACTCAGTTCTGTGATCTGCATGATACACGTTCTTTGCAGCAGGCACATCAACCCTCCGCGCCACTTTACGATGAGCCAAAACTTCCACTAGACAAAATTTCGAACTCTCACTAGTAGGAACATTAATCACCAGCGTTATCTTGACATTTTTATTGTTGCCTGAAAACTGCCTGATGCACAAGGAAGTTCATGTGCTTTTAAACCAAAAATTATTTTTAAACACAGCGCCTCCTTCCAAAGTCAACGCCAGGTGCGGCTGGACAGGTTGCACCGCCCTAAAGCCAGTCCTGCTCCCAGCAATGGGGCAAGACAAGCATTTCCAAAAATGGGGTCAGAGCTAACCTCATAGATTATATGAGGGAAAAGATCTATGTAAGTGGTGGGGTGCTATACTTCCTCCAAATTCCAGAAAGCAAAACAATTTAACAGATTTCTTGTAGATGATTTAAGGGAGAGTAGACTTCTCCCATGAGAATTTAAAAACAAAATTTGGGATCAAATTTCTAAAACGCAGCAGACCCTTATGGGGCATTCATGAAATATTCCAGTACTTTCATGGTGCACCAGGGAAGCCTGGCTTTTCCTTGGAGTAAATCTGATTTTTTTTAAATGTCTTAAGTCAGAAATAGCTTCCACTATACTAAGGTCCTCATTTTTCATGTGTGAGCCCCTTGTCAATGAGTACATTCAATATGACAGTGCCAGAAATTTACCATGGATACTTCAGCCACAGCCATGGGTACCTCTAAAAATTCCCTCCGGTATACAAGGGTCAGCATTTTGCCATTGACACCCCCGATAAAATGATTACAGGAAATCTTATGACAAAAGTTACCTCAAATATCAGTTCCAAAATTTTGCTATTGATCCACCCCATATGCTAAGAATCAGGTGTATCATGTCAGTGCCTTTGGCCAGGCGTGGTGATCCGTGTTCTGTGTCCCTGCCGCCGGGTATGACTGGGTTAGCGGGTTTCTCAGTTAGACTGTTCGAGACCCCACAGCCAATGATGGTGTCTTCACAGAATCATGTCAGGGCCTGCAGTTTGCCGTAGGTAACACCTCCCATCCATAAGCTGTTAGTGCCCTTGTCCCTAAGGCAAGATTAACCTCCAGTATGCCAGACCAGCACCACACGTGCATGCATAACAAACATACACACACATGTTCACTATATCTCTTGCACTTTTTCGTACCTTTGTACTCTGTCACACACACCAAGTCCATCCCTTGAGCACTTGAACCTGTGTGTTTGTGATCAATAGTTGTCCATCACTTTATTCTCAACACACAATTCAATGCTGTACATAAATGTTAGAGGGAATTATTATAGCATGCAATTAGTAAGACATTTTTTTCCACAACCAGGACTTATGCTATTTAAAAGGCACTGGCATCAACGTACGCAGTGCACTTGCAGGAGGGAAAGGCTGATGGATTGTATTGTATTGTGTTGACCCCTCGTGGTTCCCTGTCGACCCATCCCAATGGATAGTGATGTAGAGTGATGTGTTCCAAAGTTCTTACTGCAATGCCTCACCTTTGCACTGCACCTTGTTTCCGTCTTCGCAGTCCTCTGCAGGCCGGGTCTGCTGTTTGCTAGCTAGGGTGAGAGACATGCTGCTTTTAGTGGTTTATCATCCACACAGCCCAAGGCAGTCCCACTCAGTGATTGTGCACTGACTTGGCCAAGAAAGCTTCGATTTCTGGTGCACATACTTGCGTCTCTGAAGGAAGGCTGTCATGGAACTCTGGTTTGTGAAGAGGCTCTGCTTCGCCGAAATCCTATGATGGTTGGGGTTCTTCATTGGGAGATAATGCTCAGGCCCAAGCAGGAACCCAACACTCAAATAAAGCGAAGATCCCACCTCGCATCACAGTGGTGATCCAAATGGGCTTTGATTGCAGTAAGAAATCTGGATTTATTGCCAACTTTCTCAAGGTGCTTTGGTTTCTTCTGATAAGACTGACAAATGTTGTCAGACTTTCTAAACACCAAGCCTCCCTTTTGCATCCTGATACACTTCCACTGTCTGGGAAAACAACTTCACCCCGACTTGTGCACTGGAACATGTCTGGGACGTCCAAATGGAACACATAGGCCTTCATCACTGCTTCGCATACACGCATACTGGATATACTACAATAGTCACACACAACATACACTTGGACGGGATTAGGTGATAAAACAGGGTATAAATCACCTCTCTTCTTGCCTTCCATCCTCTGTATACCTTATATTGCTGAGAATAGCCTCCTCTGCCTCGTGCCCATCTGCCACAATCCTTCTTATTGTAATTCTCCAATTGGCTGATACCTCATTTCATCGATCACAACCTCTCCTCTTTAAAACCCTATCCCTGTAATCTAACATTAACTAGTCTCTACCAGCCTATCTATCTCACCAACCATTCACCTGAAGCCACATAGCCCCCTCTAATTAGCACACCGCCCTGGTATTAATACATAACAAAATTAATGGAGTAAATGCATGCACTATTTCTTGAGAGCACATTACTAATCACAATAACTAACAATAACCACTAACCTTGGGTTCCGGAGTAGCATTCTACTCACCGTAAAGCGCTCAATTCCTCGTCAGGGGTAGTAAGTGCTACATAAATCCAATTACAGCTACAGGTACGTTGAATTTTTTGGAGGGGGAGAGGGGTGGGGAATCACAGGATGACATTTTTGTGAGTGCTTAGCCGTCACAAACACTCCTGCTTCTGGGCACGTTGCAGGGGCACCCGTGTCTCAAAACCTCACCACACAGCCTGGGAGTGCTGATATTTTCCTGGACTGCAGCATGCTGCTGACCAAGCGCGGCCGGTCCATTTGGGCGGAGGGGCCACTCCCTTCCACCTTTTGACCCATACGAACAGAGTCCTCGGGCTGAACAAAGGTCAGCCTGACAGACACTGTTCACTTCCAGTTCAGGCAGCCAGGAGCCAGACATGCGCATTTAGCGCAGGCTCCTGGCTGCCTGAACGGAACTTTGCTGGGCTGAGGAAGTCACAGCTCCTGTGGGCGTGACGTCCTCAGCTCAGCAAAGGTCCCAGAGGCCCTCCCCTCAGTGACGAGGGGTAGCGTCACTGATTGCCTTGCACCTGGGCGCTTCAGTTTTAAGCCCTGAGCGCCCAGGGTTGAGTGTCAATCAGTGACACTTCATCACAGAGTGGGGTAGGGTCAGTAGTTTCACTGACCCCATCCCACTCTGTGATGACGTTGGGACTGCTGCCTTCCCTCATTGGCTGACCTAAGGTCAGCCAATGAGGGAAGGCAGCAGTCCCAAGCCTTCGGGAACCACTGAGGCAGCGCTGACTGCAGGTAAGTGTGTGTTTTTTGTTTTCTTTTTAAATTATTGTTTGGTGCATGCGTGCGTGTATGTATGAATGTTTGGGAAAGAGTTGTGGATGAATGTGTTTGTGCGCGCTTGTGTGAATGCTTGGTTGTGAGTGTTATGTGTATGTGTGCATGTGTGTGTGTCCCGTCCACCCCCTCCCTCCAAAACTTACCGGCCGCCACTGCTGCTGACAGTTTTTCCTGGCTACGGTCCTTGAAGTCTTCCTTTTCTGGATAGCTTCTCATTTGTACAAGGACACCTACAGCACCCCTCCTTAACACTCATCCAGCTCTTTCCTTCAAAGTAGGCTCAATGCAGTTGTTCTCCTAGCAGGTTGCAGAACTTTCAAGTCTGTTCCAAGCACCTGGCAAAGTGGATTTGTCAGTCCGAGACTCCATACCGTGGAGCACAGAAGAGTTTCTCGTTCTCCATTGGTGAGGGACCTCGGATTCTGGTTCCAGAGAAAGCCTGGCACATTGGCTAGTGGTTTCTGTCCCATACTTATAGCAAGTCAGCAGGCAAACTCAGCTCTATGACCTGCTTCAGACAGTTCCTGTCTTTAGTGTATTCCTTACATCCATAGCCTTTGTTTCAGTGCCAGCAGGAAGACAGGGTTATGTTGGGTGTTTCCTACCAGGGAGGTTTCCTGTCAGAGGAGACCCAAAACTAAGGCACAAAAGATGGAGGGGCTTCTCCATTCAATTCCCCTCAACTTGCTGTGGGTAACACTGTTAGGGAAGAATGGCGCTGGAGGGGGCAAAGGGTTTCCAAACACTAGAAAAGGACCTTAGTCTCCTTCATTCCAATGCTTAGAGTCTGGTCCACCACAAAGGACTTCAGTAATGCATTGGAGGAACCCTGCAATCCTCCACCCAGATGTTGTCATGCTGAGTGCCACACTGCCTTTATTGTTTAAATGGCTTCAAGTCTCCTCTAGTATACCTTTTGCACCATTGGCTGTCTGGAGATGCTGCAGAACACAATTCCTGAGTTTCAATTGGAGAGCACAGTATGAATCGTCCTAGTAGGTTCTCCTTCCTTACTTCTGAAAATCTACATTTACTATGGATCTTGTAATCGCTCAGCAGAGTTTGGGTGCCTGTACATCATCTTCATGTACAATGTGTGGTAACTGTCATCACTACCGACAGCAGTACACAAAAAAGATCTTCACTTTAGAGACACCAAAATTATGGGTCTTATTTTATTAATTGTTAGCAGGCTTAAAACAGAGTAACAATCACATTTGACTACAAACATAATGTGAACAGTGCTTTTAGTGCTAGTGGGTAGGAATGGGGAACGCTGCCTTCTTGCCTTGAGGAAATTACTAGACTTGTATATCTTATGAAAGCAGGTTCAGGTGTGACCTCCAATACCTATGTCAGGGGCTCTCTCAACCTGGCACTGGAAGTCAGTAGGGGGAATCAAAGGGCTCATTTACAGTATCTTCCCTGCTGTCCAACCCCAATAGGGTCCTCCTTCTGCCCTTTTCCTCTGCCCTCTCTCAGGACCATACTCTGCTCACCGGTGTTCTGTTCGGTTTGCCATCCTTTCCTCTCTCCGCTGTGTCAGGTGGGGGTGGGACCTTCTCTCCTCTCTGTGCCACAGTCGAGGAGACTGCATACAACTTCATACGTAGACTGCTGACCTTGCACTCCTTTCCCCGGCAATCCCCTCCATACACTGCCTGCATTGAATCAGCAAAATCCTTCACTCCTATGCTGTGTGCCATAGAAATAGTCTCCTGGTCTCCCACCTGTTGCAGGCACTTTTGCCAGCTCCAGACGCTGTAGCCCCTGCAGTAGAAAGCTGCAAAGCTGAACAGGAGTTCAAGCATCAATTGCAAGATGGTCACCACTGTGGTAAACTACAAAAACATGGATTCAGGTTCACATCTGCCCAGCTGCAGCCTAGGAAAATCTTTGGTCTATAAAGTTTTCCACTTTGAATTTATAAAATTCAAGCCTTGCTGGCAACAGATATCAGCTACATAAAACGTGCTGCACATAAGTGAAAGTAATCAAACTCGTTTCAATGAAGAATGTACCACATGTCTATACCTGCTGCACAAAATATTTTCTGGTTTTGTAGAACTTTTTAACAGTGCTCACACATGCTTCTGGTCACTTCTGAGCAATTACCAACAACAAAGTGTGACTGAAGTTAAAAATAACTAACCTTTACAGAGGTCAACAATGAGAGAAATTATTGTGATTTTAGCTCAAATAATTGCAGAAGCTGTCAAGTTTCTCACCCCCCAGATTCCAAACTTTGAGACCGATGAGTTATCCTACAGCATTTCAAATTATTGGGGTATTGCCAGAGGTTCATTGGTCAGGGTATGAACTCCAAGCTGTAAATCCCAAGGAGAATGCCCCCACCATCCTTAAACTGGATTCTCTATAAGGCACTGAACACCAACATAAAATGTGGCAGCAGTTTGCATGTGGAAGAACAGGCGCTTGAACAGCTGAGCACTGATTTTGAGGCTATGCAATAATGGTCACAGTATGCAAGTGCAACAAAACCTTGTACATTTGTAAAACAGTTAGACTTGCATTCAACGCTTAAAAATTAATGCCCCCCAGGAAAATAGTTATTCAGGTTTAAAAGATTCCAACAAAGCAGTATGTCATAGCTCTGGGAAACCAACAGTAATGACTAAATTACAACAAAAAATGAAAATTAAGTAACAATATATTCTTAACGAAAAGTTCTCTTGCAGACTCTGTAAACAAAAACAAATGGCTGGTATAAATGTTTTGGGCGGGGAAATGTGTGGTCCCTACTTGTGAGATGACTTTTCACTACATGCACTCCCCACTGTGGCAGTTTAAAATAAAATAAAAAGTAAGAAATAGCGAATAGGCAGAGTGGGGACACATGGGATACTGGAATCAGTCATCAAAACCTCCTTAACCACTTCCAAAGTAATGTAAATGCTCTTTTGAAGATCTATGAAAAACGTTTGTGTGTCGGAGATAAGATGCCAGAAACAGCAGCTCGAGCTGCAGCAGCAGCCCGGGCTGAGACACACGATGGAGGGGGGATGGGGGGGCAGGGGTGTTAAATTCCTTTTAGCCCCGTCAAGCGTGCAGACTGATCACAGGTAACTGGAGGCAAGTCACAGGGCAAGTGCAGGGCCATTATGCATAGCGCTTTCACGCGCTAATGGCCCTGTTAATCACAGAAGGGAGAGGGGAATTTCCTTTGTCCCCTCGTCCCCCCACTCTTGTCCCCCGTGTCCTCCGCCCTCCAAACTCTGGGGGGGATATATCCCCCTCGTCCCCCACACTTCCTACGCCCATGCGCAGAATGCATTTGCAGCGGCTGGAAAGTGACCAGTCCTTACTCTGCCAGGCATATTTTTGGGTCCTGGAAGCCATATAAAACCGGCCCATCCAATCTCTATATAATGCTTTTTGCCCCCAGTATGTTCTGGCATATGCTAATGATTAAATTCAGCATTTAAAACCCTGAATTTCAGAGCATAAACGTTTGCTCCCAACTTTGAATATTCAAAGTTGTAGTCCTAGAAGAAAGTTTCACAGTTATCTTGGGAGGGGTGCCTCTGTTACTCTCTTAATTTAATAAGAATTGATTGGAAAGACAAGTTTGTTGTGTACGGCACCACTACCGTCCAATAAGTGCCTGGTTGGTTAATCTGCACCCACACGAGCCCCGTTAGAAATCTGACATTTTGGGAGCAGAATGGCATTTTGAGACTTCTTGGATTTGGTATGGGAATTATATTAGTAGGGTGAATATTTTTTGTCTTTTTGCAGGTGTACCATATAGCACTGAATTACCTCCAAGGTGCAGCATATTTTTTTAATGTGTCAAGCGAAGTGTAGTAGTGGGTTAGTATTCTTGTATTAGTAATTAAGCGTGTTTCTCCTTTAATAGAATTTAGATTGTAGAATTGTATGAAGTAGATTGTATATATAGTTACGTTATGGAATGTGGATGGGGGTGCAGCAGGTTCATGTCGGGAGGCTGTGAACATCCCTGTGTGCATATTTACACACCACATAATTACACTCTACTCAATGCAACATAAATACACTCCACATAATACCACTCAGTGCCATATAATTACACGCCTCATACTTACACTCTACTCAATGCAACATAAATACACTCCACATAATACCACACAGTGCCACATAATTATATGCTACATAATTATATTGCACTCAATGCAACATACACTCCAAATACCACTCAGTGCCACATAATTACACGCCACATAATTACACTCTACTGAATGCAACATACACTCCACACAATACCACTCAGTGCCACATAATTATTTGCTACATAATTACACTGCACTCAATGCAACATATACTCCAAATAATACCACTCAGTGCCACATAATTACACGCCACATAATTACACTCTACTCAATGCAACATAAATACACTCCACATAATACCACTCAGTGCCATATAATTACACGCCTCATACTTACACTCTACTCAATGCAACATAAATACACTCCACATAATACCACACAGTGCCACATACTTATATGCTACATAATTACACTGCACTCAATGCAACATACACTCCAAGTACCACTCAGTGCCACATAATTACACACCACATAATTACACTCTACTAAATGCAACATACACTCCACGCAATACCACTCAGTGCCACATAATTATATGCTGCATAATTACACTGCACCCAATGCAACATACACTCCAAATAATACCACTCAGTGCCACATAATTACACGCCACATAATTACACTCTACTGAATGCAACATACACTCCACACAATACCACTCAGTGCAGGAAAAAGTTGCCGGCAGTGCAAGTACAAAAAAAGTAGAAGACAATCTTTTTTTAATCAGGTTTTTCAGTTGTATATAATGTCGTCTTCGTTTGTATAAAGGTAACAAAAATGCTTCACAATTTTTAATATAACTTTTGAACATAATGCACAGCAGCCACAATGCTCTACAACATAGCCAAAAGTTCTGGCTAAACACATAAGGTCCCAAAGGCGAGACCTATTGGCTATGCCAATGCTTGTTTCTCTATGTAGGCTGCTGCATGCAGCAGCCTACATAGAGAAAATGGCCCGGCTGGGGCGCTCTCTGCTGCGCCTCACCAATCACAACGCTGCCATTGCAGCGTTGTGATTGGCGGAAGGGAGGGAGGCTGCCTTTCCTGATGACGATCATCGCGCTGCAGGAATTTGAAAATGCAGGACGGCGGGAGTTGGGACCCATCCAGAAGCTGAGGTGGCGCAGGACGGTAAGTTTTATTTAATATTTTTTTTTATTAAACCCCTCCCGCCTCCCCCCATCCCCCCGCGACGACCCCATTTCCACCCCCCCACCCGCCCGTCATGCCGGCCGCAACTGCAGTGGGATATTGGCTGATATTTCCATTTTCGTCTTGGGCTGAGCGGCCTTAATGGAAACAGTAGCCTCCCCCATCATTCTATTTTTTTCAGAGCATTCCTTTTTCGACGCACACACTCTTTGTAGATCCGGGCAGAAAGCATCCGCGAGTCTCATAGACGATTGACAGGAGCTGTGGGTCAGATGTGTGTGTAGATAGTGAGGCCGGAGCACAGGACATTACTGTAGGGATCTCATACCCAGAGCTGTGGGGCATGGACTAGGTGACAAAGGTAGGTGTGTGACAGGTGTGAGCAGGAGAGCTGCGTAATGAACTGTGGGAATGGAGCTGGGTAACAAGAGTTGCGTGGCAGGTGCGAAGGGACAAGAACTGCCGGAAGTAGCGGTTGCCAGAAGCTAGGGTGAGAGTTGTAGGACAGGCGATGTGGGCAGGAGATGCGAGGCAGGGGTTTTGTATCAGGAGTCACCGTGGGGCAGGAGCCGTGGGACAGGAGCTGTAGTACCGCAGCTTGGGTGACACGAGCACTGGGTGCAGGACGTGGGGCTGGTGCCGTGGGTCGGTGCTCTCCGTGTAGCTGTAAGAAAGTAGGTTTGGGACAGGCGTAGTGGAGCAGGAGACGTGGAGCTGGGATTGAGTTATAGTAGTTGTGCAGCAGGTGTTAAGAGACAGGAGCGTCCTAACGAGATATGTTGGCAGAAGTTGTGGTCCATGAGATGCATGCAGGTGCCGTGGGGCAGTGACTGCATGGCAAGAGTCATGCGACAGGAACGGTGGGCACATGCATTTGGGGCAGGAACCGTAGCACAGGAATCTAGGCACGAGACGGTGAGTGACAGTGTCTGCACGACAGGATCAGGAGCAAAGGGGCTTGACTTGTGACAGGTAGCGCATTGTATTTTAAAATGTATATAGCGCTTACTATGCCTCGGTGGGCTGCTGAAGCGCATGCCTTGGCAGGTAACCCGCTACACCCTATAGGGTGTGATTGGAACTGGTACTGAGAGGTATTGGGAGTAGAAGCCGTGGAGCACGACGAGCTGGGGGGCAGGAGATATGTGGCAAAAGCTGGGAAGACATTTCCAACGAGTGCTGTATGTTGGCGCTACATAAAAAGTGCTTGGAATTGGCACTGGGCGGCAAGAGCTGAGTGTTGGCCACAATATCTGGAGCTGTGTGTAGGCGCTGGGCAACGCTAGCTGTGTATTGATGCTGGGTGTCAAGAGTTATAGCAATGTTTCTCTGAGGTGTCATGCAATCTAAAATGTACTTACTGTTGTGGAGTGCATTGAGAAGGCATTTACGATCCTTTGTGAAGGGGCAAATAGCAAGCCAAACATCTTTGGTCACTTGTGCGTAGGAAATATTTGAAAATCTAAAATGTAATTGTTCTCTTGTTGCATTTTGAAAGTAATGTATTGCATTTTTATGTGTTACTGCGTACAAGCGCTTGCCTTTCCTTTAACACGGCATATTATGTAGGCACACAATTCAGGGCTCTGCGTGAAATAGTTACAATTAATCCGCATTGCCAAGAAATGGTGAAATGTACACAGAATCTCTCTACCATCTATGCTGCCTTTAAAAACAGGAGAATACAGTAGATTTTCTGTTCATCGTTCTCAGATCTGCCTGTAAGTGCAGCTGTACGCAAGTCAGTAGTACTAAACCTCAGCAGTGTTAAGATCCCACACCACTGGCAGTAAAACTAAAGCTCTACCCATTTCATTGGCCAAGTTGCACCTTAGGTCACCTATGGAGTATACTTAAAAGCAAATACGACTATTTAGACACCATCTGTAGTTTATATCTCGCTTCTTCTAGACCTGTACACAGTGTTATCTGTGCTGCTAACCAGTTCTGTGTAATCTTGTTTTATATGAGGCACTCCGCTACTCTGGTCCTGGCTATATAAATACAGTAATAATAATAAATAAAAGTTTTGCAATCATAAATAAGTGGGGCTGAGCTTAAATCGTTAGCTTCTGTGTGATCCCCTTCAGCAATGTTGCCAGAATCTCTTTGAGACATATTGGACCACAAAATTAAAAAACATAAACTTGAACAGCATCCAGACTATGCATAATTTTTTGAAAACACAATGGTCCCCACTGGGAATCCTGACATAAGGCTATAACAATGGTTTTACAAACATATAAGCTGTTAAGGTGATATGACTGAAGTAAATGCTCATATGCTACTATCTAGATTTTGTTTAAAGATCTTTGTCCATAGATGAATTAGGGAGCCATATGACAGATACTTTTGGCAAAATATAATAAATAAAGAATGCGGTGGGCTTAGTGTGATGGGAAGGAAGTGGGGATGAGACAAAAGTGTGGTTGTGAGTTTAGGCAGCAGGGGCTGAAGAACGAAGGTAGCAGTGGCTGGGTGATAGCTCAGCATTAGTACATGTGAAAATAAATAGATTAATTTCCACTGGTGGAACAAAGCAGATTGAGGCACATTTTAATTGGAAAAATGTCATGTAATAAGGAGTGGTGAAAATGGTCTGAAAGAGCAGTAAATGAACAATAAAAATGGGAGTAGGAGAACTCGATTTGTGCTCACTTCAATGTTTGCCCAGAATGCATAGACATTCATACTGGCAGGAAGGGCGCACAGTACAACTTTGCTTTCTAAAATTTGCTTGAATATGCACCATTTGCCAACTCTTTTTTCAAAAATTTCTCGGGGGGAGAACCCCGCCGAACCCCCCTTAGGTTGTTAGGGCTCGCTCGCTACGCTCGCTCGCCGCGGTACACTCCAACTAAAATTTTACGCCTCACCACTTTCAAATGTCACCAGCCGCCACTGGATTTAAAATAAAAAATCGGGAGAATGAAAATTCCCCATTGACTTCTATTGTAGAAAATGCAATTTCAGGTGGGAGACAGCTAAAATGAGGCCATTTTTGGCTTGAAAAATCGGTAGTCTCCCGTCTGAATCGGGTCTATTGGCATGTATGTACGTCTACTACAGATACTAGCGGTTAGACTTACATATGTACAAGTTGCAAATTCCCTCAAGGTTACATTTTAAGAAAAGTTGAAGTAATTATGGTTAGACAAAAAAAATTACATATTTACTATAAAATGTATTATGTTGTATGTTTGTGCATCAGATGAGGTATGAGCCACTACATCTCCCTGGCGGGCCCAGGTTCCTCTTGCCACACACTGGGCTGCGTTGATTGCGATAAAGGCCAGCAGAACTTGCCTCCTTGCCTTACCGCTGCACTGTATCCCCCACCTGTCTTACTGTCCCATTACTAGTATCAGCAGACCCAAACCAGTGACTTAGCTGTCCTTTGTTCACCATGTATGGTTTTACGTTTGGTTATAGTTTCTTGCTTTCCCCCGTTTCTTCCTGCAATTGTTCCTTTTACATCGTGGGACTCAATCATGTCACTGGTTTGTGCCGATAGAAAATATTATGTTATCTGTTTGAAGGTATATTACCATTCCAATCGCAACTACAATTGGCATGTGTACTGTTTTACTGTATGATTTGTAATCATTTCTTACTGTATGATTTTTCAATCATTCCTGCAGTCTCCTGGACTGGTATCATGGTTCTTTGTCCCTCACTGTGTCTGTACCCCAAATACAAAAAATGCAAATAAAGTTGTTTAAAAAAAATGTTGTGTATTTATGTGTTGTATATTGCAAACCAAGCTACCAGGCAGCAGATCACTGTACATGCTCAACACCAAAGATAAATTGGAGTTTTGGCTGCATTCTTAAATAAGAATCTAGAATAGGAGCACTCTGTCGTTCGTGACATGGAGACTTTTGGTAACCTTACACAATAAGCAAATTCAGGCACACAGAGCTCCAACTACGGCAAAATGGACTCTGATAGTGACATGGAGAAACTTCTGAAGGTTTTGGGGTGAGGGCTCCAGGGACTTCTGCATTATGGCACTGCACTGTGAACTCCTGTGGGCAATTGGACATAGTCATCTGGCACAGTTCAAGGCCCTCGAGGCCCCGGAAACACTGGCACCAGCACAGGCATCACTGCATATGTGGGTCACCTATGAATAGCAACTACTAAGAAAATATTGGTGCCCTGCTATAGATCAGCGTATGGATGATTTTGCAGATAAATATAGTGTGATGAATATCTCACAAACACAGGAAAACACGCAATATGCATTTACGTAATGTTGACCTTCCTAGGGAAAATGTAGATATTAGGAGCAAATGGACATTTTGTCTGATGAGATGAAGTGGATGACTGTATTAGTGAATTGCTTTTCAAAATATGTATATTGTTTTTGTAGAATGTTATACCTATTGTCATCCGCACCCTACAGAATAAGTTTGTGAGTGATTGCTTTAGAACATGGCGATTGATAATACTAAGCAGTTCTGCTGCTTTGAACCCATTTTTTAAGGCAAGCTGTATTAGATTCCACAGTTGTGTAGTACAACCCTCAGGTCAGTGGGTATGTGGACAGGGTAAACAGTGTTATTAAGAAAGATGTACAAACTGCAGATTTGAAGTATGTACATTTTAAAAAGAGAAGGTTTGGACATGCCCTGTAACAGCACTTTCCATGGGATTAGTGGATAGTCACTGTAGGAGAGTAGGATCTGCTTCACATGGGTACCCCCACTTTTTGCTGATGCTTCACTGTTTTTCGACTTTAGTCTGGCTGGAGCCATGCTAATCAGCTAGCTGCTTCCTCTCTAAAATGGTTTCCATGTGCCTTAGGCACATCTCTGATTGGAATCTGGAGTGCCCTTATAAGTCCCTAGTATATGGTATACTATGTACCCAGGGCATAGGTACCTCAGAGGCCTACCAGGGGCTGCAGCATGTATTGTGCCACCCCTGGAAGGCCATCCAAAATGACACCAAAGGTCTGCTACTGCAGCCTGGGTAAGGTGGTGCATGCACCCCTTACTGTGATATATAAACCTATAAGTCACTCCTATGGCAGGCTTTTACAATCCTGAAGGCAGAGTGCTTGGTTTTTATGTGAGAGGGTGCCCCTGCATGAGCAGGGCCCCTCTGCAGCGTTCGGAGTCAATCCTCTGATGCTGTTTGTGGTGCAGCCTGACCATATACTCTTAAGTAAATTATATCCTCGCGGTAAATGCTAACTTTGGGATGGCTGCAAGAAACATGTCGTGTTTGGTGTCAAACATCTTGGAATACTACCCCCCCCCCGCCAATTCTGGCGGCGGGGGGTAGCATTCCACCATTCTGGAGGGAGAGACATGTACACACCGAGCTACCCGGTAACTTCTTTCCAGAGCCCTGGCATCACAAAATGGATGCCGCTGCCACAGACACGGGTCTGGCCTCCTGCTGCTGACTGAAACTCCGGCAGGGGAGGCCTGGGCAATAGGTTTCCTGTCCCAAGGAGGTGTAACCACCTCCCCAGACAGGATAATGTGTATTGGGGCTGGGCGGGAGCACCCTCTGGTGCTTTGAAGTCCTGCACTGGGGGCACATTTGGTGTCCCTGTGCATATGCCAGTTCAAACCGGTTGCAGGGGCTACCTGCCCCTGCTCTGGCGTGAAACTGGACAAAGGGACAACCACCCCTCTTCCCTGACCCTCCCATAGGTGGGTCCCCAGAGTATGTCCAACCCCCTAACTTAGTATAAGTATGGGACCCCAGTCCTTAGGACTTTAGATTAGCCTGGACGAAACTCTGACACTGAATCCTGGACCTTCAACGCTCTACTTGAAGATTAGAGGACTGAAGAATCTCCCTTGGGGTCAAGGAGTGACTCCCCTGCTTGGCAGGCACCTAAGAAGCAATTGTCCGGTCTGCATCACTGAAGCTCCCGCTGGACGCCCGAAGTCTTTGCATCACCAGAGGTGGATTTCCAGACTTCCCGAGGCTGCCCTGAGTCCCCAGCAAAGCTGAGGCCCGTAGCTGTCGTGGGTAACGTGGAACCGTGACCCCTGGACACCGAGCACATTTGCAAGTGCATCCTCTTCCTGGTCTCCCACGAAGTTGTGCTTTGGGCTCCAAGTAGCCCCCGCCTCCTGCACCGACTGCACTGAAGATCACTGGCCTCCACTCCACGAGTGTCCTGCAAGCCAGCTCCAAGTGCGTCCACTCGAGGCTCCTTCGCGGTCGCTAGTCCGTTAGCTAGTGGGCCCTCCTGAAGGCTACTCTTCTTCTGCTTGGGCTTCCCTGGTTGCTCCAGACGTGCCCTGACTTACCCTCGCTGGGTGAGTCCCTCAGACCTTGCTGGTCTGTACCACCGTCCTTCTTCTATTTCCACGTGACTTGCCATTGCCAAGGCTTGTTGGGTCCAATCCGGTCGCCGACACCCCAGCAATCGACAGACGTCGTGGGACAGCTCGAATCCAGCTCCTGGTCGTCGTCGACGACGCCTGGACCTCGTGGCTGAAGAGTCAAGACGACCGTCAACCAACCTGAAGCACCCGACATCAGTGGGCATCTGCTCATCGCCTTCCTGGTCACTGGTTAGTGACCCAGACTCTGTCCCCTCTGCTTTCAGGTTCCTCCCATCTTCGATCCACCTTTGGATCCACCCGAACACTTTCGACTGGGTCGCCAGCAGCACTTCGCAGCAGATCGCCATTGAAAACGACGACGAAACCCGACCCCGAAAGGCACCTATGCACCCGGCTTCCCTGGGTGAGGTAACACGAGTACTCCGGTGCTCCCGTGGGTATTGACTCTAGAACAGCCTAGTTCTAAAGGGGTTTGCTCCAAGTCCTCCTCTAAGTGTCCTTTTTCTTTAAAACGCCAACCGCGACATTCCCCATAGAAGTCAACGGCGGCTCGCGGCTGTGTTCTCACACTGCACGCGTCCCCCGTGGGTCCCATGTGTCACTACCTTTGGTGGTTCCTTGAGGGCCAAGCACTTCTACAGGCTCTAGGCCTTGTGTCTAGTTCAGTCGTGGTTCTTATACCACTTTATTGGTATATGGTTTGGTACGCCCCTAGGGCTCAAACGTGTATTTGTGCTATTACTGTTGATAACTGACTTGTAACTTATGTACTTCGAACCCTAGCCTCATAAAGAGACTAGAGGGGTGTGTTTACGACTAAATACATATATTTTATATATATACCTGGTGTGGTCCTCTTTCATTTGGTCACTCAAGAGATTATAGACTGGTAAAACAAGCTGCTTTACATTCCTTCAAGACTTAGCCTAAAGGCTGCTCTCCATAGCTACCACTAGGATAGCTTTCAATAAAGGTTGTCTTTAACCCATCTCCAATAAGGGGTTGTTTGGACTGGTGCAAGGTGCCCACTATAATTAGTGGACAGCATATACCAGGCCAACTTCTCACATTGGTGTGCAGCGTGTGGGATTCCAGCTTGCTATTGTTTTACCAGATAATCTCAATTGAATTGATCAACTGAAAACCACTAAGGGTACCTTAGGTACATATAAAACAAGCTTAGGATACAGTAAGTTCTACTGAACTTAGAGTTGTGTGTTAAGGGATAGCACACCCTTTCTACAACTCAAGAGAGTTTAGTAGGCCACACTAGAGTAGGTAGTGCATACACCACACCACACTAGTAATGTCTTCAGGGCCAGGAACCAGTGGGTCCCAGCCAGAAGCCAATGGGCTTCTTCCCTCCAAGTATGATAATCTCCCATTCTTGGAATTGAGAGCATTAAGCACTGCTAGGAAACTGAAGACAGGCAAAAGTGCCAACACCCAACGCCTCATAGAGGTACTCCTGCTGGATGATCTCAGAAGACTACCAGGGTCCGAAGGGGTAGGCAGACAGGGTGGGGCAGAAGATGAGGAAGGGGCCAGGGAGGAAAATAACCAGGACCCAACCTCTGAAACTGGCCAGGAAGGTGACAATGACCTTAACCTGGATAATCCAGCTACTCCTGAGGAGGAGGAGGAGGATCAGAATGACCTCCCCTTTGTCCCCCCAGGAAGAGTTGAGAGTGTGCCAAGAAGGGTTAGATCTCCTTCTCAGGAGTCTAACCACTCTAACATCTCAGTAGGGACCTCTGTTTCCTCTCATAGGAGGGAATCCTCCAGTGAGAGGAAAGAGAGATTGCTCAAGTATGGAGAGGCTCAGCTGAGACTCAGAAGAGAGCAGTTGGCTATAGACAGGGAGTCCCTAGAGCTTGAAAGGCAAAGAAAAAGTTGGGACTAGAGTCCCATGGTGGCAGCAACTTCCCTAGTGGTAGGGAAAGGTCTTATGACCATAGAAACCTGAGCAAGATTGTCCCTCCCTACCAGAGTGGGGATGACATCCACAAATGGATTTCTGCACTGGAGAGGGCCTGTAAAGTACAGAGGGTCCCTCAGGAGCAGTGGGCAGCAATCTTGTGGCTCCCCTTTGCAGACAAAGGTAGAGATAAGCTCCTCACTGTTAGAGAGGAGGATGCTGACAATTACAAAGTCTTGAAGAGTGCTCTGATTGATTGGTTTGGCCTAACAACTGAACAATACAGGTTAAAGTTCAGAGATACCCAAAAAGCACAGACTCAAGACTGGGTGGACTATGTGGATTGTTCTGCTAAGGCTCTGGAAGGTTGGTTGATGGGCAGTAAGGTATGTGACTTCACAGGATTGTACAATCTTATCATGAGGGAGCAGATTCTTAATAACTGTCAAAACCAGCTGTTGCATCAGTACCTGATGGACTCTGATCTGACCTCTCCCCAAGAATTGGGAAAGAAGGCAGACAAATGGGTCAGAACCAGGGTGAGGCAGAAGGTACAGAACCAAGGTGGTGACCCTAAGAAGCAAGATTCTAAAAACTCTGATAAGGGTGGGGAGAAGGGTAAAGACCAGAAGTCTTCACAAGGCCCCCAAAAATCTTCTTCAGGTGGGGATTCATAGTCTAACAAGGGAAAAGGCCAAAGGAAACCATGGTGCAAAGTCTGTAAGCAAAAGACACACTGGACCAGTGATTGCAGCAAGTCCAAAGACTCTATTCCAGCCCCCACCAATGTCCCTAAGGCACCTGTTCCCCCTAGTGCAGTTACAATTGGTGGTGGGTGTTACGTACCAAGACTCGACCGCTGTCCACTCCTCAAACCCACCAACGCGGAGGAACTTCTGGGAGAAGGCCGCCGTCCTTCACCGAAAGATGCAGGCGGGCGGGAGACACGAAACCTTCGGATGCTATGACGCCACCGGAGCAACAGAACTACAGCTCCCAGCAGCCTGTGCGGTGTGGGGCGCGCGCACCGGAAGTGACGCGGCGTAGGCTTCCTGTCGGCTACGTAAGCCGGAGCCGAGGAGAGAAACTCCGCAGATTATCCTGTGAAGTTCGCAGAGCCAGACCGAAGGATTCCTCAATGCCCGGTGGGGTAAGGGTGTCAGTGACACCACCCAGAGTATTTATTTCTTCTACCGCCGATATTAGCTGCCAAATGCACCACGTTTGAATAACGGAACGTGCTCGTTCTTTCTATACTGAAGAAACCCAATTCTTTTGCCAAACACTAAGTAGCAACCCCATGGTTTCTACTGAGTTCCCTATACTACATTGCCAAGACTTTCTACATATACCAGGTGGTATATTATCCTCATATCTAATGAGCTTATGCACAACAAGGAATGGTTACATTTGTTATTTGTTAAGTTCGCTATAAAAAGCTATCCTGGATACTCCGATACTCGTTGGTATAGATGTTGTAAGTGTGTGTCTTTTGTTCGTCTTCTAGCAGGGGGAACAGTGAGAGGTAGCTGAAGTAAGCCTATTCCTTCCTCCCTTGTGAGGCCCAAGCACACATCTCTACTGGTGGGTACTATAAATTCACAAATCGCAGTGTCTATGTTCTAGAAGAGTGTATGAGATAATGCCTAAATTTATGTTTGTTTGTTCGCAGTTCATACGCCTGAGTATTGTGTAATTCCTTCTAAGCCTTAGAAGACAAGGTAGCCAAGAGAAGGTCTTTGATGAATACTAAATTGTCCTTCTAACTTGCGTCTGCCAGAGCTTGTTATTTTGCTTTACAGGTAGGCCAGTTTAATGTATTATTGTAAACCACTAGGTGATATGTTCTTGGCTGTTTAAGTGCCATGTAACTTTAATTAGTCTTTCTTTTCACAGGTCTCCCTCCCCGCTGTTCCCATCCTTTCCTTCCCCCGATTGACCCCCTTAATCTTCCGTGCCCTCATGGCAATTCGGAATTGAGGTTGTCAATAGGTGGACCCCATTGAGCAACGAACCAATCCTGAGAGGCCTCCGAGGGACCGTGACAGTGGGAGTACACAGGCCAAGGGTTTAGTAGGGTTGACCCTGGGTAATGAGATGAGCTCTGGCCTAGTCAGAGAACTCACTCAGGCTGTCCTAGTCTGTGATGGAGGCATGGATGTGGCCTCCTCTGTGAGTCCCAGTAGCCTGGGCAAGTACAGGCAACAGCCATTAATCAATGGAAAAGAGGCTTTGGCATTTAGGGACACAGGGGCAAGTGTCACCATGGTAACACAAGACATTGTGGATCCTGGGCAGATTATACTTGGTGAGATGTACCAAGTGACCAATGCTAGCAATGTCAGAACAGACCATACTCTGGCAGTTGTTAACTTCTCCTGGGGAGGGGTAACTGGTGTTAAGAAGGTTGTGGTGAGTGCAAACCTACCAGTGGAATTCTTGCTTGGCAATGATCTTGAAACTTCTGCTTGGGCAGAAGTGGAGCTCAGGACCCATGCAAAAATGCTGGGGATCCCTGCAGATGTGTTTGCTGTGACCAGGTCACAGAGCAAAATGTCTAACACTGAACAGGCCTTGGATCCTGGAAAAATGGACCAAGTGCCATCCAAGAGGAGGAGTAGTAGGGTTAAGGCAATGCCTTCCCCCTTGGCTCAGAAGGAAGATCAGTCTCTTGAGGGGGATGATCTCAGTCCTGAGGAAGGAACTGTCCCAGAGGAGCTTGAGCCTGACCAGGTTGAGTTCTTGGGGACAGGGGGCCCTTCCAGGGCAGATCTAAGCCAGGAGCAGCAGAGCTGCCCCTCTCTTGAACCCCTCAGACAGCAAGCTGCTGCTGAGGCTGCTGGGAATGCTAGTGGTCCCCATAAAGTGTATTGGGATGATAGACTCTTGTACTCAGAGTGTAGAGACCCCAAGCCTGGTGCCACCAGGAGGTTGGTTATACCTCTGAAGTTCAGGGGCTTCCTATTGACCCTAGCCCATGATATTCCTCTAGCAGGTCACCTGGGCCAGAACAAGACTTGGGACAGACTTGTCCCTCACTTTCACTGGCCCCACATGTCTGAAGACACCAAGGAGTTTTGTCGCTCCTGTGTAACCTGGCAAGCCAGTGGGAAGTCAGGTGGCACCACAAAGGCCCCCCTGATACCACTACCTGTGGTGGGGATTCCCTTTGAGAGAGTGGGGATTGATATTGCTGGTCCCATGGATCCCCAAACAGCATCTGGGCACAGGTTTATCCTGGTGGTGGTGGACCATGCCACTAGGTACCCAGAGGCTATTCCCCTTAGGACCACTACAGCACCTGTGGTGGCAAGAGCCCTCCTGGGAATTTTCTCAAGAGTGGGCTTCCCTAAGGAGGTTGTATCAGACAGGGGTGCAAACTTTATGTCTGGATACTTGAAGGCAATGTGGAAGGAGTGTGGGGTGACTTACAAGTTCACCACACCCTATCACCCACAATGCAATGGTTTAGTTGAGAGATTCAACAAAACTTTAAAGGGCATGATTAAAGGGCTCCCAGAAAAGCTTAGGCGAAGATGGGACATACTCTTGCCCTGCCTTTTGTTTGCATACAGGGAGGTGCCTCAAAAGGGGGTTGGCTACAGCCCTTTTGAACTTTTGTTTGGTCACCCTGTCAGGGGTCCATTGTGCTTGGTGAAGGAAGGATTGGAGTTACCTCTCAAGCCCCCAAAGCAAGACATAGTGGACTATGTACTTGGTCTCCGCTCCCGGATGGCTGAGTACATGAAAAAGGCAACTAAAAAACTTGAGGCTAGCCAGGAACTCCAAAAAGCCTGGCATGACCAAAAGGCTGTGCTGACTGTTTACCAGCTAGGACAGAAGGTGTGGGTGCTGGAGCCAGTGGCCCCAGCAGCTCTCCAAGACAAGTGGAGTGGACCCCATACCATTGTTGAACAGAAGGGTGAGGTTACCTATTTAGTAGACCTAGGAACACCCAGGAGTCCCCACAGGGTCCTCCATGTCAACAGATTGAAACCATATGTGGACAGGGCAGACATGGGCTTGCTCATGGCTACTGATGAGGGACAGGAGGAAGAGAGTGACCCACTCCCTGACCTGCTCTCACAGAACCCTGATGATGGGGCAGTGGATGGTGTAGCCTTGGCAGGCAGCCTCACTGCTCAGCAGCAAACTGATTGCAGACAGGTGCTCAATCAGTGCAGACATATGTTCTCTCTGACTCCAAGTCAGACCACCTGGTGCACTCATGAAGTGGACACTGGGGACAGTCTGCCTATTAAAAATAAGATTTATAGGCAACCTGACCATGTCAGGGACTGTATCAGGACAGAAGTCCAGAAAATGTTGGATTTGGGAGTTATTGAACCCTCAGATAGCCCTTGGGCTAGTCCAGTGGTCCTTGTGCCAAAACCTCACACCAGTGGTGGGAAAAGAGAGATGAGGTTTTGTGTGGACTACAGGGGTCTCAATGCAGTCACTAGGACTGATGCCCATCCAATACCTAGGGTAGATGAGCTAATAGACACTTTGGCCTCAGCCAAGTATCTAAGCACATTTGTCCTGACAGCTGGCTACTGGCAGATCAGACTAGCTGATGATGCAAAGCCAAAAACAGCATTCTCAACCCCTAGTGGGCATTATCAATTTGTGGTAATGCCCTTTGGTCTGAAGAATGCACCTGCCACTTTTCAGAGGTTGGTGAATACAGTCCTTACAGGTCTGGAGGCCTACAGTGCAGCATATCTAGATGATATTGCTGTCTTTAGCTCCACCTGGGAGGATCACCTGGTCCACCTCAGAAATGTTTTGGAGGCCCTGCAAAAGGCAGGCCTCACTATCAAGGCCACCAAGTGCCAGATAGGGCAGAGTCAGGTTGTGTACCTGGGCCACCTTGTGGGTGGAGGCCAGGTTCAACTACTGCAGAGCAAAATCCAGACCATCATGGACTGGGTTGCTCCAATCACCCAGACTCAGGTGAGAGCCTTCTTAGGCCTGACTGGGTACTATAGGAGATTTGTCAAGGGGTATGGATCAATAGTGACACCCCTGAATGACTTAACTTCCAAGAAAATGCCCAAAAGGTTCAGTGGACAGCTAGCTGTCAAAAGGCATTTGATGACCTGAAGCAGGCCATGTGTACTGCTCCCATTCTCCAGAGTCCTGATTACTCCAAGAAGTTCATTGTCCAAACAGATGCATCTGAATTGGGGGTAGGGGCTGTACTGTCACAATTGAATGATGAAGGTCAGGATCAGTCAGTACCTTTTATTAGCAGAAGGCTGACCCCTAGAGAGAAACGTTGGTCAGCCATTGAGAGGGAGGCCTTTGCTGTGGTCTGGGCTCTGAAGAAGTTGAGGCCATACTTGTTTGGTACTCACTTCCTTGTTCAAACAGACCATAAGCCCCTCTTATGGCTAAAACAAATGAAGGGTGAAAACCCCAAACTGCTTAGGTGGTCCATTTCCCTACAGGGGATGGACTTTACAGTGGAACATAGACCTGGGAGTAACCATGCCAATGCAGATGGACTCTCTAGATATTTCCACTTAGAACATGAAGACTCAACTGGTCAAGGTTAGTTTAATGTCCCTGCGTTTGGGGGGGTTGTGTAGGAGAGTAGGATCTGCTTCCCATGGGTACCCCCACGTTTTGCTGATGCTTCACTGTTTTTCGACTTTAGTCTGGCTGGGGCCCTGCTAATCAGAACCCCAGCCTAGCTGCTTCCTCTCTAAAATGGTTTCCATGTGCCTTAGGCACATCTCTGATTGGAATCTGGAGTGCCCTTATAAGTCCCTAGTATATGGTATACTATGTACCCAGGGCATAGGTACCTCAGAGGCCTACCAGGGGCTGCAGCATGTATTGTGCCACCCCTGGAAGGCCATCCAAAATGACACCACAGGTCTGCTACTGCAGCCTGGGTAAGGTGGTGCATGCACCCCTTACTGTGATATAGGCTACCTATATCACTACAATTGCACACACATATAAACCTATAAGTCACTCCTATGGCAGGCCTTTACAATCCTGAAGGCAGAGTGCTTGGTTTTTATGTGAGAGGGTGCCCCTGCATGAGCAGGGCCCCTTTGCAGTGTTCGGAGTCAATCCTCTGATGCTGTTTGTGGTGCAGCCTGACCATATACTCTTAAGTACATTATATCCTCGCGGTAAATGCTAACTTTGGGATGGCTGCACAGAAACATGTCGTGTTTGGTGTCAAACATCTTGGAATACTACCCCCCACCAATTCTGGCGGCGGGGGTAGCATTCCACCCTTCTAGAGGGAGAGACATGTACACACCGGGCTACCCGGTAACTTCTTTCCAGAGCCCTGGCATCACAAAATGAATGCCGCTGCCACAGACACGGGTCTGGCCTCCTACTGCTGACTGAAACTCCGGCAGGGGAGGCCTGGACAATAGGTTTCCTGTCCCAAGGAGGTGTAACCACCTTCCCAGACAGGATAATGTGTATTGGGGCTGGGCGGGAGCACCCTCTGGTGCTTTGAAGTCCTGCACTGGGGGCACATTTGGTGTCCCTGTGCATATGCCAGTTCAAACCGGTTGCAGGGGCTACCTGCCCCTGCTCTGGTGCGAAACTGGACAAAGGGAATGGGTGTAACCACCCCTCTTCCCTGACCCTCCCATAGGTGGGTCCCCAGAGTATGTCCAACCCCCTAACTTAGTATAAGTATGGGACCCCAGTCCTTAAGACTTTAGATTACCCTGGACGAAACTCTGACACTGAATCCTGGACCTTCAACGCTCTACTTGAAGATTAGAGGACTGAAGAATCTCCCTTGGGGTCAAGGAGTGACTCCCCTGCTTGGCAGGCACCTAAGAAGCAATTGTCCGGTCTGCATCACTGAAGCTCCCGCCGGACGCCGAAGTCTTTGCATCACCAGAGGTGGATTTCCAGACTTCCCCGAGGCTGCCCTGAGTCTCCAGCAAAGCTGAGGCCCGTAGCTGTCGTGGGTAACGTGGAACCGTGACCCCTGGACACCAAGCACATTTGTAAGTGCATCCTCTTCCTGGTCTCCCATGAAGTTGTGCTTTGGGCTCTAAGTAGCCCCCGCCTCCAGCACCAACTGCACCGAAGATCACTGGCCTCCACTCCACGAGTGTCCTGCAAGCCAGCTCCAAGTGCGTCCACTCGAGGCTCCTTCGCGGTCGCTAGTCCGTTGGCTAGTGGGCCCTCCTGAAGGCTACTCTTCTTCTGCTTGGGCTTCTCTGGTTGCTCCAGATGTGCCCTAACTTACCCTTGCTGGGTGAGTCCCTCAGACCTTGCTGGTCTGTACCACTGTCCTTCTATTTCCACGTGACTTGCCGTTGCCAAGGCTTGTTGGGTCCAATCCGGTCGCCGACACCCCAGCAATCGACAGACGTCGTGGGACAGCTCGAATCCAGCTCCTGGTTGTTGTCAACGCCTCCTGGACCTCGTGGCTGAAGAGTCAAGACGACTGTCAACCAACCTGAAGCACCCGACATCGGTGGGCATCTGCTCATCGCCTTCCTGGTCACTGGCTAGTGACCCAGACTCTGTCCCCTCTGCTTTCAGGTTCCTCACATCTTCGATCCACCTTTGGATCCCCCCGAACACTTTCGACTTGGTCACCAGCAGCACTTTGCAGCAGATCGCCATTGAAAACGACGACGAAACCCGACCCCGAAAGGCACCTATGCACCCGGCTTCCCTGGGTGAGGTAACACGAGTACTCCGGTGCTCCCGTGGGTATTGACTCTAGAACAGCTTAGTTCTAAAGGGGTTTGCTCCAAGTCCTCCTCTAAGTGTCCTTTTTCTTTAAAACTCCAACCGCGACATTCCCCATGGAAGTCAACGGCGGCTCGCGGCTGTGTTCTCACACTGCACGCGTCCCCCGTGGGTCCCCTATGTCACTACCTTGGGTGGTTCCTTGAGGGCCAAGCACTTCTACAGGCTCTAGGCCTTGTGTCTAGTTCAGTCGTGGTTCTTATACCACTTTATTGGTATATGGTTTGGTACGCCCCTAGGGCTCAAACGTGTATTTGTGCTATTACTGTCGATAACTGACTTGTAACTTTTGTACTTCGAACTCTAGCCTCATAAAGAGACTAGAGGGGTGTGTTTACGACTAAATACATATATTATATATATATACCTGGTGTGGTCCTCTTTCATTTGGTCACTCAAGAGTTTATAGACTGGTAAAACAAGCTGCTTTACATTCCTTCAAGACTTAGCCTGAAGGCTGCTCTCCATAGCAACCACTAGGTTAGCTTTCAATAAAGGTTGTCTTTAACCTATCTCCAATAAGGGGTTGTTTGGACTGGTGCAAGGTGCCCACTATAATTAGTGGACAGCATATACCAGGCCAACTTCTCACAGTCACGTAATGGGCTTTGGGGCCCCTGGTCGGCTATGTAAATCTGTTTGATAAATGGACTGCTTTTGCACAATTGTTCACGGTTATGGAAAGCAGCCATGTTAACTGTGGTGAAACGTTTGAATATCTCAGCAGATTCAATGTTTGTGGAAGAAAACCTAATGTGTTGAAATTTTTTAGGTGCCAATACCTAGGTGCACTGAGTAATGGCCACCGACTATTTATTATATTTTTCCACATAAGATGCATAACCAGCTGGGAGCACTGTGCATGTATGGGAATTAGGTGACTGGGTAAAGCAGGTATTGCACGCCAGGTTCAAACGTTTGTCCACCCAGGCAGCAGTGCCGCAGTCTTACCATACACAGTTGCACCAAATTATTTTTGTTATTTAGATGCTTTCTCATTTTTTGTAAGTTGATGGTGTAAACCTTTAGTTAATTTCTATTAGACCTGGCATCTTTTTGCGTGTTTCCTCTAACTTTTTGCTTTCTGACCTCCCGGTTTTAACTCTGTTCTGCTGGTTTAGTGTCTATGTGCACTTTCTCACTGCTGTTCAGTGTTAAAGTGCAAGTGCTCCTGTTGTAAATTGTTACAATGGAGTGGTGTTTCCATGATTGGCATATTTGATTTGCTGCTAAGCCCCTAGTAAAGTGCACTGAGTGTGCCAGGGCCTGTATATTGAATGCTACTAGTGGGCCTGGTAGTAAATAACAACAGGAGTATAACCCATAGACCAGGTTGAGATCTGGGTGAGTACGAGAAAGGTAGCAACAATGTCTCAACCGGATTCAATAAAAAGGCTAATACACATGTATGTACAAGACATTACATAAAGGAAACAAAGGGAAGACTCCTAGTAGTTTGTTCAAATGTGCTCATGGCATCATATATTTGAAAATACAGTTTATACAAGACAGTTATATCAGCACTGTGAGCATAAAATGCAGAGGCGACCCTAAGAAACTTGGTGCACGTTGTGCTCGTGACATGAAAGTGACGGCGCAAGTGACAAGTGAAAAAACACAGCGAAAGGCGCAGAGTGATAAAGTGATGAAGAATATATGTACAAAATAGTTGGTTCAACACAAAAGGTATTTTGGATGATTGATCAAGGTTTAAAGCAATTCTGTGAACCAAAGTTGAATATGGGCCGTGAGTTGCGCTGGTAGATTGGTCGACGACATTTCGATCCTTTTTAATCAGGATCATCTTCAGGACCGGGTAGCCAATTTGAAGGTGCTGTATGGGAGATGAAGGGGAGATGGCAGGGGGATCTAGGGTGGGGGGCGCAAGGGTGGATGAGAGCGTGGGGTAGGAGCAATTCTGCCTACCTGGTAATCAAGAGACGTAGTGGACAGAGAAATGTCCAAAGGTTGATCAAGGAGCCGGCGTCATGAATAGGGTCCTTGCATGTGGTGCAGCGTAGGTGGGCGTCTACGTGTTGTCAAATTAACGGTATTGGTATTCTGGGGATACAAAGGCCAGGAATAACTAACAGTCCTGTAGGAGGGCGCAAGCGCTAGTATAGGTGAGACAGTTAACTCACCCAATGGTATCCCAGTAAGGTACTGGAAAAAGCAAGGGGCAGGGTCAGGTCCCCGATCCACTGCGGCGATAACAGGTACAAGGATCCTGGGGGAGTAGAAAGGGCCTGAAGGTGAGTAGGGAGTGCGGGACTAGAAGAGACGTCAATTGTAACAAGGCTCAAGGTCCACAACGGCTTACCGTATTTTGAAATAGTTGGCGGGGTGGAATGAATCCGAGTGAGCGACGTGGCACGAGTATCTCCGGGCTTCCACAAGCGCGTGCGGTGTCCTCCGGTGTCTCAAGTGCACGAGGTAGCCGGATCGGTTAAGTGAACACTGCGCTTCCGGAATCAGTGCGTCAGTGTGTCACGTGACCGCATTCGAGCCGGCCGTAGTCAGGGGTGGGAGGGGTGTAGTCAAGGTCGCTCACAGTCAGTGAGCTGCGTGCAGGGAAGGCTTATAGTAGTGAAAAGAGAAGAGCTACTTCCAGTGTAATGTATGCTCGATACATGCCGATATATGGGCAATATTTGAACAAGGTGATGTAGACTGAAAATACAATTTAAACAATGAACGAGTTAACAGTCGGAATGGCAGAGATTTACAATTAAAACAAGCATTTCATAATCAAAAACCAATTTCCCATATTGGTGTGAGAACTGTTAAAGTATACTGTACAATAGCGACAAAGTTTGATGGGGATGAGTAGCACGTGGAGCTGTGCTGGGGAGGAACATGAACTACTTGACAATGCGATATACCCTAGTCAGTGGGTATAGATGAAAAGCAATAAATGGACGAAAACAATGGCAGCAAATTAATTAAGCCTCTCAGATTCAGCAACCCAACAACGGAATAGTTGTGGGATTGGAATAGACTACTCGCCAAACTATACGTACAGTGTTAGAAACGGGGATGTATGTGATGGAGGGACCTAATTGATTGGCCCAAAGGGATGTGGAAAATATTCCGGGGGATGTGTGGGGGAGACAACAGATTATAGTGTCAGGGAGTATGGGTATGTTGGCTACTCTCATAGGGACATAGTGCAGAGGTAGAACAAGGCAAGGTGGCCACTAGATGGGTGTAAGGTCAGTAGTGGACGGACTGTCTGAAGGGTCGCATAAGGACAGTACTGTTCCATTCGTCAATGGTGTTCAGACCCTGGTTCACTGAATTACAACGTGTAATCCATTTGCATTCACTTTTGTTCAGTAAAGTTTGAAGGTTGCCACCTCTGAGGGGAAGTAGAGAATGGTCGATCACCTGCCAGGTGATGTTTAGTTCACTGTGATTTTTTTCCAGGTAGTGTGCCACCAAGGGGGCAGTCAGGACTTTGCAGTGTATTCTGCTTTTGTGTTGTATGATTCTCTGCTTGATCATTTGGGTAGTCTGGCCAATGTGTATGAGCTCGCAGGGCCATTGGATTGCGTAGATCACATTCTGGGATCGGCAGTTGGTAAAGGTTTTCAGTGTGTATGATCTGTTGTTGGCCTTGAATTCTTTGGTGTTGGATGTAAGGTCACAGACGACACAGGTCTGGCATCTGTAATGACCGATCAAGGGTGGTAAACCCCACGCGGTGGTGATGGAGTTCTGTTGTGTGGGTTTGACGGGCCAAGTAATGGCGTGGACCAGGTGATTGCCAGGTTATCACCTCGTCGATAGGAGAAGAGTGGAGGTTCTTGGAACGACTTTTGGGTTCTCAATAGGGTCCAGTTGCGTTTGATGATCTTCTTAACTTGGTTACTGCAAGGGCTAAATTTAGTCACAAACGGGATTCTGGAGTTCGTCTTTTTTGGTTGGGGTGTAAGGAGGAGGTCTCGGTGGCAGTACCATGCTCTTTTGCGGGCGCGTGAGATCAACCGTGGTGGATAGCCTCTGGAGATCAATTTCTCGCGGAGGATGTCTGATTCCCGGAAATAATCCTTTCGCCATTTACAATTTCTGCGAATGCGCAAAAATTGGCCGTATGGTAAGCCATCTCTCAGACCGCGAGGGTGGTAGCTGGAATAATGCAGTAAAGTATTCCGTTCCGTGGGTTTGCGGTACAACATAATTCCAATTTTGCCATCTTCTGCATGGATAGTGATGTCCAGGAATGGTAAGTCATTAGATTTGCAGTCTGATGTGAACCTTAGGTGGGGTTGAGATTGGTTCAGCCAGAGGACAAAGGAGTTCAATGAGTCAGGAGTACCCTTCCATAGAAGGAGAACGTCATCTATGTAACGACGCCAGAGGGAAATTTGTGTCTGGAAAGGGTTGTTCGGGGTAAGTATGTGTGTTTTTTCAAGATTATATACAAGAAGGATAGCAAAGTTAGGGGCAAAACAAGGCCCATGGAGACACCCTTGATTTGTAAATAAAATGAGTCCTGATAAAGAAAATAGTTGTTCTCCAGGGCGATGTGTAGTAGATCCATGATAAAGTCAATAGGGATCATGGTGGGTCTGGGTCTGCTTTCGAGTAGTTCTTCAATGACTGAAAGGCCCTGCTCATGGGGGATGTTAGTGTATAGGGACTCTATGTCAAGTCCTGCCATGAGTTCAGTGTTGGTATCATAGGGTCTGTCCTCGATTGTTTTGATGAGGTCCATACTGTCACGTATGAATGTTTCAGTCAGCGGGAACAAATTCTTTGATGACAGCATCGATATATTTTCCTAATGGCTCAAGGATGGAGCCGCAACCAGATACAATAGGACGTCCAGGTGGATTGTTACTGTCTTTGTGGACCTTGGGTAAAACATAAATAACTGGTGTTCGGGGATGTAAGTTGTTCAAGAAGGCAAACTCTTTTGGTGAGATGATGTTCCTAGCTTGAGCTTCACCAGTAACTTGTTGAATCTTGATTTTCAAATCCGGCAATGGGTCTTTGGTGAGTTTGCGGTAGTGTAGAGCGTTGGATAGTTGTCTTTTAATTTCGAGATCATACTTGTCGCTGTCCATGACAACGATCCCGCCCCCCTTATCTGCAGGTTTTATGATTAAATCAGATCTCTCTTTGAGGCTGAGGAGCGCTTGTTTCTCTATTAAGGGTAGGTTGTAAGGAACATATTCAAATTGTTTTTGGAGATCCATGACCTCACGTAGGACCAGTCATTCAAAAGAGAGTATTTCCGGGGGCATAGCTGTCGATGGTGGGTTGAAGGTAGAAGGAGGGTGAAATCGTGGTCTGGCAGTGTAGTTAGATTCGGGTTTGTCCTGAAAGAATTTCCGCAGTCTGATGCGTCGGAAGAACTGCAGTAGTTGAGTTTGGAGTTCGAAGAAGTTACTACGTTCTGTCGGTACAAAGCTTAGGCCCCTGCTCAGGAGTTTAGTCTCTTCAGTGGAAAGAATGTGATTGGAAAGGTTGAATATGGGTATAAGTTGTAGATCTGGATTGAAGTTGATAGTAGTAGGGTCCGTGGCGAGGATGGTGTCACTGTTGGGCTGTGTGGTTACTGTTGTGGACCCCATCGGTAAAACTTGTTTCTGGTTTGTCTTTCTCCGGAGTATTGATATTGGCGGTTGTTGCGTGTCCAAGCCTGGTTCTGGCTGCGTCCGCGGCCTTGTTCTAAAAAACCAGGTGGTAGAAGGGGTACCGGTCTGTTGGGGTTTCTGGAGGTGCTTGGTCCCTCGCTGATGTCCGAGCCTTCAATGGATGTATTGGAGGAATCAGAGAATGTGATTTGTTGGTTGTTGCGAAATCTTCCCCAGTTGCGGGTTCTTGGAGGCTTGTACGGTGTGTCATAAAACTCGTCTTTTAGGTAGGGATAGGTCTTTTCAATGTTGTAGTATTTTATGTCTTTCTGGATTTTGGTGATTTTTTTGTTCAGTTCGAAAGTGTTGAAAGTGGCAATGGTGGTGTTGATCTTGTCCAAGAGATTTTTAGCATCCAGTATAGAGCTGTCCTCCAGTATGAGTTTCTCAATTTCGGCAATTTCTTCAAGTTCCTTCTGACTGTGTTCGATAGCGGTGTCAATTCCCAACACCATCCAGTGCCGGGAGCAGGTGGTGGCCAGATGACTGAAGCCTGTCCGAAACTTGGGGTCTTGGGTTAAGATGGCCGGTGTGTTGCGAATCTGTAAACCCAGGGGAATGATATCTGATTTAAGGTATTCTGTAAGCATGCGTGCATGAAGGGTCGTTCTGATTTGTTTTTTCTTTAGTTTCTCTAGTCTATCTAATAGGACCTAGGAGGTAATGGTGGCTGGGGTAGTGGAAGTAGAAGGCCCGGGGGTGGAAAGCAAGGAGGGACCACTGAGTATGCGTTGAATATAATCTTCTGTGTAGGTCGGAGTCTCCCTAGACATGTTCGGTGGGGAAGAATCCTAACTGAACGAAACAAATTAATTGGTTTGAAAGTAACGGCCACACAAGGGGCCTACTCTCGCAGCTCAGCAGCTGCTCACAATATAGTAAATAACAACAGGAGTATAACCCATAGACCAGGTTGAGATCTGGGTGAGTACGAGAAAGGTAGCAACAATGTCTCAACCGGATTCAATATAAAAGGCTAATACACATGTATGCACAAGACATTACATAAAGGAAACAAAGGGAAGACTCCTAGTAGTTTGTTCAAATGTGCTCATGGCATCATATATTTGAAAATACAGTTTATACAAGACAGTTATATCAGCACTGTGAGCATAAAATGCAGAGGCGACCCTAAGAAACTTGGTGCACGTTGTGCTCGTGACATGAAAGTGACGGCGCAAGTGACAAGTGAAAAACACAGCGAAAGGCGCAGAGTGATAAAGTGATGAAGAATATATGTACAAAATAATTGGTTCAACACAAAAGGTATTTTGGATGATTGATCAAGGTTTAAAGCAATTCTGTGAACCAAAGTTGAATATGCGCCGTGAGTTGCGCTGGTAGATTGGTCGACGACGTTTCGATCCTATTTAATCAGGATCATCTTCAGGACCGGGTAGCCAATTTGAGGGTGCTGTATGGGAGATGAAGGGGAGATGTCAGGGGGATCTAGGGCGGGGGGCGCAAGGGTGGATGAGAGCGTGGGGTAGGAGCAATTCTGCCTACCTGGTAATCAAGAGACGTAGTGGACAGAGAAATGTCCAAAGGTTGATCAAGGAGCCGGCGTCATGAATAGGGTCCTTGCATGTGGTGCAGCGTAGGCGGGCGTCTACGTGTTGTCAAATTAACGGTATTGGTATTCTGGGGATACAAAGGCCAGGAATAACTAACAGTCCTGTAGGAGGGCGCAAGCGCTAGTATAGGTGAGACAGTTAACTCACCCAATGGTATCCCAGTAAGGTACTGGAAAAAGCAAGGGGCAGGGTCGGGTCCCCGATCCACTGCGGCGATAACAGGTACAAGGATCCTGGGGGAGTAGAAAGGGCCTGAAGGTGAGTAGGGAGTGCGGGACTAGAAGAGACATCAATTGTAACAAGGCTCAAGGTCCGCCAATATCAATACTCCGGAGAAAGACAAACCAGAAACAAGTTTTACCGATGGGGTCCACAACAGTAACCACACAGCCCAACAGTGACACCATCCTGCCACGGACCCTACTACTATCAACTTCAATCCAGATCTACAACTTATACCCATATTCAACCTTTCCAATCACATTCTTTCCACTGAAGAGACTAAACTCCTGAGCAGGGGCCTGAGCTTTGTACCGACAGAACGTAGTAACTTCTTCGAACTCCAAACTCAACTACTGCAGTTCTTCCGACGCATCAGACTACGGCAATTCTTTGAGGACAAACCCGAATCTAACTACATTGCCAGACCACGATTTCACCCTCCTTCCACCTTCAACCCACCATCGACAGCTATGCCCCCGGAAATACTCTCTTTTGAACGACTGGTCCTATGTGAGGTCATGGATCTCCAAAAACAATTTGAATATGTTCCTTACAACCTACCCTTAATAGAGAAACAAGCGCTCCTCAGCCTCAAAGAGAGATCTGATTTAATCATAAAACCTGCAGATAAGGGGGGCGGGATCGTTGTCATGGACAGCGACAAGTATGATCTCAAAATTAAAAGACAACTATCCAACGCTCTACACTACCGCAAACTCACCAAAGACCCATTGCCGGATTTGAAAATCAAGATTCAACAAGTTACTGGTGAAGCTCAAGCTAGGAACATCATCTCACCAAAAGAGTTTGCCTTCTTGAACAACTTACATCCCCGAACACCAGTTATTTATGTTTTACCCAAGGTCCACAAAGACAGTAACAATCCACCTAGACGTCCTATTGTATCTGGTTGCGGCTCCAACCTTGAGCCATTAGGAAAATATATCGATGCTGTCATCAAAGAATTTGTTCCGCTGACTGAAACATTCATACGTGACAGTATGGACCTCATCAAAACAATCGAGGACAGACCCTATGATACCAACACTGAACTCATGGCAGGACTTGACATAGAGTCCCTATACACTAACATCCCCCATGAGCAGGGCCTTTCAGTCATTGAAGAACTACTTGAAAGCAGACCCAGACCCACCATGATCCCTACTGACTTTATCATGGATCTACTACACATCGACCTGGAGAACAACTATTTTCTTTATCAGGACTCATTTTATTTACAAATCAAGGGTGTCTCCATGGGCGCTTGTTTTGCCCCTAACTTTGCTATCCTTCTTGTATATAATCTTGAAAAGACACACATACTTACCCCGAACAACCCTTTCCAGACACAAATTTCCCTCTGGCATCGTTACATAGATGACGTTCTCCTTCTATGGAAGGGTACTCCCGACTCATTGAACTCCTTTGTCCTCTGGCTGAACCAATCTCAACCCCACCTAAGGTTCACATCAGACTGCAAATCTAATGACTTACCATTCCTGGACATCACTATCCATGTAGAAGACGGCAACATTGGAACTATGTTGTACCGCAAACCCACGGAACGGAATACTTTACTGCATTATTCCAGCTACCACCCTCGCGGTCTGAGAGATGGCTTACCATACGCCCAATTTTTGCGCATTCGCAGAAGTTGTAAATGGCGAAAGGATTATTTCCGGGAATCAGACATCCTCCGCGACAAATTGATCTCCAGAGGCTATCCACCACGGTTGATCTCAAGCGCCCGCAAAAGAGCATGGTACTGCCACCGAGACCTCCTCCTTACACCCCAACCAAAAAAGACGAACTCCAGAATCCCGTTTGTGCCTAAATTTAGCCCTTGCAGTAACCAAGTTAAGAAGATCATCAAACGCAACTGGACCCTATTGAGAACCCAAAAGTCGTTCCAAGAACCTCCACTCTTCTCCTATCGACGAGGTGATAACCTGGCCAATCACCTGGTCCATGCCATTACTTGGCCCGTCAAACCCACCAACAGAACTCCATCACCACCGCGTGGGGTTTACCACCCTTGATCGGTCATTACAGATGCCAGACCTGTGTCGTCTGTGACCTTACATCCAACACCAAAGAATTCAAGGCCAACAACAGATCATACACACTGAAAACCTTTACCAACTGCCGATCCCAGAATGTGATCTACGCAATCCGATGCCCCTGCGAGCTCATATACATTGGCCAGACTACCCAAATGATCAAGCAGAGAATCATACAACACAAAAGCAGAATACACTGCAAAGTCCTGACTGCCCCCTTGGTGGCACACTACCTGGAAAAAAATCACAGTGAACTAGACATCCCCTGGCAGGTGATCGACCAACCTCTACTTCCCCTCAGAGGTGGCAACCTTCAAACTTTACTGAACAAAAGTGAATGCAAATGGATTACACGTTGTAATTCAGTGAACCAGGGTCTGAACACCATTGACGAATGGAACAGTACTGTCCTTATGAGACCCTTCAGACAGTCCGTCCACTACTGACCTTACACCCATCTAGTGGCCACCTTGCCTTGTTCTACCTCTGCACTATGTCCCTATGAGAGTAGCCAACATACCCATACTCCCTGACACTATAATCTGTTGTCTCCCCCACACATCCCCTGAAATATTTTCCACATCCCTGTGGGCCAATCAATTAGGTCCCTCCATCACATACATCCCCGTTTCTAACACTGTACGTATAGTTTGGCGAGTAGTCTATTCCAATCCCACAACTATTCCGTTGTTGGGTTTCTGAATCTGAGAGGCTTAATTAATTCGCTGCCATTGTTTTCGTCCATTTATTGCTTTTCATCTATACCCACTGACTAGGGTATATCGCATTGACAAGTAGTTCATGTTCCTCCCCAGCACAGCTCCACGTGCTACTCATCCCCATCAAACTTTGTCGATATTGTACAGTATACTTTAACAGTTCTCACATCAATATGGGAAATTGGTTTTTGATTATGAAATGCTTGTTTTAATTGTAAATCTCTGCCATTCCGACTGTTAACTCGTTCATTGTTTAAATTGTATTTTCACTCTACATCACCTTGTTCAAATATTGCCCATATATCGGCATGTATCGAGCATGCATTACACTGGAAGTAGCTCTTCTCTTTTCACTACTATAAGCCTTCCCTGCGCACAGCTCACTGACTGTGAGCGTCCTTGACTACACCCCTCCCACCCCTGACTACGGCCGGCTCGGATGCGGTCACGTGACACACTGACGCACTGATTCCGGAAGCGCAGTGTTCACTTAACCGATCCGGCTACCCCCTGCACTTGAGACACCGGAGGACACCGCACATGCTTGTGGCGGCCCGGAGATACTCGTGCCACGTCGCTCACTCGGATTCATTCCACCCCGCCAACTATTTCAAAATACGGTAAGCCGTTGTGGACCTTGAGCCGTGTTACAATTGACGTCTCTTCTAGTCCCGCACTCCCTACTCACCTTCAGGCCCTTTCTGCTCCCCCAGGATCCTTGTACCTGTTATCGCCGCAGTGGATCGGGGACCCGACCCTGCCCCTTGCTTTTTCCAGTACCTTACTGGGATATCATTGGGTGAGTTAACTGTCTCACCTATACTAGCGCTTGTGCCTTCCTACAGGACTGTTAGTTATTCCTGGCCTTTGTGTCCCCAGAATACCAATACCGTTAATTTGACAACACGAAGACGCCCGCCTACGCTGCACCACATGCAAGGACCCTATTCATGACGCCGGCTCCTTGATTAACCTTTGGACATTTCTCTGTCCACTACGTCTCTTGATTTCCAGGTAGGCAGAATTGCTCCTACCCCACGCTCTCCTCCTACCCCACGCTCTCATCCACCCTTGCGCCCCCCGCCCTAGATCCCCCTGACATCTCCCCTTCATCTCCCATACAGCACCCTCAAATTGGCTACCCGGTCCTGAAGATGATCCTGATTAAATAGGATCGAAACGTCGTCGACCAATCTACCAGCGCAACTCATGGTGCATATTCAACTTTGGTTCACAGAATTGCTTTAAACCTTGATCAATCATCCAAAATACCTTTTGTGTTGAACCAATTATTTTGTACATATATTCTTCATCACTTTATCACTCTGCGCCTTTCGCTGTGTTTTTTCACTTGTCACTTGCGCCGTCACTTTCATGTCACGAGCACAACGTACACCAAGTTTCTTAGGGTCGCCTCTGCATTTTATGCTCACAGTGCTGATATAACTGTCTTGTATAAACTGTATTTTCAAATATATGATGCCATGAGCACATTTGAACAAACTACTAGGAGTCTTCCCTTTGTTTCCTTTATGTAATGTCTTGTACATACATGTGTATTAGCCTTTTTTATTGAATCCGGTTGAGACATTGTTGCTACCTTACTAGTGGGCCTGGAGCACTGATTGTGCCACCCACATGAGTAGCCCTGAAAAGGTATCTCAGACCTGCCACTGCAGGGTCTGCGCGCAGTTTGTAACTGCCATGTCGACCTGGCAAGTGCACCCACTTGCCAGGCCCTAATCTTACCTTTTCTTACATATACGTCACCACTGAGTTAGCAGGGTGCTGTGTATGTCAAAGTTTGGACATGTACTGGTGTATGTGGCATGTCCTTGTAGTGAATTACAGTACATTTAGTTTTTCACCATGGAAAGGCTATCTGTCCCATAGGATAGAATAGGGAGTTTTACTTATAACATCTTATAAGCATAACATCCCATTGGGACAAGATAGGGAAATAGAGTTTAGTATGCCTGGACTCAGAATGTAAAAATGCATCTTTTAGTAAAGATGATTTTTATATTCTGTGTTTGAAAATACCACTTTTAGACAGTAAGTATTTTCTTGCTTAGCCATCCAGTGTGCCTCTGCTGGGTTTGTGGATTGACTGTCTGGCTTTGGAGTGAAAGGGGCTGGGGATGTGCATTCTCTTCAGACAGCCACTGGGGAGGGGGTCGAGTTGTGTCCGGCCTTTCCTGGATGAGTCAGGGCTGGGCTGAATAGACCTGGGCTGCATTTAGAGTAGTAGGATATTTCCTTGCACCTGAATGGGCCTGGTCTTCCTTGAACATTGCTGTCTCCACCTCCTGTCAGGAAGCTGGCCCAGAGAGGACAGAACTGGTTTGGACTAAGCACAGACACTCTCAGCCTGAGAAAACAAAGGAATTTTGAGTATAAATATTGGGGCACAGACCCCAGAACTTTAGAACTCTCTGGAATCGAGGAATCTGCCAAGAAGAAGAGCTGGAAGAGCTGCCAGGAGGAGTACTGACCCTTTGCTGTGTTGTTTAAAAAAAAAAAATGTATACTTTGTTTATTGGTATTTTTACATACATCAACAGTGTATTTTAGGCATTACATTGATCCAACGTGGTTACAGCAGTACAGTGCAAAGTTAGGGTCAGGCTATACAGGACACAGTACACATTATTAAGCATAAACATGGTGGGTTTTCACAATAATTTTACTAATGGTCGATCCCGCTATCCTGTGGCCTATCTGTCGTAGCAGGGTGTTCAGCCTGTGCCGGTGCAGAGCTATTCTCCGCGTCCCCCGCAGCCACTCTCAGCAGGTAACTAGTAAAGGGCCCCCAAATGTCACAGGGCCTCGAACGGGCGGGGAGCAACTCAGCATATATGTTAATCTGCTCTTGACAATACGTGAGGTCGGCTAACCAGTCCTTAAACTTGGGGGCCCTGCCCCTACCCCATCTACAGGCAATTCTACGTTTGGCCACAAGGAGACCCATCGCCAGAAAGCGCTTCACGCGGTCTTTATACTCCGGGAGGTACCCCAGGAGATCCATTTCTGGTGTGAGATCAAGGGGCCCTCCCACCATGTCCCCCAAGGCACACCCCACCTCCGCCCAGTAGCGCGCAACAGACTCACATTCCCACGTGACATGTAAAAACCCCGCTCCCTCCCTCTGCAGAGGTCACAACGGTCGCTGGCTCGTAGTTGCAATTTGTACAGTTTCACTGGGGTATAGTACATTCTGTGGAGAAATTTAAAGTGAATGATTCTGAACCTGCTGTTAGCTGTGATGCGTTCAGTTTGTTGGCAACTATATGCCCAGGCCTCCTCTGTAATAGGATGGCCCAGTTCTGCTTCCCATCCCTGCTTTGCCTTCAGAGTGTTATGTGTCCCCGCCCCAACTGTGGCTTTATATATATGGGACACTGCGTGGGGTGCCCCAGCGGAGAGCAACTGGTGGAGTGGGAGCAGTGTGAGGGGTTCCTCCGGGAACGCCGGGGTTGTGGCTTTAACGGCGTGTCTCAAGCGGATGTATAGGAAGCGGTCCATGGTGGTGGGGGAAGTGTCGCCAAAAAACTTCGTTGCAGCTTTGAATTGCCCATCATGGTATAAATCCCCCCAAGTGTGTATGCCAAGTTTGAGGAGCATGCGTTTGCATATGCCTTCTTGTGTGACCGGCAAATTATGTTGATCGCGCAGGGGCAGGAGCGGGGAGTATAGCATAGGAGTTTGGAACCGTTTGGCTATAACCCTCCACGCGTTATTAGTACAAGCAACTGTGGACTGTTTTCCCCCAGCTGTGGTGCCGTCAGTTCCCAGGAACCCAACGAGCGGGATAGGTTCCATTAGCCCCTGTTTGACCGCTAGATGTGTCATAAAGGGGGGAGGTTCGAGCCAATACGCCGCGAAGTGTGCCTGAGTGCTGAGATAGTATAGTTCGGGGTCGGGTGCTTCGAAGCCGCCCTGAGCGAACAACAGTGTAAGGGTGCACCATTTGAATCGAGGCTGTTTCCCGCCCCATGCCAGGCGGATGAGCTGGCTCTTCAGCCTAGTAAAGAAAGGACGACCTGGGGGGAAGGGGATATTTGTGAACAAGTATAAAAATTTGGGCATGATGACCATTTTCATTAAGGCCACCCGGCCAGCTAGGGGGAGCGGGAGAGCTATCCATCTAGTGATTAATTCTTCCACCTTAGTAAGGACCACTCCGTAGTTAGCTCGCAAGAGCTCTTCTCTGTCCTTGGTGATGGTGACGCCCAGGTAGCGGACCTCGTCATCGCACCACTGCAGCGGGTAGTCCAGGGGAAATGGGGTGGTGCAGCTGGTGAGCAACATGATTTGGGACTTGCCCCAGTTTATGGTGATACCCGAAAAGGCCCCAAATTGTATTATTTCGCTTATCATGGCGTTTAATCCTTCTGCAGGATCTCGCAAGTAAAGCGTAACGTCGTCCGCGTAAAGCGAGATCAACACAGGCCTAGTGGGGTAGTCCAACGCATATTGTTTGTGGTGCTGTCATAGCATGGCTGCCAGCGGCTCCATGGCTATCGCGAATAGCAAGGGTGAGAGGGGGCACCACTGTCGCGTGCCCCTGGAGATGCCGAAGGCAGGAGAGCGTTCTCCATTCAGGAGTAATGAGGCACGGGGTCGATGGTACAGCAGGTGTATCCACTTGCGGAACCCCGGAGGAAATCCCATATGCGCTAAGACTGAGAATAAGTACTCCCATTCCAAGGAGTCGAACGCTTTGGTGGCGTCTAAAAAGACCGCCACCGCCTGCTCCTCCTGGTCAATTCCCTGCATGATGGAAAAGAGGGTCCTCAGGTTGTGCGAGGTGGATCGCCCAGGTATGAAGCCCACCTGATCAGGCCTGATGAGGTTATCCATTAAGAGCGTGAGCCTATTGGCCACTACCTTAGCAAGTATCTTCACATCGCAGTTAATTAAGGATAAAGGTCTATACGAGTTTGTGGAGTCAGGGGCTTTTCCTGGCTTCAGCAACGAAACCAACATTGCCTCCCTCATGGTAGGCGGGAGCGTCCCGGTTTGGGCAGCCTCCTCATATACCGCTCTTAGGAAAGGGGCTAGTGTATCAGTATAGGTCTTGTAAAACTCAATTCCGAGACCGTCGGGTCCAGGCGCCTTCCCGTTCCCTATTTGCATAATAGCCTCACGTATTTCGTCCTCCCCTAAATCAGAGGCTAAAAATTCATGCTACCGGTTGCTGAGCCAGGCCAGCTCTATCTGCTGTAAATATAGTGGGGTTTCAGCTTGACGTGCCGCGTATGTCGTGTACAGTTTTTGGTAGTGGGCAGTGAACACTTTCATTATGGCCGTCGTGTCTCGATGGGTCACTCCTGCCTCATCCCGGATAGCCAACACGTGGTTCGCCGTTCTAGGGGGACGGATGGTCACGGCTAGTGCCCTACCGGGGCGCTCGCCCTCACCATATCTGTGCGCCGTGTGGTATTTGCTGCGGAAGAGGCATTCCCTCTCTGCCTCGGTTTGATATTGCGTGAGAAGTTTGCGTATCGTGGCTAGAGTGGGACCTGCGCCTGCCGCGTGAATGTTCGTCTCTTGCTGTTTGATCTGACGTTCTAGGTGTGCTATTGAATTGCGAATATCTTTGAGTATGCCTTGGGCTTTAGCCATGCAGTGGCCTCTAACGGTGACCTTCAGGGCCTCCCACACTGTAGCCAGGGAGGGCACTGAGTCGCCGTTGAGTCTCAGGAACTCATCCAGTGTTTCCCCCAGTTCGGTCTGAAACACTATGTCGAGAAGCGCCGTAGGTTGCAAACGCCACTGCCTGGGTTGGGGCGACAATCCCGGTGGGTGTATGGCCATAAACACTGGGGAGTGGTCCGAGTACGTGCGCGCTAGGTGACGTGAGGAAAGGGCGTGTAACGCTATGTCTTGCGAGGTGATCCACATGTCCAGCCGGGACCAAGTGTTGTGTACTGCAGAGTGAAATGTGCCCTCCCTCTGTGCTGGGTGGTGATGGTGCCAGACGTCCACAAGTAAGTTGTCTACAATTATTTGCTGGAATTGGCGTTGTGCCTTGGAATAGTGGTGCGGTAGCGGGTGCGAGGGTTGCAGCGTAAGGTTGAAATCGCCACCCCATATTAGATGAGCCGAACCTATGCTCACTATCTGAGCCCATAAGGTTATGTTATAGTCTTCGTCGTCTACGTTAGGCCTGTAACTACACACAAGTGTAATGGAGGCAGAGGCTAATCTCCCTCACGTCATACAGAACCTGCCCTGTGGGTCTAGTGTAAAGCCTTCCTCAGTGTATGGCACTGCTTTTTTTATTAGTATTGCCGCGCCTCTGGAATAGGCGGAATACGTGGAAAAGTACCTATGAGAGGCCCATCTTGAGGTGAATTGGGGCTGTTGGGAGGGGAGGGTGTGCGTTTCCTGCAGCATGGCTATACTGACATGATGCCTAACTAGGTAGGCCAGTATGTGCCGTTTTTTCCTGGGGTCACCTAGCCCCCTAATGTTCCAAGTTAGGAGCCCCATGGGCGCTAGGGTGTCTGGTTTGTGTCCCTCACCCACCATTTCCTAAGTTCCGACCTGTATATTGGAATTGTGGATCTGTACCTGTGATAGAGTGTGTGTTATAACCACGTAGTCTGGAATCTAATGTGTAGTTGGTAATGCCTACCCTTCTACCCCAAAATTCCCCCCACAACGGCAACCCCAACTTGCAGTGTACATTACCCTCCCACTGAACCCCTCCCAATACATCAAGAAACCTTTGAAACAGTTGTGCCACCAGTACCCAGAGTAAGCATTGCACTAGCCATGTTATGGGGTTACATGTCGATCGCAACATAGGGATATCACGGTGCAAGAACATGCAATCAGAAATTCAGATAGACAACAAGTCTCAGGATTATTAGTGGTCCATGGTGGCAATGTCCCTCCATCCAAACAACAAAGGCAGCCGCCTAACAATAAATTCCCCGCATTTGGGGGAAAGGGGAGCTCCCTTAGAGACGTGTGTCCCAGGAGGCGTGGCGGCTCCTCCTGCACCAAGATAGCATGCAGAAGGGGGCCCTGGAATGCCAATACAATATCCGACAGGATCCTCACCGCCTGCTAAAAGCTTAGAGAGATGGCGGGGGGTAATACAGTGACCATATTAAATGTTACCTGCATATTGAAGCAAATGTCCAGGCGGTCAGTGCAAACATGGCTACCTGCCTGCAGTGACGTGTACAACTGCGTTCAGCGCTCTCAGTCCTCTTCATGATGAGCCGGGCTGACTCCGCCGCTCGTCCGGGACCGCTCCGCTCTCTTGGCCGCCAACACTGTTTTTTTAAAGAAGTCCGCCGCTTGTTGTGGGGTACTACAGATGTGGTGCTTGCCATCGTAGGAGAGCCGTAGACGTGCAGGGTAGAGCATGGCATACTCTACTCCTTCCTGCTGGAGTTTCTTTTTGATGGGAGCAAATTTCTTCCGCGCTTCCTGGACGTTTAGAGTGAAATCAGGGTATAGTGATATGGCATTGTTCTCGAATACGACGTCTTTCAGCTCTCTTGCCTTGCGCAGGGCTGTATCGCGGTCGCGATAGTTGAGTAGTCTCGCGACTATGGGTCGAGGTGGTGCTCCCGGCGGGGGCCTTGGTGCTAATGTGCGGTGTGCCCTTTCCACAATGAGCATCCTGGAGAATGCCTCCTGGCCGAAGCAAGTAGTGAGCAGCCACTCTACGTAATCCTCCAGCCTTCCAGTGTTTGTGGTCTCAGGGACGCCAGTTATGCGTATATTGTTCCGCCTCGAGCGGGCTTCAATGTCCTCATTTTTGGCTGCAATCACCTTCAGCAGCTTGTCAATGTCCGTGAGTTGCCCTGCAGCCTGCGTGTGATCATCCTCGAGAGTAGAGATTCGCGCTTCGGCCTCCTTGATCCTGCCATCTTGTTTTTCTATCTTCTGGGTGATCTGGTCCATTCTGGCGCACATGGAATCCATCTTCCCCTCGATGGAGGCAAAACTTGCTTTCATTGTGTGAAACAGTGTTTTCATGTCCACCTCGTCCGTGCCCTGCACCCCCTGACTCGCGTTGTCTTGTTCTGGGTCGGGCGGTTGCCCTCTGGGCGTTCTGCGGGTGTCAAAATTGAGTTTGGGCTGTTTGCCGTCCGGTTTCCCCATTGTCGCAACCAGCCGGACGGATGGGGGGCGCTCCCGCGGATCCTTAGCTGTTCTTTAGACTGTTCGCTCTGGGCGGCGCGAGGGATTGCGATATGTTCTAAATCGGGATGTCTCGGGTGGCGGCCTTGCCAAGCTGCGCCGCGCGGTGGGGGGAGCAGCGCCTCAGTTCTTGTGGTGCTCAACCCACAGGCCTGCGAACCTAGCACGAGTGTCAGTACGGCGTAGGGAAGTTGGGTCCCGGGCCAAGTGGGGGTCCGGAAATGCGTCTGTGTGCCCCACTGCAGAGGGAGGCCGGCTCTCAAAGTGCTCAGTTCGAGGCGATCCCGTGGTGGAATAGAGGGTGTGTTGAGGGAAGGATTGGGTCACCTCTCTCCTGATGACGCCTGTGCGCTGTCTTCAAGGTCACAGTCCCCCGGCTAGGTGGACCATGTGTGTTGCGTTGTGTAGGGGTGATAAAGTCGGCTCATCTCTCCTCCCCAGGGGCCTAGCCCACGGGGGCCGCCCTGTGTACAGCTCCACGCGGAGTCGTCTGAAGCCGCTCCCCAGCAGCGGGGATGGCGCATTGTCAGGCGGTGCAATGAAGATACAATGTCCCACGACCTTGAGCGGTGGGTTGTCCCCTGCACCCAGCCGCTGGGAGTCCCACAGGAAGGACGCACTCCCCACACTGATGTTTCCAGCCGGTAGGCACGAGGAGCAGACCCGGCCCCCAGGCTAACGGGCCCTCAGATCCACATTCACGATGCTCGGGGGGCGACCAGGGCGTAGGAGGGCCCATTCAAGTGCATTATCCCAGGCCCCGCAGGCATTTACATCCGCGCTCCGTACCTGTTCTCGATGCAGGGGGGGGTGTGCGCAGGGTAGGCCTCCGCTCCCAGCCTCCCACGTCAGCCTCCACGTCCGGGCAGCCCCCGCGAGGCAGGCAGGCGAGAGTGTTCTAGTGCGGCGAGATTGCACCCCCTGTCAGCTGCTTCTCAGCCCTCTGCCGCAGGTAGATGTTGATATGATGCTGGGTGATGCGCCCGCCAAGGGTGGCCCACCAGGAATCGGCGCCTCCTTCTAGGCCTTACTCACGCGGAGCAGGCCGCGAACCTCGGCCTTGCGTGAGCGCGAGCCACGCCGGGACAGCTCACTGGTCGTTTGTAATGCGGGCTCCCAAACGCGGACATATGCCTCGGCCTCGCCGCCGCGTCTCTGCGTGTCCCGCCGGGTATCTGCCGTCCCGGCTCCGCAGTCCCGTCTGGTATCGGCTACCGGTCCGTCCCGGCAAGGCTCTGCAGGTAGCGGGCTGATCCCGCCAGCCGCGGCCCAGCCAGCAGTAGCGCGCCTCACAGGTCTCAGATCGAGGCAGCGCTCCGTGGGGTCAGCCCGGCCCCAGGCGTCCCGCAATCGGCACTCGTAGCCTCCGCTTGTCTCCCGAGGCTAGATGAAGCAGTTTTTAGCGGGATTCACCCGCGGATTTAGGATAAATGTTGAATATGTCCTCCAGGACAGACAGAGCCTCGCTAAGGTGCGGCCATCTTGTCAGCCCGCCCCCTAGCGTCTCTTTGCTGTGTTGTTGCTTTGTTGGGTTGGCCTGCAGTTGCTGCTCCTGACTTGGGAAGTGAAAGGACTAGACTTTCTTTACTTGAGGCTGAGTTCTCCAAGGGCTTGAAGTAGAGCTTGCCTCCTGTTCTGAAGTCTCAGGGACTGCAAAGACTTCACCAACCTCTGGGTACCGCTTCTCGAACTGCTGTTTTAGTTGCCACAGAGAAGGGAAAAGCAACCGACTCTGTCGCTTGCTCTGTGTCCTGAAGGCACCGCCACATCTCGCACTGCAACCCTGGTATTACCGATGACGACGACCGACACCGCCGCCACCGAGCCACTGCTTGCACCGTGACCTGTGGGCACCGCACTCTGCACCACCTCGCTTCACTTCGCTGCCCTGGTCTCACCAACGCCATCGCTGCCTGCTGACTTCGACACCTGTGACCGCATCGTAGCTAGGGGCACCGCTTGTAAGTTTCATGACGCACTGCCTCGTCCCACACAGCAGTCTGAGCCGACCATCGCCAGCTCCTGCTACCCATCTCTGTCGCTTGCACCGCAACCTGCCAGCACTGCATCGAGCACTGCCTCGCCCCGCACCATAAGCCTTGGTCTCACCAACGTTGTCTGGGCGATTGTCACCGAGCCGCTGCCTGCACCTGCATTGTGAGGGCACCGCACCCTGCACTGCTTCTTATTTTGCAACGCAACCGCAACGGTTGCCCCGACTGACTTTCACCAGCGTGTCGGCTGCAACGAGAAAGGTACTGTTCACAAGTCTGTCAATGCTTTAGCTGGCCCATACCAATGCGGTCAGCTGGAACTGTTAGACTCTGTTGTTTTCAGCATCGTGGTAGCACCGGACGGAGCTACTGACTCGGAAGAACTGTGTTTTTGAGATATTTCTGCAATTTTAATGATATCTTGCAAAGTATATATTTTTAAGTACTGTATGGTGGATTCTTATCATTTTGGTCTTGTTTTGGATAGATAAAAATATTGGATATTTTTCTAAATTGGTGTGGTGTCCCTTTGTAGTGCTTTCACTGTATTACTGTTGGTTATGTTCAAATGCTTTACACACTGCCTCTGAGATAAGCCTGACTGCTCGTGCCAAGCTACCAAGGGGGTGAGCAGGGGTTATGTTAGGAGTGTGACTCCCTTACCCTAACTAGGAAGAAGGGTCACTACTTGGACAAAGGTACCTATCTCTTCCAACTAGAGATCCCCATTTCTAACAATCTCTATTTATGTACTTCACAGTTATGCATTTTAAGCTAATTCACATAAAGAATTGAGGGAGTGTTATGCCACGTAGCGTATGTGTAGCTTGCATCTTCTATGGCCTAGGAGTGCTGTAATCTATTGGTAGAAGGGGTTTAACTCTCAGATATGCTTGCTATAGGGCTAGAGAATCTTTGCTTTGTGGAAATTGGTATTTATTTGTATTGTATTGTGTTCATCACTATCATGTTTTACATTTTCAGATTGCATGCTATCTCAAGAAGCCTCCAATGGAGTTGCTCTGGGCTTATAATGGCTGGTATAAGCCCAGTGCTCCAACATTCCAATGATTGTCTTTTTGTTTCTCCATTTTTAATTTAGAACATTCTACCCTTAGTGGGTAGAATGTTCTAATAGCCTTATAGCCCTTCTGCCTCAGGCTATACCGTTGTTAAAGGCCCTCTCCCTCGTTATAGACCCTCGCCTGCGGCTCGGGCCTATAATTCGGGATCAGGGCCTTTAACAGCCGGTATAGCCCTCAGCAGCGGGCTATAAGGCTATAGTCACACATCATCACCATGTGTTTACAAGTTTTTACACATCCAAATGATATGTTTCATAGGTCCTATTTGCTATATAGCCTATGCGCCATATAATATAAAAACATCCATGATATGAAGTTCCAAATCGTGTATGTGTAAAGACGGTCTCCTTTGGGCTTGATACATAACTGTGACTGTCTGTGTTAATCTAATTTCAGAGATCACAGCTTCTCCTTCTTTGAAACCATAACCCTGCAACCTAACAATATGTAATGTTCTCTAGCCTAAGTTCTCTAAACTATCCATCCCGCGCACCACTTGCATGAACCACATACTCTCCACTAAACGATAACACCTAACCTAATACTTTAATCTACCACAAAGAAACTAAGTAAATGCATGGAATGGTTTACATGAGGGCACAACATTAGTTCCAATAAGCAACAATAACCTATAACCACTGGATTAACCACAAACCTTGGGTACCAGAGTAGTGTTTTACTCGTTATAAAGTGCTTCAATGTCACATCAATGTACAGATGAATACATACTACAGCGTCAGCCTAATGTGCTGCATCTTGGAATCTGTTTAACTTGCTGAAATACTGTATATGCATAAACGCTTTAATGACGTATGGCACTGCAGTGCACCTTTATTAAAGCTGGCCTCAAATACGCAAATACAAATCTTGTCTCTTCTGCGATGCCTCAATTACTTTTCTTTTTTTCAGAAAACAACAAATTAAATGTTTCCTGCCAACTCATTGAACCTGTGAATATTTTGTGGATGTTTGTGCACCCCTCTTCTGTGCTATTTGGTGGTCTTTCCCAATAGCCTGTATTTGTTTTGATCACAATCAAGAATTGGCTGTAACTTTCCTTTTAGTATGATTAATTCAAGTTCCAGCGTCAGTAGCAGACTAAGGTACCAATTTTTAATTATGCATACTACAATCTGTACAGTTTTGGGGCTGATGATGTCAGTTTCTCATGTCATTGCCAGCATGCCTTATAGTAACAAACGACACGGATGGCCGCCCATTCATCATTCACAATGCCAAATCTCTAGGATTCAGCCTCGACAAATGTCCGATCCTCCAGATCCATACCTCCTCTATGGCTAAGAGTGGCAGTTTATAGCTAAGGCTGCTATGGGGAATCAGGAACCTCATACCAGCACACAACTTTAGATCTGTTGTCCAGGCATTCATACTCTCCAAACTCAACTACGAAATTGCTCTCCTTCCGACATTCCCAAAGTCCACCTAGGTCCTCTCAGAGCAGTCCTACATGCGGCAGCCTGCTTCGTGACATGACACAAGAAATTCGATCACATCTCTTCCATTCTATGCTCCCTTCAGTGGCTTTCTATAGAGGCAAGAGCTCAATTTAAAACTGTCTGCATCACTCAAAAAGCTCTTCACTCCTCTCACCTTCATACCTGTCCGCAAAACTTAAAATCTCAGGCGCCGACTGTGATTCATGAAATGCTGAATTGTTCCTCCTTGAACCCCCAACATTCAAGCACGAGTGATACATGAACCAATCCTTCTCCTGAAGAGCTGCAAGAATCTGGAACGCCCTCCTGCCAAGCCTCCCTTTGACCATGTCATGTCATGTCACCTTAAAAAACAAGACCTCAAACCCAGGGCCAGACTGAGAACAGCAACCAGCCCTGGCAGATTGCTGCTCGACCGGCCCTGGGAGTCGGGGGGGGGGGCAGGGAGAGGGGGGGTTAGTAAGAAGCACTGCTCCCACTTTTGTTACAGGGGCCCAATATTGCAGCTCTGCTGCAAAACCAACCCCCAGTGACAAAACGGCTCCCACAGCCACAAAACCGGCCCAACCGCTCCAGCCCACCCTGCTCAAACCTCTTCTCTTTGAACAACATCTGGCCTAAACCACTCCTACCTCCTCATGATCCCGTCAAGTGCATACCAACCTCAACCTTCTTGAACGATTGAAGATCTTCACTTGGTACTGTTCCACCTGCTTTTCATTTCTATGTTTTACAGTGAATACGTGATAAGCGATCTCCCTCACGGGAGAGGCTAACCTGCTGTTCAATCCACATTTAATGTGAATGTATATTTTCTTTTTGTTATTGACATATTCTGCTTTATTGTAAAGCACTCTCATGCCTCTGGGCCATGTCCACGCTATATAAAATCACAAAAATAAATTTTAGTAACAATGTTGTAGAGTGCAGCCGCGTCCTCACCCTGGGAATTGCACCCGCATTTAGTGTGGGGTCTAATGGCTGCTTCTCACTGAAAGATCAGTCTTTAACGGCCGGTAAATCATTTTGAATGCGTTATAAATGTTCAACATTTTTAAAGCACCAAACAAAAGTGAATGTATGATGGTGGATTTCTTTATAAGTTGATAACTAGATTACATTACAGGCAGTAATGAGCTGACATGTTACATTGGTAAACCAAGAACTAATCTATCTGCAAAGCCCAATTTCTGTGATTCAAAGCTCTGTTCTCAGACGTTTTGCATTTCTATTCAACATCTAATCGCTTACTAGCTATTTTCAGAGGCAATCAGGGGACTTTGGCTTGACAGACCAACCCGTGTGCACTTTTTTTAAAGCTGCTAGGTATGAGGAAATACATGTAATTACATATTTGATTTATTTCCTAAAAGTATTATACAAAGCGCCTGTAGGAAGCCCGCTCTTTATATGATATATCAAGATGAGGTATATCGTGCAAAGAGTCCGGGAATTCCCCAAAGATTGGACAGGGCTTGCTCTAGCAATCCCAAGGGGCTCTTCTAGTGGGTAGTGTGGTCGAGCAGTCTTAGGCATATCAGAGAGGAGTGTTAGACATCGGCACATACACACAATAGTCAATAAATGATGCACACGACTCAATAAGGAGATCCACACTAATTTATGAAAATAACACATATCTTTATATATGTTTAGGCACCAGAATCACTACGATCAGGTAAGCTAGTTTTGCAAGAGAAATACTTTTACGTTTAAACATTCGACAGTGCAATTTTCAGGAGTTGTTATCCTATGGGAGGAAAAACAAGTACTGCATTCAGGTACAGTACAGTGACTTACGCGACCAATCTCTGGGACTTAAGGTGAGTAAGGGGCAGGGTCCAAGGGGGCACCAGGAGGTCACCTCCAGCGGCACGATTGTGGCTAGGTGAAGTGGTGCCAAACTGCGTCGGGCGCCCAATGTTAGTCAATGGATATTGGTCTGCCGGAAAAGAGGCTGCAGGATTGGACTGGGAGGCCAGTCAGGCTGGACTAACCTGCAGGTTTGAGTCTTGGGATGCTAGGGACACTGATGGTCCTCTTCTCCTTGAGCCGGGGGGGCCGGGTGCAGAGGGTCTTTGAGGTATCGAGTTTCTTTGTCTGGTAGAACTCGCGGTTGAGGGTGTCTGCACACAGAGGCTGCATGTGGCTTCAGAGTGTTCACGAGGGGTGAAACCAACGTGTACTCTGTCTCTTTAGGGCATGAGGACCAAGCTGACATGGTTGGCCTACTTCAACTCGGGCTGGGAGAGGCTCGGGTACAGTGGTGCTTGGTGGTGTCGGGTTTTTGCAGGTCTGAAGTCCTCATGGTTTTCTTGGGCTGCTTGCAGGAGAGCAGCTCCACTACTCCATGGGAGGTTCTTAGATCTTTATTGAAGGCAGGCCATCCTCCCAGGCTTTGGAGGCACTACAGCTTGCAGGACCAGTAGACTCTGGCACAATTCGACAGGAAACAGCAGGCAGGCCGGCAGGGCTGGTGCCAAGTCAGTTGCTATTCTTCAGTCTTTGCTTTCGCGGCTCTGCAGTGTCCTTCTTCTTCGTAGGTCATCAGGATCTGATTTCCTGGTGCCAGGGCTCCTCTAAATATGGAATATAGGGGTATTAGGGGAGTGCAGGGTAGTAGCCAATGGTCTACTTACCCCTGGAGTCACTTCACCCCTATATGATCTCTTCCTGGGGGAAGTGGACAGCATCCTGTCCCAGAGATCCTAAGTTTGCCATCACCAAGATGGACAATTCTGAAAAGTCGTATCCACTCCAGGTTGCCCATCTTAGGGGAGGTACTAGCCTGAGGGTGGACATGCCAATCTTGCTTAGCTAATTTTCCCACCTGTGCAGGTGCCAAAGGGCTCTGGACAAATGGGGTCCGGTTCCTCTCCTGTGAGAGAAGCCAGATTTGCATACGAAAGGCGGTGGGGTTTTTGAAGCTCCCCTGCTTTGAAATGTTACCCTGCAGGTCATCCTGTGGTCGGGGGTGCAAAGTACCATCTGCCCGAGCAGGCTTGGTTTATGGCCCCCTGAGAGCAAAGGCCCTCACCCTTGGGGGTCAGAAACCCGTCTCTGGTGGCAGGCTGGTGAAACCCAGTCAGTCAGCACACCAGTAGCTGGTAGGTTTTCAAGGGGCACCTCTCAGTTGCCCTTTGTTAGACCTTGCATCTTTTGGCGTGTTTCCCCTGTCTTTTTGCTTTCTGACCTCCCGGTTTTGACTCTGTTTTTGCTGGTTTAGTGTCTCTGTGCACTTTCTCACTGCTGTTCAGTGTTAAAGTGCAAGTGCTCCTATTGTAAATTGTATTATGGATTGGTGTTTCCATGATTAGCATTTGATTTACTGGTAAGTCCCTAGTAAAGTGCACTGAGAGTGCAAGGGCCTGTAAATCAAATGCTGCTAGTGGGCCCACAGCACTGATTGTGCCACCCACACGTACAGCCTTTCTAAGGGTTCTCAGACCTGCCACTGCAGTGTCTGCGCTCAGTTTTTACTGCCATGTCGACTTGTCAAGTGCACCCACTTTGACAATGTGGCCTAACGGCTAGGGTGGTCAACCTCGGAGCTGGGGAACCGGGTTCGAGTCTCGGCAGGGACGCTCAACATTCTGGGCAAATCACTCAATCTCCCCGTGCCTAACAAAAATGAATGTGTCCGTCTGTAACGTAACTAGTGCTCATGTAAAGAGCTTTGATACCTTCGGGTCTAGTTCGTGCTATATAACACACCAGAAAATAAAAACCCTAACCTTCCCTTTTATTACATGAGTCACCCCTAATGTAGGCCCAAGGTATCCCTATGGGCAGGGTGCAGTGTATTTGAAAGGTAAGACATGTCCTGATAGTGAAATACAGTATATCTCGTATTTGATAAAATGGGAAATACTTTGTAAACATTTTACGAGTATATCTTCCCATTGGGACAAGATAGAGAAATTAAGTTTAGGATGCCTGAACTCAGAATGTAGAAATGCATCTTTTAGTAAAGATGATTTTTATGTTCTGTGTTTTGAAAATACCACTTTTAGAAAGTAGGTATTTTCTTGCTTAGCCATCCTGTGTGCTTCTGCTGGGTTGTGGATTGACTGTCTGGTTTTGGAGTGACAGGGACTGGGGAGGTGCATTCTCTTCAGACAGCCACTGGGGTGGGTCGAGGTATGTCCTGCCTTTCCTGGATGAGTCAGGGCTGGGTTGAATAGACCTGGGACGCATTTAGAGTAGTAGGAGGAGATTTCCTTGCACCTGAATGGGCCTGCTCTGCCTTGGACAGTGCTGTCTCCACCTCCTGCCGGGAAGCTGGGCCAGAGAGGACCAAACTGGTTTGGACTGAACACAGACACTCTCTGTTCAAGAGAACAAAGAGAAACTGAGTATAAATATTGGGGCCCAGAACTTTAGAACTCGCTTGAATCAAGGAACCTGCCAAGAAGAAGAGCTGGAAGAACTGCCAGGAGGAGTACTGCCCCTTTGCTGTGTTTTTGCTTTGCTGGGTTGGCCAGTAGTTGCTGCTTCAGCCGTGGGCGGTGAAAGGAATGGACTGGACTTTCTTCACTTGTTGCATAGTAGCTCCAAGGGCTTGAAATAGAGCTTGCCTCCTGTTCATGAAGACTCAGGGCCAGCAAAGACTTCACTTACCTCTTAGTACCACCGCTTGAACCATGGTTTCAGTTGTCACAGAGGGAGAAAACAGAACAACACTGTCACCAACACCGCTGCTGACTCCGTGTCCTGAAGGCACCGCCGAACTTTGCACCGCCGCCTTGGTCTTACCTTCGACGTCGCTGCACACTGACCTCGACACCTGTGACTGCATCGTGGTTTGGGGGCACCACTCATAAGTTGCACGAAGCACCGCCTCGTCCCACACCGCAGTCTGGGCTGACCGACGCCAGGTCCCATCAACCGGCACTGCAGCTTGCACCATGATCTGTCAGCACCGCCACGAGCACCGCCCTGTTTCGCACCGCAGCCCTGGTCTCACTGATGCCGCTAGATGACTGTCACCGAGCCGCTGCCTGCAGCGCGACTTGAGGGCACCGCACACCGCACCGCTATGCTTTACATCTCAACCGTGACGGTTGCCACCACCGGCATGCACCGACGCGGTCGGCCGGAACCAATTGTACTGTTTACGAGTCTGCTGACACTAACTCCGGTCCTCACCAACGCGGCTGGCCGAAACTGTTGGATTCTGTTGTTTTCAGCACCGCAATAGCCCTGTACGGGGCTACCGGCTTTAAGGAACTTAATTTTAAAGTCATTCTTGCAAAGTACATGTTTTTGATTACTGTATGTTGGTCTTTTATCATTTTGGTCTTGTTTGCACAGATAAATATTGGTTATTTTTCTAAAACTGGTGTGGTGTCCTTTTGTAGTGTTTTCACTGTATTACTGTTGGTTATGTGCGAATGCTTTACACATTGCCTCTGAGATAAGACTGACTGCTCGTGCCAAGCTACCAAAGGGGTGAGCAGGGGTTATTTCAGTAGTGTATCCCCCTTATCCTGACTAGAAGGAAGGGTCCCTATTTGGACAAAGTTGCAAACCATTGCCAACTGGAGACCCCCATTTCTAACACCCTCTGTGTGCATGTATCAATAAATCCTCTGCTGGCATCAGTGTGGGTTCATTGATATGAGATGTTTGATACCAAACATCCCTATTTTCAATGAAGCCATCATGTAGCTGGGGAACTCGTTTTCACCTATGTCCAGCACATGCTTCAAAATGCCTTCCCTGTTCACTTGCGCTGGCAGTAATGGAACTGACCAGCACCGGGCATATCTGCCTATGCAGTTATGCCCTCACATGTAGTATAGTGCATCCCGTCTTAGGGCTTTAAGGCCTGCTGTAGGGGTGACTTACTTATACTGCATGCAGTGTCCGCTGACATGGCACACAGGCCATGTCATGTTTTCACTTTTTATTTAAATATCAAAAGGAGAGAGAGGATTAGAGAACTAGTCCTTATCCCCAAAGTTTAATCTATATCATCAAATAGGACTAGGCTAAGGTTGTATACAAATGCAACATTGTATGGTTTTTGTAAAAAGAAAAGCTTTTTCTTTTTTTGAAAGCCCTCACCCACCAACCTAGTTGGTGGCATGCTTCATCATCGGGCCCACCTGGTGACACCGATTGTGTCCCTGGTGTGCTTCAACGCCTGGTTTACAGCGGAGCAGGTATCTATACTGAGTGTGCAGTGCTGTGACGTGAAGGTGAATTCGTTTGTAGGCAAACAGTGGTAATTCCCAGTTTCTATTGCCTGAGTTTAGAATGCGCCAGTTCTTTTGAATGATGCTGGACACTTTATTGGAGGCATCATTGTAAGTGGTGACACAGGTCATGGGTTGATCAAGTGTAAGAAAGGCCTCCTTTTTATAGCAAGTTTATTTTATTTCATTTCACATGTATACATCTTCACTTTAGCGCATATATCGGTATTTGACACACATTGCCGCCAGATCGGCATTTCACCGCCGCCTGTTTTACCGCGCCATTTGATGGTCACCAGTATAATTATGCACGTGACTAAAAGCAACTCTGCCTAATTTCGCAGTATTATTGTATGTTTGTTTGTATGTTCCGTTTTATGTATTTGTCATATAGGAATGCCTTAAGAGGGTAACCCCCCTCTCATACATAGTGCACCTTAGAGCGTGCAACACATTTGGTCTGAACACAAACTAAGTTTTAGATCTCACCACGCACATAATTTTATGGTCCTGAGGAAAGCCAGTACACATCTGAGGCCTGGCTGAAACATGTAGACCGCTTTTGGATGTAAGAGCCATTATTACTCTACGCGCATCCATTGCCTTGTTTTTATAACTGCCAGAGGCCCAATCATTAAAAATAAACCCTGTGGGTAATGGGACCACTGTACAGTTTTTAAATTCACCTTCACGTCACAGCACTGCACACTCAGTCTAGATACCTGCTCCGCTGTAAACCAGGCGTTGAAGCACACCAGGGACACAATCGGTGTCACCAGGTGGGCCCGATGATGAAGCATGCCACCAACTAGGTTGGTGGGTGAGGGCTTTCAAAAAAAGAAAAAGCTTTTCTTTTTACAAAAACCATACAATGTTGCATTTGTATACAACCTTAGCCTAGTCCTATTTGATGATATACATGTTTTCACTTTTGTCAGCACCAAGACACGCAGCCTGCCATGGCAGTTTTGCATGATCTTAGTGAGGAGTCCTTTAGGGTGGCACAATTTGTGCTGCAGCCCTTGGGGACCCTCTTTAGTACCTCAGGCCCTAGGTACCAGGGGTACCCTCTACTAGAGACTTACAGTGGGTGCTAAAGGTATTGCCAATTGGGGTACAATTGCAAAGTTTTTGGGATATAGTTGTGGCAATAGGAACAGTCCAGCCCGAACTGCCAAGCCATGTCTTCCCTGGACCAGAAACAAGCATCCTGGGACCAGTTTCGGGCTCACAGCCCTCATCAGCCAGACTAGCTTGAATCCAGTGGCAACGGGAGCAAGGGACCCACGTCTGGGCATACCCTGCCAACTTAGGGCGAACAAAGCAAACACAAGGAGATGATGGACGGAGCGCTGAAACGTTTCAAACACTCACCCCCAGTCACAGATCTGGGTTAAATCCATCATTGTTCTTTAGCTCACTTCACCACCCCAGTTCAGACACAGCTATATGCAAATCAGTCTTCCCCCCAGTGTGTCGCTCCCACTCCCGCCTCCCGGCTGCTCACCCTCCCCGTCCCCTACTTAATGGTGGCCGCTGCGTGCCAAGGAGAGCGCGACCTCTGACCTCCTGGTCGGAGTCACTGCTCTCCCCGTGCAGCTCCATCGTTAAGTCTCTGCCCTTCGCGCCAGCTTGAGCTTCAGGTAGGTGTTCGAGGCCCTCCTCCACCCGCAGGCTCCTGACCTCTCTGTCTGCCTTTTCTGTTTGCTCCCCGCTGCTGCTCCCCACAGCCCCTCCCTCCCAGCTGTCGCTCCCGCCTCCCAGCTGCTCACCCTCCCCTCGACCCCTACTTAATGGCGGCCGCTGCGCGGCCCGCGCCAAAGGCAAGCCCATCTGCGCCCTTCCGCGACCCGACCGCAACCAGCACCAGGAACCCTGGTCCCCTGACCCCCGCCACTACGACCCCAGCACTCTCCACACACTCAACCCTGGACGCAACAGCAACTGCCAGCTCTCGACGCCCAGCAACACCCAGGGCCCGATCTCCTGCCAACACTGCCACGCACCTACACCCACCTCCGGACCCAGGCAGCCACCCCCAACTCACCGGACGCCACTGCACACAAGCCACTCACTCAAATGCATCCTCCTCAACGTACTCTCCCTGTACAGACACGCTATAGAAATCTGGGACCTCCTCAACGCTCGCCCGATGTCGCCTTCCTCACAGAGACCTGGACCAACGCCAGCTGCGCAACCTACATCGCAACCGCCATCCCAGACGGATACAAGATCCGAAGGAAAGACCGCCCCAACCGCCCAGGAGGAGGCCTCGCCATCGTCCACAAAAGCTCCCTCCGACTCACAACCACCAACCCGGACGACGCCTCGTCCCTCATGGAACACATCCACATCCACTTCCAGATCCAGCCCAACCCCAGAACGACGCTCTGTGGAACACTCGCCTACAGACCTACCAGACCCCGCACCCCCTTCACCAACGTAATCGCAGATCACGTCGCACCGTACGCCATCACCTCTCCCGACTCATACTACTCGGAGACCTGAATTTTCACCTGGACAACCACAGCAATCCCAACACCACCGCCCTCCTGGAGAACCTCACAACAGAGGACTGAAGCAACTTGACTCCACCGCCACTCACACAGCAGGACACACACTCAACTCCATCTTCGCCTGAGGTAACAACATTCGCTTCAGCCACACCACGGAACTGCTCTGGACAGACCACCACTGCATCCATTTCTCCTTCTTGAAACCCACCGCACACAAGCACTCGCTCCGCCCTCCACGCAGAAGCTGGAACAAAGTCTCAGAAGAACACCTCACCTACGCCATCACCTGCACTCCTCCCCCGACTATGACAGACGCCAACACAGCGGCAAGCAACCTCCACCAAGGGATTGCCAACTGTGCCAACACTCTCGCCCCCCTGCAGAACACTATGAGACGACACAACAAGAAAGCCAACTGGTTCACCATGGACCTCAGAGAATCCAAGCACTCCCTGGAAGCACACTCCGCCTACAAAGCAGCCATCACGGCACACCACCAACTCATCAAATCAACAAAGATAAACTTCATCCAAGACACAACCCTCTCCAATGCCCACAATTCCAAGGAAGTCTTCGCTATCATACAAGAATTCGCCAGACCCAACAGCGAAACAACCATTGTCCCTCCCTCCCAAGACCTCTGCAACAAACTCAGCTCCTTCTTTCACCTCAAGATCAAGACGCTCTACGACAACTTCGACGTCCAAGACCACAGCACTGCCTCCACTCCTCCCCCAGCGATGCCATCCAACAGACCCTCCTCACCTGGACCCCTCTCACCACAGAAGACACCGTAAAGACAATGAAGAGCATCCACTCTGGAGCACCTACTGACCCCTGCCCGCTGCACGTCTTCCACAGGGCCGCCACTGCGGTGCCTTCACGGAACACGAGCAGTGTTTCATTTGGAGAGTTCCTCATTTTTAAATGAAGCTTGTGTGTTGATTTTAAAAGTTTTTAAACTTGCTCTGATTTGCACTTTACTTTGCACTGTTAGGGAGCTGTGTTATAGCTCCGGGAGGTTGCACGGACAGTCAACGGGCTTTTCCGCTCAGGTCAGCATTCTAGACACTGACACGCACGCTGACGCACATGCCCGACTAGAAAAGGGGCGGATGACGCAACCGCGCTGCGGTGCCTTCACGGAACACGAGCAGTGTTTCATTTAGAGAGTTCCTCATTTTTAAATGAAGCTTGTGTGTTGATTTTAAAAGTTTTTAAACTTGCTCTGATTTGCACTTTACTTTGCACTGTTAGGGAGCTGTGTTATAGCTCCGGGGGGTTGCACAGACAGTCGACAGGCTTTTCCGCTCAGGTCAGCATTCTAGACACTAACGCTGACACGCACGCTGACGCGCACGCCCAACTAGAAAAGGGGCGGATGACGCGATCGCGCAGAAGACGTGCGCAGCGGACGTGCCGGTGGCGCACCTAAGGCAAGCCCGTCTGCGCCCGTCCGCACCCGACCGGGTCCAGGGGCCATAACCCCTGCCGGTTTTACAAGGGAAAAGTATTCTTACACCGCAGACCAGCTTCACCTTCTTAGAGGGGCAACTAGGAGTAAGTGTGCTCATCTAATTTTGCCTGATAGCAATTTTAGTCATTGCCCTCACTGTTCTTTTAAGCTATGTCCCGATATTAAAGCTCCCACGGTTATATCCTCTCGGACTGTTTTTAAAATGTTTTTACTTAATTGCCGATCGCTCCCTAAGCATTTTATAAAAATTCGGTTATTGCTGGAAGAAGAGGGACCTGACGTTCTATTTTTAACAGAAACATGGTTGAATAGTGAGGCCGACTCCACTATTGTGCAAGCGCTCCCATCTGGGTACGCTATTCAGAGGCTTGATCAAGAGCTAAGCAGAGGAGGCGGTATAGCAATTATTTATAAAACCGAACTTAACTGCCGCATCACAGCAAGCCCCTTACCGGACTGTGAGAGTCTCTCTTTTACAATCAGCCTATCCCATGTTTGTACTCTTTCTGGGATTTTAATATATCGTCCCCCAGGGGCCCTTGGCCAATTCTGTAATGATCTACCTGACATAACAGCCAACCTAGCGAGCCCTCTCTCCAACTTTACCCTATTAGGGGATTTTAACATTCATTTTGATGACATTTCGCTGCCTGCCACATGTGAGCTGATTGATGGACTAGGGGCTTTTCAACTCATGCAAAAAGTGAGCGGTCCCACTCATTCTAAAGGCCATTTACTCGACCCTATTTTTTCAAATTTTGAAAACCTTCTGGTCGGGAACCCTATCCCGGTTCCCTGGTCAGACCATCTCCTGATTTCATTTACCTGGGCCCCCCAGGCCGCCATCTTGCCGGCTGTGAAAACCAGAAAACAGGTTCGTAAGTGGTCAAAACTTCCAACAGAGTCTTGGGTGCCAATTCTTGACAACACCAGACCTATACCTGATTCAAACCCCATCATGGCGAACGATAAGTTTGATAAATGGCTTGAATCTTCTTTGGACACTGTTCTCCCCAAAAAATGGACTAACAACAAGATAGGAGCTAATCGAACAGCTTGGTACTCCCCCAAGCTTCGTGAGCTCAAGCAATCTTGTAAACGACTTGAGAGAAGATGGAGGAAAGACTTCTCTGCAATAAATAAAGCTAAATATAGGGAGGCTATAAAAGTGTATAAGGAAGAAATCAGATCTGCTCAGGCTCTTTACTATGAAGAAAGAATTTCATCAGCCTCCAACTCCCCGCGCAAAATATTTCGCATTGCGAAATCTCTCCTAAAACCCCCCTCTCCGCCCATCGTATTGGATGATACATTATCCCACTGCAACGAAATGGCAACATTCTTCTTTAATAAGATTCAAGATATTTACATTTCTTTTCCCCAGGCCACAGGTCACCAAAATGCATTACCATATAGAAGTCAACCATCTCCTGCAAACCAACCAGGCTGGCTTTAGGGCCCACCACAGCACGGAGATGGTGATGCTGGCCGTGCTGGATGAAATTAGGCTCAGGGCCGATAAGAAAAAACCATGTGCCCTGGTATTGCTGGATCTATCCGCGGCATTTGACACGGTCAATTATGACCTACTTCTGTCGCGGATTTCAGAGCTAGGCATCCAGGGCACGGCCCTCAAATGGTTTACGTCCTTCCTCACTGACCGCTCACAGAGAGTACAACTGGCTGACTATGTGTCTGACTCCGGTAAACTTTCGTGTGGGGTGCCACAGGGTTCGGCGTTGTCTCCCCTCTTATTCAACGCCTACCTTCAACCCTTGATAGCTGCATTGAATATCATGGAGTGCCAGACTTACAATTATGCGGATGACACTCAAATCATTATCCAGATAGATAATGCCCCGGCTGCCCACGCACGAATGCAAAATATTTTAAAATATATATTCAACTGGATGACGGCCAATTCCTCAAAATCAACCCTGACAAGACTGAGGTATTGGCCATCACCACAGACTCCAGTCCTTGGAGTGACCTTTTCTGGCCACAAGAGTTGGGCGCAAATCCTGAGCCAGCCCAGGCCGTAAAAAGCCTGGGCATTAAAATTGATGCTAAACTGTCTATGACTCAGCAGGTATCTGCCGTAGTAGGTACATGTGTTGGCCTGCTTAGACAGCTACGGAAACTTGCCCCCCTTCTCACATTCGCAACTCTCAGAACGGCAGTATCAGCTTTGATAGTGTCACGTTTGGATTACGGGAATTCCTTGTATATTGGCCTCCCAGGAAAGCTACTTGCGAGACTACAGGTCATTATGAATGACGCGGCCAGACTGATCTTTAAACTGCCTAGGAGGGCCCATGCTACCCCTCTCCTACGCCAGCTACACTGGCTCCCGATTAGGCAGAGAATCAGTTTTAAAGGCCTTTGCATTGCGCACAAGGCCATCTATAGCCAAGCCCCATCCTACATTAAGGATCGCCTGGCTATTTATACTCTGAGTAGGTCACTACGGTCCTCGGAGGCCGGTCTGTTGGCCTGCCCCCATTTTAGCATGACCTCTAAAGGAGGCAGAGCCTTTTCGACCTCAATTCCTGTATTATGGAACATGTTACCGGAGAATCTGCGGAAGGAACAAGCCCTTCTCCCTTTTAGGAAGAAGTTAAAGACGTTCCTCTTTGTGGAAGCTTGGGGCACAATTTAATCATTCTCTCCCTCCTCACGTGCCAGGGCAGGTGCTCTCTCTCATAGCGCTTAGAGACCAGTTGGTGATAATGCGCTCTATAAATTACAATTACAATTACAATTACCTGCGTATAATGGGCCTCAAAGTAGAGAATGTTCCTTGGCGGAAATTCCTCCTCTGAACCTGACCTCTCTGCGAGGGATTCTTAACCAATTGAAATCTGGCTCCCCTAGAGATTTGGTCCCCCCTATTATTTTAAACCAAGTCTTTGATACCGTGTCTCCTGTTATCCTGGACTTGATCAACGCCTCATTCTTGACAGGACTTGTCCCCCCCTCGTGGAAACGAGCAATGGTTAAAGCTCTTCTAAAAAAAAAACAATTTGGACCCAGAGGTGTTGGGGAACTACCGTCCCATATCATTACTGCCAGGAATTAGCAAAGTTGCTGAAAAGCATATTAATTCTGCTCTCTCCTCATTTTTGGAAAGTAATAATTGTCTCCATCCCTCACAAACTGGATTTAGACCTCAACAAGGTATGGAGACCGCCCTTCTGGCAGTTGTAGAAGAAGCCAGAAAATGTTTAGATGACGGAGGCTGTGCTGCTATTATCCTGTTAGATCTCAGCGCAGCCTTCGACACGGTCAACCATTTGCTGCTGATTCAGAGACTTAGGGAGGTAGGAGTGGTTGGGACGGCTCATAAGTGGATGCAATCCTTTCTGGAGGACAGGTCGTTCCAGGTGTTTGATGATGAAATTACCTCCGAATGTATGCCTCTTAGATGTGGGGTTCCGCAGGGTTCGTCCCTGAGCCCCACTCTATTCAATGTATACATGAACCCCCTGGCAGAGGTAGTGCAGCCTTTCGATATCCAGATTGTCACCTATGCCGATGACACTCAGCTGGTTGTTTCTCTCAATCAGCTTGACAAAACTGGGCCTGATCTAGCCTTGTGTCTAGAAAAGGTGGCAGTCTGGATGGAAGGCTCGAACCTGAAACTCAACGGGGCCAAGACGGAGCTGATGCTCCTTGGTCAATCTCCCACTCTGAACGTAGGCCTGCACTGGCCAAGCTGTTTTGGTCCAATCCCCCCCTAATAAACAGATTAAGAGCCTGGGCGTCTGGCTTGATCGTAATCTTGATTTTAGGGAGCAAGCTTGGAAGGTTGCAGCTAGCTGCTTTGGGATTCTCAGGATGATACGGAAAATCCTCCCTCTGTTGCCGTTTCCCGCCAGAAGACTGATGGTTCAAGCATTGATTCTCTCTCGGCTTGACTATGCCAATGCCCTCTATCTGGGAGCCCCACGCTTCACCACCAAAAAATTGCAGACTGTGCAAAACTGCGCAGCGCGCCTGCTCCTGAACATCCCCAGTCGCCAATCAGCAAAGCCCGCCATTGCCACCCTCCACTGGCTTCCCATCCAGGAGAGAGTCCAGTTTAAGGCTCTGTGCATTGCACACAAGGCACTGTCAGCCAAGGGACCGTCTATTATTCGTACCATCATTTCGCCCTACCGTCCTAATAGGGCCTTGCGGTCAGATAGTAAACATCTGGCGGCAGTCCCCAAAATCAAACGATCACGAAGTGGAGGACGTCTCTTTTCTTATTACATCGCTAGGTTGTGGAACCGCCTCCCCCTCCATATTCGTCTTGAGACCAATTATTTGACCTTTCAAAAACTCATAAAAACCTTTTTGTTCCCCTAAATACTGCTCGGAGTTCATGATTGGACTGTTTTCAGCGCTGGGATGCCCCCGGGTAGCCACGCGCTCTAGAAATGCTGATTCAGTCATTCACTGCCATGGCACCCGAGCTATGCCGAACTATCAACTGCTCCCTTGAGACCGCCACATTCCCCGACGACTGGAAACACGCCAAAGTCAACCCCCTCCTAAAGAAGCCCTTCGCAGACCCAACGGATCTCAAAAACTTCAGGTCCATCTCACTGCTCCCTTTTGCCGCCAAAGTCATCGAAAAGGCCATCAACGCCCAGCTAGCACACTTCATAGAAACCAACAGCATCCTAGAGACCTCTCATTCCGGATTCCGCAGCAGCCACAGCCCCGAGACTACCCTGATAGCTGCCACCAACGACATCAGCGCCCTCCTCTATCAAGGCCACATGGCAGCCCTCATCCTCCTGGACCTATCAGCAGCCTTCAACACCGTCTTCCACTGCACACTAGCCACCAGGCTCCATGACGCCGGCATGCAAGGAACAGCCTTAGACTGGATATGATCTTTCCTCTCAGGCAGAACACAGAGAATAAGACTTCCTTCCTTCCTCTCAGAACCGACAGAGATCAGATGCAGAGTACCCCAAGGATCCTCCCTCAGCCCCACACTCTTCAACGTCTACATGGGCCCCCTCGCAACCATCGTCAGAAACCACAGACTCAACATTGTCTCCTACGCCGATGACACCCAGCTCATCATCTCCCTCACCGAGGAACCCGCATCACCAGGCACAATTTCCAAGAAGGGATGAAAGATGTCGCGACCTGGATGAGCAACAGCTGCCTGAAGCTCAACTCGGACAAAACAGAAGTCCTCATCCTCGGCTTCACCCCCTCCGCATGGGTCAACACCTGGTGACACCCCTCCCTCAGAAACCCACCCACCCCAACGGACCACGCACGCAACCTAGGCATCATACTCGACTCTTCACTCACCATGAATCGCCAGATCAACGCCGTTTCCTCCACATGCTTGAACACCCTCTGCATACTTCGCAAGACTTTCAAGTGGATCTCCCCCCCCCCGACTCCAGGAAGACCGTCACCCATGCACTCCTCACCAGCAGACTGGACTACGGAAACGCTCTCTACCCTGGAATCAACAAAAACCATTTCTACAGGGCCAGAGCAGGTGGTAGATCCTTCTCCTACCTCGCAGCCAAGACCTGGAACGAAGCTCCCCCTTCACATCCGACGAAGCCAGACACTGTTCCAGTTCAGAAAGGACCTCAAGACCTGGCTCTTCGAATGACCCCAAAGGAGCTGCTCACACCCCCTCCCCCAGTGCCTTGAGACCCTCACGGGTGAGTAGTGCGCTCTACAAACCTTGATTGTTTGAATGGTGCACTTGCCAGCAGTTCACAGCTCAGTGCCATACAATAGCGAGGTTGAATATTAAGAAAGAAGAAAAATTATGTAGTTTTTGACTATGAAGATTTCTTAAATTGAACATTAGCCTTGGGGAAGTGGTTTACAACCGCACACGTGTTGCCTGTATCCTGTGAGGACTAGAGACTTTGTATAAAGATTATCCAACTGGAGGGCTAAAAATGTTTTTTTAAAGAATTTAATGTACAAAGGATGCTTTATGAACTTACATTTTGTGTAAGAAAGGGATTGAATAAAGATTGGTAAGAAAAGTTATGGAGGAAGTCCTTATAATTTTGCTACAACTCAATGAACTTCCATTGTAATGAAGAGCTTCCCACAAATATGCATTTTTTATCCCAAGCTTTTCACTGATGTTTATGCATATTTTGCATGGTAGGACGAACACAGAGTAGTGCCAATGGACGGGTAGGTTGCATTAATCCCTACATTAGGAAACAGGTATCGGCATGGCCAGTAGGTCTTGCTTATAACTGAAATGCAAAACAGACCTAATGGCTTTTCTTTTTCTGAATCATACATTTCTAATCATGTGACTGAGGGACTGTATTGTATTTTGCTTGCCAATTTCTCCATCACTGAGAAAATGTAGGTGTTAACGCTTAACCTCGGGAATGCAATCTAAAGATGGCTTCTTAGACCCATTTACGAATTATTCAAGGTTTATCGGATCCAAAGAAAATAATTTACCGCCCTTCCAAGCAAAAGAGTTGTATTTGCGGCTCCCAGCTGCAGCACGACTCTCTTTGTTGGTCCATCCCGTGGTGACATAAGGCGACTAAGTTAGCCAGCCTATCAAATGCGCTGTCCCTGGCAGTAGTGTAGCAAGCATGCCATGGGCTCTGCTGCAAGCAATGAAAATACCCCCCTTGATTGCTGTTGGAATAGTAAATACAGCAGTTATCGGGTTCAATAGGCCCCTCAGGTCTCTGAGGTCCAGTATTACTGCACCTGCTGCACCAGTTGCAGCTACGCTCCTGGTCCCTGGCCTCACCTTTGTTTGTGAAAAGCTGGTACCTAAGTAAGATAACATTAATCCTTTTATTTCTCCATCTCTTTCACAAAAATACAGCAACTGACATGCTCACAAAGGCATTCTTTTTCAGCAAAAAAAAGCTGAACATTGGAAGGCTTTACAACAGCTTCCACTTAGAGATTTAATTTCAGGACAGGGTCCAAAATGAAACTCAAACCCTTAGTCACAAAAGCTCCCAAGACTGAGGTAATGCCACCTGGCGTATAATTCAATTGGTAGCCATCATGCCATGACTGAGATTTCTAATACTCAGTTTTTCATTTTATTTATTTTATTTGAAGAGTTTTATATAGCGCTGGCAAGACCTGGGGGTATCAGAGCGCTTACGGACATAGTCAAGGCAGTGCAAGAAAAAAACATTGATTACAAAGTACACAAACAAACAGTAAATAATTCAAGGACGAGATTTCAGTTGTGTGCTAGGTGTTACGGACTGAAGAGTTGAGGTGCTGATTGAGGAGATGATCTTTCAATTGCCTTTTGAAGCTCAAGAAGGAAGGATTTGTCCTGATATGAACTGGAAGGGTGTTCCGGCGTTTGGGGGCATTCCCCGAGAAGGAGCATGCAAGGGCTTTTTGTTTATGTTTTTTGGGTGGGATGAGAAGCAGAGTGTTGGTGCTTCTTAAATTTCTAGCCTGGCCTGCCTTTGTGATTTTGGATGCAAAGTAGACAGGTGTTCCGGTAAGAAGGACTTTGTGGGTGAGACAGGCAGCAGCGGGCTGCAATCTGGAGCCATTTAAAATTTCTTAGGGAGAGGGAAATGTGTTTGTGTCTTTTTACTCCAGTGACCATCATAGCTGCTGCTGCATTGTGTGGCTCTTAGGGGGGCTAAGTGCTAGTGTGGGGGGCATTCCCGTAGTCTAGTCTAGACAGCACCATTGCTTGTGTGGCAGTTGTTAGATCATTCGGAGGAAGGAAGGGCTTGATTTTGTGCAGGAGTTTTAGGTTGTAGAATGCACTCTTCGCTGTATTCTTTATGTGTAAACTTATGCTTAGACTCAGGGCCAAGGTGATCCTTAAAGATTTGACGGATTCAGTCTGAGTCAATTTGCAGTTAAAAGCATAGATGATATTTAGACATTCTTAGACCTGGGTGGATTGTCCATTGTTGGAAAGGAGAATGATTTCAGTTTTGTCTTGGTTGAGTTTCAGGTGGTTGCGAGAGAGCCAGTTTTGGACTTTTATGAGAGTGTTGTTTAACTGTCGTAAGTCTTCTAGTGAGAATACTTCTAAGTAGAGCTGGGTGTTGCCCGCATTGAGGTGGTATGGGATGTTTGCTTGTTTGAGTATGGCGATGAGCGGTTCTTTGTGTATATTGAAGAGTGTAGGTGAGAGGACTGAGCCTTGGGGGGCACCCATGGTAATGGTGGAGGTAACTGAGGTCGAGTTGTTTACTTTATTTTTATTAGTTGGGAGCGGTTATGTACATGTGAGGTAAACCATTTCAAAACCAGGTCATCAGCCCCGATCTGATGTTGGAGGGATTCCAAAAGCAGTTTGTGATCAACTGTGTCAAAGGGCGCTGATAGGTCTAGGAGGATGAGTAGGCAGCATTTATTTACATCTAGAGAATCTTATGGTGAGATGGGTCTGTTAGGTTATATCTAAAGCCATGTGGTGTGTTCAGGGGCGGATCCTGCGTTAAGGCGGAGGAGTGTCGCCCCACTAAATAACTGCCCCCAGAGATGGAAAAATAAAATGGTAATAAAAGTTCATTTTTTAAAATTTTATTTTTCAAATCCATGCCCGAGCCGAGCGTCAGGATGGGGGCGTATGTCTTTTTGGCAGGCCGTCTTGTGACGGCGAGCCAGACATGCACATTTAAACTTCTCTAACCCTGCTGTCTTAGACAGTTGGATTAGAGACAGCATATTGCTCTGGTGTCCTTGGGAGCGGCGAGACAGGACGCTCCCTTCAATCCTGGTGCTGCTCTCATGCAGCATGAGAGCCGCGGCAGGATTGGTTACTGCAGTTTCCTGGACCCTGCCTGGAGAAGACCCGTGCAAGGAGGAGGACATCATGCCAGGAAGGTAAGTGGGAGTATTTTTTTTAACTTGTTTTTAACTTTTATTTTCATCCCCCACCCTCCTTACATGCCAGCCGCCACTGGGCGTGGCGTGAAGCACACAATGGAACAACTTATGTGCATGCTCCATGCATAAGATGTCAGGCAGCCTTCATCTTATACTAGCAAAGGCAAAAAAGGAAGTCCCATGGTGCAAAGTACTTCAGACTAAAAAGCCTGGACATCAAAGGAACAGTGTCCACTGCTAGAGACAGCATAAGATAACACGTTTAGATTGTGGGAGCTGATTTTGTTAAAAAAAGTATTGATCTGAAATGACCAGGCACGCTTGCAAATTTGGTAGGTAACGAGTTACAGTTTTATTTGTATACTGTGCATAAAATGCTCAAACAGGAGGCATTCTTTAAAATAAAAGCATGACATGCATTAAAAATATCTGACCTGACACTGTACAAGTATTTTAAGTTTCTCAAATCTATTTTCATCTTACGGCAAGCCTCAACCCTAGTTTCAAGAACTACAACCACTCTGAAATAAACTGATCGCATCTAGCTATTAAGGTATGTTTTCTGAAGAGAAGGTTTGATCCCCAAAGTTCTTACTTTTACATTTATGCACCACTTTTGATGAGCTAAGAAATGGCTTTCCGGCCACTCCTATAAACTCTGGAGTCTGCACATAATATTTTCCATGTGGGCTGAGCATCATCCTAGCTAAGCTTTTTATCTGACAGGGAGTTGCATTTTTGTCTTGTAGTGCCACTTTAAGTAACAGTGGTCTAAAAAATTCCAGCAGGCGACATGTCCTAAGCTCAGTTCGTTGTAAATTTAGAACTGTCACGCATCAGGCGGTGACATCCGCCAACCTTTAAATGCACCACACACATATGACACAAGTCTGGGCAGTACCGTGTTGTGAGTTGCAAGAAACGCCTTTTTTGCCTGGAAAGGCAGCTACCCACCAGAACTGGAGTCCCGATTGGAGGATTCGTTTTGCCCGAGCACAGGAGGCGTGGCCGAACCTCGTTGACCGCTCTCCTGTACTGCAGCACGAGCTCTCTTCAGCTGTGAACACTGTCACCATGAGCGCGCGCCCGGTTTTCATAGCGGCAGAAGTCGTCGATAAGTTTTTAAAGTTTCCTGAACTCGTCCAGCAGCTGGAGAGAGCCCTGGCCAACTTCTCCCGTGGCGCTGAAGGGGGTGTTGCTCAGCCTCTGCGGACCATCCTTCCGGTTGCAAAGTACAGCGGGTAAGAGTGCTTTACTACTAGTGCAGAGATTCTGGGCGCTGCACCAGCGGAGAGACGGGGAGATGCCTAAACTGCTTCTGTCTTAAACAGGGATAATGCTTCTGCAGTACATATGCAAGGTCAGTTAATAATGTCATTTCACTAACCCGACCATTCCTGGACTTTGGAGCCCGTTCTTGGTAAATTAAAAAGACAAGAGATAACTGATGCGAGCAATGGGCAGAATGCAAATTGTCCTCCTGTAAAGCAGAGGTGGCCAAAGGCATTAGTCACATAAGAGAGTGCGAGTCTCTTGGCGTCCATTTCGTAGGCTTGCAATAACAACACTTGACCCTTACCACTAACCGCGTTATTTATTAACTATTATTCTCACAGACATATGTTTGTTCCCCACCCTCAGAACAAATTATCTTAAAATATGTGAATATTTCTATTTATTTAATTCTTTTTTGCAAAGATCTCACTGTTTATCCCATTAACATCCTCCTGTCTGCAGCAGAAGGGATATGGGAGGGAGGAGGAGTGGGATCTTTAGAAAGTAATTTTGAATTCTACAGAGCCTATAGGCTTTTTTATGGGCAGACGGAGCCTCTCTCCTATAAACTATAGAGCAGACTGTGCGCGACCATCTGCTTAATTGTATTTTCTCAGCTGACTTTGCTGACTCTGGCAAGTGCCACGAAATTGCTTGGTCATTTTTAGTCCCTGGGGGGATGCGGAAATATTGTGAAAAGGCGTTAGTCTAACATGAAATGCGTGACACTTGACAGGTCTGAACAAGGCATTCCGAGTCAAGTCAGGGTCTTGCTTCATCCCAAGAGTGAAGACAACCACGGTCCGGCCAGTGAAGGAATTATCTGCTAAAACATACAACTGTTAATATAAAAGATATGAAAAGATTTATTCATTGTATTTTTTAACATTTGGAAATGTTTTGATTAGGCACATTAGATTATATATCGGATAAAGTACACATTGCCATACATTATAAGGATATTGCAAGTCACCAAGGTGTTCACTGACCAGATAGAGGAACGAGGCCAAAGGTCTAGTTCTTTTTTAAAGGTATGGAACTTCGAGGTGACTTGCAATATCCTTATCATTTACGACGGGGGATACTTTGTTCCTTATAATACATGGCCACACCATCACCTTTCCCACAAACCACTTAAATTCTTGGTGTATAGCTCTTTCATATGAAAGAGAGAGCAGATTTGCAAACATGAAGAATAAAAAATAGAATCTCTAGTGTAAAATCAAGCGCATCAAAAACACTGTTATATCATTTTTGCAAAAATATATTAGAATAGGTTTAATAGTTATTTAAGTCATTTTTTAAAGGTGCAGTAATGTGTGGAAACAAGCAGAAAGATTTTAACCGTTCTATAATTACCTAAGAAGTGCAAAAATAAAATGTTGCCATAAATATCTATTTTCTGCTTGTCACTGTATAGCCAGAAAAGAAAAAGAAAGAAAGCAACATTTCTTTTTAGTTCATTAAACAGCTGCTTTAGTTATTCTTATGACCTGACCTGCCTTTCCCTTCGACTACTGGCTGTGGTAGCAGGCATTGTGATGTCAGAATTCGACTGTAATAAATGATTACAGTTGAGTGGCCACGTCATTTCATTATAATAGGCAACTGGGTGAGTCACAAGTCTCCTATTATAAACAAATTAGAGATGGTTTTTATAAAAGGATTGCAGAATCCCGTGTAATATATCACTGCATTAAGTAATATTAAAATTAATAGTTTACAATTAAGTCTCAGAGGTTTCAGTTTTTACTAATTTTTACAGATAAATACAGCACGAAAACAATGTATTTCCAGTCTGTATTTATATTTAAAAGTGGAAAAATACAGAAAATTTAGCATCTTCTCAGTGACTCTCCTTGTTGTTGTTCATGAATTCTCAGCCAATAGTTGTTTAAATTGAGAGCATGTGGAGTCAAAAAACACATTACATTTTCTTAAATAAGTGCATAGCTTAACATATGTTTGTGCTATTATGCAAATATTTTCACGTGGCTTTATAGTTTTATTATACATGGCTGCTAAATGTGCTAAAATAGGACAGGCATCAAAGTATGAGTGCACTTTTATTGGTTAAATACATGTGGATATAAATGAGTAACTACTTTATTTATTCACACAACGCAAAATAAATATAAATATGGATAAATACAGATAAAATGGCCAAAAACAATAAATATGAATACATACAGACAGAAATGTTCAAAAATAAATACCATAAATCGGGTGCCCTGTTTATAATTCTAAACATTAATTTAGAAAGAGTGAAAACAAGGACTCCAATGCTTGAAGCCAAAGAATCCTGCTCCCAAAATGCCTTTATGTTGCCATCAGTGAGCTATGAGACAACTTCACTACTCATGTGCATACTACATATGGCTAATATTCTCAAAATATTTGGAACAATATTGTAGTTTGTGAAGTGTGCGAGTGAGGTGTATGCACATATATAAGTCAAGCCCAAGTTTATTCCAACATAGGCAGTACAAATATTTAAAAATATACCACACCGTTTTAGGTTTAAAAATATACCACACTGTTTTAGGCCGAGCCTACTAGACAGCACAAGCTGTTTGGTGGCAAAAGACCTATTTTGGGATTACCAATAATTTACAGGGGTTTACACCCGACCCATTGCTTACCTTTGATTTACTTTTTCACTATCATTTACTTCCTTCTTATTCAATGGCTTTCTTTAACCCATCTTACACTTCTTTTGTTTGTTGCTCAACTAGAGCATAACTTCTTGGCCATCTCTCTTAGTGGCTGGCATCTATCCTTCCACTACTCAGTTTTAGGTATCTTATTTTTTTTCTTTTTGCTTAAGGACTCCACGATAGTGCATGAACATTCCAGCTCTCTTTCTTATATGCTTCTCACCTCCTCGCTCTGTGTTGCTGTCTCCCTCATCTTGCAAGCTCACTCTCATGTGCTTCTCTCTGTCACCAAATGCCCTGCCTCCCTCAATCTTCGTCTTGCTTTCTTGTTCGTGTGCTTCTTTCCTACCTCCAGTGATGCTGTCCCTCAGATGCTGCTTCTCCCCTCCCTCACCCACTTCCCGTTGCTTCCTCCCACACTCACCTCGATGAACCCCACTCCCACCACTATTAAAACAAAAACACATTTGAATACAACCTGTAAGAAAACAGGACTTTTTGCAGATGCCCCCCACTTTTGCCCCCATTTGGAGTACTAGATGCTGGTTTTCAACTCTGACAGTGCACTGAAGTCTGCTAATCAGGCTCCAGAGCCAGTGGTACTAGTGGTACCCGGGGCATGGATGGTAAAGGGGTCCCCAGGGCTTGCAGCACTTTTTGTGCCACCCTGAGTGACCCAAGTAAACTACTGACAGCAGGCCTGCCATTGCAGACTGCAGGAACTGTGTAAACTGCTGCATTTCGACTTTGCCAACACCATTTTTATTTTTTATTTTACAGAGTTTTTTTTAAAAATATAGCGCGAACTTGACCCGAATTGGGTATCGGAGCGCTTTACATAGCACCAGTTGCATTACATGAGGACACATTCATTTTTGTTAGACACGGGGAGATTAAGTGATTTGCCCAGAATCACAGGATGTTCAGCGTCATTGCCGAGACTCGAACCCAGTTTCCCAGATTCGAGGTCGACCGCCCTAGCCGTTAGGCCAACTCCTCTCCCACACCATGTGTGGCAAAGTCAATTCACTGTTTCTAATATATGTTGGCCACCCCAAAGGAAGGCCTCCTGAGCCCAGGAGGCAGGGTGCCTTAGATTCAAGTTGTGGGCATGTAAGTGCAAGCTTATATGTCCCTATAGTGGCCTTTACCATTAAAGGGCACTATAAGTGGTAGACAGTCCATAGGATAACATGGGCTGGCACCCAGGGAAACCCGAGGTTGGCATCTCCATTATGATACTGCCTAAATATATTGTGTTTGATATCAAACAACGTGCCTTCTCACCCCTGACATGAATCTCGAGTTGAGGGCAATGTGGCTTGCACCCAGGTGGCTGCCTTAGAGGTTGCCAACCCGGTTGCCCCAGCTTCTCTGTGCTCTGACTGGCAGCCCGTACTTGCTGTTGCTAAGACAGGATTCTGACCTCCTGCCAGGCAGTGTGATCATTCCCAGGAGTCAGGTCATACCTTCTCCCTCCCAGGATGGCTAGTGAAGTGGCACCTCAAGGTGGTGAGCTTCAAAGGCTACACCGCCTCTGATATGCATCAGGGCTGACTCCCATAGAAGGAAACAGCCCTCTGCCTGTCCCAGGCACATTTGCACCTGGGCACGCAGGAAATTATGTATGCAGGAGGTGTATAACCCCAGAAGGCTAGCCACACCTCTAGGGTGAGCTGCCTGGTCTGTACAGCTAAGAGAGTCTTCTGCCATTTTTAAAATTGGTAGAAATAGTGTTCTGGGTAGAAAAGGTGACCCACACCCCCGGATGTGGTCACCTCAGGAGCGGACTAGCTGCAGGAACTAGCAGCCCATTGGCTACTTGCTCCCACACCCCTAACTCCACTAAATCTAGGATTTAAGGATCCCCCCTGACACCAGAATCTCGTTTCTGAATCAACTTGCATCGAAGAGAACCAAAAAGAGACCTGTGTCTGCAACAACAGGACTTTGCCCAACCAAACCAAAAGAGGGATACTCTGTCCCTGTGACAACGCTCTTAGAACTGTGTGATCAAGACTTGTCCTAGGCGGAAGCTCAGTTCCCCCAGAGAGAGGGACCCCTGAAAGAGCCTGAAGCACCCTCAGACTCTCCGAGACTAGTGTCACTAGTCCCATGTAAACTGCAGTTAAAACAGTGCTCCGGATCTGAAGAATCACTGGCCATCGGGGCCTCCGAGGGATTGCCCAAATCCAGAAGGTCTAGTGCTTTGTGGGAACTGTAGTCCTGCCTTCCACAAAGTTTCAGGCACTTACCGTGTTCCCCGGGACCACCAGACATAGAAGTAACCATCTGCTGTGCTTGCAGCTGCCAAAGTTTGTTCGTCACCAGTCCGGTAACCGACCTCTGCACTCAATGCTACATCTAGAGGCAACATCATCCAACCTTCGTCCGACATCAGCAACGACTCAGTAGTTGTGTTTTTGCATCTCGTACCCCGCTGCACCGTGTAAGCGGTAAAAGCTTCTCCCGTGGCTCCTTTTCAGCACCCGGGACAGCCAGAACAACTCTGAACCCAGGCTCTATGGGCCAGGTAGAATTGAACTGACTGTCGTGGCCTGGTCCAGGGACCCGCATGACCTTTACCCCCCCGTGGGTTCCCAGCAACTCGACCAGCAAGTGGCAGATTGTCACTGCCACTTATTTCCCATTGACCGCAGTGCAAAAGGTCTGCAGTATTGAATTGCTGTGATTTATGTTTTCTTCTAAAATCTATAATGTAAATATATGTATGCTATTATGCTCGTTTTGGTGCCTAAATTAAAATAAAAATACACTTTATTTTTATAAATTGGTGTCGGATTTTTATAGACTCGTGCCAGTTACTTATTGTCCATGTTGGTGCTCTGAAATGCTTAACACATGTTCCTCTAGTAAAGCCTGACTGCTCTTTCCAACTCTACCAGGACTGAGCTAAGGGTTTATTACTGTGAATCCAAGGACCATCTTTGGGGTATCGTGATAGTATTATATGATGAGGCCTAACCACCACACCACATAATATTCCACCTTCCGATAGGACCAAGCTGCATATTGCTGCTGGCCCTTCTGCCTTAAAAAGTGCTTTCGCTCTACTACGTTAATTCTTTTTAAATTTACCAATCCATTTCAGATCGATAAATAAATGCATGCATGACACATTTATGCCTACAAATTGACACTGATGCAGCGGGCACATCCTCACCCCTGCAAAAGGCATTGACAAAGCCACTGGGTCCCAAAGACGACGCTTATTGGCTTAGCCAATGCATGTTTTAAAAAGTTATCAAACAATATAAATAATTATAAAGAACTTATACTTTACATACACTTAGTTATTCTACCTATTGCTAGCTTTTTTCCAAGGACTCTACATATGTCTATGTTTGCGCATATCAAAACTCAAATAAATAAAGAAAGAAATACAAATTCACCTAACTGGAATGCAGAGCTGGCTTTTGGTGCATGCAGATTGCCCACCAAAACGGATTCTATCTTAAGTGGTGTCCGGCCATAATGCACGTCAGGGATATGCCTGCTGCCACCCATTTGGGTAGTAAATGTAGCTATAATAGAGGTGCAGTAATCCCTGGTGCTACAGTAATGATAGCTACACCTCTGCCTGGCTCCTTTAAAGCAACTGCACCAGCTATCTTTTTTTGTAGAAAACAGCTAACCTCTACTTGAATGAATCTGTGACTCATAATGATTAACGTACCAAGTGGGTTCATTATCAAAGCATGTTATGTTAATCAATCTGTATATTACAGGCAATTAATGTTTTTTTCCTTGATTCACTTACAGTATGGGTCCTTTGGAAGGCCGCTGGCGCACACTAGAGGGAATTATTTCTCACTTATTACAAACTATACATACAGCCACAACTCACTTACAGCCCTAATCACTCAACCTCTAGATTAAAGTGCACATAGAGGTGGTCAGAAGCATGAAGATCACAGGTTATTGTAAGAAATTGTCCAGGTGCCAATGAAAAAGTCTTGGCAAGCAGCTTGCTGCCCTCTCTGTGACCACACAGGCCAAACGGACTCCCTTTGTTTGCTCAACCGACTTCTCCTTTAACCTAATCTCCTACCATAATATAATATGACCCCTAACTGTCCTAGGTACAGAGAACATGCCTTTTCACTTTCTAATAATCCAACCCCATTTTTAAAGAATTTGTTCCCATCAGATTTTGGACATTGTATAAGATTGTACGAATGCCGATGGCCAGTGACTCTTTTGTCACAACCTGTAATTCCCCAGGGTTATTAAGTAACCGGGCTCGGGTCGCAAAAACCACAAGTCTTTGCTACTCCTGAAAGGACGATCACGGATTTTGGATGCTGCCGTCATTACTGCCTCTCTTTCGGGCAGGTGCTCCACTTTATCCAAAGATGTTCAAAGCCAGGATCTTTACACGTGAAACCCGATTCGATATTCTGAGTACATTGTGGATCTCCAAGGGCAAGGAGTATCCACCTACCGGACCTGAAACAACCCTGCCTTGACATCTTTGCTCTCTAGAATCAGTGGGATCCACAGAACTCTCATATTTTTGGATCTGACTGTGTTTCTCAGTTGATTCCCCTCCTGGTCGAGATGGACAATAGAAGAAACTGAACAGTTCTTTAATGACTCATAGATTTGCTCGACATCCTACTTCTTATTGAATCAGACTTCTAGTTGATCTGCTGTGTTCTGGAGCTCAAACTGTTCTTAAGTTCTTCTATGTATTTCCCCATCAAGGAGACCTTACAGTCTATGCTTTGCCTGGTTGTTTTTACATCTTTCAGCATATCCTGCAGCAGTGATTAGTCATTCAGCAAGTCTACAGATTTGGGGTCATCCAAATTCTCTTCTAAAGTCACATGTTGATGTAGTGTAAACCAAGGAAGCCCAATGAACTCCTTGTAATCTTTTGCCCCTGTTTGTTTTCCTTTGATGGAATGATGGCCGGACTATGCAAACTCGGATCACTCTCAGACAAATGTCCAGCCTGTTCAACAGGAGCACTGTGCACCAAGGAATCACAAAGAGAGTATCTGCTGCAGTCACAATGTGGAGGAGGGCAGGTCGAGCCTTCCTGATCAGTTCCACCTCTGTGCCTTCCATTTCAGCCAACTGCTCTCTGTGCCACACTGCATCCCCAAAATGATGGTGGAGCTAGCCCCACATTGCCAATGCATAGCAGGATCTCTCTCACTGCAGCTGCCACCACCATTCTCTTTCTCAAACCAACACTGGCATGGAGTCCTCCCCAGCAACCGCTGCTCACCCAGCTGGCATGTAACTGTAGGATAGAGGTCTTCAAACTTTTTTGCTAAGAGCCCCCCTAAACAAAATGTTTTGTAGTCAGGTCCTCCCCCTTCTTAAACTTTATTGCAAGGATTGGGTGAGCGGAGGGAAAGTTATGAGCCCAGGGGGCATGGCCTATCAGATCATTTCAGGAGTTCCTTTTCTATGGCTCATAAACCACACTAAATATGAGACTTATAAAACAGCAAATGAATCAAACAAAAACAGTTATTGACTCAAAAATACTGCTCCCCATATTTGAGGTATTGTGAGCCCCTCACACTCCTGGACCCCAATGCAACTACACTTGCCACACTAATGATATCTGCAGTCCCGAGTAGCAGGCTATCTCCTCTGCCTTTTTTACCTCTTCGCCATTGTGCCGGACTATCACTCTAATCTTGAAGCAGGCTCTCTGTCCCTTACAGAAAAAAAGAGCTCCCACATGTTGTCACCATTTTTCTGCAAGGATCCCCCCGGTCCTAATGCTAGAAAGGAAAGTAAGCTCCAATGCCCTAAGAGACAATCATAATTGTGATGCAGTGGGCCCCTCCGACCCCTGGGCCCCAGTGCTGCTGAACCTGCTTCACTAATGTTAGCTACTGCCTTGCAAAGAGGGCAGTACCCTCTACTCTGTGTTAAAAACATGGACTCCCATCTAGCCAAACACGCTACTCTGCCATCTCTCTGAGGTGCTGCTTTAATTTTTCACTCCTGTGGGCCATTGCTCTGAGACCCAAATCAACACTGGCAAGTGTGCAGTGGGCCCTAATGCAAGCAAGGAAGGAAAGAAAACAGCCTTAATTAAGGTGTAGTTGGCACCTCATACCTCTTGGCTCTAGTGCCGCTGTACCTGCAGTACCAATGATTTTTTCTGCCCCTTTGTGTTAAAAAGCAGCATGGGTGACCTGGGCTCTAATGCCAACAAGGAAAATGGATCCCCACTCCACTTCATGGTAAGACAGCCATAATTGAGCAGCAGTGGCCACGTACACATCTGACAGCGTACCTGCTGCACTAATCAATATCCATTTAAAAAAAAAAAACTCCCTTATATTGTCCCCTTCCTTGGGGTATCTCTCGGAGGAAGAGGTCTCTGGCCATTTGTAAACATAAAAATTAGCACAATCATAGTGCTTCGTCTACTGGGCCATCTCTTTGACAATGTCTATTAATCTAGTCTTTCCCTCTTTCTCCAGGACCATTACTCTGATGCCCCAGGGGCTGAGTAGATCAGGGCTCTGCATCTGAATGCAACCCTGCTGGCCTCCTCCTTGCCACTCCCTGGACTCACCTTTTACAAAAACAACTGCCCCATAATAGTTAATGCTGACTTTGAGGTGCCTCTGCCTGAAAGCGAGGGAGGGTGGTAGTGCAGCGAGTTAAAGAAGAACCAAGCCTTCTTACCAACCATTAATTGATTGAGTCACTTAAAGCCAGTGCCACTGAAATGATGAGTTTCTGAAGGCAGCAGCGTTTTCGGCATGGTTATGGGTTTACCACATTTGCTAAATGATCCATTATCTGCTGCATAACCTGTAGATTTTTACAAAAAAATTTGATTCTAGCTCAAACGGATCAAAAGTTACTTAAAACGTGGCGATGTGTTCTGGAGCAGTAGAAGCCCCTTCATAAAGGTTGATTGGTCCTCTTGCAGTTGCTTATTGCTGTATTTGGGTGTTAAACTGGTACTAATGAGGTATAATATTTCCCCTGAAAGTGTTACCATGAGTAAAAATGACAATGAAGTAAAGCAAAGCACAAATTGTGCAGCATTAGGCAGCATAATTTACCTTTTCTTGTTGCATAATTTAGTCAACCCTGCTGCATAATTTGGTCCTCTCCTGCCACATAATTCCATGGTCCTGCTTAAAGCATCACCGTGACAAGGATTTGTTCTTTTTGAGAGGTAATGTAGGGGTGTTATCAGCTGTGTTCTGGAATAATGGTGATACTTATAAAAATGTTTGCATTTGGTACAGTCTGAATTCTTTTTAGTAAAAACTATATTTTGTAGGAACTTGTTTTATCCCAAACACTGCATCATTTTGCAGCAGCCTAGCTTAGACTGTGTGTTATGCAAGGTTGAAATAATAACTTACATATTCACAGTGCTTTATGTCACAGGCTGGGACCTCGCAGCACTATAAGTACAAAGGTTACTATTCCCCAGTGTGCCAACTAGAATTCAATTATGTGTTGCTCAGATTTCACACGCACAGACATCTGCAGGGATGGTATTTGCCAACTGAGGTTTCATAACCAATAAGAGTACATTTACCATGTGTTAGTTCAACTTGCTTTTATTTTTCAATTAAGCTGTTTGTGCATTTTTTTATATCCATTTAGCTGACCGTGAAAAAACAAAATACTCAAACTATTTAGTTCTCTTCTTTTTAGCCACCTTCTTGACACTCCCTGACCTCCCATCATGGCAGTTCGAATCTCAGTTCCCATTCTTTTAAATCCACTTGTCAAGGGCTGCGTGTAAATGAAGACAGCCTGGAAATGCGGAAAATGTTATGTTGTTATGTTATGTTAATTTAATTTAATTTTGAATGTGCACGAATCACCCCAGAAGGGGTATCTCAGTGCAGCTCAGAACATAAACAGGTAGTCCAGACTTTTAAGATGAACAAGGCCGCAGTTCCAGGCCATCTTCATTTACATGTAATTGTAGAGGCATTTGCGCTCCCCCCTTGGAAACCATCCAAGGACCTCCTGGGCCAAGGGGGCGCACCCCAAAGTTTGAAGACCTCTTCAGGGATGATGCTGGAATAGGTATACCATGGGATATGATGGGCACCATCATGCCGTCCATATTATTCAGTGGAGGGGTCAGGGGTGGACGTCTTCTCGAGGTCTTGAGGTCCGACACAGTATCGGATCTCTGTGCCTTCGGTGCACCAATGGTTATTGTACATGGAACCACAGATCTCCGACCCTAAACAGGAAAGGGAGCTGCACTAGAATAGCACTTTAAGTTGTCTTTTTTGCATCCCAGTTGGCATACCCCCTGTTTAAGTGTTTTTGTAACTTCCTGACTAGGGCAAAAGACACCCCACTATCCTTGCTTTCGTGATCCCTTGCAGAAGAGATGTCAGTTCTTTCCCCGGCCTCCTGGTTCACACTGACTCTTCCTTAAGTCAATGGATTCTTAGTGGTGTGCTGTGTGAGGCAAGGGAAATAGGGGAAGTCTTCTGGAGCATCTGGGCTTGTTGGTGCCTCTGTGCTTGCACTTCTCTTTCTTTTTTGTTACTTCTTGATACCATTAGAAAATCCATGCAGTTGTCTACAAAGAAGCACACAGATCTGACAGAATGAACTTGATAGAGAAAATACTCACCCACCTGTGTTTTACTGGTCAATTATCAAGGGGGTGTCTGGAGGATCTCAGGGACATGTAAAGGCAGAGGCCTCACATACTTGATGATGAAGCACTAGGAACACAAGATCATCACATTGAAATCTTTCTTCCTTTTCATACACAAACCAATTCCCCATGTAGCCCTATTTACCTCTTTGTCAGGAATCAATTTTATAGCAGTCCATGGAGCTGCCTGGCTACCTTGTTCTTGCAACTCCGCTGTGTGTGGCCTCTTGGTTATGTCCACGCAGATATTATCTTTATAGGCAATTGGCTGAATTGTCAAAGTGTGCCACATCTCCCTTGAGGTTTTAGAAGAAGCAGGAATTGCTTTTAGACACAGGTATCATCCTTTACTGCATGATGCATGATAACAGGTTGTGAGCACTAAACTCTGCTGTGAATACAGAACTCAGATGTTGTGCAAAGTAGAGCATGCAAATAGAGTTGGTGTCAAAATTATAAAGTGCAGATGGTACCAGGACCATAGGTTGCATCAAGATTCAGACAAGCTCAGCAGAAGAGACCCATGAGTCTCAATGGGAGCAACTCTGTGCAAAAACTGCTGAAGTAAAACAGGTCTGTCTGGTTTGGGTACAGCTTATATCCTAAACTCCCTCTGTGCTCTCATGGTTCTTGATTGACATGAGTTCTCGAGGTTCACGAGCACTGCTCCCCATCAGGACTCATGCTTCCAAAAGTTGTACTGCTGAGGATGCTCATGGATTTCTCTGGGAGGTGAGGCAGTGGGGCATGTAAATGCAGCCTTTGACTGAGACCAACCTCAGGGTTCCTAGCCGAGGGTGTAACTCTCCTTCATCTTCAGGCTTGATCCTCTTAAGTCAAACACAACAGGATATTGGAATTAAGTGCCTCTTCTGTTTCTTTAAAGCTATTGCAAATTATTGTCTAAAACACTGATATCACAGACGTCAGCCTGGAAGGCATTCTGCTGAATTGAAAGTCTCTACCAGTTGCATAATTACTGATCTTGCAAGACAATCTGCTAAGGACAAGTATAATCCAAGCCAAACTCAACCATTCTGAAGGTGGGAGCGATTCTCTAATATTTGGGAATGGATGTCTGATTAGGCCTGGCGGACCCTGTTTGGGGGCAAGGGCAAACACGGGCTACTGAGCCTCAACCGTGGTGGCTGAGATTGTTTTTCGTTGGTGCCCAGAGATTCGTCCTGCTATGGCTGTGCAAACTGGACCAAGTACAAACCTTTAGGCACTTGACTGTCTGTGTAGAGAGGGCAAACACTCACAGCTTCTCATGGAGGTAGTCTGGGGAGCAAGAGCTTGGAACTCAAAAGTCACCCAACATACACAATAAGGTATTGTCCAGACCAGTGTTTATCTTTTAGTTAAAAGAAAGTACTTTACTCTTGCAGCAAAACTCACAGTTCAATAGAGAGTGCAATTAAACATGAACGCTAGGGCTTCAACCTTGCCCTTATTCACTTCTTGGTTCTTGAGAATCTACCTTATTGCCATTGGGGGTTTCTCTCTGGAAAATTTGGATTTTCCACAGGATCCTAGAAAGTGTTCTATTAGAGTGCACTATAAGTTCAGAGTGAGGCGAGAGTGTTAAAAATACTGTCGGGAATTGAGCAAGTGCGGCAAGGACCGCGGAATGTAGACGTGATCCCCACTCCTTCCTCCCTGCTCTAAAAAACAACTTAAAGGTACTCAAGGGAAAAACTTAATGGGGAAAGGAGACAAAAAACGCTAAAATAGATAAACCAAACTCTTCAGAAGTCTCAACCCCTTGTGGCGATACAGTGATGACATGGAATATCAGGAGGCTGGAAATCTGGTAACCCTTCAGACTCTATGTCCTAACAAATAGCAGGATACTTCACAACAAAATAATGAAGGCGGAGAGACAAATATAGACACTTACTTGTTCATGCATTATGCTTACCATCTTCTTTCGAGTTAGTGGTGTGATGAACCGCTGGTTATTCAAGAACCACAACCCAAGATCTGGAGAAAACAGGCAAAGCACAAAGGAATCAAGTTCTCAACAAAATTAGGGGAGAAGTGACAAAATCTAGGAGCTCAGAGGGTTATCCCTAAAAGGAAACGACTCATCTTGAGACTAAGGATGGGTTTGGAGAATTTCTAAGTCTGAAAAAGGATGCAACCTTAAATTGGGTGGAATAGTAAGTATCCTCCGAAGGAGACTTTAAAGATACAATCTTACGGGCTCATTATGATGGCGGGGGGATCGCCACCGCCGGGCCGGCGGGGGCGATCCTCCCGCCATCACAATGTGATTCACCCACCGCCAAATTAGGATGGCGGTGGGAATCACATTAGTACCGCGGCAGACGGAAAGTCCGTCCGCCATGGTCCCGCAAGGCGGTCCTTTTCCGCCCGCCTTGCGGAACCCGGAACCAGGGCATCATTGCGGCGGTGCCGTGCAGGCACCGCCATAGTGATTAGGATGAGCCTTTCCGCCTGTCTTTTTGCAGCGGATATCCCGCCGCAAAAAGACAGACGGAGACTGGCTTTGGGGGCCCGTTGCGGGCCCCCTCTGTGGGGGGTCAGTTGTGCACTGGGGGGGGTACCCATGGTACCCCCCTCCATTTCCATGCACAAGGTAGCAGGCACCGCATGGGGCCTGCCACGTTGTGCATGGAAATGCACGACATGGCCATTTGGCATTGCGGCGGGTGCTGCAGCCAGCAGCACCCGCCGCAATGTTAAATTGCCAGATGTGACCGCCGCGCTGGCAGTCGCATCATAATTAGGGGTGCGGGACCACCGCATGACAGGCGGGCGGTCCCGTTACCGCTGTTCCGCCCGCCATCCTAATGACCCCCTTAGTTAGGAAATCACGCTGGACCCCATCTGTGAACAATGCAAGCGACTGAAGACACATAATAGTTTCAGTGGGAGTAGATACAGCAAAAAATATAGTAGATATTCAAACTGATAATTTATTAGTTTTAGAGGGCAAACTATAATGACAGATAGACAAGTAAACCAACATAAGAAACAGGGTTGGATGGAGTGCTCTGCAAGTACTCTATCAGAAAGAAAAGCTTCACACAGTCCAGGTGGAAAATTATTTGTGAAATTTATTGCCTTCCCTGGCAAGATTAGAGAACCAGAGTAATCCCGAAGTACCCTTCACAGTTGCATCAGTTAATATCTTATACAAAGCGAATGATCCCAGTCTAGGGCATGCGAGCAAAGATTACCCCCAACAAAATAGTTTTATAATTAATCTAAACTATAAAACTGAGGCAAATCTCAATATCTTAAACAGAGGCACTACGCTAAAACTACTAGCGGCAGGTCCAATGTTATCCCATTTAAAACCTGAGAATATTAAAGAGGTGGACTTCATATCGAGAGTGAATATCCCTGCTAGAATTTGGTCACTACATATAGAGGCAAAAGATTATTGGTGGTGGGGGGCATGGAATTAGCAAGTCTGGTCTGAGAAACAAACATTCATAGACTAAGGCAAAGAGTTAATTATCCTGGTACAGAGAATAATGCTATCTTGCGATCCTCAAGACAAAAGCATGAATGAGTGCCTGGTTACAATAAAGATCACAAGTTAAAGAGGACTTACGTTCTGAAGAACCCAAGAGGCCTTGCAAAAACTCTTCCTAATTTAGCTCACAAAATCTTATTCCAAATGAAATCAAAAGGGAGCTGTCATTGTAATACATGAGGCAATATCAATGCAGCAACAAAATCAGTTAATGGTGATATTCAGTGCTGTAGCGTTTGGTGGCAAGATGGTGACAGGTCTCGTTAAGATGTTCAGCAAGTGCCTTAGGGATTTGCTCCCCCTCCCTAAAGCATGTGCACCTACTCAATTAAGGTGCTTAATATGGACTGGTGAACATCATGTTTCCGTTCGACGTGCACTATATCAATTACTGATGTTGGCTCTAGAGGTGGCTTATTGTTCATTGAAGTTCCTAATCTGGAGAGAGAGACCATGAAATTTACAGACCCATATTTGGCCCTGGGCGAATAATCTCAATCGTATTTTGAGAAATTTAGTCCTGAATGGATTGTAGTGGAGTGGGCTTCAGAAATGTAATTTAAAAGAGCCGTAAAAGAAAGGCTCAGGCTGACTTTGAAAAATTTAGGACACAGCAATTCTCAGTAGAAACGTATAAAAATGTCCAACTATATCTGACATATCCTGCTGAACAACGGCTCCGTTCAATATGTATGCAATTTCGATTTTTACCGTTATCTATAGTAGATGACATGGTTGGGGGGGTGTCCTGGGTAACGAATTAAAGAGTGGTGTGTCAGTGTTGTAGAGTAAAAGAGGAATCCATAGCATACTTAATTTGTTTATGCCCTGAACTCTATTGGGATAAAAAGATCTTATTAAGATCGTCATTTCGTAAATCTAATATCCGTACCATAAAAAAGGGGAACACCTTTATGTGTACAAGGTACTGATTAGCAGGGCAGAGGAAGATTGATGAAATTCTCAGATAGGAAGTGTTGTAAATTACAAAACAAACCATTTCCAGTGCACACAAGCTCAGCCCAGATGGCGTGTTGAAGTATGCGTATGGCCCTTCATTTCATAAGCTTACCTTGCACCACAATAAAAGTAAAATTCACTTCTGAGTGAAAAAGTGTGAATACTGTGGTTAACAATTGAGATGCTCTCCAATTTTGTTTATCAATTGGGTGTTAACCCAATCTGTATTTTATCTTAACAGTTTACTTAAAAACTTATAGAGCCAATGAACAGAAAAGCAGCTAGGCAGCTGGAGTTTTTTTGCCCACCTAACAATTATTTTTAACGAACTGTATCTCATTTTTATTCTCTAGTGTTATTTGGCAATGATTTTAATTCAGCTGCAATAAAATTTGAATTGAATTGAAAAAACGAAAGGGTGCAAGTTAGAGCCAGGACGAACTACAAATGGAAATTTTAGCAGGATAAACCTGTTGGGATCTATCAGGGGAGAAGTGTGAAGGTGTGATAATTATAACAAAACTCATAATTCCAATTCCTGGCTCAATGAGCTAACCATTCCCCGTTGACCAATTTGGTGATTTTACGGTTGAGTTATGATAAAAACACATTTTGTTTATTAAAATGCCTGCATATTAACCGCCTACACTTCACCGCAAATAGAATCTGTGCCATGCAGGTTACACTGAGGTCTTGCTGCAGGATTATTAACCCTCTAGGGTATTTTACAAGGATTGGAACTATAACAAATACATTGACCTGTTGGGCTCTCTCTGTAGGGTTGTAATCTGAAAGTTGCATGCAGTCTCGCCAGCAAGAACATTAAGTCCCTGAGATTCATAGTGGGGTTGAAAAGTGTGACATTTAAGTTACATATTGATCTCTGTAGGAAGTACAATAACTTCTACCATTGCAAAAGTCTGCAAACAGCGTTTCTACATGCTCAAAACAATATTTCACAAATCATGAAAGGTTGACCTATTAACGTTGTCAATTCTTATTCTTAACCAGTCAAGGTGGGACGAAAATACACACCCCTCTGGCTTATTGATTTTCCAGAGTGGCCTGAAGTGATATTTTGAGTCACATGACCTTTTATCAAGTGACAAACCCAAGCCTGATGTTCACCATAGACACAGAGGGGCCGATTCCGATCTCGGCCGGTAGTGCTCCGAATCGGATTCGGATTTACCGGATCCGATTCGGAGCCCTGTTTCCCGACCGAATCGTACGCGGGTCCGGCCGAGCGAGTACGATGCAGGCACCCGCGAAATCTCCGACCGACTCGAACGCGGCTTCAACACGCTCCGACCGACTCGCATGGACACGACTCGCACCGCGCTATGGAGACGTTTCCCGGCCGGGTAAGTACGATGCGCGCCGCGAGCAGTCCGATCGACTCGCGCCGTCCGGCTCGAAAAAGCTGTCGGAGCCGGACTTTGGGGGTCCGCGTCGGACCCCCTGTACGCGTAGGCGCGCGAGTCGCACACAGGGGGACCCATGGGTCCCCCTACCTGTGCATCTACGCCGCGATGCGCATGGACGCGTACACGCTGTAGGGGGCGCCCTTGACCGCCTCGCATCCATTGAGTCAATGGGAGCCCGCGTACGCGTTGTACGCCAGGCTCCCATTGACTTCAATGGGAGTCCGACCGAATCGAGTCCGATGGCATGCGAACGCATCGTACTCGTTCGGTCGGACTGCTAGGGTCCTATTCGGTCGGAATTCTCTCAGGGTCCGGCTCGGTCGGAGAGAATTCCGGCCCGAATCGGAATCGGCCCCATAGTGTCAGGAATCGATATAGGGTAGCCTCAAACGAGCTGAGCTCCAGAGGCTGAAGCTTTTGAGTACTGGTTGGACTTGGAAAGCAACCTGGAAAAATGAATTTCCACCTGAAAGATGCTCCTATCCCTTAATAGTAACCACGTTCTACCCCAGTCCTCTAGTACCAGCCTGAACTTGGAAGGTGGCCATGCTTGGGCCCTTTCTTTTCAGCTTATATTTATTTTATAATTTTTTTAATCTAGGTTGTTTTGCAGCACGTACCTAGCCTCAAAGAGCTGTAGAACATTGTACAAAGTTAGTCTAAAATCTGCTCTCGTTATTACCAGTCATTTACTAATAATAAAAATGTTAAGGCAGATTTTGAGGAAGGAGATGCAACATTTACTACAGATAGCCTATTCTTTGCCCTTCTCTCCTTCAGGGTCTTCTCGCCTTCATTGCAGTACTGATACCTTCTGTTTAAAGCCTGGGATTTGTCCACTGGACTTCAGCTAATTTTCTGTCTCCTGATGCTGCAGCCTTTTTTTGGCAGGGCAGCGATATGGTTTTTGGCACTGATGTGACGTGTGACATTCTTGTTTCTCTCCATGTTTCAAAGACCCTATTTTTAGGTGTACCTTAACTGTACAGCTGGCTGCCACGGCTATTGTTTCTAGTTCTTTAAAATAAACGTAGAGTGGACTTTGGCTCTGCCCAGATGAGTACTTTTCTCTCACCTCTTGCAATTGGCTGTTTAGTGTATCATTCTGCCTCGAATGGAGTGCTTACATTGCAGTGTATGAGGGCCTATTTTACATCTCATCAGTACACTGAAACATACCTTTTTTTGTTGTTTTGTCACCGCAGCAGGCTATTTCAATGTTTTAGTCAAGAAGACTGGCCTTTTTTCTTACTGGAGAGCTCCACGTATACTCATAAACAAGAACTGTCAAAGCCAACTGGTCTGACTTTACAGTTCCAACAGAATCAAGCACCAATACTGTTTGTAAAAAATTAGCTAGCACACAAAAGCCAGACCTTTTGGCTTTGACTGTGTTTGTTTGTCATTGCTACCCTAATATTTGAAAAATATGCGCTGGACAGTGACCACGGTGCACAAGGTGCGTGTTTCAGTAGTTCTTTCTTGCAATGATTCCTTAATATGTTTATTATGTAGCATGTTGATTGTGAGTGGTGTACTTCCAACCAGGTGCAGTGGAAACTATCAGGCCCTTGCACCGCTGGCAACATTTCAACCTCCTACACAAAGAACACCCAAGGGCCAAATACCAGGTCCCAGCAATTCCCTGTTACTGGCCCCATTGGAAATTACAAGGTCCAATGTAAATTCACAGACCAGGTACATTTCACCCCGGAATTCCGGCTATTGAAACATCTAAATGTTCTGGGTATAGAATGAGTAATTACTGGGGAAATCGTACCCAGCATTACAGATTCTTCTGGCATTTACTCATTCCAGAGGATAGCACCTGTGATCCCATTTAGTACCCTAGTATTGGTAACTTTGCGGATTCGATTTAACAGGGACAGCATCAGGAACTGGATCATGTGGCCTTTTTTGCATTGTACATGTTGGAACTCTCACTACATCACAGGTACAGGCAGAGTGACCGCAGATTCACACATTATACGCTAACTGACGCACTATGCAGTACAACACAATAATATTCAGAAAAGGGTAACTAATTTAAACTTCCTATGGGGTGGCTAGCAAATGACTTCCCTTTTATGAGGAGTTGAATGCTGAAGCTAACAGTGTTGAAATCTCTCTACTTTTGTGTATCACTAGCTGTACAAGGTTCCCTTTCACAGAAGGGGCCATTATTCCACCAATAAACATGATGTGGCATTAGGTTTGTAATCCAATGTTATTTATTTGCCAAAACACGTGAGATCAATCTCAGTGATGATTACCTGGGCTATGGGTTGGCACCTCTGTGGAACTTAGTTATTAGACATCATTTTACTTTAGGTTACTGTTGTTGCCGTGCAATCCATTTTGACCCATGAATTGAACTTCAATATTTATTTGTGTCTCTCATTTTCCTTTGTGAAAGACAACAACTTAAGGGACTGAAACAAACTGAAAATACAAACATGCATGTGTCTGCTCAGGTTTTTAGGGGTAATGCCAGCTTACAGCGCAGCTGATGACGCGCTCACAACAAAAGTGGTTACTTTCTACGAGAGGGGAACACCGTCAGCCCTTCCTTCCCACCAGTCAACTGTACTCCTATTTGATCCAAGCAATGGCATTTTAAAAGCTGTGAGTATTGCCATCAGCCTGTCTGTGTTTAATGTAGATCTGAAATAGGCAATGAGTTACTCGTTGATAAAGATTTGCCCATCTCTCTCTCTCCCTCTCTCTCTCTCACACACACTCTATGTTTCTCCATGTCATACCTTTATACAAGAGAACTGGCCATTGACTGTAATGGAGTGTGTATTTACTGTTCTAACTCTGCATGCGCCTTAATACTGGGGTAGATTTAGCAGCAGACTAGAGCAAATATAACTGCGGTTCGAATCTTTTGAAACACTTGTGAAAGTACCTAAACATACAACAGGGACCAGTCCCCGTAGCAGAGTGGTCTTTAAGCGTTTTGATGGCGAGCCCCCTCCGGTGTGAAAAAAATCATTGGGCCCCCTCCCCCAGTAAAAACATATTTTTCCCAATTATTCTATAACATTGACAATCTTTAAATATGTATAAACAGTTATCCGTTTTAAAATTGCAGTAAATACATGATTGCCAACATACTATTCTGGTCAGCCAAGCCTAACTAAAGTGTAAAAGTATCATTCAGTCGCCCTCCCCCTTTGACACCAACTCCCAGTCATCATATGAATGACAAAAGATGTTAGTAATGTCTGGTTTCATCATGGTTTAGCAACATTGTAATCTCCACAGTGTGTGTTAAAAAGACACCCACCTAACTCTCTCTCACTTCCCTGAGAAAACAAACATTTTACGGGAGATATTGTTGATGGTGGGAGTTTAATAGGGGCTCCACCACAGTACCTAAAAGACGCAAACGTTCACTCACATAGGGGAGGATGTGGCGTAACAACCAGAACTGCGGGCTTTAGAACAAGGGAACCGGGTTCGAGTCTTGGCGTTGGTTCAACATCCTGTGATTCTGGGCAAATCCCTTAATCCACCTGCCTACAAAAAAAAAATTAATGTGTCCTTGTGTAATGTAACTGGTGCTCATGTAATTCGCTCCAATACCTTCGGGTCGAGTTTGCTATTTAAAAATAAAAAAAATTAAAAACAATTACAGCATACCCGTAAATAATATACAATATGACAGATAACATCATAATCAAAGCACAGTCAGATACTTATTCAGTCTCCCATTGAAATGTCGTTTCCATCATTCATAAGTGATGAACCTCAATTCCCTTCCACGGCATCGCTAGTCAAAGTTGGATATGGGATGTGTAGCAGTGTATGGTTCGTAGAAGCTACAGACACATTTCGGATTGGTTCTCTGGCCCAAATGGTTATAGGCTCTTCAGGTTTTCTTCACTTAGCATATTTGTAAGTATAATATGTACTAAACTGCTATTAAAGTCAATTCCTATTTTCTAAAGCAAAGTACTGATCTGTTGTGTTACTCTGCACTGAGGGGCTTATTTGTGTAATTGTATCGCAGGACAGTGCAGTGCAGCAAGTCACTTTGCTGCACAGCGTTACAGGGAAAGGGCAGGAATGCGCCTTATTTATTACAACGTGGTGCATTCTAGTCCTTTCCCCAGCACTGGCGCACAATGGGCTGCCTAGCGCCAATGCAGGCACCCTCCTGCACAAAAACAATCCTGAAAGGCATATTCTGCATCACACATAAAAATAGGAAGTAACAAGGAGAAATAAAGATATTTCTCCTTGTTACGCCTACCCTGAGAAGGCGTATCTTTTTGCCCATTCCCAGGTCTACCAGTGATGGTAAATCTAGGAATGAGTCAAAATCCATGGGAGTTGCGTGGGAACGCCCATAGAAGGTACATGGTACGCCTAGGGCAGAGTAATGCAACGCAGCGATTTTTGCTGCATTGCGCTACTCCTGATTAATCAAGCCACGCAGGGCCACTCAAAGTGGCCTTGCGTGGCTTGAGAAATCACAATTTAGGATTTGCGTCATGCATGTACCACATTGCATGGTGCAAACGCGACACAAACCCTTGATAAATAGGGCCCTGAGTTTCTAATCCCCACCAACTTCTCGATTAAGCCTTGATTGCTCAGCTTTGCTACCGTGCGGGAGTCAGGTGCTTAAAGGGTGAACCTGGCCATTTCAGTTGGAGTACATCAATGTTATGGTGTGCAGGGACACCAGTAGTACATGACCTCACTCCACAGGACTAGGGTCCATTAACATCTGACTGCATTAGAACTCGAAGAAAAAGCCTCACAGCGAAGAGATGGGAGTGGGCAAAGAACTAGTTCATAGGCCAGTCCCTGCGCTCGGGCCCCGCTGCACAAGGAAGACAAAGTGAGTGCACAGTGGGCTACGTCCATATGTGGGCTGGGCAAAGGGCGGCAGTGTAAGTAGACTAGGACTATAAAGTGCATGGGGAAGGCTCAACCCTCGCTGAACGTAGCCGAAACATGTGTACAATCATTCATTGCTTTGTCTAGGGGATAATGTACATCACTAAAAAACTCCCCCCAAAAAAACTGGTCATGAAGAATAATGGGATATTACTGGAAAAACAAAAAACCTCTTTACAGTTGAATGGGTGATATAATTCTGAGTCAAATTCTAAAGATCACTCATATTCAGCAATTATGTTTAGTATTGAAACCCTTACTCACCCCAGTGCACTGCTAGTGACCTTTCACATGATGTCACAGCCGACCTCACAAACTAGATCCGGGAGTATCTCAGGTCTTGTCATTGAGAATAAATACCTGCCAGATCATTATACCATGCACCTATATTTGTCTCAGCTTAAAGGTGGGAAGTGGATATAGGTCAATAACCTGGAACATTTGAGTGAATTCAAACTTGTGTTGTGTTCAGACTCTCCTTTTTTCTCTGGCCTGCCAAAGCCCACCTGCACTTGCCAAGGTCTTGTTTTCCAAACCTTAAACGTGAAATATTGTATTGTCTTAAATGTAATAATTTAGGACGAATTTTCCATAATGTGTTTTTATTTAGACGAAGCAAAGTGGGTTGTTGGCTTTGTTTCTTTATTTTAGGTTAGTTTTATTTTCTTCCCATAATGTACCTTGGAAAAATCAATTATCAATTGACACATGGCCCCAGGTGGGGAAACTCGACCAGGAAAGCAGAGGCTGTTGAACTGGACTTCATGGGTGTGTAAGCAAGTCAGGAGGCTAGAGGTGGAATAAGGAACCATCATAGAACAACCAAGGACCTTGGGCTGCTTTTAAAATTCCTCTGTGGCTGGTGAAGTGTGACAACTCTGGCAAGTGGAGGAGCAGACCCTTTAGAGTTATTTTCATGAGGAAGTTAAACCGGGTGCACCTAAGGCTCTTTTAGCAATCTCCATGAGGAGAAAGGGACAGAATGAGAAAACAGTGGGCATTTGAGTGGAATCTAAAAAAGACCCCTTGGGTTGACAGTAAATGAAGAAATAAACTATCACCAGCATGCCCCACGAAATGTAACAATAGAGGCTGATCCAGAGTTGAATATTGATTCACAGAGATTGGCAGGGCCGGCTTTAGCACTGGTGGCTCCCAGTGCGACAATCATTTTTTGGCAGCCCACACCTCATGACCGCCTCACCGGATTCTCTCAATACCACGGGGCAAAAGTACCCCTCATCTCTCCAAACATACGTTATTGCTAAAGACAGCGCCCCCCACCTGAGGTCAGCGCCCCCTCCACAGGTCAGCGCCCAGTGCGGCCGCACCAGTCGCACTGCCATAAAGCCGGCCCTGGAGAGTGGTGTAACCAGCAATTAACGATGGTGTGTTTTGCTTGTACAAACCACTAGCGAAGCTTCATCGGGAGGCAGAGACCAATTAGAGACAATACACCACCATGATGAATCATTGAAACCACAAGACCTGCAAGGAGATGGCCAAGAGCGGTAACCGGTATCGAGTGAAGGAACGGGGATACAAGAGAGTCAGTTGCATTCACAAACAAACGAACACAGACCAAGAGGCAAACCTTTGTGAGAGGAGGAGTGCGCCTACAATGGAGGTCACTATGTGAAATTGATGAGTGTGGCGGAGGCTCACTTCATTGTGAATGCAAAGGCTCACCTCCCAGCAGATTTTGTGTGCTTGGGCTGTAACTGAATTCTAGGACAGTCTAGGATAGACAAAGGAGGAAAATAGGAGGCTAGGGAAGAGCATGAGCTAATGTGTGTTCTTTGTCATGACCAGACTTCTGGCCAGATCGCATAAATTGCACTTGCGCTGGAGGATTTTGCCAAGGGTCCAGAAATGTTCGTATGAGTGCCGAACAGTTTTGCAGTGACATTTGCTCTAAAGGTCAGTGCAAAAATTACGTTTTTACCAATCGACTAGTTCAAAAATGTCTTCGTGCACCAGTCGGTCAATGCAAGTGTCTGTTAAAAAAATATACAAAATTGTCAAGTACTGGGCAAATTAGGATCTGACAAGCTAAAGTTTCTGATTGGATGGTGTGTGTGGTGAATAGTATTTCTTGCCAAATTGCCTGTCCATGTTTGAAATGTATCTTGCAATGTGTTTTAAAGTGTGAAATCCATGAGCCTACAGTAATTGTCTCCTGCTTTACTTGTGACAGGTTATCGATGGTAACGTGATAACAGATAAGAGGACAGCTGCAGTGTCTGCAGTGGCAACCAAGGTATGGTATCTCTGATCATTATAGACAGTAGACCACCCACCTTGGTCTACTGTCAGACCCCAGGGTCTCTCCTCTAAGACACCACCATCTTGTTTTTAGAATTCACGATTGTATTTCTGTCCACTTTATACTTCGTTAATTGATCCCATAGCCCCCAGAGGCTACCACCATTGATTTGCAGCGCTATACAAAACATAAATAATAATACAAAATATTCAGCTGAATTGTCCGTCTGCTTTGTGTGTATAATCCCTGTGCCTTACAGAGGCGTGTACGGTGTATACGTGTGGACCGAATGAACTGCAGTTGCCAAGGTTGTTAGGCTGCTTCAATGTGCCACCAAAAGCCTTTTGTGACAAACTTGGCAGCCTTTCAGCTGGGACTGCACAGCACAATGGAGCAAATGATGTCATCAGGCTGAACTTCTTGAGCAAGAACTGGCTGTCCGCCAACTGCTTTTCAGAGTAAGGAACAGGGACACATGCTTTTAGTTAAGTTATTTTAGGTCTTATTTATGTATGTTCCACCAAACTATGACAATGATTAAAGTTTGCAATGAAAAAACAGCTACTGTGAGCCAAATCACCTAAGAGCCCAATTCTCATGAAGAAATGTAACCGTATGAGCAAAGATTTACATCTCCACATAATCACGCTTTTACTTTTTTATTTTTCAATTCGCAATTATTTCCAGAAGAGCGCCTGTGAAGTTGGGCCTCCACTGGTACTGGCATATGACATTTTCTCCTAGATCCTATTTGCTGTGTGATGAAATCTACATAGTGTAGATTTAGGAAAAGGGCTATTGGAGCCTGCTGTCCAGATGCAGGTTTTTTTTCTTTTCTCTGCGAAGAATTTTTTTTTCCTTGTGGTGAAAGCCCTTTCCCTACGTGATCTGGGAAACAGCCATTACAATATGGTCATAACCACGCGTGAAGGTTACCACGAAGCCATTGCCACGCATATGCCTTTACCATGCATGCCTTTAGACGTGATCCATCTGCCTTCCCTTACTGCAAGGGAAGTTACTCCAGCCCTTGGCCGGAGTAAATTTCTGACCATTCCCAGAGTGGAGGTGCAGTTTGTTAATGCCCACAAACGTACATGTGGGTATTACATATGTTGATGCTCACTTCCCACCCCGTGTGAGGAATTTACTAATGTGGATTTCTCCACACTCTTGGTGGAGAAATCTGTGGTAGCAGGTTTATTTATGCCTGCCAGGAATCCTTTTATGAATTCCTGTCAGGCTTTAAATGAAGGTACATTTGGCCATAAATGTATGTCAGTGTAGGGAAATACATTTCTAAATTTAGCTCTAAGGTTTTGGTTGAGCGGAAATATGATTATGCTTGGAAAGGTTTGGCAGTTACTCATACATTTACATGGTTCACAGTTCCAGGTCTGTAAGGGTACGCCATGCATGTGATCCAGTGGGTTACTAGCAACAAGCATTCATACACCGAATACTCACCTGGGCCCATTCATTCATACTACGCTAGCAATTTCCGCTGGTGGGTCAGTTGTACTCTTTATCAATATCCCTGCTACCAATTACTGTTCTGATTGAAGAGTAATGAGTTACTAATGGACCCTTTGATAATTGGGAAGTTTAAAATGAGTGACATTCATTACAATTCATAATTTCTAAATAATCACTGAGTCAGGAAGTTTAAAATGTTTATCTGAAATTTAGCAGAGTAAAATACAGAACCACATAATACTTGATCGTATATCAAGGATGAAGTATATCAATAATCAATTATCGATCAATGACGGTTCCTCAGAAAGAAGAAGATGGAGACAGCAGCACAGCTAAAGGTTGCATTTATATTTACCTATGGTGCGAGAAACCAAACCCCTTGGCCAAGGAGTTGGAAAGATAGGTCCCAGGAAGGATGAAGACCAAAAACCTCCGGACCAGGTTCAGGACAGGACAGGTGACATTTCTATCAACGACGCCTGCGTCGTTCCCCTCTCTGACACTTCGCTCCTCCTCGATATCTTCGGTGTCTTCCTTCTAATGGAATCCGCCGCCCCCACCTCAGGACCTCTCTGGACAGCGGTTCAGTCTGCAATCGATCAGCTCGTCGAGCACCAAAACCTGATCTAACTAATTAGCTAATTCTATATCTATTATACCCTTCTACACCCAGGTACCTCCCATTAATGTTTGAAAATTGTGGGCCAACTACTTCTGATTGGACGGGGACAGGGGGTTGATCCTCACACCATGTCAATTTAGTTCAATTTCTTTAAGCCCATTGTTTTAAAATACTGCCCCTCACAATTAATACATTTGCTTTATTTCCCACCCGTTTCCCATTGATTCTTTAATACATTTTGTATACATTTGTTGCGACTTCAGGTACATTTCAGATGAACTTGTGAACCAGGCTTTGCGACCTTGGAGGGCTTCCAAGTTGACTTCATCGCTTCCTCTGGTCAGCCTTGCAGGGCGCATGCGCAGAACCAATGTCTCTCGAGCTGCAGTTCAACCAACCCAGGCCCATTTACGAACTAATAAAAGTCAAAGAAGAAAATATTAAAATCACAAAATAAATGTTTTCACTGTATACCCACTCTGTCTACTCTATTCCCATTTATTTATAAATATATCCCGCATTAATAGCATTAGAATACCACAGTTTTAATTGCAGCGTATGCGCAAGCTTTAGCACGTGAAAACATTAAGCAGCCATTTTAATACACACTGCGCAGAAGCAAAGATTTCCCTTCAAGCAAAGAAAGACGTCATACCACGTGATATGGTTGACACATGCGCAATGAGATTCCCGCGCATTAGCGGCCATTTTGGATTTAGACAAGCGTTACTTATTAGTTTAAACACATAGGCAAGCTTCACTAGTATAGTGTTTATGTGTGCATTTATTAGTAGAGACATTACAAAGTTTTAATAAATTAATACTGTGAGAGGATTGCTTACAAGCAAGTCTCATTGTGAGTTCTTGCTCCATCAATCCCCTCTCTGATGGCGTTTCTGAGCCATCAAAATACTACCCACAACCAGATGCCAACTTTAGCATAAAATTATCTCAGTTTCATTTTTACACTTTCTACTTTTATCATCTCCTTTCAATTTCTTGTATAATTCACTTTTCAGATCTTCTAGTTCAATTTCATCAAATTTTCGTTTCTTTCCTTTTCCTGTCACACTATATTTCTCATTCTTTCTACAACATTTGCACCATATTATTATTGACAATACTATTATTGCTATCCCTACTAAGGGTACTAATATTTGACCTATAAGTCCTTTCCCTACATTAGCAAACCAGGTACCAATTGACGCTATACTATTCGTCAATCTTTCCCATACACTATCAACTTCCAGTGGTTTTAGTCCATTCTCAAGTTTTGTTATATTCTGTATATACGTTCCAATTTCTGCACTTTTGTCAGGTATGTACGTGCAACAGTGTTTCGTTTTCAATAATTTACAGACTCCGCCCTCTTTTTGCCAATATTATATCAAGAGCAAGTCGATTTTGCATAACCATTGATCTAATCGCAATCATCTCCGCATTAATCATTAGAAATCCTCCAGCAGTGTCCGTTGATAAGCGATCAGCCACTGTAGATAATTTACATATTTTCCTTGAGATCAGAATTATTCCCACTGAAGGTATCAATGCACCAAATATGTCACCTACAATTTCAGAAAAACTAGCTCTTTTACTACGTGTTAATTCACTATTATTTTCATTGTTCCCAGTGTTCCCTTTTACGTGGTATATTTTTGGAAAGACTATTCCAAAATAACAACTTCCATACCACCGTGCAGGAAGCCTAAAGTAAGCCTTATTCCCACACACATAATAGATTCCAGGAAAAACTGAATCTGTTCCTCCTTTTAGTCCCCAACCTCCAAGAATTAAGAAATTATGTTCACATTCACTGGTACCAATGAAAATACTGTTATACTCAGTTTTTAACCTATGTAGACAAATTTTCCCTGTCTTTACAAAATCCAGAGCCATAGCAGCTTGAGCCCTGCCAGGTGTATAAATACCCTCTTTCTCAGCCCAAGGTGGCAGATGAGCCTTATGCTCAGATGCTTTCTTTTGGAAATCTTGTCTTCTATTCTCTACTAAATTCAAAAATATCTTTTCTTCTTCGTGTAACGAACATGTTAGATTGCTTCTATGTGCATGTGTTATATCCATCGATTTCATTGTTAAGAAAAATTCTCCCATAAACTGTGCATCTTGACTACTAAGCACTGGATTCATATTCTTTCGAATCGGAACCTCAGAAAATATCACATCTATATTTGAATAATAATACTGAAGTCTCCCTGTTTTATAAAATAAACTAGTCAAAACACTACATGATATGCCATAAGTTAATGGCAAGTGATGATATGTTAACCCTTCTGCTACTGATTCGGGTAATTTCATACAGACATAACAATTACTAACTTCCATGGTATCTACATATCAAAACAATAATTTTTTGAAAACATTCAAACTAGTGTCGTTATCTGTTACCTCTTGATGAAACTCTGGTTCATCTTCTGCCTTTAAGTCTACTCTATTACCTCTCAAGTTATCTATCCTTCCCTTCGTTTAGTTGGTAATCTTTTTATCCATTATCAGAAGGTAAGGAATTGCTACGATCACAACTAACCATACTATAAGCACCACTACCAGACTACATATGCATATAGCACAGCATCTTTTACAACATTTTCGTTTTGGTCTCCCAGAAACTCTATCGTCAGGCATTTTGACAAGGAAGATTTCTCTTCTTATCTTTTCCTTTCAAGACTTAACGTTATCAAGGTGGTTTTATTTCTTTCTCATAAGTCAGTTCCGCACTTGTTCCTTCGTCACCACTTTCACTTGACTCTGAACTCTCGTAGTCTTCAAGGATTATATAAGTCCAATCAGGACCTTTAAATTTATTGTTCACAAGTTTCAGTCTTTTGCTTTTTCGTTTTTCAGTTTCACTTGTTTGTCCAGTTAGGCTTGTTACTTCATTTACTTGTTCTGGATCTTCACTTCTGGTTTCTATATGGTATTTCACTCTTTTAATGACACTAGGCCAATGATCACCTTTCCTGATCTTCTTTGTTTGCACTGTCTCTTCACTTCTTATTTCTTCTTCAGAAGTTCTTTTATTTTCAAGTTGTAGCACAGTTTGTTTTTCTTCGTTCTCAGTTTCTTCTTCTATTTGTTCTTTTTCAGGTCTTATTGGTTTTTCTTCAATTGCTCCAATGTGAGTTTCTAGCAACTGACCTTGTTCAGGATTTACGTCTTCATGCTTGAGGTTCTCGTGATCTTCTTCTTCTTGAATGTATTTTCCTAAATCTAATTCGTTCTGATCAGGGCTTATTGCACTTTGTACTTCTGCAGCCTGACCGCGTTCTTCTAAACCTGTCTGTCCCTGCTCAAATTTTGTTGTTTCGTTGTTGATTTGAGCCCAATTTCCTCTCCCTATCTGGTCCTGCTCAGGTTTTCTAATTGTTTCATTTTCCTCATCCTGAGCTGCTTCTTCTTCACCTATCTGGTCTTCCCTAATTTCTTCTAATTTTGATCGGCTTCTTGTTCTGTTGTAAACTTCTGGTATCTCAACCACTGGTATCCAGTCCTGACTTGTGCTCGGTTGTTCTTCCTCAGCTTCTCTTGAATCTCTCACCTGGGATTCTTCAGCTGGCCAACCTTCAGCTTCCTCAGTTATTGATGCTGTCTGAGGATTTTGTCCTTCAGGCTCTGGTACCCTTTTGGTGTGGCTTACATGAATCCAATTAGGCAATCCTGCACATTTCACTGCTGTGTTCGTGACTAGTATAACCTGACAAGGTTCGCCCCACCTGGGGATAGACACGTTTCTCTGGTGTGATGCTTCACAACCACCCAGTCTCCGGGATTCAGATCATGCTCTGGCTCAGGCTGCCTGGAAACTGCGTCTTCTCCAACCTGATGAGAGACAGAACGCACTAGGTCAGCCAATCCTTTGCAATAATCCAGAACCATATCATCAGTTATGTTCAGCAGTTTATTTGTAAGTACATGTGCTTGTCTCATTGCTCTTCCCATGATTATTTCGTGCAGACTCAATCCTGTATTTCTATCAGGAATGCTTCTGAGTCCCATTAAAACAAGAGGCAATGCATCTGGCCAACTTAACGATGTTGATGCACACATCTTTGCCAGTCTTGATTTTATTGTGCCATTCATTTGTTCAACCACTCCAGAAGCCTTTGGGCGGTACGCACAGTGCAATTTCTGTTCAATTTGGAATGCTTCACAGATTATTCTGATCACATCGTTGTTGAAGTGACTTCCTCTATCTGATTCCAAAGTTACTGGGCAACCGAACCTAGGAATGAGTTCTCGCCACAACAGCCTTGCGACTGTAATACTGTCATTCCTTCTGGTAGGGTAAGCCTCCACCCACCTTGAAAACAGACACACTATGACAAGTACATATTTCAGTCCTTTACATGGTGGTAACTGTATGAAATCTAGCTGTAATCTCACAAAGGGACCCTCAGCCTTTCCAATTTTTCCCAAACCAATTACTGTTTTTCTTCCTGGATTATTCATTTGGCAAGTTAAACACCTTTGGCAAAGACTCTCTGCTGCAGCCCTAAACCTTGGATTATACCAACTTTGTCTGAAGAGTCTAATCATGGCATCTCTCCCTACATGTGTGTCTCCATGATACATTCTGGCCATTTGTGAAATCAGACAGTCGGGCATGACTGGTCTGCTGTCGGCATAAACCCACACATCGTCGTCTGCCCTTCGAGAACATCCTATTTTTATCCATGCATCTCTTTCACTCTCATCAGCATCATCTTGCAGTCTTTTCACATCATTCCATGTTTCAGGTGGTGCATATAGCATAAGTTGGCAGCTGATTCCCATCCTTTCAACCTTTTTATTTACTGACAACCTGTTTTTGGCACAATGTTGAGCCACCACATCGGCATATCTGTTACCGACTACCACCCAGTCATCTCCTGACTGGTGTGCGGCACATTTCACCACCGCCAATTCTTTTGGTGATTGTATTGCTTCCAGTAGTTCTTTTACAAACTGTCCATTTTTGATTGGGGATCCTGAAGAAGTCATGAAATCCCTCTGCATCCACAGTTGGCCAAAGTCATGCACAACCCCGTACCCATATTGACTGTCCGTAAATATGGTTACTCTTAAATTTTTCCCAAATTTGGAAGCTTTAATCAGAGCAATTAATTCAGCTACTTGTGCAGACTTGACTTCTGGTAAATAGGATGCCTCCACTATTCCAGTTAGTTCACATACAGCATAGGCTGCACTCAGTTTACCATCCTCATGCCTTAAGCATGAGCCGTCCACAAACAGCTCCCTATCTGGATCTTTTAGGGGCGTCTCCTGTATGTCAGGTCTCGGTTTTGTACATAATTCTGTGACCTTTAGACAATCATGTTCTGGATCGTCCTTAACTTCTTCAAAAATTGGATCTGGCAATAATGTAGCAGGATTCACAATAGTGCACCTAACTATGGTCACATTTTCAGCACCAAGAATAATTCTTTCATACCTTGTCATCCGACTAGGTGTGAGATGCTGAGTTCGAGTTCTTGTCAATAGGATCACAACTGCATGTGGGACAAATACTGTTACAGGATATCCCATTACTATTGACTCACTTTGTTCAATGCTCATACAGGTAGCTGCGACTGCTTTCAAACAGCCTGGCAATGCTGCCGCCACTGGGTCCAATGTAGCAGAAAAATATGCTATAGGACGTCTATCTGTTCCATGTCTCTGAGTTAACACTGAAAGTGCACAATTTTCTCTTTCATAGCAAAATAGTGCGAATTCTCTTGTATAGTCAGGCATACCCAAAGCAGGTGCCTCACATAGTGCATGCCTCAATTTTACAAATGCACCAGCACTTTCGTCATCCCATTCAACTGGATCTTTGGCTTTCTTTTTGGTTAACTGAATTAAAGGCTTTGCTAGTAATGAAAACTCTATTATCCATTGTCGACAGTAACCTACTATTCCAAGGAACATTCACACTTCTCTTTGTGTTTCTGGCATTTTCATTTTCTTGATTATCTTTATTCTGTCAGATGTTATTCTTCTTGTTCTTCTTTCAATCTGGTGTCCCAAATACTTAACTGCTGTGGTACAGAACTGCAGTTTTTCAGGAGACACTTTATGTCCTTCCTCAGCCAAATGGTTAAGTAATGCAATTGAATCTTCAACACAATCATCATGAGTGCTGGATGCCACCAGTAAGTCGTCTATATACTGTACCAAGACTGAACTTCTGGGTAGCACTAATTTCTCCAAAAACCCCTTCAATATTTGATTGAAAATTGAGGGACTTTCTGTGTATCCTTGAGGAACACGATTCCACACATAGACTTTGTTTTCAAATTTAAATGAAAAGAGATACTGGCTATCTGGGTGCAATGGTATTGAAAAGAATGCTTGGCATAAATCAATCACAGTAAACCATTCTGCACTCCAGGGGATCTGGTATAGGATTACTGCAGGATTTGGCACTATAGGACAACAAGGTACCACAATCTTATTAATTTTGCGTAAATCCTGAACAATCCTATACTTTCCACTAGGCTTCTTCAAACCCATGTTTGGTGAATTACAAGGGCTACTCATAACTTCTTTTAATATGCCTTGTTTTACCAATCTGTTAATTTCCTCAACAACTCCTGCTTTTACTTCTGCACTCATTTTGTACTGTTTGGTATTTGGGAAAATTGCACCTTCCTTTACAGTGATTTTTACTGGGTCTATTTTGGCCATAAGTCCTACTTCTTTCCCGGTGAAATCCCATACTTTGGAATTTACTGTAGTTCTTAATTCTTCTGGTAATTCGTTTTTCGTTATCAAAGAGAACATCTCGTCCATTTCTGTACCTTGCTTGGCTATCATGAACTTATAAACATAATCTTCGTCCGGGGTCTGTATAGCAACACCATCCGGGGTGCAGAAAATAGTACAATTCATTTTGCACAACAAGTCTCTACCCAATAGGTTTACTGGACTAGAATCACACACTACAAATTGGTGCATTTCTCGGAAGTTTCCTATTTTTACTTCCATTGGTTTAGTGAGAGGTGTTCTGATCTTTTGATTAGCTACGCCTACAACTTGGATAGCTTCTCCAGAAAGAGGAAGGTCTGGGATGTCTGCTGTTCTCACAGTAGAACGGGTAGCACCAGTGTCCAAAAGGAAAGTGATATCATTACCTCTTACTTTCCCTTCAACATATGGACCTGACTGGTCTACCGGCAAGGATGCGCCAAGTACGCACTCCTTCTCCCCCTCTCTTAGGCACCGTCATTGGTTACATGGATAAAAATCATCCTGTAAAAGAAACTGTGAAGTTACATAGTCATTCTTACCACTTCCTCCTTGATATCCGACGTCTGTACCGTGCTTTGCTCTTCTTACATTACCCTGTATAGGAGCAGGTGGCAACTGACTCTGAGAATTTACACCCTGCTGTGAGTCATTCTGCGTCTGTGGATTTAAATTATGATTTGGGCCATTATTATTTTGAATCTTTTTACATTCGTTCTTCCAATGCCCCAACTTTCCGCATCCATGACAAGGAAATTTCTTTTTAGCCTCTTCTCTACTCATTCGTCCTCTCACTTTACCACCATTTCCTGTGTCACCATTCGTTCCAGAATCTTTTCCCTGATTATCACTTGGATTATCCAAATTAATTCCCTGTCGCTCAGCCATTTTCAACTGAGACCACATCACTTTCTCTTGCAGTTTCTTGTGCCTATCCTCAATATCATCTCCACAATATTTGGCATATTTCAAAATTTCATCTATGGGTTTCCCTTGCCAACACAACATGTGCTGCTTAATCATTTGACAAATCTCTGGCTTTAAACCATAAACAAATCGATAGACAAACTGACTCATATTTTATCTCCAATGTCCTCAAATCCACTATACTGTTTGAACACCTGCAATAGACGTTCATAATAGGCATGTACCGATTCACTTGCTTCTTGGGTAGTCCTGTCTATTTTCACCCAATCCGTTTCTTTCGGTGGTATTTTCCCTTTCAGGTAAGTTATTACCTGCTGATACTTTTTCATTACATCACTTGATGGAGCACCTGTCTTTGGATCTCTAGGATACTCTTCACTCGGCCAGTCAACTGTAATTTTACAATCTGTCCACAAATCGGCAGGTACCACTATGTCGAACAAACCATCCAAGTCCTTCAACAATACCTTTGACACTTTCACAAACCTCTCAACCTGCTTGTACCATTCAATTGGCTTTTCTCTCAACTTTGGGAATCATTCGTAAATGACAAAATATCCTGTCTACTCCATGGGACATGAACATAACCTCCTCCAGGTACTTCTCGCATCGGGTACATCTGATCTGCTTTCCCTGTTTCTTTCAATAAATATTCAGAAGTTGTTCTACTGTACCGTGCCTCTTCCTTTTTCTTTGACCATCTAGCTTTCCATTTATCTAGATCTCCCCATTTCTGTAAAACTGACAATTCTTTTACTTGTAGTTTTCGGCCAGAGGCATTCATGTTTTCTAAATCTTTGTCAGAGAAGTCTGCTCTATAGGGTTTCTGTAACACTTTTGACTTTCCTATTTCAATTCCCATCTGCAAGGCCAAATCTGATAATTTCTCATGAAATATCTTTACATTTCTAGTTATACTTCTGCATACAAACAATAGTTCTTCTTCATCGTAAGTATTTAAACGATCTACTCCTACATTTCCTGCTATCATTTCTTCTAACTCGACTTTTAATTTATATATGTCCATGATCTTTGGGGGTGAACTCTGTCTGTCTGATGCTTGTGCCCACCTTTCTAAGTCTTCTGGTGTTACTACTGTGGCACTTTTGGTTCCAGATGAGGTTACTATATTTACATCTTTGGAGCAACCAGGTGTTATTCTTCTAGGAGTACTATTTACAGATCCTCGAATAGGTAAATCCATTAAGGATATCATAGATTCACAATCACTGATTTGATCATCAATTATTACAGGTTCGGGTTTAGGAATTTCTACAGGTGTAGGCATGGCTAGAGGTTTCGGATAATTTACTTTGTCACCATATAAGGGAACCACTGGACCAATCGTTACAGGTATGGTCAGGGAATCAGGATGTACATTCAACTGTGTTATTTTCTGTATCAATTTTGCTCTGTTTCTGTCTATAGCTTCCTTCTCTTTATCCTGAAGTACCCTATTAACTGGTGGATTATGTAATACTTGCGGTACCAATGGTGTTTTTAAAAGTGGTGCGCTTGGGGTGCATCCACTTGTCCCTTCCTGATATGGTGGCGGGTTCTTTAATATTTCTTCCATAAATTCATCTTCAGAATCTCCAAACCCTGTCAAGTGTTTTGTCTTTTCTGTGCATTTGCCCCCTAATGACTCTTCTGCTATACAAACTGGATACAAACCCTCTGTAAGCATCGCTCTTCTCCACTGCTTCATCTGACCGGCTCTTGACTCATTTTGGTATCTAGGAAAAAATCCCCGATAACCCCTACTGCTTCTTGCTCGGTCACGTTCGAATGCCTCGGTTTCCCACTCTTCTAAGGCTTCGTATTGAGTTAATCTTGGTCTGGGTTCTAAATCATTCATCCTCAATCTTAAATTTTGAAGAATTCTCCCATTGAAAGTACCATTCTCTGGGAATGCTAATATTCCGTCATTTTTGGTATATTCTATCCAATTTTCTAACCATACGCAAGTATGATAACCTCTCTCCATCATCATGAATGAAGCGGGCGTTTTTGCTGGTGGAATGATAATTCCTTCTCTAGTTTTGATGGGTTTATCTTTCTTAAAATAATTTTTAACCTTCTGTAGGAATGACATTTTTCTCTTTTCTCCATACATTTTGGGTAAATATCTATGTATCGAATTATATTCTGCAAAACCTAAGAATCTCTTATCTGGACAAGTTCCTGTTAAAGTCGGATCACGTTTCCACATATATTCTCCACTATCCACTAGGATTTCGACTTCTATGCTGCAAACCAATTAAATTCCAACTAACATTTGTCTCTGAACCAATCCTAGCACGGTTTTTTAGTGACGTTTGTCTGACAACCCCTCCTTTACAATCTGCGCTTCTCTGTCCCTCGCTGTTTCGACCAATTTCAGCGCGACACCTGTGATGTCAGTATTGCCTGACTACTGACCCCTCCTTTACGAGAGTCGTTCCACGCCCGCTGTTTCAACCAATCCCAGCGCGGCGTTTGTGACGTCAGTTCTCTCTCCGGCAACTGACCCTCCCTTTACCAAATTGTACGCAAACTTTATTTTCTTTATACTTCTTATTAAAATTCAGTAACAACATAAAACATTCGCTATCGTGCCAGTTTCTCTAATTTGGAAAAGATAGTTTCTCTCACACTTAGTAAACCCTTTCCGTTTACTAAACATACACTACGAGTAAAACCCTTCCGTTTACTCTTCACGTAAGCTTCAGAAAGACCGGTTACTTCTTCAATGTTACCCTTTCTAGGTGATATAACATCAAATTTTTACCAGCGTATTCTTTTGCTATTACTCACACGCATAGAGTCCCTATCAAGTACTGATAGCCCTGCTTAACTTTTCAGTACTATTTCTGCCTGACAGATAACCTCACTGCAGTATGGCTTCCACTTACCATCCGCTATTCAATTTTCCCCGGGAATTCTGGACAACATAAAACAAAACTTTTGAACAAACGGATGTTAGTTTATAAAAATAAAATTCTCATTACCCAATTAACAAAGTATAACCATCCTCTGATAACCAGAAAACTGATCCAGCGGGTTACTAGCAACAAGCATTCATACACCGAATACTCACCTGGGCCCATTCATTCATACTACGCTAGCAATTTCCGCTGGTGGGTCAGTTGTACTCTTTATCAATATCCCTGCTACCAATTACTGTTCTGATTGAAGAGTAATGAGTTACTAATGGACCCTTTGATAATTGGGAAGTTTAAAATGAGTGACATTCATTACAATTCATAATTTCTAAATAATCACTGAGTCGGGAAGTTTAAAATATTTATCTGAAATTTAGCAGAGTAAAATACAGAACCACATAATACTTGATCGTATATCAAGGATGAAGCATATCAATAATCAATTATCGATCAATGACGGTTCCTCAGAAAGAAGAAGATAGAGACAGCAGCACAGCTAAAGGTTGCATTTATATTTACCTATGGTGCGAGAAACCAAACCCCTTGGCCAAGGAGTTGGAAAGATAGGTCCCAGGAAGGATGAAGACCAAAAACCTCCGGACCAGGTTCAGGACAGGACAGGTGACCTTTCTATCAACGACGCCTGCGTCGTTCCCCTCTCTGACACTTCGCTCCTCCTCGATATCTTCCGTGTCTTCCTTCTAATGGAATCCGCCGCCCCCACCTTAGGGCCTCTCTGGACAGCGGTTCAGTCTGCAATCGATCAGCTCGTCGAGCACCAAAACCTGATCTAACTAATTAGCTAATTCTATATCTATTATACCCTTCTACACCCAGGTACCTCCCATTAATGTTTCAAAATTGTGGGCACACTACTTCTGATTGGACGGGGACAGGGGGTTGATCCTCACACCATCAATTTAGTTCAATTTCTTTAAGCCCATTGTTTTAAAATACCGCCCCTCACAATTAATACATTTGCTTTATTTCCCACCCGTTTCCCATTGATTCTTTAATACATTTTGTATACATTTGTTGCGACTTCAGGTACATTTCAGATGAACTTGTGAACCAGGCTTTGCGACCTTGGAGGGCTTTCAAGTTGACTTCATCGCTTCCTCTGGTCAGCCTTGCAGGGTGCATGCGCAGAACCAATGTCTCTCGAGCTGCAGTTCAACCAACCCAGGCCCATTTACAAACTAATAAAAGTCAAAGAAGAAAATATTAAAATTATAAAATAAATGTTTTCACTGTATACCCACTCTGTCTACTCTATTCCCATTTATTTATAAATATATCCCGCATTAATAGCATTAGAATACCACAGTTTTAATTGCAGCGTATGCCCAAGCTTTAGCACGTGAAAACATTAAGCAGCCATTTTAATACACACTGCGCAGAAGCAAAGATTTCCCTTCAAGCAAAGAAAGACGTCATACCACGTGATATGGTTGACACATACGCAATGAGATTCCCGCGCATTAGCGGCCATTTTGGATTTAGACAAGCGTTACTTATTAGTTTAAACACATAGGCAAGCTTCACTAGTATAGTGTTTATGTGTGCATTTATTAGTAGAGACATTACAAAGTTTTAATAAATTAATACTGTGAGAGGATTGCTTACGAGCAAGTCTCATTGTGAGTTCTTGCTCCATCACATGTGCTGCATGTAAGTATGTTATGCTAGGGCAAATGTTAGACCACACCCAATACAACCTTTGTGGCCTTTCAACTGTGGAAGACACTTGCCCCAGAAACTGACTACAGACTACTGACCGCAAAAGGCGTCACTTGTGTTATGATACATAACAATTGTGTTCATGTAGAAAGTGGTCTACATTTTCAGTAAGCAACATGAGTATAGAGGGTAAAGTACCGCCTAAAGGCATGCCATGTAAACTCAGATCACATCAACATAATGATATTTCTTTAGGTATTTACAAATGTAAATACAAATATTTACACATTTATCAGCATACTGTACTTAAAATGAAATGGACCTGTGGCATGCAGTAGAAAAACAATGGTGATATTTGTTAATTTACCTGTTATTTACAATAAAATATATGCAGAGGCCCGTCATTTAATGGGAACACATTTATTTAGAAGTAACAGTTATTAGACTATAAACAGTTTTGAAGTTATTTACAAAGGTATACATTGTGTACATCAGCGCATACCTAGGGTTGGAAAAGTTCAATAAGTGCCCATTAAGGTGGTTTTTGTACATTTAGGCACACTTATTACGCAACGTGTACATTGACGTCACATTGAACATGACAGAAAGTGGTCGCAATACCACAGTAGGAAATAGAAGAGCTATCACTGTCACGCTTCTTACGCAATGCGTACATTGACGTCACATTGAACGTGACAGAAAGTGGTGGCAATACCACAGTAGGAAATAGAAGAGCTATCACTGTCACGCTTCTTACGCAATGCGTACATTGACGTCACATTGAACGTGACAGAAAGTGGTGGCAATACCTCAGCAGGAAATAGAAGGGCTATCATTTGTCACGCTTCTTACGCAATGCGTACATTGACGTCACATTGAACGTGACAGAAAGTGGTGGCAATACCACAGCAGAAAGTAGAAGGGCTATCACTGTTAATCTATCTTTCTTCGACCTAGATGTTAAAGTGACCATCAGGTGAATGGTGTCACGGTAGGTTTAGGATTTAGGTACTCAGCAGGCTTGCTTCATCAAAGGAGGGATCATTCTGGAAGCATATTGTTGATGATTTTTAGCGATGCAGAATTGGGTAAATAAAACTGTTTCTTCCTCTCCTCTGGAAGTTATCATGTAACAGGGAATGCCTTTTCTCACGAGAGACAGTAACATTCTGATCGAAATGCCTTTTCCCTATCCATCGATAAGCTTGCTGCTAGCTGCTGACCCAACATTCAAAGACTCCTCCGTAAAAATGAATGCTCTGCTTAGGCCTAGAGGGACATATTATAATAGGGGGCATTGTGCAACCCTCTGGCAATGTGACTGAGCAATGCTATATTTTTTGGCAGACTGAAACATTCTGGTCCCCGGGCAACAAGTGTCCCAAATTGTCTAGATAAGTTCTCAGTCAAATTAATTAGGTCAAATTTGAGGCAGTGGAAAATCATGCCGCCTGGCTCTTACGTGGCCTGAAGCGCACAGACTGCTTCCCACCCTCTTTGATGTCCCCCCACCACAGCAGGCTGATTATGGCTACATTTTATTACCCAGACGTGGTAGAGTGCCCCATTTTCCTTGCATGCCTCGTAGACCATGGCACCCCTGCTCTACCACTATGCTGCATTCTCGATCAGTCTGTGAGACAAGGTCAGGTTTCCCCTCAGCTGAAGTAAGCAGAGGTCAAGACACTCTTCACAAAGCCTGGAGTGGAACCCTCACAGCTGGCTTGCTGCAGGCCAGTTTCACTGCTCTATATAGCAGCAAAGATCGACCCAAATAACCTTTTTTTGGAGACAAAAGAGATCTTGGAAGATTGTGCAGCAAGAATTCGGCCCACAACAAAGTACAGCCTCAACTGGTGGCTGCCCTGCATGATCACTGTCAAATGTCTGTCTGTGGCAGGGCAGTGCGTTTTTTTTACCTGTCCTACCAGCAGCGTTTGACACGCGTCAACCATTTCTTCCATAGCAGGCTTCAGGAGTCTGGCATGAATGATGGGGCTCTTAACTGGCTTAGATCTTTCCTCATTCTCAAAGGAGTTTCTTATATACCTTTACATCTCACTCCAGACCGCTACTGAGCGGGGTGCCATAAGGCTCTGTTTAGTCTCCCTGACCTACTAATGTCTGTGTTGGGCCATTGGCCAGACTCATCCGCTCCCACAAACTCTTTTTTTTCATGGAAACCAATAACACCTAGACCATCCCCGCCTGCCTAGGAAGGACGGCAGGGGTTGTAGTTATCCCAATACAGGAGTGAGGTCTTGGGCACACGGGGTGAGGCCCAAAATGGCTACAATAGAGGTGAGGATAGTGCAGGATTAATATGATATTGGTCACCAGAATTTTGGCCATTAGATATGGACAATTTTCCTAATTCACAGGCTACAGTTCAGAACGTGGCTGCGAAATCTGACTGACTTTCTTTCATCTGAAAAATCAAAAACCTGAATTTCATTTCTTACTAGTGAAGTTAGGAAATTGGCATTATCCTCCTCACTGAATTTATAGCATTTTACTTTCTTACTTTACCCAAACCACTTGTTAAACAGCTCCTGCAGATTCAAAACTTGGCAGCCAAAATAATGTTAGGGGCAGCTGTTTTGCCATGCTACCCCCATTACGGTGCTGTTCGAGCTGCCTGCTGAATGCTGCAAGTATATCCTTAAAAACCTTGTGCAAAAAGCCATTCCTTCTCGATGAGCACTTTAGTGGGTATGCCATGGCACATAAACTGCTCTCTGCAGACCTTTAGTCAATTCTTGTTCCCCACTTCCAACAGTATAGTTTGGGAGGACGCTCGTTCTTGGTGCTTGCTTCTCTCATATGATACTCTCCTCTGTTCGATTTTAGTAAAACACAGAAATGATGGCCTTCTCTAATTTTGATTTAAAACATGGCTTTTCTCAAAGTATCCTCAAGAGTAGTGGAGTCTGTCTAGTGTTGTCTCTAATCCTTGTGGTCACCCAGCACATACACAAAACCCTGATGTCACAAGCGCACGCCCCGGAGGCTGGTCGCGCGAGAATGTGAGGAGGACGTGGGCTCTCCTTCCCACAGAGACTGAAGGCCAAGCCCAGTGCACGTCCCGTGGGAAGACTCCACGAGGAATGACACTCTGTGTGGTGTATGAGTCCCTTGTCGAAAAGAAAAAAAGAGAAACAATGAGACTACCACAGTGCTTAATTTGAGCAGGTGGTTTCCGGTGCTCGGCACCGGCACTTAATTGTCAACACTGGCGCTTGGGACAGTCTGCCATAAGGTGGTGCTGCCTGGCTAAATTTAGAGATGACCTCAACAACAGTTAATTATCAATGCTATATACATTAAAATGACTATTACCTGATGCCCAAGCCATTCTTATTGCTGTGGGGGCCTGGAATAGTCTGAATTGTCACACTTGTAAGAGTGTGATGGTTAGTAGTTATGTTGTTACTATCATTGGCAGCATGGCAGGGGCAATGTGTGGTGCAAGCTGCAGTGGCCACCTGACGAGAGCCCTGACACTTATTTGTTTTGCAAATCAAGCACTGAGTGCTAAACTAGGCCCATAAAGTACTCAGTCTATTCCATGTTTGAGTTAGAGAAGACTGCAATGCATACTATCCAGTAGCAGGGCAAAATGTCAAGAGTGACTAGAGTTTCAAAGGGAAAAACCCAGACAGGCCAAACATAAAAGTAGAACTAAAAAGTGACAAGGAAAATAGAATGGGCATATAAGAAAGAGAGTATGCGTGCACACACACAGAGTGTGGTGGCACAGGTAATGACCTTTCAAACACTCTAAAAAACTGTTCTGAAGGTTGCAGTTCAAAAGAATATTTCCATACTAAAGCCTGCTACTTTCACAGATGGACCAGACCGATATACTGAAGCTACTTTTACCTATAAAGTACGCTTGGTACCTTGATAAAAAGTGTGAACCCGGTGTATCCATCATAAAGATGGCCAGCACAGACTCGTTCTGAAGGTTTTAGGCTCTTGTTCATTTGATGTCTTAATTTATAAGAAGACTTAATTTTGAAAGCATAAGATATGCCAGCGTGGCATTGCCTCATCCATGCCCCCAGTCCCCTTCTTCTCAGCTGGAGCCACATTTCAGGAACTGAGGCTCCAGCTGACCTCCTGTGACCTTATATAATGAAACGGGTGCTCAGTCAAAGTGCTACAATACCTTAGGGTTGAGTTTGTGCTATAAGACTGCAAAAAAAGAAATTAACTACTTGAGTAATTTGTGGACTTTAAAGGCATCTGTGGAAGTGAAGGTGTACTCAATGTTTTAATGCTGCTACTTACTCAGCTTCACTCAGTCCTCTTTTCATAAACCGGGACATGGATTTAAAAATTTGAAAAGTGTTGGGACGCTGGGACAGACCTCTGAAAACTGGAACTGTCTGTGGAAATCCGGGACGTCCGGTTACCCTAAAAATGTCAGCATTCCATATGATTAGCCTAGAACGAACAAGCGAGTGACACACAAACGTACCGATGGTCCACATTCTGAAGTACACCCACATCACCAAGCCATTGCTGACAATACCCAGAAGGTCACAGGAGGCCTAAGTGCCACTCCAGGTGCAGCTGCCCCTCTGGAAGGAGATCAGATGACTGAAAGATTGGCCTTTCAGCACATTGAAGTACTGATGAGTTCCATGCCGCCTTTCACTGAGCTTGATGACTGTCACTTCTGCCACCCGAGGATAGAGGATGTGGGTAAGCAGGTTAAATAGCTATTTTGTGCACCTAGAGATCGACAGCATGGTGACATTCATACTACTTTTGCAGTTGGAGTGGAGGTGGTTAAGTTATTTTAAAACCTCCCCAACTGAAGGCTTGATGGCGAGTACATCCCATGATGTTCACTTTGACCCACAGCTCAATCCTGAGTACAAGTGTTTCCAGTTAGGCTAGGCTTGGCAGAGGGACAGTGAAATGACTGCCTGCTATTGTGCATGCCTGCGTGTAATTGCCATGTACGGATGATGACCACATCAAGGAGGTTGGGCTCAAATAATTCAAGACTGCCTGGCATCGATCCTCAAACGATTATCAGGGATGTCGCACAACGCTATGCTTGTGCTGATGAATTTCCAGTAACTATCCAATAGCTGTGTAGTACTAATGGAAACAACACTAACTAAGATTATCATGAATCCCAGGCCTCAACAACACATAAAGATGAAAACCATCAGCACTATCAAAGGAGAGCAGCTGCTGAAGTCTGGTGGCTGTAAACACAATGAAATCAAGCAATAAGTGGACCTTTGTGGATAATATGCAACAGTTCCTCACTCAGCATCTGTGTGCCCTGTACCAGGGAAAATATTTTCAAACTGCAGGAAACTTAGTCAGCCTTCAGGGAAAATGGCCCTCAAGACAATGCCTCCCACAAGAGCTTGCCACTACATATCGAAGGAGATCAGAAACCTGGGTAGGGGCATCGTCAGCATAAACAGTAGATTGTGACATAGATGAGAAACACAAGGCCTGACATCACTTCCGTTAGCCATAAAGGTTGGAGAAAAGATCTTTGTTCTGGGAAGAAATGTTAAAGAGCGCTCATGAGTTGTGCCATTAAAGAAGATCTAGGTTTGATTTTTGATTTAAGTGTCAGTGAAGTCTCTGACCCTACGCAGTGGGTTTCACACATGGGAGTCACCTGCTAACCAAAAAAATCTGTGACTTTAAGAATCTGCATAGACATGAGGATGCCCAATAAAGTCATAGAAAGGGATGTCAAATAATCCAAACAATTGGCAGACTTCAATGGCACCAAATGGTCTTTTAATCGAGTTATGAACTCAGCGAAGCAATCGGGTACATAACTTCCTTTTTCAATTGATGGAGCTCAAAAGGTGCAAGAGTGTGAATTTTGGAATATCGGCTCCTGCTGGGCTATCCCAGAATGCCATCCACGAAACCCTGTCAGGTCTCAATAGCATCCTAAATAACAGTGCTGACATCCTGATAATAGCAAAACCCATTGGGGAACTCCAGAAAAGCTTCAAAGACACTCTACACAGACTAACAAACTGTGGTCTCATACTGCACCACTCGAAGTGTGATTTCCTAAAAGATAAAGGCTTATCTTCTTAAGCGAGGGCATAAGTGCTGACCCCAAGAAGGCAGAAGATATCCAGAATGCCCCAGTTCCGAAAAATGCCTTGGAAGGTCTCATCTTTCTAGTTATGGCATGGCATAAGGCATACTCTGCTATGAAATGCCACAGTGAAATACTTCAATCCACAGAAAGAAACAGAACTTGTGGCTGATTCAAGTGTCATGGAATTGGGGGCTCTACTACTTCAGAAACAAGAGAGGGGCACTATGGCGGCAGTTGCCTTTGCAAGTAGAGCTGTTATGGGAACGGAGATGAGGTACCTTTAAATTGAAGAAGATTCTTTTGCCAATAAATTGTAAGATTCTTTGGCTATTAAATTGTACTATATCCACTTTCATGTGCAATTATATGATCATGGATTCACAGCAATTACAGATCACAAACATCTGATTCACCTCTTACTATTTACTTTGCCACACTTGCCACCACGCATCAAGAAATTGGCACTGCAGCTGAAGAAGTATTATTTCACAGTAGTGTACAGACCCGGGATCGACAACTCTGCCAACTACCTATGTAGGCACCAGGTGCCCCATGATGAATCGTTGATTGTATAATCCTACCGCATTGAAGAATATGTAAACTTCTTAACTCAGTCAGCATACCCCATTAGAGTCTCACTAGAGGAAATTGCACAGCACTAGTGATGATGAATGCTTCCAAGAGTTCTGATGCATGGTTAGGGCCAATAGGGAAGTGGAGAGGTTCATGAGAATGTTTAGTAAGACACTTAGACTCACGGAAACAAGACAATAACATCATAAGGACAATGCATAACTTGTTGAGGGTTTCCTGCAACACCCTACACTGCACTACCTAGTGTCCTCCAATGACTCTGATGTTTGGCCATCCTCTCAAGGACATCATCCCAATACTCCCCAGTGAACAACCGCCATCTTTGACTCCAGGGTGAGTCAAGAGAGACAGGAAGAAACAAGCTGCCTGTCCAGCTGGAGACAAAAGGCTCAGCACTCAAACATTTATGTGAGCAACCCCGTCCTCTTCAAAGACAGGCACACAGCATGGAAGTTCTGGACCATCACTGTGGGCAAAGGGACCATGGTCCCAGCAGCACCAGGTCACGAATATGTTACCTGCAACATAGCCTTGTTCTAAGGGCTGTAAACAAATGAAGACCCTAACATTCCAGAAAGGCAGCAGAGAGAACCATTAGAAAATCACGCCAAACGGAGTGGGGCCCTAACCAACCACCTACAGTAGACCAGCCAAGAACTGTGATGGTTTTGGTTTGCTTCTATCTTTGGCACCGTTTGACGAATCACTTTACCTCAGCTCCTTCCTGGAAAGTTTCGAGGTGATCCATCAAGCAGGGGCGAGAAAAAGGGTGGGGTACCAAAACGTGTTTTCCCCATTCATTTTTCCATAGGGAATTTAGACACAGTTACAGCCCAAACTGCTGAACGGATTTACACCAAATTTGGCAGAAAGCTGGATGTAGGTGCAGAAAGAGTGCTTTTTGTGATTTGGTGTAAATCTGTCCAGTAGTTTTTGAGCAATTAATGCTCAAAGTAAGTGTATTTTTCATGCAGTGGAGGACCCGGAGGGCAGACAGATCTCATGGTGTGATCTGACTGCCACATCTTTGTTGATGTGGTGACAGTCGGTCATCTTAGGACTCGTGACTCAGTCCTGAGTCCTAGAAAGAAAGTTAAAACAAAACATAAGGGGGCAGGGTAGGGACCCCCTGACCTCCATAGGCCTGGGGCCAAAAACGTTTTTAAAAAAAGGTTGCTACAAATGTGCAGAGGATCCGCTAATTCTCTGTAAATTTGAAATAAAAATACAAAATACCTCCCGGGGTGGGACAGGGCCCAGGGTGGCAAAACATACATCATTTAGGGGGAGGGGAGCACATGGCCCCCCGTCCCCAAACGTCCTAGAAGTCCCGGGGACCCCACCCCCGGGGCCGATAGTTTAATGGAGAGTAGGGGCAGGCGCACTGTCTCGAGCCTAAAAAGGCCCAGGGGACCCCATCCCCCAGGTCCGACATGTATTAAAAGAGGAGGGGGGCCCATGGTCCACCCCTTCTCAACCCCTACGAGGCCCAGGGGACTCCATTCTCCGGGGCTGATACTTAAATGAAGGGGAGAGGGGCTGCATGGCCCCCCTCCCCAAGCCTCAAAAGTCCCCCGGGACCCCATTGCCCGGGGCCAAACAAAACTTAAAAGGAAGGGGGTTGTGTGCCCCCCCGCACCCTGAGCCTCTTAAGGCCCCAGGGACCCCAACCCCCTGGGCTGGTTCACAGACTTTGTCCTGGGGAGCCCACAATAGAAACATGTTTGCCACCATCCAGGGGGAGTCTTTTTTTAAATCACCCACTGGGCAGGAGCAAACATGTCTCCCCTGCCTGCAGTAGCTTATTAAGGCTCAGGGAGTGGAGTTGTGTGCCCCCCCCTCTCCAATATTTATGTGATGTCCCCAGGGATGCGGTCCCCAGGACTATAATTGGCTTGGGGAGGGGGGTCATGTGCCCCCTCCCCTTAAAGGGCCTGGGGGTTGGGGTCCAGGGCCCTTTGTGGCTTGGGGAGGGGAGGCACACACACCCCCTCCCTTTTGCAACAATGGTTTGACCCCAGAAATGGGGACAACAAGGCCCGAAGTGGTACTGCTAATTACCCCATATATTACGTCACTTATGACATCTTCTAAGACATCATTGATAATATCACTACAACATTTGCAAATAAATTATTGATAAGAAAATTCTGCATGGCGGGGTCACGAGTTATAGGTACCTTCGGACACGAGTTATAGGTAGCAGGGATAACTACAACTGCTGACTTTCAGTGGTTTTGTACGTTTAAAATGTTATGTTGTCACTGATAATCTCACCTAACTATAACCTTATTTTAGCCTTTGTTTTTTTTAGTCAGGGTATATATGCACATATATATATAAATATATATATGCATATAATTATATATATGACAGGAACTCCTCCGGCAAGCAAAGAAGCAGAGGCCACAGCGGGGAAATTGGTGGAAGTAATTTATTTGATGTAAGGCATAATGCATTTCGGCCGTAATTCGGCCTTCCTCAGATGCCATCAAGATATAATTGGAGACTCCTTCCCCCCTTTTAGAATACACTCTGCCACAATTTCATTGGTTGAAATACGTCACAACCCCTCAAAGAATGCCTGCTCACTGTTCGTAGTTCATAGGGACTACCAACCCCAGAATTCATTGTCCAGGTGAGTGCTGCTCGAGGTGTGTCACTGTGGATTTTTACGATGTGTGGCAGAGTAACGGTGAGACTGCAGTCAATTTCCAAATTTTACAATCACAAACTGCTTCCTCCAGTCCCCAAACGTTCCAGCCTCCCAACAGCCATCATCAAACAGGCAGGGAACAAGAGGACAATGCGCTCAAGTCCTCCGTGAAGTCACGGACCGCACTGCAGCCGCCCTGGAATCCAATGTGTTGAGAGGCGGGCACCAGGCTATTCCAATAACTTGGACCAAAAAACAAGCCGCCGAAGCAGAAACCAGATGAGCCCGGGCCACTTGGTAGAACGGGGCCTCTGTAGCGCGTTTCTGGATACCGCGCAAAATATGACAGGAACTCCTCCGGCAAGCAAAGAAGCAGAGGCCACAGCGGGGAAATTGGTGGAAGTAATTTATTTGATGTAAGGCATAATGCATTTCGGCCGTAATTCGGCCTTCCTCAGATGCCATCAAGATATAATTGGAGACTCCTTCCCCCGTTTTGAATACACTCTGCCACAATTTCATTGGTTGAAATATGTCACAACCCCTCAAAGAATGGCTGCTCACTGTTCGTAGTTCATAGGGACTACCAACCCCAGAATTCATTGTCCAGGTGAGTGCTGCTCGAGGTGTGTCACTGTGGATTTTTACGATGTGTGGCAGAGTAACGGTGAGACTGCAGTCAATTTCCAAATTTTACAATCACAAACTGCTTCCTCCAGTCCCCAAACGTTCCAGCCTCCCAACAGCCATCATCAAACAGGCAGGGAACAAGAGGACAATGCGCTCAAGTCCTCCGTGAAGTCACGGACCGCACTGCAGCCGCCCTGGAATCCAATGTGTAGAGAGGCGGGCACCAGGCTATTCCAATAACTTGGACCAAAAAACAAGCCGCCGAAGCAGAAACCAGATGAGCCCGGGCCACTTGGTAGAACGGGGCCTCTGTAGCGCGTTTCTGGATACCGCGCAAAATATGACAGGAACTCCTCCGGCAAGCAAAGAAGCAGAGGCCACAGCGGGCAAATTGGTGGAAGTAATTTATTTGATGTAAGGCATAATGCATTTCGGCCGTAATTCGGCCTTCCTCAGATGCCATCAAGATATAATTGGAGACTCCTTCCCCCGTTTTGAATACACTCTGCCACAATTTCATTGGTTGAATACGTCACAACCCCTCAAAGAATGGCTGCTCACTGTTCGTAGTTCATAGGGACTACCAACCCCAGAATTCATTGTCACTGACCATGTCATGAATGATGTAATATGTGACGTCATCAGCAGTGCATTGCGGGGGTGCAAGTTATAGTTAGCTGAACTAACTATAACGCCGGAATTTCTATGGTTTTGTACAAGTGAAATGTCCAACTAACTATAACGTTCCTGAAACCTATGGTTTTTTCAGTTAATTTCTATCGTTTTTTAAATGCTAATTTCTAACTATAACGTGCCTGAAACCTATGGTTTTTTCAGTGAATTTCTATGGTTTTTTAAATGCTAATTTCTAACTATAACGTGCCTGAAACCTATGGTTTTTCCAGTGAATTTCAAAGGTTTTTTAAATGAAAATTTGTAAGTCTAATGTACCTCAATCCTATGTTTTTTATTATATATATATATATATATATATATATATATATATATATATATATATATATATATATATATACCAAATCCTCGCCTTGAAAATCCTTTGCCAGGAAAAGAACGAGCGCAGACCCAGGTTCAGTGCTAATTTGTTAGTTTATTCTACACACCATCACATCACCATAACGCGTTTCGGCAGATCCCTGCCTTGATCACATGACAACGTTGCTTTACGTGAAACCCCTTTTAAAGTGCCAGTGCATATTTTCCAGGTAATAGACATAGAAAAAATCCTTACAATTCCTGCATGAGTGCATAAATCCCCAACTTTTTAAATACAATCATTATCCAATTAAAATTGATGGATTAGTAAAACATGAAACAAAGGGCACTTGTTTTCCCAATTTAAATAATTATGAATAATTATTGTCAAAATTTCTTGCTTCAATGCATTTTCTTTATTTATCACCGTATTGAGCTATGCTTATACCTGTTCCTATAGATATTTTGCCAACGTGCCTAAAATTTACCTTATAAAAAACCTAAATATTCCCCACCTAGTGCAAATTATGTAAAGTGCTAGTGCTGGTTAAAACCGTCATATCAAATTGCCAAAAACATTTTATTAATAATATAATATCTCATCAGTTGTTGTTCTGGCAACATAAAACCATGTGCAAAAGACAGCATGTGCAAAAGTAGGCTATGGGCAAACACCCAATATATTACCTGAGTCAAGAAAAATGATTCCCACAATCATAAATATATTCTCATAAATATGTAAATAAATGCTATAAATAGATAAATACATATAACTGTCATATAAATACAATTCATTTGTCTAAAACCCAAGTAAAAGATTATTACCTAAAAAAGCTTTTATATGTTTAAAACATCCTTATCATTAAAATCAATTTCATTGTCAGTAATAAGTGAATAGTCAGATTGCAATTATATATCAAATATACACGGGTAAAAGAAAAGAATTGAATTATCTAAGACCCTTACGTGCACTGAACTAATAAAGATAGCTAAATTCTCTCAAATACTGTTATCTTCTTTGACCTACAGATTCGACTAAGGAGACTCATGTAGTAACAGGGAGCTGCTGTGACATCTGGGATTAACCTATTCTTACACCCACATCTTCACTGAGTGAGGGTTTGCAGAGTAAGTAATATTTATAAGTATGTATGCAAATCCTCACTCGTGTTTAATCCTCCTGGCTGTTTAGTATCTAGCTCGAGAATATAGCGAGTCTCGAGACGTCTCAGCTTGCCTTCTCGATCTCCCCCTCTCCTTTGTGGCGGGACTGTGTCTATAACATAATATTTCAGATGCTTCAGGTTGCTCCCATGCTGCTCCTTAAAGTGTCTGGCCACCGGATAACTAGGGTCATTTTTGGTTATCGCCCTAGTATGTTGCAGAACCCTTTTGTGTGCCGCTAATTTAGTACTACCAATGTATGCTAGATTGCAACTGCATTCCAAGACATACACCGCATAGTCTGTTCTGCATGTTAGATGTTGTTGAATCATATGTGGCTTATCATTGAAAGCTGAGCGGTAAGACGTTCTATTGCTTCCATAAAGACACGCTTTACAGCTAGAGCATTTAAAAAATCCCTTTCTCGCAGAAAGCCAACCCTCTGATTCTTGGTCCTCTGGACTGCTCTTAACTAAGGTATGGGCCATGGATGCTGACTTTCTATATGTTATGGCTGGGAATCTGGGGAGAGTGCTGCCTATAATCGGGTCATCCTTACCTATAGGCCAATTGCGTTGAATGATCCTCCGCAGTTGTTTTTCCTGTCGAGAAAAAGTCAGAATAAGTCTGAACGGTTCCATGAGAACCCCTAGACCCTCATTGGATGACTGCTGTGGATGTCCCTTATAGTTTAGCAAATCTTCCCTAGCCAAACTTCTAGACTTGCGGATAGCTGCATCTATGATTTTAGTATTATAGCCCCGTTGCAGAAAGCGTGCCTTGCTGTCCATTTGGTGTTTCTCCATGTCCCTTTCATTGCTACATATCCTGCGCAACCGCAGCATCTCCCCATAGGGGATGCTGCAAATTAAGTGGGGGGGATGTGCACTGGATGCATGAAGCAAAGTGTTGCCTGCTGTCTCCTTGCGGTATAGGGATGTGGTTAGAATTTCATTGTGTATTGTGACCCTCACATCCAAAAATGTAACACTACTGTCACTGATGCATGAAGTGAATGTGAGGTTGACATGATTCACGTTAATTTGAGCAATGAAATCTCTGGCCTCAGTCTGTGTACCATTCCACACAATAAAAAGATCGTCAATATATCTGAGCCAGGACACAGCATTTCCACTATAAATTTGCTCAAATTGCTTTTTGAGGACCAACTCCTCCCACCAGCCCATAAAAATACAAGCATAGCTGGGAGAGAAGCTGGCCCCCCTTGCAACCCCCTGCACCTGCTGATACATTTGTTTTTTAAATAAGAAAAAATTATTTTCCAAACAGAAAGTCAGCATGTCCATCAACATTCTATTATGCTGCATGTACTCTATGGGTCTGCTTGCCAAAAAGTGTTCCACTGCCTTTGTTCCATCACAATTTCGAATACAGGTATATAGCGAGGACACGTCCAAAGTTATTAGTTGGTATCCTTTCTGCCAATTAACATTCCTGATTTTTCGAATAAAGTCGCTGGTATCCTGTACATATGACTCCAAACTATGGACATGTTCCTGCAGAAAGAAGTCTATATACCTTGACATGTTTTCTAGTGGCCCATCACAGGCTGCAATGATGGGCCTTCCAGGTGGCCTCTCAATGTTCTTGTGCACCTTCGGAATAAAATAAATGATGGGAATTTTCAGGTATTCCTTTCTTAGGAATTTGAATTCTTCCTGGTTAAGCAGACCCAGACTTTTCCACGCCAGTAATTTAGTATAGAACTGTTCCTGCATGGCTTTAAACTTGAGGGGAGTACATTTTCGATAACAGTCAGTGTTGTTTAATTGGCTATAAGCTTCTATCATATAGTCCGAAAGGGGCCAAAGCACTATATTTCCCCCTTTATCTGAATTTCTGATTACTATGTTCCCCTCTTTCTGGAATTTGGCCATGAGCTGTCCATATCTTCTTTCGTGATTCGAAATTTTTCTTTTTTTTGTTGATTTGAATATTAAGTTTCTTTATTTGGGCCACGACTAGTTCATTAAAAACATCCACAGAATCTCTCACCGTGATCGGTGTAAACTTAGATTTAACTTTATATATATTTAAAAAAAATTGTGAATAATGTTTAGTTAGGAAAACTATATTCATTCTTTTTTTTTGTTTTTAAATATTATACAGAAGTCGCGCACCCTTCGCGATGGCTGCGCGCATTCCGGTAGCCATTTTGAAAAGTCGCGCTGGGGTCGCGACTTCGGAGTAATTTGTAAAGTATGAAATATCTTTAAATTAATTATAAATAAAAGTTTTCCTTTAAGTTTGTCTAAATATATTAATAAAAGTTTTTTTTTTTTTTTAAAACATATTTTTATTCGTCAATTTGCACATATAACGCAGGGCTCTGCACACCAGAGACATCTGCCAAATCAGACTGTGCTTAGGCATTGAAACAATCGACTTTTGTTTTGCCAAATCAACTATGCAGAACAAAAACACATTAAATAGTACTAATCCCCCCAACTCCCTCCCTCACCCCCCCTAAAGATCGCACTGATACCACAGAATCTCATCCACCGCCTTGATGTATGTACAAATATCCTTAACACCAATATACTCGCCCTCCCAGCTCCCCCTCCCCTCCACCTTCACAGACCCAGAATCTCAACCTGGTAACTGAGGCTCCACCATCACTGGCGGTTCCAACCATAGGCCCCGGTACTCCGCCCATCGTTGCCATATTTTATAATGCTTACGCGGGCATCCCCTGGCTACAAAGATAGGTTGCTCCAGTCCCATACAAAAATCTAATCCATTTTTCCAGGCAGCCACCGATGGGGCTCGCACCGCCTTCCACCCCTTAGCAATGTCTCGCTTTGCCAGTGTAAAGCCCAGTACCAAGAGATGTCGTTTGCATGCATTGCCACCTATTCCTGCCATAACATGCAGCAGGGCCAACTGCGGTGTGCGTGGAAGCTCCCATCCCAAGACTTCAGAAAGACATGTGAACACCCCCCTCCAAAAGCTATCCAGCGATATGCACCCCCAGACTGTGTGTATGAAGGTACCCTCCTCCCGTCCACAGCGGAGACGCTCCGGAGAGGCAATCAATCCCGCCCGCCACAGCCTTGCTCTAGTAAAATAGACCCTGTGGAGGTATTTGAACTGGATCAGGCGGAGTCGCATTGCTATAGCCGCCCCCCGCGGGGCTGCCAGGGCTTCCGTCCAGTCTTCCTCGTCCAAACCGCCCACATCTCCCTCCCAGTCCCCCCGGAGCTTCTGAAGTGCGGGGGAGCAATGAGTGACCAGGGACTGGTAGATTTGGAAAATCTTCTTTTCTTTTAAGTCCCCCATAAAAACTTTAGCTTCTAAAGGGCTAAATTCAGGGAGGGACTCCAGACCCTTCAGACTGGGGGACAGGGCATGTCGGAACTGAAGGTATCGATAAAATTGTGACTGCGGCATGAGGAACTCCTTCTGGAAATCACGAAAGGGCTTTAGTGTCGTGCCCCTCAGGACATCCCCCAGGGTGGAGACACCAATGTTGTCCCATCCCTGAAAGCCCGACAGGGCCGCCAATTGGGGCAAACGCCCATTATTCCACAACGGGGTCTCCTGAGTCAGTACATTCCACCAACCCATGCGCCGCAATGCTTGTCTCCATATCAAGAAGACCACCCGTGTGGCCGATGGCAGCGCACCCCTCAACTGAGCAGAGTACAAAAGCGTATGTAGTGTGTGGCGTCCCATAAGCAGCCGTTCTAGCGCATACGCCGGGTCTCCCCTATCACCGTACCACCATTCATTAAGGACCAGCAAGTGCGAGGCCTGATAGTATGAGAGAATATCTGTGGTTGCGAGGCCTCCACTGTAGGTGGACAAGAAGCATGTACGCAGAGCCACGCGCACCTTTCCCCCCTCCCACAGAAACTGCCCAAGCACAGAATTCACTAGCCGGAACCATCGAGGCGGGATCGGGTACGGGTGATTCTGTAGCTGGTAGAGAAGCCGGGGGAGCGCCACCATTTTGAATATGGCCGATCTGCCGAACAATGTCAGGGGCATACGGGACCAAGACTTAAGGTCTGCACGGACTCGCTCCCACACTGGTGCCAGGTTTCGCTCCCAGGCTATTGCCGGTACATCCGTGAGAAACACCCCCAGATACTTCAGTCCTCCTGCTGCCGCCTGGATCGAGGACACCCATGCGCCCATTCTCGTCCTATCCCCCAGGGCCCACAATGTGGATTTGCGGGGATTCATGTATAGACCCGACGTTTCCCCAAAGATCTGCATAATACGCAGAAGCCGTGGCCCCGTCCTGTCAACCGCTGTGAGAAAGAAGAGGACATCGTCCGCATATAGCGCGATCCTATCGGACAGTCCTGGGGCCCATTCGAAGCCCCGTATCTGCGCATCCATACGCACCCATACCGCCAAGGGCTCCATGGCTAGGGCAAATAAATATGGAGACAGGGGACATCCCTGCCGTGTACCCCTCTGAACACGAAAGGTTGAGGAGGTTGCGCCCGCCACCCGGACCGTTGCCGTCAACTCCGTATACAGGAGTTTTATGTAAGAGAGGAAGTGTGGGCCCAGATTGAGTCTGCCCAGCAACGCGAAAAGGTAGACCCAGCTCAAGGAGTCGAATGCCCTATCCATATCCGCCAGGAGAAGTGCTGCTGGTTCCCCGGTCTGCCGGATAGCCGCCACCGCCACATGCGCCCTCCTTATGTTGTGTCTGGTGGCCCTCTGGGGCATAAACCCCGCCTGATCAGGGTGTACAAGTGTGGTAATATGGGGCAGCAGGCGGTTGGCAAGCGCCTTTGCTAGAACTTTTGCCTCCACATTTAGGAGAGAGATGGGGCGGTATGAGGCGTGCTGCTCTGGGGGACGACCCGGCTTATGGAACACCACCACCTCAGCATGTCTCCAGTCCGGAGGGAGCAGACCTTTTTCCCGGGCCTCCTCCACCACCGCCCGATAATACTGGGCCAGCTGTACCTTATAGCGACAAAAGAACTCACTGGGAAACCCATTGGGTCCAGGTGCTTTCCCGGGGTTAAGTTCCCCCAGAGCCGCTCCCAGTTCCTCATCTGTCAGAGGGGCCTCCAGCTGATCCCACACCTCATCTGACACCGCTTTGGGTGGTAGGTCTGCCATAAATTTGGCAACGGTGGACGCCGGCAGACATTCCCGGGGAGCATAGAGATCCGCAAAGTATGTGGCAAAGCTCTCTGCAATGGCAGGTGGGTCTGTGATCGGTATTCCCGCCGAATCCAAAATTCCCGGGAGAGCCTGGGAGTGGAACGTGCCCTGACACAGTCGATGCAGCATCTTGCTGGACTTGTCTCCCCATTGATATATTCTGCTGCGCGTCGCCAGCCATACCTGGCGTGCTTCGTCCATCAGCAGGGCTGCACAGGCCTGTTGAGCCAGGAGCAATTGTCGCACCCTCCGGTCACCCCCGTCTCCCGATTCTGCCGTTCAAGGACCTCTATGGCGGCCTCTGCACGAATCAGTTCCTCCCTACGCTTCTTGCGAGCTGCCGCGCACCAGGATATATCCGCCCCACGGAGAGTGGGCTTCAGTGCCTCCCACAGAGTAGCAGCGCTGGAAACCGACCCCTCATTTGTCGTTAGGTACTGGGCAATTGCTTCGCTCATATGAGTCCCATAGTCTTCATTCTGCAGGTTCCACACTGAGAGGCGCCACCGGAATGGTTGCCTCCCCTGCCCATATTAAGCTCGATGGATACCGGGAGTGATCCGAAAGACCCCGAGGCAATATCTCCGCCCCAGCCACTCTACCAACCACCGCCCGGGGGACGAAGATATAATCAAGCCTGGAGAAAGATTTGTGGACCGCTGAGAGATAGGTATACCCCCGGGAATCCCCGTGAGTGCGCCGCCATGTATCAACCCAATCCAACCCCATCACCAATGAATGTAGCTTCGTGGGAATACCACTTCTGGAGCTTCCCCCCACCCCCGTCCTATCTTTAGCTAAATCCATAATGTCATTCCAGTCCCCACCCACTGCGGACAGTACTTCTGGCATATCGGCCCACAGGGACTGCAACTTTTCCATCAGATTCCACTGTAGGGGAGGGGGAGCGTATACACTACCCAGCACCAGGGGGTCCTCACCAATCTTACCCCGGATAAACAAATAGCGCCCCTGTGGGTCCGTCCACTGCTGTGCCTGTACGTACGGGACCCGTCGATGCACCAGGATTGCCACTCCACGCGAACCCCTCGTGAAACCAGAGTGGAAAACCTGATGGAACCCGTACCGTTGCAGACAAAGGGCCTTCGTACCCATCAGGTGCGTCTCCTGCAACAGGAGAACATCGGCCCTCATCCTCTTCGCCTGGTGGAGGATGGCCCCCCGTTTAATTTTATCCAGAACCCCTCGTACGTTCCAACTAATAATGCGGAGGCTGTCCAGGGTCACCCGACCCCCATCAGATATCCTAGCCATGAGGGGGTGCATCCTCTCTCATCACTGGCTGCGAGCTGTGGCGATATGTGTGCAGACTGTGCCGAGCTTGTATGTGAAGTGCGATCTGCGAACTTGACCTTCCCCCCAATCCCCCCCCAACAAACCCCCAACTCCCTCTCTCGAGGATGTTGTTACTTCTGTCACTGTGTGACCAACCCAACTCCCCAAAGCTAACCTCCCCAACCAACCCCCCACCCCATACCTCAACAACACTGAAGCATCTGTCGCGGCATGATTGACCCATCCCCCCCAACGGGAGGAGACCGGCCACCTCATCCAATGAATCCCCAACCCCATAACGATTGGACCCGTATCCCGCACCACAGGGTGTGACGGGAGTCCTGGCCCTTCACAACTGTGCTCCTAGTACCCTCAGGAAAACAGGACCCACATGGGCCCCACCGGCCCCTCCCTCAGCCCTTCCCCGGCTGCAGCAATACTGTGTCCCCCAGCCGTGATGTGGCCCCACAGGAAAGCGAGCGTCGCTTGGACCGAGACCGCTTGGCTCCCCTACGGCCTGATCGCTGCCTCCTCTGGCCCATCTCGCTCGCGGAGGAGTCGGACTCCCTCCCGGCCCCCATCCTGGGCGGGGTGTGTGCCCTGACCCTCACTGTTTCGTCTGTCCATTTGAACACTTCCTCCGGAGTATCAAAGAAATGCGTACGTGACCGGAAGACCACCCGCAGTCGAGCCGGATAGAGGAGCGAGTATTGTAGATTAAGTTCTCGCAGGCGGGCTTTTGCAGCCTGAAAGGATTGCCGCTGCTGCTGCACTAGGCGCGTGTAGTCCGGGAAAATGAGGATCTTCACGTTTTCGTGTAGAAGGGGTTCCTTAAGACGGGCCTGTTTCAAAATCGTGTCCCTGTCCAAATAGTTCAGTATTTTCGCAATTATGGGACGCGGGCGATCCCCCACTGGCGGCTTCTGCATGAGCGCGCGATGGGCCCTCTCCACCACAAAGCACCGCGATAGTGCCTCCGGGGAATCCAGCTCTCCAACCACTGTGTGAGAAAGCGCTCCACACTACCCCCTTCGCTGCCCTCAGGAAAGCCAACGAAGCGGAGGTTGTTGCGGCGGGCCCGACCCTCCGCGTCCTCCGCCCGCAGGGCCAGCCCCCGCTGGGTCATCTCCATCGCGGCCACTTTCTTCTTTAGGGTCGTGACATCGTCTTCCACCCCCGAGATGCGGGTCTCGGCCTCCGTGATGCGGGAGACTGCGTGGCGCAGGTCCTGGCGCAGGAGCGTGACCTCCGATCCCACCGCTCCTATCTTCGCGTCCAGCATATCTCGGGACTGGGTGATCGCTTCCATGAGCGCCGCATTGTCCGGCACAGCCCCTTGTTGGCTCCCAGACCCACTCGGGCCCGTGAACTTGTCGATCGGTCCCTGCTTCGCCGGTCCACTGCCACCTTTGTCGCGAGTCATGGTCGCCTGCAGGGTCCCGCCCCGATTCACCAGGCTGGCAAGATGGGCCCCTCTTCCGTGATGGGGCCCGTGCCCCTGCGAACGCCCCGCTGTCCGACCCAACCGCCGATCAAAGACTGGGAGAGGGAGTCCCCCACTGTCGCAGCCGGCCACCAGGGCCTACGCACCACCCAACGACGGGCGCCGCCACCGGCCGGCCAGCCCAGCTCCCCTGCGGGCACTGGACCCCTCCAATCCTCGGTATGCCCTCGGGGCCCGGCCGACCCCCGGTTCGGGCCGCCTATTGATCCAGGTGACTGGGCCTCAAGGGCGGCCCCCGTCCACTCAATTGCCCATGCCACTCGTCTGCGGCCCACGCCGCCTCCCCCGCCCGTCCGGCCCCCCCACGCGGGCCGATCGCACCGCCGAGGGGAGGAGAGGAGAGTGTTGTAAATAAACGGAAGATCCAATTCTGGATTAAAGCTGAGCAGCAGGTGCAACAGAGAGCAGCAACGGGCGTCTCAAGGAGGCACACAGTCCCAAGTGCCCCCCCACCCCCCAGTAAGGGTCGATGTATTGCCCGCCAACGGGGGCAGGCGGGGAAGGCTCACCCCGTCAGGCCCACTCGAGGCCCTCTCCACCACCGCGGCCCACTGTAGCCGCCGAGCCACACCACCAGCACCACAGTCACAGCACCCCAATCACAGGCACCTCCAGGATCGCCTCACTCACCCGGCGCGGGAGCGCTACCGTGCCGCCCGTCCTCCGGCGCCCGGGTCGGGTCCCGCACAGGCGCCTCCAGCTGCCGCCGGCACTCGATCTCCCGGCTGCCCCTCACTCTCTGGGCCGCAGACTCGCGCGGTCTCTGCACCGCCGCCCGGGGGGGCCACAGCCGCCGCGTCTCCGCTACCAGGGCCCGATATCGCCGACACTCCGCTTTGCAAGTAGCGGGTACTAGGGGCCAGGATAAATTACTAAGTTATGGTGGGCTGGACGGAGCTCGCCTAGCACACGTCCGCCATGTTCGGCTGCTAAGCCACGCCCCCCCTTAATAAAAGTATTTTTAAAGTATTATTTTCAATATAATTTCGACTAAAAATTATTCGATTATTATTGGATTCGGAGGTTAGGAGGGATGGCCATTTTGCTCGATCTGTTTTGCAAGATTTTTTGGTCTAGTCAGGTGGATACCCTCCTCCGGGTGAGGTACGGCTTGAGGATTCTATTCAAAAGGTGAGGAATCAACAGGCAGAAGTATCCATCAGAAGAGCAAGTTACTTACCTTCGGTAACGCTTTTTCTGGTGGATACAGTATCTGCCTGTGGATTCCTCACTGTCCCACCCGCCTCCCCGTTGTCCACCTGTTTTTACCAAAAGATGCTTTTACTGTTTGGCATGAATGTTTTTAATATGTCTTAATCATACTTATGTTTTAATAGTGAGAAATGCTTGATCTGTTGCTATTTCTTTATGCCTTTATTGGTTATGCATTTGTATATATATATATATATATATATATATATATATATATATATATATATATATATATATATATATATTTATATTTAGTATACTATGTATACATGTGAAAATGTGTCGGTCCACCTGTTTACCTCGGTGGCACGGAAAAAATGGGTGGAACTGACGTCAGCACGCCGACGAGGTCCTCTTATGGCTCCTATGACGTCATACGGTGTCGCGAGCGGAGCCGTGCTATTATGACATCGTCGTCGACGTGGGAGAGCTAGGAAAGAATTTCCGCGGAATGCTGGCGCAGGGGATATTCACCTAAGTGTTCAGGCTAGTCCTTTGGGAGCAACTGTTTATGTTGCCACTCCAGAAACCGAAACCAGTGATCCGAGGGCAGAGGCCCTGCAGATGGCACACGAGGTGGGGAGCCCAGTCGTGTGCACCGGCGGGGCAGCGAAGTGACAAGCACCACTACCCACAGAAAAGGTAACAAGGGCACTGAATAACACAGGATCTTCTCTTTGTATCTGGCAGGAACAACAAGGTTAAAATGCCCTAGTTCCAAAATGTAGAATTAGTGCTACAACGGTCTTCAAGAGGACCTGCGATGGATGCCGCTTCTGCCTTCCGTACACTGGAGGCGGCACATGGGTCACGCGGTACGGTCATACTGCTGTGGGACGCACACTCGTTGACCTCTCATGGCACTGCTCCACACTTCGGGGACAACGCTTTCCATTAGCTGTGTTTTCTGATGACGTGTCGCGCCGGCCACGTCCAACAGCAGAACCCCTTTAGATCCAAACAGACTCTTCCACTCTCTCACCGGAAGTGAAACCAGGCCACGTGGACACTTTCACAATACAACAGCCGGGAATGCACTTTTCAGTAAAAAAAACACATTCCTTCCTCCTAATTTATCAAATAAACGACTCACTGAAGAACAGGGGCCAGCTTCGATCAGTAAACAGCCGTTACAATGACTTTTTTTACTTCGCGATACCATTACAACGCATGCATTACCACGCATGCGTTGTACATCACAAAAGTCATTACTACGCATTTTTAGAACGCATGGTCATTTACCACGCATGCCTTTACAACAAATTTAGTTGTAAAGGTATGTATGGTAAATGAACATGAGTTCTAAAAATGTAGACGATCCACGTCGTTGTAAGGAAACAGAGGCTGTTCCGTTTCCTCACAACGACGTGCACCGCCCCTCAGAGATGACGTGAAGCAGGAACCACGAGGAGAGAGGAACCACGAAGAGTGAGAGGTAAGGGGGATTGGGGATGGGGTGGTGGTTACTTTTCTAGGGTTTAGGGTAGTGCAGTGGTGTTTGGGTAGTGTAGGGGGTCGTGCTGAGGGTAGTGTTTTAGGGTTTAGGGTAGTGCAGTGGTGTTTGTGTAGTGTAGGGGGTTGTGCTGGGGGTAGTGTTTTAGGGTTTAGGGTAGTGCAGTGGTGTTTGTGTAGTGTAGGGGGTCGTGCTGGTGGTAGTGTTTTAGGGTTTAGGGTAGTGCAGTGGTGTTTGTGTAGTGTAGGGGGTCATGCTTGGGGTAGATTTAGGGTTTAGGGTAGTGCAGTGGTGTTTGTGTAGTGTAGGGGGTCGTGCTGGGGGTAGTGTTTTAGGGTTTAGGGCAGTGCAGTGGTGTTTGTGTAGTGTAGGGGGTTGTGCTGGGGGTAGTGTTTTAGGGTTTAGGGTAGTGCAGTGGTGTTTGGGTAGTGTAGGGGGTCGTGCTGGGGGTAGATTTAGGGTTTAGGGTAGTGCAGTTGTGTTTGGGTAGTGTAGGGGGTCGTGCTGGGGGTAGATTTAGGATTTAGGGTAGTGCAGTGGTGTTTGGGTAGTGTAGGGGTCATGCTGGGGGGAGTGTTTTAGGGTTTAGGGTAGTGCAGTGGTGTTTGGGAAGTGTAGGGGGTACTTCTGGGGGTAGTGTTTTAGGGTTTAGGGTAGTGCAATGGTGTTTGGGTAGTGTAGGGGTACTGCTGGGGGTAGTGTTTTAGGGTTTAGGGTAGTGCAGTGGTGTTTGGGTAGTGTAAGGGGTCGTGCTGGGGGTAGTGTTTTAGGGTTTAGGGTAGTGCAGTGGTGTTTGTGTAGTGTAGGGGGTAGTGTTTTAGGGTTTAGGGTAGTGCAGTGGTGTTTGTGTAGTGTAGGGGGTCGTGCTGGGGTAGTGTTTTAAAGTTTAGGGTAGTGCAGCGGTGTTTGTGTAGTGTAGGGGGTCGTGTTTTAGGGTTTAGGGTAGTGCAGTGGTCTTTGGGTAGTGTAGGGGTCGTGCGGGGGTAGTGTTAGGGTTTAGGGTAGTGCAGTGGTCTTTGGGTAGTGTAGGGGTCATGCTGGGGGAGTGTTTTAGGGTTTAGGGTAGTGCAGTGGTGTTTGGGAAGTGTAGGGGGTACTGCTGGGGGTAGTGTTTTAGGGTTTAGGGTAGTGCAATGGTGTTTGGGTAGTGTAGGGGGTACTGCTGGGGGTAGTGTTTTAGGGTTTAGGGTAGTGCAGTGGTGTTTGGGTAGTGTAAGGGGTCGTGCTGGGGGTAGTGTTTTAGGGTTTAGGGTAGTGCAGTGGTGTTTGTGTAGTGTAGGGGAAAGTGTTTTAGGGTTTAGGGTAGTGCAGTGGTGTTTGTGTAGTGTAGGGGGTCGTGCTGGGGGTAGTGTTTTAAAGTTTAGGGTAGTGCAGCGGTGTTTGTGTAGTGTAGGGGGTCGTGTTTTAGGGTTTAGGGTAGTGCAGTGGTCTTTGGGTAGTGTAGGGGGTCGTGCGGGGGGTAGTGTTAGGGTTTAGGGTAGTGCAGTGGTCTTTGGGTAGTGTAGGGGGTCGTGCGGGGGGTAGTGTTTTAGGGTTTAGGGTAGTGCATTGGTGTTTGGGTAGTGTAGGGGGTCGTGCGGGGGGTAGTGTTTTAGGGTTTATGGCAGTGCATTGGTGTTTGGGTAGTGTAGGGGGTCGTGCTGGGGGAGTGTTTTAGGGTTTAGGGCAGTGCAGTGGTGTTTGGGTAGTGTAGGGGGTCGTGCTGGGGGAGTGTTTTAGGGTTTAGGGCAGTGCAGTGTGTTTGGGTAGTGTAGGGGGTCGTGCTGGGGGAGTGTTTTAGGGTTTAGGGCAGTGCAGTGGTGTTTGGGTAGTGTAGGGGTCGTGCTGGGGGAGTGTTTTAGGGTTTAGGGGAGTGCAGTGGTGTTTGGGTAGTGTAGGAGGTCATGCTGGGGGTAGTGTTTTAGGGTTTAGGGCAGTGCAGTGGTGTTCAGGCAGTGTAGGGGGCCGTGCTGGGGGTGGTGCTTTAGGGTTTAGGGCAGTGCAGTGGTGTTCGGGCAGTGTAGTGGGTCGTGCTGGGGGTGGTGTTTCAGGGTTTAGGGCAGTGCAGTGGTGTTCGGGCAGTGTAGGGGGTCGTGCAGGGGTGGTGTTTCAGGGTTTAGGGCAGTGCAGTGGTGTTCGGGCAGTGTAGGGGGTCGTGCTTTAGGGTTTAGGGCAGTGCAGTGGTGTTCGGGCAGTGTAGGGGGTCGTGCTGGGGGTGGTGTTTCAGGGTTTAGGGCAGTGCAGTGGTGTTCGGGCAGTGTAGGGGGTCGTGCTGGGGGTGGTGTTTCAGGGTTTTGGGCAGTGCAGTGGTGTTCGGGCAGTGTAGGGGGTCGTGCGGGGTGGTGTTTCAGGGTTTAGGGCAGTGCAGTGGGGTTCGGGCAGTGTAGGGGGTCGTGCAGGATTGTGGTGTTTCAGGGTTTGGGGCAGTGCAGTGGTGTTCGGGCAGTGTAGGGGGTCGTGCTGGGGGTGGTGTTTCAGGGTTCAGGGCAGTGCAGTGGTGTTCGGGCAGTGTAGGGGGTGGTGTTTCAGGGTTTAGGGCAGTGCAGTGGTGTTCGGGCAGTGTAGGGGGTGGTGCAGGGGGTGGTGTTTCAGGGTTTAGGGCAGTGCAGTGGTGTTCGGGCAGTGTAGGGGGTGGTGTTTCAGGGTTTAGGGCAGTGCAGTGGTGTTCGGGCAGTGTAGGGGGTGGTGCAGGGGGTGGTGTTTCAGGGTTTAGGGCAGTGCAGTGGTGTTCGGGCAGTGTAGGGGGTCGTGCAGGGGGTGGTGTTTCAGGGTTTAGGGCAGTGCAGTGGTGTTCGGGCAGTGTAGGGGGTCATGCTGGGGCTGGTGTTTCAGGGTTTAGGGCAGTGCAGTGGTGTTCGGGCAGTGTAGGGGGTCTTGCTGGGGCTGGTGTTTCAGGGTTTAGGGCAGTGCAGTGGTGTTCGGGCAGTGTAGGGGGTCGTGCTGGGGGTGGTGTTTCAGGGTTTAGGGCAGTGCAGTGTTCGGGCAGTGTAGGGGGTCGTGCTGGGGATAGTGTTTCAGGGTTTAGGGCAGAGCAATGGTGTTCAGGCAGTGTAGGGGGTTGTGCTGGAGGTGGTGTTTCAGGGTTTAGGGCAGTGCAGTGGTGTTCGGGCAGTGTAGGGGGTCTTGCTGGGGGTGGTGTTTCAGGGTTTAGGGCAGTGGTGTTCAGGCAGTGTAGGGGGTCTTGCTGGGGGTGATGTTTCAGGGTTTAGGGCAGTGCAGTGGTGTTCGGGCAGTGTAGGGGGTCTTGCTGGGGGTAGTGTTTCAGGGTTTAGGGCAGTGCAGTGGTGTTCGGGCAGTGTAGGGGGTCGTGCTGGGGGTGGTGTTTCTGGGTTTAGGGCAGTGCAGTGGTGTTCGGGCAGTGTAGGGGGTCGTGCTGGGGGTGGTGTTTCTGGGTTTAGGGCAGTGCAGTGGTGTTTGGGCAGTGTAGGGGGTCGTGCAGGGGTGGTGTTTCAGGGTTTAGGGCAGTGCAGTGGTGTTCGGCCAGTGTAGGGGGTCTTGCTGGTGGTGGTGTTTCAGGGTTTAGGGCAGTGCAGTGGTGTTCGGGCAGTGTAGGGGGTCTTGCTGGGGCTGGTGTTTCAGGGTTTAGGGCAGTGCAGTGGTGTTCGGGCAGTGTAGGGGGTCTTGCTGGGGCTGGTGTTTCAGGGTTTAGGGTAGTGCAGTGGTGTTCGGGCAGTGTAGGGGGTCGTGCTGGGGCTGGTGTTTGAGGGTTTAGGGCAGTGCAGTGGTGTTCAGGCAGTGTAGGGGGTCGTGCTGGGGCTGGTGTTTCAGGGTTTAGGGCAGTGCAGTGGTGTTCGGGCAGTGTAGGGGGTCGTGCAGGGGGTGGTGTTTCAGGGTTTACGGCAGTGCAGTGGTGTTCGGGCAGTGTAGGGGGTCGTGCTGGGGGTGGTGTTTCAGGGTTTAGGGCAGTGCAGTGGTGTTCGGGCAGTGTAGGGGGTCGTGCAGAGGGTGGTGCTTCAGGGTTTAGGGCAGTGCAGTGGTGTTCAGGCAGTGTAGGGGGTCGTGCTGGGGCTGGTGTTTCAGGGTTTAGGGCAGTGCAGTGGTGTTCGGCCAGTGTAGGGGGTCTTGCTGGTGGTGGTGTTTCAGGGTTTAGGGCAGTGCAGTGGTGTTCGGGCAGTGTAGGGGGTCTTGCTGGGGCTGGTGTTTCAGGGTTTAGGGCAGTGCAGTGGTGTTCGGGCAGTGTAGGGGGTCTTGCTGGGGCTGGTGTTTCAGGGTTTAGGGTAGTGCAGTGGTGTTCGGGCAGTGTAGGGGGTCGTGCTGGGGCTGGTGTTTGAGGGTTTAGGGCAGTGCAGTGGTGTTCAGGCAGTGTAGGGGGTCGTGCTGGGGCTGGTGTTTCAGGGTTTAGGGCAGTGCAGTGGTGTTCGGGCAGTGTAGGGGGTCGTGCAGGGGGTGGTGTTTCAGGGTTTACGGCAGTGCAGTGGTGTTCGGGCAGTGTAGGGGGTCGTGCTGGGGGTGGTGTTTCAGGGTTTAGGGCAGTGCAGTGGTGTTCGGGCAGTGTAGGGGGTCGTGCAGAGGGTGGTGCTTCAGGGTTTAGGGCAGTGCAGTGGTGTTCAGGCAGTGTAGGGGGTCGTGCTGGGGCTGGTGTTTCAGGGTTTAGGGCAGTGCAGTGGTGTTCGGACAGTGTAGGGGGTCTTGCTGGGGGTGGTGTTTCAGGGTTTAGGGCAGTGGTGTTCGGGCAGTGTAGGGGTCGTGGTGGGGTGGTGTTTCAGGGTTTAGGGCAGTGCAGTGGTGTTCGGGCAGTGTAGGGGGTCGTGCACGGGGTGGTGTTTCAGGGTTTAGGGCAGTGCAGTGGTGTTTGGGCAGTGTAGGGGGTCGTGCTGGGGCTGGTGTTTCACGGTTTAGGGCAGTGCAGTGGTGTTCGGGCAGTGTAGGGGGTCGTGCTGGTGTTTCAGGGTTTAGGGCAGTGCAGTGGTGTTCGGGCAGTGTAGGGGGTCGTGCTGGGGCTGGTGTTTCAGGGTTTAGGGCAGTGCAGTGGTGCTCGGGCAGTGTAGGGGGTCGTGCTGGCGGTGGTGTTTCAGGGTTTAGGGTAGTGCAGTGGTGTTCGGGCAGTGTAGGGGGTCGTGCTGGGGCTGGTGTTTCAGGGTTTAGGGCAGTGCAGTGCAGTGGTGTTCGGGCAGTGTAGGGGGTCGTGCTGGGGCTGGTGTTTCAGGGTTTTGGGCAGAGCAGTGGTGTTCGGGCAGTGTAGGGGGTCGTGCTCGGGGTGGTGTTTCAGGGTTTAGGGCAGTGCAGTGGTGTTCGGGCAGTGTAGGGGGTCGTGCTGGGGGTGGTGTTTCAGGGTTTAGGGCAGTGGTGTTCGGGCAGTGTAGGGGGTCGTGCGGGGGGTGGTGTTTCATTGTTTAGGGCAGTGCAGTGGTGTTCGGGCAGTGTAGGGGGTCGTGCAGGGGCTGGTGTTTCAGGGTTTAGGGCAGTGCAGTGGTGTTCGGGCAGTGTAGGGGGTCGTGCTGGGGGTAGTGTTTTAGGGTTTAGGGTAGTGCAGTGGTGCTTGTGTAGTGTAGGGGGTCGTGCTGGGGGTAGTGTTTTAGGGTTTAGGGTAGTGCAGTGGTGTTTGTGTAGTGTAGGGGGTCATGTTTTAGGGTAGTGCAGTGGTGTTTGGGTAATGTAGGGGGTCGTGCTGGGGGTAGTGTTTTAGGATTTAGGTTAGTGCAGTGGTGTTTGGGTAGTGTAGGGGGTCGTGCTGGGGGTAGTGTTTTAGGGTTTAGGGTAGTGCAGTGGTGTTTGTGTAGTGTAGGGGTCGTGCTGGGGGTAGTGTTTTAGGGTTTAGGGTAGTGCAGTGGTGCTTGTGTAGTGTAGTGGGTCGTGCTGAAGGTAGTGGTTTAGGGTAGTGCAGTGGTATTTGTGTAGTGTAGGGGGTCGTGCTGGGGGTAGTGTTTTAGGGTTTAGGATAGTGCAGTGGTGCTTGTGTAGTGTAGGGGGTCGTGCTGGGGGTAGTGTTTTAGCGTTTAGGGTAGTGCAGTGGTGTTTTTGTAGTGTAGGGGGTCATGTTTTAAGATGCAACGCTCCAATACTTGACCAGTCTGCACTACATAAAACTGCAAAAAAACTAAAAATAAAAAGTGTTTTGCACACTTTTGTCATTGGGCTATATGTGGGCTACATCTGGGTAATATTTGTGCTACATTTGGGCTCTTTTTTCTCTGGTGGCCATCTTGGAAGACTTATTTGTTATGAAGTTTCCTAATTTCGTCATTTACTGCAGTCTCCTCAGTAGGAAATGCTTTCAGTTTTTTACTTTGATTCCATCAAGAAGGCATTCAGATGTGTCTCACATTTGCCATAAATTCAGAATGTTAGCACTCTAGTTGCTCATTAGATCACTGTAGTAAAGCTACTGCTCACCAGGGAGTTAACTGGAAGTCTGCTGCTGGTATTGAAAGTGATTGTCAGAATTTTCTAATGAAATAGAAGAGGATTTGAGATCTCACTTAAAACATGCCCTAATTTTTCTTTCTGCAGCACTAACCATAATTTCTATTTCAAAAAGAACCCCCTCATTTTGTTCCTTTTTAAATTAAATGTTTTAAGTGTTACCGGTTTATTCCAATCAAGATGGCTTCAGGTGTGCCATACTTTTGTCATAAGTAAGGCTGTTAGCGCTCTAGTTGTTCTTTAGAACACTCTGGGAAGCTGCAGTAGAACACAAAGGCATCAACTGGCAGGCTGCTCCTGTTGAAATATAACAGGAAGATATTTGAGATCACACTTGAAACATGTCCTAATTTTTCTTTCTACCGCACTAACCATAATTTCTATGACAAAATAAACCCCATCATTTTGTTCCTTTTTAAATTAAATGTTTTAAGTGTTACCAGTTTATTCCAATCAAGATGGCTTCAGGTGTACCATACTTTTGTCATAAGTAAGGCTGTTAGCACTCTAGTTGTTCTTTAGAACACTCTGGGAAGCTGCAGTAGAACACAAAGGAATCAACTGACAGTCTCTGCCCTTGTTGGATGTACATGTTTTACTGAGAATGTCAGACTTCATTCTCACATGACTGAGAAAGATAATGTGAATTTACAGAAAATATGCTCTCATTTTAGCTTCTGGAGCACCTTCCAAAACTCTATGGGACAAGCATGTGAAAATAGTTTTCTCTCAAACATGATTCATGATATCCCAGCAGAAGGTTTTTCACAGGGTAAAATCACCTTAGAACACACCACAATTCCTGAAATTAGTATGGTACCATCAACAAATGAATTCTAATGTAACTAAAGTCTGTTATCACCCTTTATAGTTCTCCTTTTGGTAACCCTCAAAATCTTTGATTCACTACAATGCATTTCAATGGGGTACTATCATGTATATTGGTCCCAAGATGGCTTCCAGCAATTCCAGGATGAAGTGCTGACAGCCAATCAGATCTCACAATGACATGTGTGGTTAGGCTCCGCCCAGATATATATGTGATTTTACTTTTGATTTTCTCAGGAACTACTAAATGGATTTACACCATTTAACCAAAAGGCACGACTCTGAACCAAGGGCTACCTTTTTGCCAAAGTTGGTGTAATTCCGTTCAGCAGTTCAGGCTGTAGCTGCGATGAAAGGTTCCTATGGAAAATTGCATGGGAAAACACGTTTTGGGGCCCCCTTTTTCTCGGCCCCCACTTGACAAATCACCCCGAGACTTTCAGGATAGGAGCGGACCGGAGCGCCCCACGAGTTTTGAAAATTTCGCGAAGATTCGTCAACCGGCGCAAAAGGTATTTCAAATAGAATGTTGCGGATTTCCTATGGAAAATAGGTCCTAACTATAACTATCTACTGGCGACCGCCAGTAGATAATATATATTATATATATATATATATATATATATATATATATATATATATATATATATATATATATATATATATATCCCAACTACGTTCCACCAGGCGGCCGAACTCTCAGCGGGTGCCTCCGTGCGACGGGTGAGGTCGTTTGTTGCACAACAACTACGATAAGAAAACGGAGCACTCACGGGGTCTTTCAATATGATTTATTAGGCAGACGCGTTTCGGTATTGTACCTTCCTCAGTGCCTTCAATCATTACGAATTTTCTGCACAGCTTACGATCCTTTTAAGAAATGTCCACCCCATTGGTGGGACTACCTCCAATCAGGAAACAACACCATTTTTTGTGCATCGGCATTTATCGCAAGAAAAGAAAAGGAGCCTCAATGTCCCATAATGCACCATCACTTGTTGGAAAATGTTTGGTTTGTAGCAACTTTTCTTTTTATGTCATTTCCACATGTAGTCACTTAATATCATGTTTCACGGCTGTGCATCTCTCCCTCGCTACCGCTGTTTTAATTTCGCACAGCTCCTGCTGGTGTCCCTCATATGGTCGGTGCACCACAGACTTGAATAGTCCGCATCCCTCAAGGCTGGCAGGCTCTGGAAGCGGCGGTTCAGGCATGCCAAACACATCCCAACTACGTTCCACCAGGCGGCCGAACTCTCAGCGGGTGCCTCCGTGCGACGGGTGAGGTCGTTTGTTGCACAACAACTACGATAAGAAAACGGAGCACTCACGGGGTCTTTCAATATGATTTATTAGGCAGACGCGTTTCGGTATTGTACCTTCCTCAGTGCCTTCAATCATTACGAATTTTCTGCACAGCTTACGATCCTTTTAAGAAATGTCCACCCCATTGGTGGGACTACCTCCAATCAGGAAACAACACCATTTTTTGTGCATCGGCATTTATCGCAAGAAAAGAAAAGGAGCCTCAATGTCCCATAATGCACCATCACTTGTTGGAAAATGTTTGGTTTGTAGCAACTTTTCTTTTTATGTCATTTCCACATGTAGTCACTTAATATCATGTTTCACGGCTGTGCATCTCTCCCTCGCTACCGCTGTTTTAATTTCGCACAGCTCCTGCTGGTGTCCCTCATATGGTCGGTGCACCACAGACTTGAATAGTCCGCATCCCTCAAGGCTGGCAGGCTCTGGAAGCGGCGGTTCAGGCATGCCAAACACATCCCAACTACGTTCCACCAGGCGGCCGAACTCTCAGCGGGTGCCTCCGTGCGACGGGTGAGGTCGTTTGTTGCACAACAACTACGATAAGAAAACGGAGCACTCACGGGGTCTTTCAATATGATTTATTAGGCAGACGCGTTTCGGTATTGTACCTTCCTCAGTGCCTTCAATCATTACGAATTTTCTGCACAGCTTACGATCCTTTTAAGAAATGTCCACCCCATTGGTGGGACTACCTCCAATCAGGAAACAACACCATATATATATATGATATCACTAGTGTTAACGACCATAACTAGAATGAGGCACGAGAGAAGCTGAGGCCAGGAAACGTTGCAGTCAAAAGGTAATTTAAAAAGCAATGCTTAAATGCGTAAATGCGATCCAGGGACACAGTACCAACCTCACGAGTGGCTTCTGCCTGCGTCCACCCGAAATTCTTTATCCAAAGGGGTGGGCTTCGCAGCAGAGAGTGTGTGCGCCTAGGGGTGGCCTTTCCTGCAATCCCGATACAGTCATTACATTAGGATAATCTCCATTTAAAAAAAAGCCTTTCCACATTCTTGGGCAGCCTGGCTGACTGCTCAAACTTCCGCTATGTTTCTTGCCAGGTTGCTTTTTTAATTGAATAAAGTACAACATGCTCTGCATTCAGTCCTCGCGTAAAGAGGATTCCCCTTCCGTCTCGCCGCTTTCTCCTAATGCACCGGCTAGCGGTAATACTTTAATTGCATTTTATGTGATCCCTCGCATTACCTGATAAGTCTCCCTCATCGACGCCACTCTCCCCGCTCACCACTCGGCGACAAATGCCTTTCCCCTTTGCCTCAACAGACGGCTTCAATAAAACGTGCATGAAAATCGCTTCCCCCGGGTATTATCTGATGACTTTTAAATCTGCTCCCTGAGTTAAGCCCCTCAGCAGCTTCTTACCTGAATAATCCAACCGCGAGCAGAGATCTCTATTAGCGCACATTTGAGAGATCTAGCACTTCTCAAGATCCATCGGCGCCAAAAAATACCAAAAAAAAGACGACTCAACCAGAAGCTCCCGAGTGATCGTCTCGGTGAGGATCACACACCCATGGCTCCTCCGCTGCTACCAATCCAATTTCCAGAGTAAAGAAGACATCAGGGTTCAGTGTTGTCAGAAAAGTCGCCAAGATTCAAGGGGTGGAACGCGTGCCATTTTCACCTTTAAATAATCTTATGGCGTCACCTCCGCGCGCACAGCCCTTTGACGGGATCCTGGGGTAATTTACAGCTTCCCTCATACACGCCCGAGGATCGCCTTGTGCTCGGCGCGCGGCTGGCTGTCCCAGTCACCAGTGCTCGCAGGGAATATGGGTGCCCGAGGTCCCCACCTGAGAAGTGAAATACAACCACAATAAGGGTGCTGAGGGCTCCTCTCACCCCTGGGCTCCGGTGACCCCGAACTTGCTCTACTATACACTATATCTACTCTCCTGCTCTCTACAGTGTAGGTTTAACCCGGCACAATACACAATTGTCGGTTGCATGAGAGTGACACCCCTTTTATGTATGTGTAAACTGCTTAAAGCAGTATTATGGAAAATGCATAACAAACCATAGTAGGTGCAGTAGATTACATCTTGCAGTTACCACATTGGGCACAGTGATACAGCATAGTAATTTTATTTAGTACAGGCACTTCCATCAGGTATAGATGGTTTCATCAGGTACAGTATTGTATTATATCATTATTGCATTTCTATAGTGCTTTATGACAAGTAGGGCGCTAATCTGGAACCCATGGTTAGTCAGTGACCAAGAGGTTAATTGTTATTTTTGGATATAGGTATTAGTCTTGTGTTCTCAATTAAACTATTCCATGCATTCTCTTCAGTTTCTTTTTGGTAGTTTACATTAACAGGAATTAGGTTTGATCAATAGTTGGGGTATTTGAGGGCACAGCCATGGTTGGTGGGTTGAATAGACAGGCTTCATGAATATCAGGTGTTGATAGGTTGCAGGGATGTGGTGTCAAAGAAGCAGAGGTTGTGACCTGTGAAACGAGGAATGGGCAATTTGCAGAAAAGCAATAAAAGGGATTTATATAGACACACATTCTAAACAGAGAGTGGGGTGTAACTAGATAGAGGCGGATATGCACAGGGTGAAAGGGAAGGAGAGGGTCTTTTGAAAGAAAGGAGAGGGAAAGATCAGAAGTTTTAAGAGAAGGTCGGTTTTTGATGTAGGGTTTTAGGAATATAGTATGAGGAGACTTTTGAGCTAGTATGAAATCTGAGCAATATCAAAGGGGCATATAATCATATTGAATGAACAAATGTCCTGTCCTAACTATGCAAAGAGAACCAGATGTGGCCATTGCCCAGGAAATGCATCTGAGCAGAAACCTGTGCTTACATTTCCAGGCTCTCCTCTCCTTGGGCAGGGGTGGGACCAATACAAAATTGGGGCCTGAGGTGCTGTCTCTGAGAGACTGAAAATGAAGATGATGTTTCTGTGTTTTCAAATACCACCTTCCTGTTTGTTGAAACCACCTGCCTGTTTGTTGAAACCACCACCTGATTGTCAGCAACAGGAACCCGTTCAATATCTGACCATCCCCCTGATACTGATGACCCTCTCAAAATCAATTTTCCCCAAACCTCAATCCCCGAAACAATATCCTTCTTTATATTCAAAGTTCTACATTCGCATTTCTTTGTATCCTTTCCCGAACAGCACCTTACATGTGGCATCCTGGGCAGGAGCTGCCTGCTGCTGCTAGGTCCACGGTTTCTCCTCTTCTGCTTGTGCCCTGGCATTTGACTCCTGGTGGACCCCCATATTGCATGACAGAGGCTCCAGGAGACCCCTCGGGTGGATAGCTGGGGTAGGTGTGGGCAGGTATAGTGCATAGCTGGTTGAGAGTAAGTGTGCAGTGAGGAATCACCCACTGGGGTGTGTTATTAGCCTCCCAGGAAGGGTTTGGGGCAGGGGAACGTATACTAAATGTTTCTACTTTGAATTAATGTTTGTGTGTCGAATTGTGGAAATTGACATACATACCACTGGCTTTAATGTGCTAACACATGCAACTAGCATCTGCATATATCTGTTTGCATGTGCGACCACATTACAATTATAAAGGAGGCATACCGATTGTCTATGCCAATGTTTGTTAGTTGTGCAATTCTGATCATCCTAGATCAAATAATAGGGACTTTAAGTTTCTGATGTTGGCTATCATCATGCTTCGCCAGGGCGGAGAGAATTAGGTGCAAATCTTCTCAAGCGACACGCTTGTGTAATAAATATGCGGGGTAAATCAGCTGGAACTGCTATGTTCGATAGCCTTGAGACCTACATCATCTACCCTTTAATGTTATATATTTCATGCCCTATCTCTTTGTTCATATTTACCTCTCTAGCACTTTCTCTGTACTTCCATCCTTACTCAATGTTGCTTAGCGCCATTGCCTCTCCCCAGTCATCTTTTACATTAGAATCCATTGATAAATTCTAGCTCTATAATCTACAGTTTCCATGAGGTTTCTGGGGCGGGAAAATGCTAATGAAGGGATGACTGGGCTTTGTGGTCCTAATTTAGTATGATTCTGTGTACCGTCATTCAATCAGGTACAGGTACTCCACCAGTTATAGTCCCTCCATTGGGTACAACTACTTCCAGCAGGTGCAATCACTTCACGAGGTACATTTACTCCTATCAGGTACAACGTGCAATTAGGTATAGTTCCTCAAGCATATATAGAGTCCCACCAGGACAGTTAACTCCATTTGTTACAGGCACTTCCCTCAGAAGAGTCATTCCACCATTTAGATTACTGTGAATCAGTACAGTCACTTCCTGAGGTACAAAATACCTTACCAGGCACAATCACACAATCAAAGTGAATCAAAAGTGAAGACAATAGTAAGTCAGGAGGTGAACGGGTGGTATGAGACGTGCAAAGAGAGAAGGAGAGACCGAGAGCCGGAAGTCAAGAGAGTAAGGGGAGAGACAAAGAAGAACAATAATCAAGGGAGTTACAAGAAAGAGAAATAATCAAGAAAAATAGTAATAGATCAAAGACTGGTAATGTGTGTGAGATAGATAGACAGATAGATAGATAGATACTCAAGGAGCACGAAGGGAATAGATACCCAAGGGACCACGAAAGAGAGTGAGAGACTGCCAGGGCGGAGGGAGAGTCAAAGTGAGAGACAGAAATACAGATATTCAAAAGCAGAGAGAGACTGTAAGAATGCAGGGCTGATCATTAATAGGGAGAGATATCCAGGAGTTATTGGCTGTTAAAGAGGGAGCATTAAAGACAGAGAGGTAGGATAAACAAGTGGAAATTTGCTAGAGTGGAGGGCAGTAAAGGGGACAAACTGTGTCAGAGAAAAACTGCTTTAGGCGGAGGAATGGAAAGAGAAAGAGTGATAGAGTAACAATAGTCTACTGATATTCAACAAATGAGGACAGACATAGCAAGCTAGAATAACATAGGGTAAGAGAAACAGAGAAATGGGCCATAAAAGAGGAACAATTAAGCACATAAACAATCGGAGTGTAGGGTCTATTAAGCACAGAGAAAGAGCCACAGAGGAGAAATAGCCACGAGGCCAAAGAAGGAAACAGGCAGAGAGGACAGATGGTAAAAAATAAAGAGACAGAGAATGAGGGAGACAAAGAGAATGGGACAATGAGAGAAACATACATATATGGAGGATAGGGAGAGCAACAGAGAAGCAAAGAGGATGGACAGAAAAGATAAATATAGAGAAAGAGACAGAAAAAAAGAAACAGACAAAGAGTCAGTCGAAGAGAGAGACAAGTCAAGGGGAAAGAAAGTGTAAAAATAAAATGAGGCACCAATGTAGAATGTATAGGCAAAGATTGGGAGAGAGTTCGAGACAGAAAGGGAAATGAGGAGAGAGAGAGGGAGGAGAGGAAGTCCATAGGAAAGAAAGTTTGAAGTAGAGAAGAGAGGTAGAGGGTAAGGAGTTAGAGAAATGCACACTAGTGGAGAGATATTGCACAAAATAATGGGGTGTGAACGAATGAGGCACACAATACATACCTTGTAGTTGGTATTGTGATGTGATATCAAGAACTGCCTGTAAACAACCTTAAACTGCAAAATAACCACAAGCCGAGCTAGGCAGTGTCCAGCAATTTACAGTACTACTTGCCAATCATGTTCACATGTCTTTGATGTTGGCAGGGGACTATCTGCCTCGTTTCCATCTAATGGCTTGCCTGATTCAACTCGCTGCATGACAATATAACGGCATGTGAAACAGGTCAGCAAAGCATGATTAGGTAGTTCAGTGACTTAAGTTCTTGCTCTTGAAGTCTGTAGGTTACAAGTTTGACTCTTTGAAAGATTGATTTAGCATTTCATTTTTCCACTTTCAATATTATGAATGCCAATGAATTGAGTAATACCAGATTTTACAGCACTAGAAAGGGACAAATGATTTATCATGATGTTAGGGCCTTTGGTGTCTTGAATTCTCAAATTATTTCTGATTGATTTTTACCCAGACAGCTACTAAAGTGAGTGACACCTGCGTTTTCAATCTAGACACAAAAGGTTTACCAATGCTAAGCTTTAGCATGTATGTTTAATGCCGCGATGAGCCAAGCTTCAATTATTGAGTGATCAAATTTGACCACATATTCTAGCTTTGTTAATGAATGTGTTTAAGGAGGTGGTTACAAGTTAGTTACTTTACTTTAATTAATTCTGCAAGAGGAACACCTGCACCTGTGTTTTTCTTTGTTTCTCCTCACGTTGATTATAACCATCATTACGTAACCCATACAACTTCTAGTTCTTCTCAAAATACCCCAAACTGTGGTTTATTCATGGTTAGACATACATGCGTTATGCTTTTCCAGAGACTGCGATACAAAAGGGGATGATGGACGGAACGTTTGAGCCAATCAAACACTCACCCCCAGTCAACTGATCTGGGTTTAATCCATCATCATTCTTTAGCTCACTCCACCACCCCAGTTCAGACATGGCCATATGCAAATCAGTCTGACCCTGTGCCTCATGGGAACAGTCCAGCACGAACTGCCAAGCCATGTCTTCCCTGGACCGGAAACAAGCATCCTAGGACCGGTTTCTGGCATTCCAGCCGTCATCAGCCAAGCTTGCTTGAATCCAGTGGCAAAGTGAGCAAGGGACCCACGTCTGGGCATACCCCCGCCAACTTAGGGCGAACAAAGCGATACAAAGGGGATGATGGACGGAACGTTTGAGCCAATCAAACACTCACCCCAGTCAACTGATCTGGGTTTAATCCATCATCATTCTTTAGCTCACTCCACCACCCCAGTTCAGACATGGCCATATGCAAATCAGTCTGACCCTGTGCCTCATGGGAACAGTCCAGCACGAACTGCCAAGCCATGTCTTCCCTGGACCGGAAACAAGCATCCTAGGACCGGTTTCTGGCATTCCAGCCGTCATCAGCCAAGCTTGCTTGAATCCAGTGGCAAAGTGAGCAAGGGACCCACGTCTGGGCATACCCCCGCCAACTTAGGGCGAACAAGCGATACAAAAGGGGATGATGGACGGAACGTTTGAGCCAATCAAACACTCACCCCCAGTCAACTGATCTGGGTTTAATCCATCATCATTCTTTAGCTCACTCCACCACCCCAGTTCAGACATGGCCATATGCAAATCAGTCTGACCCTGTGCCTCATGGGAACAGTCCAGCACGAACTGCCAAGCCATGTCTTCCCTGGACCGGAAACAAGCATCCTAGGACCGGTTTCTGGCATTCCAGCCGTCATAGCCAAGCTTGCTTGAATCCAGTGGCAAAGTGAGCAAGGGACCCACGGGGGTATGCCCAGACGTGGGTCCCTTGCTCACTTTGCCACTGGATTCAGGCAAGCCTGGCTGATGACGGCTGAAATGCCAGAAACCGGTCCTAGGATGCTTGTTTCCGGTCCAGGGAAGACATGGCTTGGCAGTTCGGGCTGGACTGTTCCCATGAGGCACAGGGTCAGACTGATTTGCATATGGCCATGTCTGAACTGGGGTGGTGGAGTGAGCTAAAGAATGATGATGGATTAAACCCAGATCAGTTGACTGGGGGTGAGTGTTTGATTGGCTCAAACGCTCCGTCCATCATCCCCTTTTGTATCGCTTTGGTACGCCCTAAGTTGGCGGGGTATGCCCAGACGTGGGTCCCTGCTCACTTTGCCACTGGATTCAGGCAAGCCTGGCTGATGACGGCTGAAATGCCAGAAACCGGTCCTAGGATGCTTGTTTCGGTCCAGGAAGACATGGCTTGGCAGTTCAGGCTGGACTGTTCCCATGAGGCACAGGGTCAGACTGATTTGCATATGGCCATGTCTGAACTGGGGTGGTGGAGTGAGCTAAAGAATGATGATGGATTAAACCCAGATCAGTTGACTGGGGTGAGTGTTTGATTGGCTCAAACGTTCCGTCCATCATCCCCTTTGTATCGCTTGGTCGCCCTAAGTTGGCGGGGTATGCCCAGACGTGGTCCCTTGCTCACTTTGCCACTGGATTCAGGCAAGCCTGGCTGATGACGGCTGAAATGCCAGAAACCGGTCCTAGGATGCTTGTTTCCGGTCCAGGAAGACATGGCTTGGCAGTTCGGGCTGGACTGTTCCCATGAGGCACAGGGTCAGACTGATTTGCATATGGCCATGTCTGAACTGGGGTGGTGGAGTGAGCTAAAGAATGATGATGGATTAAACCCAGATCAGTTGACTGGGGGTGAGTGTTTGATTGGCTCAAACGTTCGGTCCATCATCCCCTTTTGTATCGCTTTGGTCGCCCTAAGTTGGCGGGGGTATGCCCAGACGTGGGTCCCTTGCTCACTTTGCCACTGGATTCAGGCAAGCCTGGCTGATGACGGCTGAAATGCCAGAAACCGGTCCTAGGATGCTTGTTTCCGGTCCAGGGAAGACATGGCTTGGCAGTTCGGGCTGGACTGTTCCCATGAGGCACAGGGTCAGACTGATTTGCATATGGCCATGTCTGAACTGGGGTGGTGGAGTGAGCTAAAGAATGATGATGGATTAAACCCAGATCAGTTGACTGGGGGTGAGTGTTTGATTGGCTCAAACGTTCCGTCCATCATCCCCTTTTGTATCGCTTTGGTCGCCCTAAGTTGGCGGGGGTATGCCCAGACGTGGGTCCCTTGCTCACTTTGCCACTGGATTCAGGCAAGCCTGGCTGATGACGGCTGAAATGCCAGAAACCGGTCCTAGGATGCTTGTTTCCGGTCCAGGGAAGACATGGCTTGGCAGTTCGGGCTGGACTGTTCCCATGAGGCACAGGGTCAGACTGATTTGCATATGGCCATGTCTGAACTGGGGTGGTGGAGTGAGCTAAAGAATGATGATGGATTAAACCCAGATCAGTTGACTGGGGGTGAGTGTTTGATTGGCTCAAACGTTCCGTCCATCATCCCCTTTTGTATCGCTTTGGTCGCCCTAAGTTGGCGGGGGTATGCCCAGACGTGGGTCCCTTGCTCACTTTGCCACTGGATTCAGGCAAGCCTGGCTGATGACGGCTGAAATGCCAGAAACCGGTCCTAGGATGCTTGTTTCCGGTCCAGGGAAGACATGGCTTGGCAGTTCGGGCTGGACTGTTCCCATGAGGCACAGGGTCAGACTGATTTGCATATGGCCATGTCTGAACTGGGGTGGTGGAGTGAGCTAAAGAATGATGATGGATTAAACCCAGATCAGTTGACTGGGGGTGAGTGTTTGATTGGCTCAAACGTTCCGTCCATCATCCCCTTTTGTATCGCTTTGGTCGCCCTAAGTTGGCGGGGGTATGCCCAGACGTGGGTCCCTTGCTCACTTTGCCACTGGATTCAGGCAAGCCTGGCTGATGACGGCTGAAATGCCAGAAACCGGTCCTAGGATGCTTGTTTCCGGTCCAGGGAAGACATGGCTTGGCAGTTCGGGCTGGACTGTTCCCATGAGGCACAGGGTCAGACTGATTTGCATATGGCCATGTCTGAACTGGGGTGGTGGAGTGAGCTAAAGAATGATGATGGATTAAACCCAGATCAGTTGACTGGGGGTGAGTGTTTGATTGGCTCAAACGTTCCGTCCATCATCCCCTTTTGTATCGCTTTGGTCGCCCTAAGTTGGCGGGGTATGCCCAGACGTGGGTCCCTTGCTCACTTTGCCACTGGATTCAGGCAAGCCTGGCTGATGACGGCTGAAATGCCAGAAACCGGTCCTAGGATGCTTGTTTCCGGTCCAGGGAAGACATGGCTTGGCAGTTCGGGCTGGACTGTTCCCATGAGGCACAGGGTCAGACTGATTTGCATATGGCCATGTCTGAACTGGGGTGGTGGAGTGAGCTAAAGAATGATGATGGATTAAACCCAGATCAGTTGACTGGGGGTGAGTGTTTGATTGGCTCAAACGTTCCGTCCATCATCCCCTTTTGTTTCCAGAGACTGCAGCCGTGGTGCAAATTCCTATGCAATCTCACAGATTTCTTGGATTTACATATACATTCCTAGCTATTTCAACTTATTTTTTAATTTAACATTTAGATAGAATACATTTGCCATGTTTTATATGCCTTGCTCCAGAGTAGATAAAGCTGGCATAATTCCCCATCATATGATTTAAAACCCTCTCCACATCACCATCAGTGGTGGAAGTTAGCAATTGGAGTTGTTTTTAAATAGAGTGGTTCCTTATTTTATGGACCTTTGTACATTTATTTCAATTGCAAACACTGTATCTGTGATAAATGCTACTTTTCTAATTCATTACAAATACAATGCTTCTAATTCATTAGTCATGTTCCTGTTGTTAATTTAATCAATTTGTTCCTTTGCTTGCAATATTTGTACTTTTATGCCACTATATAATTGGCAAAACATCTCAGGAAATGGGGACTTTCTAAAAGGGCAGGAGGTTGAAGGAGGAGTCTATGAGTTGAATGTATCTTCCCCTGCTTGTCTAATAGTGGGCTACATTCTTCACAATGCAGCACTAGGCCATTCTTTTAAACTTTTTGTAGCATATTTGATTGCAATATTCATACAAAAACCATAAAATTCTGATTTAAAGCTATATGTGCATTTTATCACATTGACCATTTGTCCAGGGCTTTCAATATTTATGCATGCTAGTAAGATAATATTAAAAGATATTTAAAGAATTGTAACATTTGTCTTTGACCATTGCACTCTGAAATGAAATCATGCAAGTCTTCCATAACTAAACTTTTATTTCATCAAGATAACCCCTTTCAATCTCAGCTAAAGTACTCTTAAGATCTGAGTAATGAAGGCAATGGGGAAATAGGAAACACATAGGGCCTGATTACGAATTTGCCAGTGTGGCAGCGGGTCGCCTGGCCAGCGACCCACTGCCACACCGCCAATCCCGTACTTAGACCGCTCGCCAGTTTCCGACTGGAATACAGGTTGGGCGTTCCTGCTTTGGCGGTCCTACGGCGGTGCCATGCTAAAGCTCATATGTGAGCCTTTGCAAGGCATCGCCTTGGGACCACCAAAGCGCGTTCCTGCACAGCATGGACTGTGAAATCCATGCTGTGCAGGAAGGGGGGGGTACATGCAGACAGGTGGGCACAACATGTGCCCCCCTGCTAGCATCCCCATAGGCAACAGGGGACCCTCTAGGGTCCCCTTAGTTTCCTCACCACCACACTTTTCATGGCGGGCTTAACACCATGAAAACTGTGGTGGTGAGGAAACTTGTAATATGCTTGGCGGTGCCACCGAGGCACCTCCAGCATATTGTGGGCCACAAACAACTGCAAGACCGCCAGGGATTGCGGATCCCTGGCGGTAGCAGCGGTCCATGGCTGTCTGACCACCCGTCTTGGAATAAGGTGGTCAGACTGCTGGTATGGCGGTAGCTGCACCGCCACTGTGGGTTTGGTGGTCCATCAGACCACCAAACTCATGATTAGGCTCATAGTTTAGGATTTTAACCTGTTTTTATGGGAAAACAAGGATTTTCTTGCCTGCATTTATTTTTAAATAGAGATAAAAATTGAAAATATGTCATTTTTGACTGATTCTAAATGCTGACAGGGAAGGAAGCTAAAAAAGAGTGGAGCATTTCCTACTGAGATATAACCAGCTGTGGATGTGCACAAAGATTATACTAAAATGCGCATGTTTTCATTTGAGCGAATGGCTTTATGGGTAGCATTGAAACCTGCCAAACATTCAACTGTGAGTGTATATTTATTGGGTAAATAAATGTGCAAATATACTTATTTCAACTTAATTAAAAAATAATAATAATATGGATTAACACAGATAAAATTAGCAAAAAATAAATATTGCTAAATAAATACGGAATTGTTAAAAATATAAATACCATTAAACCTGGAGCCCTATTTCCAACCTTAGTAAGCATCAATGCTGTTTATTTTTCAAGTATTGCATATTATTTACTAACTAGCCCTACATGTCTAATGGGCTTGTTCTCAGGGTGTTGAAGAATGGCCTATGTAACTTTTTGTAGCATTTTAAATAGATTTCCCAAAATTCTTTTGAAATTATTTCAGGCAACATCTCTTCTAGTAGGTTCCCAGCTGTTTTGCCCTTTATTATCTGTTTTTTCTATGTAAAAGGATGGATACTATTCTAGGGGAGAATATTGGATTTCTTCTACTATAGTCTCTTGCTTGTGTCTGTTTCAACCAAAATGAAAGATGTGACTAAAATTCTATCCTTGTTCATTCTTCAACGGGCGACCATTTTTCCAATACATTTCTGGCAATTGGATTGCTGTTTAATATCTTTGTTCTTCATACACATTATATTATTTTTTATTACTTATTGTTTTTCTGCTGTTTGGACTAATGTTATTTCCTGGATTTGATTAGCTCTGACTTAAAGCATATTCTGATCCATCCATGGACTATGAACACTTGGTATTGTATTTAACATTTAAGTTTATTAAGACAATTTGTCCACATAAACATTACACACATTGTAAAGCAATATTATATGCCAGGATCATCATAAAATCAATATATCCATTATAAATGACAGTTATTGTAAGATAAAGTTGTATGAAGCAATCATCACAGACTATGCATTCTTTTTCAGACAAGCATTAGTATAGTTCCCAACACTGTAACTCAGAGGGTATCACACGAATATAAAAACAAGCTGCCTTCTGCTACAGTATGGATTTTGCTCTCAATTATAACATTTCTAAGATATTTCTTATGTTTGGTTCAAAAAGATGGGCAAAGGAGTAACAATGAGCCAGTATATCAAGTCTTTTAAAGCTGCAAACACATTGTATTCTTCCCACTAATTGCAATAAATGCAGCTCAACGTTAGTAGGTAAATAAGTAGGATTAACTATATTATATGCATTAGCCTTATTCTACATAACGTAGGACAAAAGTAAACAAGATGCAGACAGAGAGTTTCAACCTGCTTTTCACCTCACACAGGATTTTCAAAGACTTCTTCCCAGCTGTAGATATTTTGTCAGCATCAAACATTGAAGTAAAATTTCCTTTAAAGCCCTATTTCCTAAGTGTTCCACACGTAGCATACTTTCCTTAATTTAATTAATAATGCCAAATTTACTTAACATTTTTCTAAGATGCGCTTTCATTCTCATATTCAATGGTTTCTCAGATTTAATTAAATCTTTAAGACAATATCGGACTGTAGTGTGTGTTTCAGCCTTTAATATTCCCATTATAAAGTTGATACCTAAAATGGTCATCAATACTGTTAAGTGAATGAAGTCCCTTTTCTAATTGTAACTCTACAATGAGGACCGACATAGGCATAGAAAGTAATTTCTTAAGCAGCTTCTCTTTAATGCTGTATAAGAAATATAAAAATATGGGGACAATCTTTTGTAAATAAACGTTTATGGCCAGCTTGAGTTTGTACCCATACAATCAAATACATTGATACAAGCCTCTGCAGTTCCAATTGTGTTTTTAATTAGCATTGCAAGGTGGCCATTTCATTTGAGTGAATATTCAAGAATGACTCAAAAGCATTTGTAACCTTTAACTTTGATAAGTGTCATTACTTAATTTCTATACATAGCTTACATTATTAGCCCTAAACAATACAACATGTGTTTTAGCTACACTTATGATTAATTTATTTGAAATGCAATATGCATTCAATGTGTCCAGTTGTTGCTGAAGTCCCACAGCTGTGCAAACCATGACAACTACATTTTCGGCTTATAATAATAATTTCACTCAGTATTCATCTACTTTTGGTGACTTCCATTGCTTAGTTCTTGAAAATTGGTTTCTGTGTTAAAACCTATCAAAGGAGAGGAACGCTCCCCTGTATAAGTAATTATGTTGAAAAGCAGAAGATGAATTTGAATCCAAAATAACAGATCCACATTGATGACAAAATTGGGGACACTGTCAGTGCCTGTATCTCTAGTCTTATAGTTTTAATTAGGTCAACAATTCTGTAGTAAGCTTTTCAACAATCTCAGGTGATATAATAAACAATTCCACATTCCCCGTACCCTTGTTTTCCACCTGTTATAGTTCTGCTATATAATTCCTTTGTTGCTGTTCACAAATTTCTACGATACCTTACAATTCCTTACAATTCCCTCATCAAAAAGCCAGAAGTAACCACTTACCAAAAGGCGACACCCTTGTACTGTTTAACTACTGCATACATGTTGTTCTGTGTTTCATGTGTGCTGCATGAAGCAGCACACATGAAAGTTACAAAATGGCATTTTAGGATTGTTTATGTGCAGGAAGGGACACCTTCCTACACATAACCAATCCTCCCCTGCACACAGACACCCTTGCACTCTGGTGCAAGGGTGCCTGCGTTGGCGCTAAGTTGTTAAACTTAGCGCTATCGCAGGGGGAAACGCAAGGCTGCACCACATTCTTGTAAATATGATGCAGCCTTGCGTTTCCGAAGTGGCGGAGCGTGTCGTTAAGCCCAGGAGGCTAACGACACGCTCCGCCCTTCATTGTACATATCCCCCATAGTTTCCGAAACACTTCCTAAGAAAGCATTTAGCTATTCTGCAGTCTTTATACTTTCCTTTTTCATTTCAATCTTTCACAGGTCTTTCATGCTGGTAATCCATGCTGATAATACGTTTATAGAGCAAATAAATCAGAAAGTTAGTAACTGATACTTCATTTAGCTCTTTAAAATGGCTAATATTATTTAGAATAGAGACTTCAAGTGTTTCATGTTTTTAAGATTACACCAAAGAGGATCAGTAATTGAAGAATTGCCTTCATTACTTTACCTATCAACTGGATATTCTTCTTTGCTCTGTCAGATGTAAACTATATCTCTACAATGGTCTTTGTTACTGATCCTACATAAACCTACAAAATCTTTGCCTTATTAGGAGCCACAGCAATATTTGGCCATTGATCCTTAATATTAGGAATAAGAAAACAAATAATAATATCATATGTTAGTCCAAAACACATGCAATCCTACGCCTTCATAGAGATTCACAGTTTGGGAATTAAAATAATTCAGGAAAGGATGGAAGTGCACAAATAGTACTAAACTTCACTAGCTTAAAGACTTTAGCAACTTCATCATGACTTTTACCGAGCAAACAATGCTCCATTAGGTAGTAGTTCTATTTCGAGGAACTTTATTGATGCTTCTGCATGTCCAAAAGTAAATACTTACACTTCAGAGTCTAAAAATATTAGTCCAGTCTGTTCTTAAATACCTTTAGTTAGAATAAACATTTATAAGATACACTGGACAATCATAAAATTATAAAATATATTCAGGTATCCTGAGTAGCTTATCACCTCACCTGATACATATTCTATAGGCTAACAAATTTCAAAAGTCACATTAATAACCCCAGAAAAAGCATGACAATCAAATATAAAGCTAATAAATTCATGGACACATTTAAAGAAATTGATTCCAATAATTAAAAAACAATATCATGGCACAAATGAACAGAAATTCAACTTTTATCATATCCTACACCGTTAATAATGTTTTAGGCCTGCCTTACCATCCAGTAAAAATGGGGAAAATATGAAAAGGAATATTCCTGGCCGATCAAGTCCTGTTGCATTAGTCTCAAACTGTAGACATCTAACCATTTTTAATAGAGGGAATTCTCTTGCTTCCATCTTTACATCCATAGTACTGACATGTATGTTAACAAAGAACCCAACAATATCATTTGGCCCCACAAATATTTAATTGTACATTAATTGAATTAGTAAACATCAGCTACTCATCAAATGTGCAAAGGACAAGGTCCCCAAGCAAAGTGACTTTCATTTAATTAAGGGAATCTCCACATGCTCCAATGTATTCCTGCTGGAGAATATTTCAAATAACATAGCAACTACAATTAAAATTCTGGGTGTTGTTATGTAACAATTAAAAGAATATGTGATGAATTGCAGCTAAAGCTATGCATGATGGAAGATGTGAGTATATTTATAATTCACTAAAAAAAACATAGGTTTTAGGGACGTTATAGTTAGAAATTAGCATTTAAAAAACCTTAGAAATTCACTGAAAAAACCATAGGTTTCAGGCACATTATAGTTAGAAATTAGCATTTAAAAAACCTTAGAAATTCACTGAAAAAACCATAGGTTTTAGGGACGTTATAGTTAGTTGGACATTTCACTCGTACAAAACCAGAGAAATTCAGCCGTTATAGTTAGTAGAGCTAACTATAACTCGCGCCCCCGCAATGCACTGCTGATGACGTCACATATTACATCACTCATGACATGGTCAGTGACATCACTGATGACATCACTGATGACATCTCAAATGACATTACTGATGACATCATCCAGTGATGTTTTGTGTTTCTTTAAAGTTTAAATATGTTTTATATATATATGCCAAGGTGTATAGAAGAATGAGTGGGTGTATAAGTGTCTGAATGGATGATTTAGCAGGTGCGTGACTGATTTTATAAGTGACTGATTAAGCTTATCTTACTGAATGCATGGGTTAGTGAGTAAAGTGTGTAAATGTCTGTATCAGTCTGTCAGTTGGTGTATAAGTGGCTGCATGGGTTGGTGAGTAGCTACATGACTGTCTATATTGGTTATTGATTGGTTGTCTGAGTATCTGTATGGGTGCCTGAGTGTCTGTGTGAGTGGGTGGGGGTGGGTGACTCTGTGCATAGATGTGTGAGTGGCTGATTCACTGGGTGTATGGGTTCAAGAGTGCATCTGTGATGGACTGTATGGGTAGGTGAGTGTGTGTATGGGTGTTTTGGTGAGTGAATGGATGTCTCAGTGGTATATGTGTGAGTAACTACATATGTGAAAGGCAGTATATGTTAGTGTTGGAGTATATAAATGACTATATGTGAGAGTGAGTGATTGTGAGAGTGGCTGTATGGATGAGTATGTGCTTGTATCAGTGATTGTATAAGAGACTAAGTATGTGTTAGTATTTGTATAAATAAGTGAGGTGGTCTGTGTATAACTGTATAGGTGAGTAAATGGGTGTGATTGATTCTTTGCATGACTGAGTAGGTGTGTGAGTAAGTCTATGGATGAGTGGCGGTGTCTCAGTGTATGTATAGGTGTATGAGTGCATATGATAGTGCTGTATTGATGAGTTACTGTGTGGGTGAATGAGTGGATGTGTGTGTAGACCTAGGAATCAGTGAGTGCGTATGTACTAACTGGTATTGGTGTGTCTATGGTTTCGAAAATGGTAGTCTGTATTTTAGAGTGGATGTATCAAAGGTTATATTAGGTTGTGAGGAGGTGCATCAGATTATCACATGGATGATGTCATCAGTGATGTCATTTGAGATGTCATCAGTGATGTCATCAGTGATGTCACTGACCATGTCATGAGTGATGTAATATGTGACGTCATCAGCAGTGCATTGCGGGGGCACGAGTTATAGTTAGCTCTACTAACTATAACGGCCGAACTTCTCTGGTTTTGTACGAGTGAAATGTCCAACTAACTATAACGTCCCTGAAACCTATGGTTTTTTCAGTGAATTTCTAAGGTTTTTTAAATGCTAATTTCTAACTATAACATGCCTGAAACCTATGGTTTTTTCAGTGAATATATATATATAAATATATATATATATATACTAACCTACTACAAAAGGTAAATTAGTATACTAGGTGCACTACTACCGAGTGATACTACTTCTAACATATATTATGTGAGTGGCTGTGTGACTGTATGTATCCTTGTATGTATGGGCGTGTGAGTGGGTGTGTGAGTAGCTGTGTGGATGAGTGAGTTTCTGTGTGAGTGGCTGTATTGGTGAATGAGTGAATGTGTCAGTGGCTATATGGATGAGTGAGTGAGCGTCTGAATGGCTGTATGAGTGAGTGACTGGGTGTGTAAGTGGCTATATGGGCGAGTGAGTGGTTATTTGAGGTGGTGCCTGGTTAAGTGAGTTAGTGTGTGAATGGCTGTATTGGAGAGTGAGTGTCTGTGTGAATGGCTTTATGGGTGAGTGGGTGGATTCGAGTGAGTGCTCGTATGGATGTGAGAATGCATATGTAAGTGGTTCCGTGGGTGTCTGAGTGAGTGTGTCAGTGCTTGTATGGGTGAGTGAGTGACTGTGTTGAGCGGCTGTATGGGTGAGTGAGAGGGTGTGAGTGACTGCATAGGAAAATAGGTGGGTGTGTGAGTAGCTGTATGGGTGAGTGTGTGGCTGTGTGACTGCCTGTACGGGTGACTGACTGGTTGTATGTGTGGCAGTATGGGTGAGTGAGTGGGTGTGTGAGTGGCTCTATGGAAGAGTGAGTGAGTGGGTGTGAGTATGGGTATGGATCTGTAAATGGGTATGTGAGTGGTTGTGTGGGTTTGTGAATCGGCGTATGAGAGGTTGCATGGGGGTGTGAATGTATCTGTGGATGATGTCATCAATGATGTCATTTGAGATGCCATCAGTGATGTCACTGACCATGTCATGAGTAATGTAATATGTGAGGTTATAAGCAGTGCATTGCAGGGCATAAGTTATAGTTAGCTAAGGTAACTATAACTACTGAATTTCTATGGTTTGGTACAAGTGAAATCTAAGCCTAACTATAACGTTCCTGTAACCTATGGTTTTTTCAGTGAATTCCTAAGGTTTTTTCAAATTCTATTTCCTAACTATAATGTCCCTGTAACCTTTGGTTTTTAAAATGAATTTCTAAGGTTTTTTAAATCCTATTTCCTAACTATAACGTCCCTGTAACCTTTGGTTTTTTAAAGTGAATTTCTATGGTTGTTTTTTGTAACTAGTAGTCATGTTTGCAGAATGGTGGAGAAGGGGAGCGGGGCCTCCGACCAGCTCTCAGCAATCCTGCTGTGTGGGACTTATTGGAGGTAACAAGAGGGGTATTGGCCCCCAAGGACTCTCAGCAACCAAGGGGACTTCATCCCCCAACCAGTAGGGTGCCAGGAGGTGCGTTTGCAGAGTGGTGGAGAAAGGAGGCGTGGCCTCCGACGACCTCTCAGCAATCCCGGTGTTTGGGACTTATGGGAGAAAACAGCAGGGGTAGTTGGCCCCCAAGGACCCTCAGCATCCAAGGGGACCAGTAGTGTGCCAGGAGGCGTGTTTGCAGAGTTTAGGAGAAAGGGGGTGGGGCCTCCGGGACTTGCCAGGCCGGCTTTTTTTTTTTTTTTTTTGTTATTTGGGGAGGGAGCCGTGTGGCCCCCTCCCCTGTGTCGATTTCAGCCCTTGAGACCCCATTCCCTGGGGCCAGGCCTTTATGGAATGGGGGAGGGCAGCGTGCTGTCCCCCTTCCCGGGGCCTGGCCTAGTTGCAATGAGGGAGGGGGCCATGTGGCCCCCCTCCCTAGGCTGATGTCGGCCGGCCTTTTTTTTTCCGAATACTTTTTGGGGAGGGGGCCACACAGACCTCCTCCCCAGGCCAATTTCAGCTCCAGGTGACCTCATCCCCCGGGGCCTGGCCTTTCTTAAATGGTGGTGGGGGCTGTGCGGCCCCCCTCCATCGTCTTTTAGACATAGGGAACTGCTAAACATGCAACTCCCTCTGTCTAAAAGAAATTCTGCTCCGCTTCCAGCAAGCAAGAGCATTTTTAATGCTCTAGCTCTCTGGAACCAGAGCGTTTGCTGTGGCTTGGCAGGAGTGGTAAAGCTCCCCCAAGCCACAGCAAACAGCTATGTCCCGGGGGGCACCCCAGGACATAGCAGGAGCCGGCTCTGGGGGGTGGTGGTCCCAAGGGCCATGTATGGCTCCAGGAGGGGGCCCGCCCTGTGGAAAACGTGTAATATTTTTTACTTAGCATAAGCAACAGCCATTTTGGCTATGGTGTCCATGTAAGTTTCCTTCGTAATTCTTTCGTCTTTTCACTCTGCTTGTGTTATCTATTTTTGTTGACTTCCTGACTCAGCTAAAGCAATGTACGTGCTGAGGGTTTATAGTTGTCAGTGCACCTGGTCTCAGATGTTAACTGTCGACCATTTACTGCTGCCATAAGCATTCCTGCTCCCCTCCCACTTTGCTGACCACATGGTTATTCATCTGCCCTTGTTTGCTGATAGCTATTCCTAAAACGTGTTCTTCCTATTTCTGTTCACATGCTTGCATTGCAGAAAACCTGTATAAAAGACCTGTGTTCTGTGACTTCAGTGTACTATCTCCTGCAACACTTGAGAGTGTTGTATGGACGTGGTCCCGCTCATGAGTGATTAATAAACTTATTTATTCCAACTCCAGTGCTGCTCTCTAATTTGTTGGTCTTTGAACCCGTGGACAAGAGGGTGACCCTGCACCAGTGTACCCCTAAAAGGTACATTTCCACAGTTGGTGCCCGACACGTGGGGCCCCATCGGAGACGCGGCCGTCCGAAGGAGGGGTCTTGACGGAGGACCAAAATATTACTGAGGAAGCGCACTGCACGAGGAGACCTTTGTCTTTGCAGGCCGACGTGACTTTTCCGGTTTTCCCGATTTGACCCTCCAGGTGGTGGCCGGTCTCGACTGGGGTTTTCTTTGGCGCAAATCTGTAGTGACCATTAGGTCGACCGGAGATCGGCAGGTGGGAGTTGGAGTCTCCTGTTTGGTAAGGTCGCAAAGCGGCACTCTTGATTTGTTAAGCCTGGGCTTTTTGTTTAAATTTGTTATTCAATCTTTGCAAAGTTTGAAGGCAGGTAATGTGGAGATTTTTCTCCTTTTGGAATATTTGCTTGGAGTAGTAATATTTTACACATATTTTGGTAAAACATGCCTGTTCTCAGCACACTCCGTAGGTGGTGTTGCTGTTCTGGTGGTACCAAAGAAAGCTTAGAAAAAGTCAGCCGGCTCCCTCAGAAGGGACGCCTAATAGAGATATGTATGTCAAATATGGTATTTCTTCCATAATGTACGGTCCACTGTGGAACAAATACACAAAGAAAGATTTCGATCTGCAATGGCCAGTGAATGGGTCATTTGATCTTAAAAAGGTTCAATATGTAGAGCAGTGTTTGTTTCAAAGAAGAAGTCGACAGGATATGTTTGATTGTGTGCGTATGTGGGAGAAAGAAGTACGAGAGAGCGAAGAGAGCGGAAGCTATAGCAGAAAAAGTACAACGTAAACCGATATATCAAAAAGCGCTAGAATTAAAAAAATAAAGAAAAGAAGGAAAAAACAGAAAAAGAAGATAGAGAACGTCGATTAGAGATAAATGGCCAGTATCCTATTAGGCGCCCTCTCTATTCCCTACTTGATACAACTAAGGATGATTACATTCTATTAGAACGTCCCCCACCCACGTATAAACCTCACACTCCAAGTGCCCCTGATGAGGCTTCTGACGACGAGCATTTGTCTTCAGACGACAAAGAACAAGATAAACAAGATGGGCGACAGACTCGCTCTACTTTGACTAAAGCAGAAAAAGATAAATTAAAAACTGCTGCTAGGGAGGAGGCTCGTCGGTCTCACGCGGCATCGCTCATTGTAACTATGGTTCAACAGTGGAACAGTGCAGAGAAATTTTATTTTGTAGAAAAATTTGTTTGGGAGGTAATATTTGATTATAGACAAATTTCTCAGGAACTAGAGCCAGCTGATATAAATACTGATTACAAACGATTAACAGAGGGGACTTTTCCTTTTTCAAACCTATCTGATATGATTAGACGAGTGGTTAAAATACGAGACGCAACATTGCGTTTACGAAAGGAGCAAGAATTAGCTAGAAAACAGAGAGGTATAGAAGCGGTTCAATCTCAAGCACAGAATGTAGATGCTCCGGTGGAAGAGGCTGCACTCAGTAGTACTACAGTTACTGTAAAACCTATGCGTGAAGCTGCACCCCTGTATGTTCCTCCGAAGGGTGCGGGAACAAATGATGACAAAACTTCGGATGATGCAAAGGGATATTTTATATATAATTGGGTTTACACTCCTTGGAGTAGAGCTGATGTGATGGCTCTTAAAGCTGCTTTGCCCGACCCCGGAAAAATCCTGCCGCCTTCTATGAGGAGGTGGAAGGAGCCATTAGCTCCTGCACCATGACTTTGCCAGATATTGATATGTTCTTTGGGCTTATTTTGCCCCCTGATATGTGGAGAACGATACGTAAAATAGATGACAATGTAGCATACGGTGATAGTTGGGAACATTTAGAACAAATAGATGCGGAAAGGGAGCCTGCGCAGAAACCTCAGAAGGAGATATTAGATCTTCCTAAAGCTATTGTGACTAAGTTAAAGACTCTCATACCCCCTAAGAAAATAGATTGGACTACGTTAGCGTCTTGTAAACAGAAAACGGATGAGTCAGTCTCTGATTTCTTTTCAAGGTTTGAGGAAACATTCCATGATTTTAGTGGTCAGTCATTGGCCGATGATACGGGTAAGCATTTGTTTGTCGATAAATTTGACGCTAATATGTTACCGGAAATAGCTAGTCGCTTAAAGACCAGTGAGAGTTCTTGGACTACGTCTTCCCCAGTTTCCCTTTTGACTATGGCCCAATATTATGAGCGACAGGAACAGGAAGCGAAAGGTAGGGAGGATAAGAAGGATAAAGCTTTAAAGATTAAAGTTATGTTGGCTCAAATATATGGTCCACCATTTAGGGGAGGTGGAAGAGGCGGACGTGCAATGTATACACCTGGAGTACCCCCTCTCCCTCGAGCAAATTTGTCCCCTGATCAGTGTGCTTATTGTAAAGAGACTGGGCATTGGCGTTCTGAGTGCCCTCTTTTGCGAGGTCAGCAGTACCAGCGGGGAAGGGGAAGTACGAGAGGACGCCCAGGGAATTCAGGAAGCAGGGGAGGTACAGGAGCTCGTCCCAGGTTTGAGGCAGTTGAACAAGGACCAAATTACTCTAATACGTTTGATAGACGAAATCAATACCAAATGTCTGATTATTCTGCTGAGGTCCTTCCAGATTCCGATTACGCATAGGGATGGCTAGGATGGGGTAAGGAACCGGTTGAGGTACCAGTAGATCAAATGGGTACTTATGTTGACGCAAACGTCTTGGGATCTACTGATCGGTTTCTGGCTGATACAGGGGCTACTCGCAGTGCTCTGTCTAAAAAACTGGTTCCTAGGGCTCCCCTGTCCGGCATAATGATAACATCGATAGGATTCGATGGGACACCTACACCTAGCCCACTTTCACAGCCACTTGAATTCCCCTGAGCAGTTTGAAGAAGGAACACTGTTATTGTTATCATTTCTTGCATCTCACAATCACAAAGTCTCGCGAAAGAAATTGCAATTTTGTAGACAGCAGGTTACCTATTTAGGTCACCTCCTGTCTAAGGAGGGACGTGCACTTACACCAGATCGCATTCAGACCATTTTAGATACTCCTGTGCCCCGTACTCAGAAGGATGTTCGTGCTCTGATTGGCCTCACTTCTTTCTGTAGGCAGTGGATCCCCAGTTTCTCGCACATTATTAAACCTTTATTGGCCCTTTTGACTAAAGACACTCCGAAGCCCCTCCCATGGACTACTGAGTGCCAGAGCGCCTTCCAATAGTTACGCCAAGCCCTTTGTTCTGCACCAGTATGAGTGACTATATGTCCCAGTTAACTGATAGCTTGTCTTCTATTTATCAGCAGGTGCGGGAAGCTCTTCCTTCGTGAGCCCTGCTGTGCTGACAGATCATTGCGACATTTTGGTCACCAAGAGAGGACGAGCTGCGTCAAGTTCGCATGGCCTCTTTACTGCCAGCTTCTATTACGTACCGGCAATCCCTGCCAGACTTCACGAACCTCTTGATATTATCTACATCCTATTTATACAGGCTCCTTTTTATTACGAGATGACTTGATTCTATGCATATGCTAAGTAGCCTTGTCCTGTTTGGCCTGCCATCTACAGATCTCTATAGATCCCGTTTCCCCCTCCTATATTCCGAATTAGCTTCGGAAGCAGCTCCTACTCCGTGATTTATTCAAAATACCGCATGTCTCAATTAGGCATAGCCTCTCAGTGATTTTCTCCCTCCAAAAGTTGACTGGTGAATTTTTGTCAGTCAACTTTTGGAGGGAGAAAATCACTGAGAGGCTATGCCTAATTGAGACATGCGGTATTTTGAATAAATCACGGAGTAGGAGCTGCTTCCGAATGGAGAACGTTTGAGGAAACCGAAGGCACAAAATTAAGGCAGAAAAAAGCTGTGAGCAATTTTCTTCTTTGCCAGATACTCCGCTGCATTCTGACGCTACCGGAAGTATTCTTTTCAAGCAGGGAACATATTTTATCTCTGCAGGTTTCTCCACAAAGAGATTCCAAATTGCCTGAAGAAAAACTAATATCTTCTCGCCAGATAATTCCATCGCACGCAGAAACAAGGTGCATTGAATTAAGAAGCCCTGATGAGAGTCCTTGTATGTGTAGCCTAGGACTTGAAACGCGTTGGCATTTTTCTGACATTGAGGAACTGAGATTCAATTATCACGCCATACGGAGGGCTTTAAAATTGTTTTCCCCTGTTATGGACACTGTTTCGTTCCCTTTGTGACTATAAGCTATGTTAATCATTTGATTCATTATTTGATTACACATGCTAATTATTTGATTTATTATTTTGATTGCACATAATCTTTTGTTTTTTGTGTATTTGTTGTACATTATGTGGTGATGTCGTATTGTTGGTTGTCATTAATGACAGTATTTCATGTATTATTAATTTGATGACTGAGTCTTTGTGACTTTTTTGTATAGAAAGTTGTTAATATTTTTGTGTGTCTTTTTTGTTTGCAACTGACTGAATATTTGAAAAAACAAAATGAATTTTGATAAGTAAAAAAGAAAATAAATAACTTGGTCAAATAAAATAATTATCTTTGACCTCCACGGTAAATCATAAGTGTATTTAATGATACAAGGTCCAGGTAAAATCCCCTTTTTTTCCTCTTACTTTTAGAAAGTTGGCATTTTCTTGTCTCAACCATTTTGTGCCTGCAACCTGTATCCTGGGTCACATGACTAGGTGTAGCTGGCAGTTGGTATTTGTGTATTTCTCCGAGAGAGTGAGACAAAGGGGGAATAGATGTTAGCAGGATGGATCATCTCTGACTTGATTGGGTGGGGGAGGAGATGTCACCTACCACATTTGCACATCACAAAGACTCTGCCTCAGCACACTCTCAAAGGGTTTACCATGTCTTTTGTGCCCCAGTCGGGCTTGCATCAGCGCAGGGAGGAAGGAATTTCTGAAAAACTCTGTAGGGGGAGGACTCTAGAAGCTTCTCGTACTTCAAAGTTAGGTATAAGCAGTGGACTAAATAGTGGACCCTCGGACCCAACTCTTCAGTACACATCTGGACCTGTGAAGAATCAGAAGTCCTGCTGTGTTGCTCTCCTGCAAGAAGGACTGCTACTCTGCTGTCCTGCCGCCTGATCAGAGTCTCAGCGACAGAAAAGTCTCCAACCACCTTGAACCCTGCACCTTTACTTTGCCTGCTGTGAACCCACCCCCCCCCCCCCCCACGTGGTGCTACCTCAATTCTGGACCCTTGGACGTGGGTCTGAATGTGCTCTGCCAACTCAGCTGTGGTCTTTTGGGCAGAACTGACAAAGCGCGATTCATCTCCTCGCAGCCCCAGATCGTAACCTCCAATGCATGACGCATTCCCAACGCAGGACACCACAGTTCTTTGGAACTACTGCTGTGCAATGCTTCCCATACGCAGGACCTCGCATCACAGCCCCACAACTCCTCAGAACTGCTGATGTGCAGTGCCTCCACAACATAGGATCTTGCAATGCTGTGCAACCAGGATATAAGGTACTTTGTTCACCTAGCCTAAATTTGTCCCTGTATCTGGCCCATGCTCCATCGCAGTCAGCCTGAACTTGTGACTTTGAATGAATGTATGAAGTTATTTGATACCGCGCACGAATCACCCCTCAAGGTTATCTCGGCGCATGGTCAGTACAGCAGGTTGAAATTGGTTAGAACAGCACTGTTTTTAGTGCTTTCCTGAATTTGTTAAAATCAGGGCTGGTTCTTATATGAAGTGGTAGTTTGTTCCAAAAGGTCGGAGCCAGATAGGAAAAAGATCTCCCACCCCATCTGGCTCGTCAGATGCGGCGGACTACCGGTAGTTCCTTCTCGCTGGAGCGTAGGTTTCTGGCAGGGTAATATCGTTGGAGCCTTTGACAAAGATACTCGGGGCACTTGCCCTGCCAGGCTTTATAGGCTAAACAGCACATTTTGAACATTATCCTGTTTTTTACTGGCAGTCAGTGAAGAGATTTTAGGAGGGGAGCAGATTCTGATCTAGGCGGTTGATGACAAATCAATCGGGCTGCTGTGTTTTGTAAGACCTGTAGTTTTGACAATAAAGACTCAGTTGCAAAGGCGAGTAATGTGTTGCCGTAATCTAGCCGACTCACGACAAGAGCCTGTACCAGGGTCTTCCTAGCAGATATTGGAAGACATGGAAAGGCTCTCTTCAGTAGACGCAGCATATAGAAGCACTCGCCTGTTGTAGATTGGACTTGATCTTTCATGTTGAGTTCCTGATCTAGCTTGATTCCTTAATTTTTCACTACCTTGCTAGGAGTCTTGCCTAATTCTGATGGCCACCGTGCTGGGGTCCACAAGGTTTGAGCTTTCCCAGAGTAATCTTAATTTTCCCTGGGTTAAGCTGAAGAACGTTGTCTGACATCCACTTTACAATCACTTTCATGCCCGCCGCAAAGCGATCATTTACTTTGTCAAAAGACAAGACCAGCAGCGTATCATCTGTGTAAGACAGGATCTCAAAGCTGTAAGGGGACCAGGGGAGCGACATAAATGTTAAATAGTGTAAGCAGGATCCTTGAGGGACTCCTTTATCTGCCTGCCTAGGTTTGGCCTTGAAGGTTCCCAGCGAGACACACTGCATTCTATCTTTCAGGAAGTCCTGGAACCAAGCAAGGGCAGGCCGTACAATCCCGACATCTTGGAGTCTATGGAGTAGCTTAACATGGGACACAGTGTCAATTGCTGCAGATAGATCTAATAGCACGAGCATAGTGGGCGTGCCCACATCTAACGAGCACCTGATGGTGTCTGTTATGCCCACTAGTGCAGATTTGGTACTATGGTCAGCTCTGAAACCTGATTGTGAGGGATCCAAGATTTTGTTTACTTACAGATAGTCGGTCAGTTGTTTGTTAATTAGACATTACAACATCTTTACAAGCATGGAAGGAGTGAAATGGGTCTGTAGTTTGAGAGGATGGATGTGTCCATATTGCTCTTTTTTGGATTGGTACAATCTGTGTTCATTTCCAGGCAAAGGGCATTTTTCCTGACTTGATAGACTAATTGAATAAAGATCTAACTGCAGGGGCAATTTGTCTCGCTAGCTATACTATAATCCTGGGAGGGCAGGGGTCCATGGGTGAGCAGGGTTTTGCTCTTTCGAGTTCTAATTGGACTTGTTCCAGGCTGAAAGTTTGGAAATTGTCCAGCCTCAAGCCCTTGGTGTTTGAAGAGGTCATGCTGACTGAGTCATCACTGGTTTGAGGTTGTATGTGGTAAAATTATGATAGATCAGTTTGAGCTTATTGCCAAATTAGTCAGCAATGAAGTCACACAATTCCTGAGTTGCCTAGAGTGGCTGTGAGCAGGCAGAGGGCAGAGTAAACTCTTTAAGGATTTTAAATAATTCCTTAAAGGAGTTAATTCCTTTGTCCCAGTCCAGCGCAACGAGATAATCATAATTGGCGTTTTGTGCTTTTAAGCGCTAGTTTCATTTAAATCTTTAAAGTTGAATATCTCCAAAATTGGTGTGGGATTTTTCTTGTGGTGTTAGGTCTCGCCTACGCAGCGCGCATGCGCTGCATAGGAAAGACCTTTTGTAATCGACACAGCTTCGCAGGCAAAACGTGCACGCGTTGCATTGCTTTCAATGGCAACGCGTGCACGTTTGGCGATTCCCTTGCGGGAGCGAGCTTTGGCACCATGTGTTAGCAATTATCTCTCCTGGCGCCGCTCGCTCCCGCAAGGGAAACGCTGCCTGCTCTCGGCCGCACTCCCCCACCCCTACTTGCATGCGTGGCGCGCGCGCTTGTTTTTCTTGGCTTGTTTTCCGTGTGTTTCCACTGACGGACATCTGCCTACTCTGGTCTCCAGCTATAGCCAAAGCTTCCCACATGAATGTAAAGGATGTTATTGGCCGTTAAAGGCAACAACACTCTATTTCCTTAATCTCCCAGCAAGGCGCCGTTACCTTTAAATAAATGAGCTCACTTCTGCTACCTATTTTTGTGGTGTAATGCTGTGCGCCCGGGACCAGCCTCAACCTGGAAGGAATCGTGTGGCACGAGACCGAAGAAGGTAATCACTGTTTCATGTACTCGCTTTGCTATGGTATCTTTTTTTAATTGGTTTGGTATGCCACACTCCCTTATTCGGTCTGGTGTGATTTATCATCAGCTCTTGGATGCTACATCTGGTGGGATGTTGTTGTATGTTCTAGCTGCTTTATTGCTATGTGTTATAACTATTTTCAGATGTGCTGCTATTAAATTATGTGGGTTTGCTTGCAGCAGTGTGCAAGTTTCCCATTTTGTTTTCATGCTTAGTGGCTTTCTTGAGAACAGTCATTTCTTGTGGTTACAGGCATGCTTTTGGGTAAAGTATTTTCCATCATACCATGATTTATTGGCTGCGCTTGTATAAAAGTTCCTGCAATTCAAGTCTCTTCCTTGTCGTGCCACTACAAGGAACCCGGTTGTTTAGCTCATCAGTTCTCTGTCGTGTACATCAACACCCGGTGTGAGAGACCTGGAGAACACCTAGCAAATCCTGGGGTGCTTCCGAAGTAGAGGAGGGTGGCTGGTGGGAGCTAGAAGGTCACGGACAAACAAATAGGGAGCTGGCTTTTCATGCTGCTGTCAACCTGTGCAGGAAATATGAGTGCATGAACAATGTTACCAATTATTTACTTGTGTTATGGATAAAAAAATTGTTAGAAGTGAGCTTTCTTTAAAAAGCAGTATTCTAAAGCTTTTCAAGTCTGCTGTTTCCCGTCACCCAGTTAGACATTTAAGGAAAGCGCATTTGTTGTCTTTTCGCCTGGGAGGTTTCCAAGAGTTTTGCTGAGCTGACCCGCAAAGCTCATAGAAGAAATCACTCTATAAAACACGTGATTATTGTTAGTAGAGGTCATCAAATGTGAAACAGTGGCAGTGGCTTAAAGTGGAAGTGGCATATCGTGTTGGAACACAGTTGTTTTTGACCCTTGCTTGCTTCCTCAATGACCCTAGTCATCACTCATGGATTTGATTTGAAAGGAACTTGACATAATGATCTTGCACCAATACAAGCCCGAACAGTTCACCCAGCATTATTATTCATATTGTAAAACGCATTTTATTGGGCCACCGTTCTTTTCACTGGTGTTGCATAAATAATGATGTGAAATCTTACTCTCTGAAATGCTTTTGATTAGCTACTGTTTAAAATAGTTTGATTTTTTGATAACTGATGGGAAGACATCTGTTGTTTGCTTTACGTTTGATTTCATATTGGTCCCATATTTTTCAATTCAGTTTCGAGGCAACATGGTGTCCCTGGAAAAAAGCTGAAAGATTCACACTCCCCTCTTCCTGACCTCTCACCCCGTTTTTAGGTCTTGCCTACGCAGCGCTCTCTCTACCTCTCTACCTCCACCTCTCTACCTCACTCTACCTCTCTCTCTACCTCTACCTCTCTCTCTACCTCTCTCTCTCTACCTCTCTCTCTCTACCTCTCTCCCTCTCTACCTCTCTTCTACCTCTCTCTACCTCTCTACCTCTCTCTCTACCTCTACCTCCCTCTACCTCTCTATCTCTCTCTACCTCTCTATCTCTCTCTACCTCTCTATCTCTCTCTCTCTACCTCTCTACACCCCTCTCTCTACCCACCTCTCTCTACCCACCTCTCTCTACACACCTCTCTCTCTCTACACACCTCTCTCTCTCTCTACACACCTCTCTCTCTCTCTACACCTCTCTCTCTCTCTCTACACCTCTCTCTCTCTCTACACACCTCTCTCTCTCTACCTCTAAGTGGCAGACGGAGCCTGATAGCACTGCTTGTCCTTTAAAAAAAAAACAAAAAAAACAAGCATTGGCATAGCCAATAGGTCTTGCCTTTGGGGCCTTATAAGTGTTTAACCATGCAACAGTTAATGTTGTTGCACCAAGGATATTGTGCTGCATAACTAAATACTTATAAGGTCCCAAAAGCGAGACCTATTGGCTATGCCAATGCTTGTTTTTACTTTAGTACTGTCTGAAGTGTTGCATAAATACTTTTCACATTGTCTCTAAGCTAAGCCTGAATGCTTTTGTGCCAAGCTACCAGAGGGTCAAACACAGTTTAATTTGGGGATTGCTTGTGTTTCACCCTGACAAGAATTGTAATTGCTACTTGAGTTGGGTTTCACTCCCCCTCAGCCAGTAACCCAATTTCATGCAGCGCTACACAAGACTAGTCTGTGGCCGTTAGTCCAAGGGTGGCGAGTATCACTGTGTTACTATCCATAATGCACCATTCTGTACTTTAACCGGCCGTAACACTTGGTGCCTTCAGGGATGTTGATCTCGATGAAACAGATAAATGGAGGCAGTCCAAGTATCACTTGCTTCTCCATTTCCATGAGTCACAGTGCAGGAAATATTAAAACCTGTGAACGTAAGAGTTTTATAAAAGTTGTTCAATGTTAATGTATTTCTATAAAACATGATCACATTTAGAATGGTCAACAATAATGCAATTTCTAACATTGTCTCCCTTTTCTTACAGCTACTGCAGCCACCTTTGTCAGAAGTACTGTGTATTTTAGGGTCAGGCGCTCAGGCACGTAGTCATTATGAGGCCTTTACAGAAATGTTTACATTCAAAGAGGTATGTGTCATTGGTGGGCAGAAAATGGGAAATTATACTAGATTCAATCTTTTTGTGATAACATTTACTTGGCAAAGCCACATAAATGTATTCAGTATAACACATGCCACTTTGCCATAATGCACGTATACCCTACTGTGGGAAAGAAATGCATTCTTTTGTTTATGTTAATTAGCACTTTGGCATCTCTGATCCATAGCAGGATTCTATGGACATTGTGTGCATTGCTTGGTGTAGGCAGTGCCAGTTTAAGCCTTGCACAGGAACTACCAATAGCATTACTTTGCTATTAGAACATTGTAATGTTGAGTGCTCCATTGAAGAGTAGTAATCAGATAACACTGTCACCGAGTCATCCAGTTACTATGCAAGCTGTTGCCTGATCTCTGCAGCTTCTCTCCCAGAAAGGCTGATCTGCCTTTGCAAGAGCTGTATCAGCACACAAATTGATTACAGTAGTGCTGCTTACCTGGTGGGGACATTTAAAGCAAACCTCAATAAGTTACAAGTGTTGAAAATGACTGTGGCAGGAGCTTAATGCATTTAGCTTCCTAAGCATTAGTATGCAGGCTATAGTGAAAGTGTTTTATTATCATATGTTAATTTTGGGTGGAGATCTTCCGCCATTCCAGGTGAAGTCCTTCATTTAGTTCCCTGGATATACACAATTCAGCTGATGGGGCTTTGCTACCCTTAGAGTGATGGCGTTTTATGTCCTGTGTTAAAGGTGAGAATATGGAGTCGCAGCAGAAAGAACGCTGAGATGTTTGCCAGTAGCATGAAAGGAGATATACTGGTATGTGATTCTGCCAAAGAAGCTGTAACTGGTGCTGATGTCATTATCACAGTTACTATGGCAAAAGAACCAGTTTTATTCGGAGACTGGGTAAAACCAGGTGCACATGTAAATGGTAAGTCCAATACTTTTATTATTTTATGTTAAGTTCATTGTTTTGTTTAGGCAAGAAGGCCAGTAAAATTGTACCACTTGTGTGGTAAAGAATAGGTGAAAAAAAACCTGATGTTTTAAATGTTCTCCGATACAAACGTTTAACAGTGGGTTACATTAAAATTCAAAGTGGATTGACAAGTGCTGAAATCCTCGGGAAGCTGTCAACTGGTTCAGATCTATAAGTCTGCACTTAAGAGAGCAATGTGCGTATTTGTGAATGTTAGAACTTCTTTTGGAGTGTCAACCTAGTTGTTTAAAAAATGCATACCACCTACAGTGCAGTATATATGGGGTAAAGTACCCCGGCCGTATATTATAAAGATATTGTAAGTCACAGAGGAGTTCCATCATTATATAGGAAGACGAGGCTGAAAGCTCGATTCCCTTACAAGGCCATGTAATTCTGAGTGGCTTACATTACCCTAAACATGTACACCAGGGGTCCTTTATTCCTTATAATATATGGTCACAAAATCACCTTTCCCACAAACTGCTTAAATGCTTGATGTGTTGGTTTTTCACATAAAAGAGATAGGATGTTGGCAAAAATGAAGAATAATAGTAGAAACTCTAGCGCAAGATTAAACACACTAAAGAATTAGTTATTTGTTGTAAATAGATATTAGAATATGTTTGATACTTGTTAGATTTTGAAATACAAATGCTGCAGCTCAGAATGTTTTGAAACATGCAGAGATTCTATTGTTCCTATTGTTATCTAAAAAGTGCAAAAAAATTAAACAGGTTATCATAAATATCTCCTTTCTGCTTATCACTGTTCATCTAGAAAAACAGAGCAGAACAAGGAAAAGCCTGGTTTCGTTTTCAGTGTTTGAACTGCGGCTTTAATTATGCTTTGTGACCTGCCTTTCACTTTGAGAACCGGCTTGGGCAGCAGCCGTTATCATTTCAGAACTCAACTCTAGTAAGTTATTACAGTTGAGCGACTACATAATTTCTTTATTCTAGGCGACCAGAGACGTCAAAAGTTGCCTGTATAAAGGAAATTAGAGACAGGTTTTTATTTAGGGTTTGCAGGCTCCCATATATTATAAGGGTTTTGCAACTCACCAGGGGCGTAACACAGGCCCCCGCATCCCCCGCGGTGCGGGGGGCCCCCGAGCTGCAGGGGGCCCCCTCACCACGTACTCAGGCCTGAGCGCTCCGGATTAAATCCGGAGCGGGGGCCTCTCTGTGTACATTGCAGGGGGGGCCCTTACACTTTCGTTACGCCACTGCAACTCACCAAGTAAATCCATGGACATGTCGAGAGACACATGGCTGCAGGTTTGTTGTTTTGAGTCCCCAGATATGAAAATCTCAGCGAGAAGATATTGAACAGATATTCACATAGTCTTTCTACAGGAAAACAGTTAAAAGTGTCTCATCAGTCTTTAAGCCTGTACCCACATTGATAATTCAGTACCGCTGCTGTGTAGCATGTTAGATTTGCTGCTTTTTTTAGTCTGGCTAGGTGCCTTAAGTTAATAATTTTGTAGTGTGTGCACAATAAATCAAATAAATAATTTTATACTGATGTCTTGAAACCTATCTTTAATTGTCCAAATATTTCAAAGGAACAAGCAATCTATTTAGACTACAATTAGTGTATTTCCTAACATGTTGCCTGATCCCTACTAATGTAAAGCATGCACATAAATTCGTTCTTCTGCAATCCCCTAAAAATATGGGGATGTTTGGGGAATTTTCACACTCTGCATAATGCAATCTAATGTCACCATTTTTTGAGTAGCAAATCTGTCCACCAGGTACTCTTTCTGCAGAGGTCATCTAAGAATTGGATTGCGTCATTAATCAGGTTGTGGCGTGAAAATGAATAATGGTTCGCATTCACAAATTACAATTTGGCTTTTCGCGAAATACTGTTTTAGCAGTACCTGGTGGCACACTTTCAGAAAAAGTTGTGAGTGTGATACAATTTAGTCACATTTGGCCTGTAAAAGTGTCAAAAAATCTATAGGATTTTAAGGAACCTGTAATCGGGTTATTGAGTTTATCCATTAAAGAAATTTTGTGATAATGTATTAGAGGGGGTACTTGTGTGTGTGCATGCATGCACGCGTGTCCGTCTGTTTGATTGTCCGGCTGTTCCCTCCACACTATGGGGAGTAAACCAGGCATCCACTATTGGTGTGAAGCTCACACTGCTCCATGGACCGGTTCCCCTAGTGTATGTAGGCTTTTTAGATTAAGTGTTTTTAAAAGGTAAACGTGTGTAAACATTTACTTTCGGCCTCTGAACGTATTTGCCTGTCACTTGTCTCAAACATCCTCACCTGCACCAACCCTTATTGCAGCAATGCACTAACCTTTAAGAAACCAGTCTCCCTTGACAACAGAGATAACCCATATTTTAACAAAGAAATTGCCAATGCTGCTTTTCAGAAAGCCCTTCTTGCATTGCCCTATTACCAAATGGTGTGTTTCCTGTTCTTCTTTAACCCATTCTACTTTAGATTCCTTTCTCTAGACCTTGGTGCTTAGATTTCCTTGGATTATCCTGTCCTGGTGATGAACATGTTACTCATCTTGAGTTTGAAACATCAACATTAAGGATTATTGACCTATTATTATTATAGTGTTGCATGTGAATATTTCAGTTGGTGTCCAGGCAACAACATTTCCATGCAGTTTTACCGTATAGGCTAGTCCAAGTCTGTGTAACTTTCGTAAGTAAAACCAAATTGTCCAAAAAGGTCATAGAGTCTGGGCTTACATGTCCGCTGCGCAGTTTGTAGACTTAAAGGGGCAGATGTACGACCATTTTTTGCGGCAGCAAACGGGAGATTCTCCCGTTTGCAACCGCAAAAAAGGGAAATGGCATGTACAAATGCTATTTTGCGAGTCACTGACTCGAAAAATAGCATTTGCGACTCCCGCTATTAGGAAGGGGCATGCCATGTACAATTGTTTTGCGACCGCATTTGCGGCCACAAAACACTCGCAGTTTACCACCTACTTCAAGCTTGTGACAGCGCCTGAAAGCAAGTTCTCCAGTCTGCCTTCTAGATTGCCAGGAGGATCTTACAGGCAGGAAGCAAACACAGGCTTTCCTGTTGGGGAAACTGCTTTCATGAGCACTGTGAGGGGTATGGGTAATTTATTTACATTATAACAATTATCATTAAAGTAATCACTTCGCAGTGTCTAGAAAAGCTACTGTGTTGGGCTCAGATTCCCCCACCCACCCAATGCCCTGCATAGTACTCCAAATTCTACTCCGCAGGCCATAAAAAGGGTGAATTTCATCTGTTTGGAAATGTGCATGGAAATTTCTCCAATCTCTATTGACATTGCTAGAACAAATGTTCTCCGAAATTAAAACGATTTTCATCTTCACTTCTAAATGCCCTTGTGTGGTAAGTTTATTTTGCCCCCAAAAACTCAGGAAGTTTCTAATAGCTTAAAAGCTTGGAGTCTTAACTCACTCAGGCAGTCAACGGAGTCTGTGCCAGATATGAAAAGTAAAATCACCCAAGGTCTTTCAAGCGAGCCAGATATGAGAAGTTAAATCACCCAAGATCTGTCGCAACTGCCAGATATGAGAAGTTAAGCCAACCAAGATCTTTCACGCGTGCCAGATATGAGAAGTTAATTCACCCAAGATCATTCAGGCTTGCCAGATATGAGAAAGTAAATAACCCAAGATCTTTCAAAAGTGGTTTTTAAAATGTAATATGCAGCTTTGTGCCATTTACCACAGGAATGGTGTACTGTCTTTCTAAGGCTTCCTGTTTTACACTCTGAAATACTATGTGATTTTCTGAAGTATGGATGTATGGATTCTTGAGTGCTACACTGTGAACTATTGGCAACATATGCAATAAATGCTATGAGGCCAAGTTACTGTAACCTTCATGATTTAAATGTTAATGTATTTCCCAAATGTTGCTGAGTGGGTGAAAGTGTATGTAAATGTTGTGTGCATAGTGTCTTTCCTAAAGAATACATGGCTACATCTTCACCCTTAGCAGATACATAGATAAGCATCTGTTTGCTGAGCAGGTTATGCCCCGTTAGCCTGTGTTAAATGATGCTCAGTGCTGTTTGTGTTGCAGCTGTTGGAGCCTGCAGGCCTGACTGGAGGGAGTTGGACGATGAGCTGATGAAGAACTGTGCTCTCTACGTGGATTCCAGGGAGGCAGCTTCGCAGGAGTCAGGAGACATTTTGCAATCGGGGGTAAAGTCTTACAAGCGAGTGTGCCCTGCTGAACATGCAGCACAGTGTATGTTTTCTGTAGGCAGTATATGCCCATGCAACAGAGGATATACTTTCTGCTACCAGTGCATGTCCATGCCATACAGTATATGCTTTCTATCAGCGGTACAGAGTTAATACACTACAGTGTATGCTTTCTATAAGGCGGTACAGAGTTAATGCAATACAGTGTATGCTTTCTATCAGCGGTACAGAGTTAATGCAATACAGTGTATGCTTTCTATCAGCGGTACAGAGTTAATGCAATACAGTGTATGCTTCCTATAAGGCGGTACAGAGTTAATACAATACAGTGTATGCTTTCTATAAGGCGGTACACAGTGTCTATGCAATACAGTGTATGCTTTCCGTCAGCGGTACAGAGTTAATGCAATACAGTGTATGCTTTCCGTCAGCGGTACAGAGTTAATGCAATACAGTGTATGCTTTCTGTCAGCGGTACAGAGTTAATGCAATACAGTGTATGCTTTCTGTCAGCGGTACAGAGTTAATGCAATACAGTGTATGCTTTCCGTCAGCGGTACAGAGTTAATGCAATACAGTGTATGCTTTCTGTCAGCGGTACAGAGTTAATGCAATACAGTGTATGCTTTCTGTCAGTGGTACAGAGTTAATGCAATGCATTGTATGCTTTCTATCAGCAGTACAGAGTTAATGCAATACAGTATATGCTTTCAATTATCGGTACACAATTTCCATGCAATACAGTGTATGCTTTTTATCATCGGTACACAATATCCATGCAATACAATGTATGTTTTCTATCAGCAATACACGTTGCCCATGCAATACAATGCATGCTTTCTTGATCGAGATAATCTAGGTGTAAAACTGAAATGAGATATAGATCTGGAAAATGACCTGATGGAAGCACAGTGGTCCAAAGCCTACTTACATATGAAGAATATTTATTCCAATCCCATCCTTAAGGTGAAACACTTTGGGTATTTCCATCAAATTAGTTGATCCTTTAAACATCACTCTGGATAGTATTTTTTGCCCACAGTGCCACTCTAGACAGAGGCTCGCCTTATGCAAATCAGTACTGACCCGGTTCTCCGTGGGAACAGTTTGTTCAGCCAGGTGAGCCCCCTCCTGGAGGGAACACAGGCAACCTTAGACCACAAAAGGCATCCTGATTTTATGTGCTAACCCCCCAAATTATATTATGTCCCTGACTTGTGTCTAACCTTTCCAAATTCCATCTCCAAAATCCTGCTTCTTGTGTAGGGGTGCACTTTATGTGTGCTAGAGAAAATCCTGGTTTCTGCTCAGTTTCCCTAGTGTTTTGCACTCTGATACTTCCCATTGGTGTGCAGTCCCTGGGGTACAACTTCAAAGTATACTGTAGATCTTGTGTTACTCCCACCACCTGGCCCTGCACCACCACTTACCCTTCGAGCTGCTGACAAGCATTACCCTGCACTGCTCCCTCTCCTTGATTCTCTACTGTCCTCTTAACATTATTCTACCGCCCGCCCTCTTGTTCCCACCCACTGACCTTCTAATCCAATATTTTCCCCAGAGGAAGTTAGGTTCACTATCATGTGTCGTACTAAGACAAATTCCAGGTTGGTATCCTACCCAGCTTTTCCGGATAATTCTCAGTTGTGTGTTGTTCAATGTTTAAAATAATATGAGACTTCTATTAGTGAAGTGAGACAGGATTCTGGTGGCCAACTGCTCATTGCTTTATAAAAGCCTTTTAGAGCGGTGTCCTAGGCTACATTAGCCAGGTGGATGAGATGGTTGCTGGTGGAAGCAGGTATTGACATTTCCGCTTTTGGAGCACATTCCGTTAGGGGAGCCATGGCATCAAAGTTTTATGCTTTAGGTTCCTGCATAGAGGACATTATGAGGTCAGCAGATTGGTCTACCGAATCTACGTTTTGAAGGTTTTACTATAAGCCTATTGTGGATGTGGCATCTATTGTGGTAACGCAGCTTTGAACAAGCATAATCGGAGCCATAGAATGAAAAATGTTCTAGTTTATGCGTCAAGAATTTTAAATTCCATTAAGGACACAGATGCGAGGATTATCCCACCCAATATATGCTGTTACTGTATTCATATGTATTTCATTGATTTTTAATAACAAAGTTTTTGAAACTGTGATGATTTCTTTTCCCACCCTGTGATATTGGAAGCATTTTGTATTGCCTACATCCGTTTACAGGTTTTACAGTGTTCTTTTTCGGAAATGACCAGAAAGCGATTCGGGCTTTAACCGCTGTTCACTTATGAAAAAAGGGGTCAAGCACAGCTTGTTGCCTTCTACGCTCCTGAGGCTTCAGTTCAGAGGTTGGCATCTGGCCCGGTATGTTATTTCGACTTCTCTGTTGATTCGTCTGGAAGTTGTTGGATCCATGTTTGGATTGCTTTTGACTTTTGATGACTATGTGGTTTTCATGTTGGAGACTTCTGTACATATGATGTTATGTTCCAAAGAAAGATGACACAAAATTGAGTCATCTATACTTATATGGATTGCCCTGTAGTGATTGGGGCTTGTGACGTATTTGGGTACATGGGTAATGTAGATTTTGTTTATTTGTGATTGGCTGCTGAAAATTTACAGTAAAGAAAAGAGAAGCATAATCTGTGTCCTTTATAGAATTGAAAATTCTTGGTGTGTAAGCTAGAAAATTGTTATTTCTCTATGTATGTATGTGTATATTATTTGTATAACATGAACTTAGTCAAAAGACAGTGGAACACTGTACAGGAGCAAAAGTCAAATACAATTGGCATTTTTAATGCTTAGAGTTGCTGATGAGCTGCACATTAGGGTACATAAATATAATGCCCTATGCCGTGTCTTCCTCACTGCAACACACAGTAAATCCGCAGATGCTGCAAAAGCTAAACTTCAATTCGCATCTGTGGTTTCCGCACTCCCCTGTTAATGTATCATCAAAAGCCCACAGTTTCATATCCCAGATTTCCAATAGCTTCTCAACTATAGTGCCATGAATGGCACCCAAGTGACATTAAAAGAAACAGTGACACCCGCCGAGTAATGTAGTCCGTTCACTATGTCAATGCAATGTACACAATGTGTAAAAGCCACGATCATTATACTGAAACGTGCACCTTTATTTCACAGGTGGAGATTTTTGCAGAGCTGGGTGAAGTTGTGAATGGCACAATGCCCGCCCTCACTGCGAAGACGACAGTGTTTAAGTCATTGGGTACGTAGAGCACATTTCTGTGTGTAGGGACATTGGTCTTGTAACTTTATTATGGCTCTTTTGTTTATGGGCGAAGATGCATATGGTGCTGAAGAATTAGCAGGGAGCTGTAGCGGCTCCTCCATAGGGGCGTGGCCTCACTGCTTTCTCGCAGTGCGAGAAGCAGAAACATAAAATGGTAAAACTACCATTTTATGTTTCTGCTTCTCGCACTGCGAGAAAGCAGAAGTGCCTGGTTGTGGGCAGGCGGTCCTGCTCGAGGGCAGGGGGGGAGTGGCTTGCCCACTACTGTGGGCCCTGACTGCTTTGGTCGGCCTGGGGCCGACCAAAGCAGTCATGCGCACTCTCCCTTTTCTCTATGTAGGCTGCATGCAGCCTACATAGAGAAAAGGGCCTCCGAAGGTAAGTTTTATTTTAATTTAATTAAACGCCTCCCCCCTATCCCCCCGCGACGACCCCATTTCCACCCGCCCGCGACTGAGCCTGTCCCTTGAAGGGGTGGGGGCGTGCCTCTGCCTAATCTCTTCTCTTGCCAGGCTGACAAAAATGAAACCGGCCACTGCCGCTCACCGCTATGGTGGTCCTCAAAACCTTCCCCCGGCTACCTGAACGCGGTGGCTATGGGGCATCGGGATCTTAGCCTCGCAATCGCGTTGCTGCACTTAAGCAGTGGTCCGCTGCCGGTAACGAGCCCGGGTCCTCCAAGCGCTAGCTAAGCACAGCAATAGACCCGCGTGCAGTTGGCCACGCAGAGTAACATTGCCGCGCTAAGTAGTGGTCCTCTGCCGGCAATGGGCCCGGGTCAGGTCGATGAGGCACTCTCCTGTCTTCCGCATTCGGCCCCAGTGTTGAAGCGAAGAGCCTGGGCAAGGGCCAAGAATCGTCCGTCTGAATGTTTAGCAAGGAAGTGTTGCGATACCTTCACACAAGGCCAGCATTACATGAGGTGAGTTCGGGCAACAGTTTTGTTGACCCCGCAGCGCCGTCCCAGCATGAACAGTGACTGGGTACGGGCGCTTCACCTTGCATAGGGCCTTGATGCCCCACGGGCACATTTAAAACCCCGCACGCCCCCCCCATTGGCTGGCAGATTTTTTGCCCCTCTTTTCCATTTTGGCAAACCCCCCCCCCCCCCCCCCTGTTGGTCTTAGGGGGCGGGGTGTCATTTCCCGCCCTTTGTTGTGTCTCCTCCCAGGTATAACAATTCCCGGCTCTTTGGCGCTTTTTGCCGCGCCGGCCCCTCTAGCCCCCTCCAGGTGCGGGTCTCTGATAAACTGACCTGCGTAGTCTTTCCCACCATTTGATGTGCTGCAATAGCAAAAGCGAGCCACTTGCCTTTATTAAACTGTTAAGAGCAAATAACGTTGGGTGTTCCTCTGCAACTTTAATAGCGAGGTATCAAACATGAGCACACAGGCACTCAGTCTGAGGACCGCACAACCGGTAGAAGGCGTGCTTAAAAAACAGTAATTGGACACAAAAATTCACACACTGATTTGTGACTTCAAAAATATATGTCAAAAGGAACTCATTGCAGTAAATGTTGCGCTCCATATGCAGTTTGACAGTTTCCAAGGCCCTGGGATGCACCACACAGCCCTTATCAGAATTACTTCTATAATGTGTAACCTGTAAGAGTAAGCCATTTGATTTTAGTGACAGGTTCTCTTTTTTAGCCAGACGGCTACAGTTTAATAAGGTGCTGTGAATCTGACAGGTTCAGTACTCTCTTGACATAATGTTCAGGAAAGATGTGTTCCGATCTTTCAGCCTGCTGGGGAGACCGGGCCTAGGCCTGCACACGTGCTTCTTTATATCTGCTACCTGCTTTTATAAATAAACTTTCATGAAAGTGTTTGGCTTTTTGAACAAATTCCATGGGAAGAGCTCCCCTTGACCCCTCAATTGGCAGTTGAACTCATAGGTTTTGTTAACTCCATCCCACTCCTCAGAAACTTTTACGCCCCGCCACTTTCAGAAGTCACCAGCCGCCACTGGCAGGGAGCGCCATTTTTGCATCACAAACACTATATTTGAAAGGCCCTATGTTAGTTCGGACACGGATAACAATGAGGGATGTGCGAATTTGTCAAGGTTTCCTTTCGTAGACTTCTCAGACATCACTCAAATGCTAGCCATAGGCAGTTAAGTTCTCCGCGTGTTATTTCATCGGGAAATTAAGACTTTCTCGCTCTTTTTAAGTTGTTGTGAGAAAAAAAGATTCCCAACATCCATCTAATTTTAAGGTCGGCAGGTTAACTTCCTAGAAATTGGAACATCCATTTTTAAAGCCAGTTAATGTGAGGAAAAACTGCCAGTTTGGCGGGGACAAACTACGCCAGCGCCTAATGACAGGAAAAGCTGGAAACTTTGCAAACTATGGGCAGCCAAAAAATCATGATCTACGCAAGACTTTGCAAGCCTATATGAACCTGGCACACACCTAATAAACATGGGCCAAAGTAACCTGTAATGTACTATATAAAGATAATACAAGTCACCTTGGAGTTAGTTTCTTTACAAGGTCAGACATGTTTAAAGTCAATTGCAGTTTCTTTTATATACAGTAGAGGGTACCCCACAACCACACAAATAGGCAGTATAGAAGATCTGCCTTTATCAGCCAAGACGGCATCCACCTCCAAAGGTACACAGGGGGAAGTATTCAAAGTCCTTACCCATGTACGTGGTGATGTACCGCAGTGAACCCCATGGGGTCTGGTACCTTACTGGAAACTCCCAACTTTATTAACTACCTTGCGGACAGAACCTCGGAGTCCATTCACTGGCCCTAACAGATTGCCTGTGAACTTGGAGTACCCAAATGACCCAACTGTTGCACAATGCTCTGTGTAATTGTGCTAAGTACTGCATTACTGCAGAGCTGTTCCTCAGTCAAAGAGGTTGGAAGGTATTTTGCACTCTTGACATTCCTGGTGACGAGAAAGGTATTTCTCTACATATGAATAGATTTTTCCTCAAAAGTACCTCATGGATGCATAAAAAGTTCAATTGAAGAGGAACAGCAGCCCCTAAAAAGCGCATCTCTAGTCAAAGGATATGATTTAATCTTCATTTTTAGTAAGCTGTCGTCTTAGTGTGCTTTCTTTTTTACCTTGCTACATGAGTTTTAGAGCCAATTTTGTTTAGTAACTTAGAGTCATATACTGATGTATAAATACTGAACAATTCTTGTCCTAGACTTCCGGAGATGTAGGTCTGACCCTGTTATCAGTAGTCATATCAAAGCACGTCACCTATGGAAGAGGATCACTTTCTCCTTAAAACTCTATGGAGCAGTGGTTCTTCACCTGTGAACCAGGGACCCCTGGGGATCCGTGACACTTATTGAAAAATAAAATAATATTAAATTAGTCGAATTTATATAAGTAAAGGAACACGATGTAAAACTGAACATTTTAAAACATTCAATAAATGCAAAGGAATTTGAAAATGGAGGCTAAATATTAAGCTGGTATCCTCAGATAGATTCGTGAGAGCAGTGCAAGGACATCGAAAAGAATGTAGTGTGGATGCTGGGCGGCCTCAATTAAATTTAGAAAAACTCCAACCTTCCCATTAAAGTATTGATTTTTTTAAAATATATTTGTTTGTGAATTAAATACAATATTTAATCATTTGTGTATTTGTTTGATGAATGCTTGTTTCTGTAATTTTGTGCACTGTTTCCCGGGGCCCCAGATTCCAATAACTATTCAGTAGTGGTCCCCGGGTTCCAGTAATGAATAAGTGTTGGTCCACAGAAGTCAAAAGGTTAAGATACACAGCTATAGAGTAATCCAAACAATTTTTCAAGTGCTATAAATAAAAAAAAACAGCTAGTCACTAAAGGAAGAGATATGTCCTACTATTCTGGTTAATTAAGCTGGTCAATTAAGACCAGGACGTCCATTTAGATGCCTCTTGTTAATAAATTCTGCAAGTTCAAGTAGAAACTGGCCCCTTTTATCACTTTCCGTGCGCTCTAAATCTATACCAGGTATAGCCCATTCACCGTCTAATTCAGTGGCCAACTCAAATGCGACGTATGATCCTGCGACCTTGGCATTAAAATCCAGATTACCTACTCATGGTTTGTTTCCAGCAATCAATACCTTGATGTACATTAGTTCTAATCCTCCTACTATAACCTCATCATCAGGCTTTCTAGTGGGAAGAATGTATTTGTAACATATTCCTTTACAATCACTATTTGTAAATTTGGCAGACAATGTCCGTGTGAATGGCGACTACTATGCTGATGATTTATTTTAAGTGGGATAACTTCAAGGGCCAAAAGAGGAAGTTGTGAAATAAGCATGAACGTCATAAGATTGACGTTAACGCCTTAAAACAGTAAATATAAAGGTAAACAGGTTAGTCATGGTAGAGCATTGGCAAACATAAACAGTATCAGTACTTTAGCATTGAATTTAACTGCATGACGTGTTTGGGTTCGCTAATTGAAGCAAAACGAAAATCATGAATCCCTATTGGTTAGGGAGCTTTAATTTCAATTATGTTGGGTGCTCACTAAGGCCTTTAAAGAAGGTACATCATGCTAAAGCCATACCAGTTCCTCTCTGTGGCACTCCTATCTGGTTTCCCCTTATTAGAACCAGGAGCGGCTGGTCTCGCGGCAGAGTGGCGGGTGGGGTATGGGGTGAGGGAGGGACGGACGACAAAATAAACAACAAAAAAAGAAAATAACTTACCTGCTTCTCACCAATCGCCGCTCTGCTGCTCTTCTCCTTCCTGCTGTGTACGTGCTGAGGCTCCCAGACTCCCCACGGCCAATCCCAGCGCTTTTCTCATGATGGTAGCAGCATGAGAGAAGCGCTGGGATTGGCCTGAGTGGGCTTGTTTTCCGCTCCAAAGGGGATTGAGAGCCTACGCCTGCTGCTCTCTCCTCCTGGCAATGCAGCTAGGGTTGGGGAGATGTCAATGCACATGACGGTTTGGCCGTCCTAAGATGGTCGGTCAAACTGTCAAGCGCACTGACAGCAATGCTGCCCACCACTCCACTTCCGAGCCTGTCATGGCATGGCCCAGCTCCCAAAGACTCGGCTCTGTCCAGAGGAAAAATAAAATGATAATAATACTGCTCTATTATCATTTTATTTCCCCTTTCACTCAGTTGGCCAGCAAGGGGGCGACGCTCCTCTGCCATAGCGGCGGAGCCGCAGCTGTTTAAAACTCCATTATATCCAGCCAAGGCTGCGATTTAGAAAAAGATGCTAGGGCTGCAGAAGAATACATTAATCACATTGATTCATTTGAAGGTTGGCCTTAATGGCACCTACCTCAATTCTGGTACGGATTTTTATATTGAGTAGGAGCCTGTGTAATACATTAGAAAAGTGCTAAATAGAAAATACCAAGGTAATGTATCCTATTACATGCAATGGATATCAGTTTTGATACTCACCATGATAAAAATGCCCCAAGCTCTCGGTAGGAGATTCGTTAGTAATGCCGTTTATACGTTGACTGCGTTAACGGGCCTGCAATATAAATTTTAGTGGTAGCCACAGGATTTTCAGAGTTTGCTATAGAGCAGTTCATGCCGTAGATGATCCAATGTAAATATGTGCATTAATGGAGAATGACTCGTTTCCCCCTCCTAAATTATGCTATTATAGTGACAAGGATGCAATCTGCTATGAATTTTTCATGTTGGTTTTGTAGAATGAGTTGCAAATATATGATAGTGAAGTTATGATCATTTTTCTTTAAATTGCTAATTGCATGCGCCGCATTGAATATAGTTTAAAACAAGTAAGTGTAGACATTTGGGGATTTAAGACCACTGACAAAAATGCTTAATGAAGTGTTTTTCTTGAATAAAATGTGAATACTAGTTGAAAGCTGATTCTGTGATTTCTGTTTTTTAGGTATGGCTATCGAAGATACTGTTTCTGCAAAATTAGTGTTTGATTCATGGTCAAGCAGTACAGAATCTGAATAACCGAGTAAGATCTGCCGGACTGTATCTGAAGGACAAGTTTCGTTTTTATTGTCCTTATGCATTATGCCTTTTCTTAGAAGTAAGAGATTTACCAATCCCTTATCAGTTAGAGCCGTGGGTTTCAAGTCTGTGTAACATAGTGTTATGGCACATTTATGATCCATTTCAGATGAGGAGGGAAAAGTTAAACCACATCATCATTATGTAGTTTTGTATCTGCACAATACATAATCTTTTTCTTGTATAAAAAAACTATTTCACAAAAACAAATAAGATAGGTTTATGTAGTGCTTACTACCACATTCTTGAAGTCTAATAGCAATGTTAAACAACAACTTTTACCATTAACATATGGCAATCGCTTTGTTGGTCTTTGACGGATGTAAAGCCCATTGGGCCTCAGAAGGATGAAAGCCTGAGTCGGACCTACTGAGGCTCCAAACTGTGTTCTGTGTCGCACAGGGATTTTTTCAGCAGATAGATTAACCAGCTGAAATTCCTCAACAACTTCTTTCTTGCTGTAGTTCATTATATGCTTCTCCTATTTCTGTCACTCGTATATCCCTACTCATTTTCTGTTACTTGCTTTTTAATTCGGATCCTCTCATTTTTTGGCAAATATTAATTTCCATGCAACAGGTATACACAGACCTTATGCAAGTCTCCCAATTACCAGCGGTGCTGTGCACTGCTGCTGCTGTTGCACTGTCAGATATTTTCTAAAGAAGTAAACATGTTTACTACTGTGGCAGAGGTTTTTGTCTAGCCGGTGGCGTTGCTAACAAGCTTTGTCACCTAACCTCCTTTAGGACACATTCAAGATGGTTGCCGCTAGTTCATCAGGCAGGATCGCAAGCTGCTAATGCGCATCATCTCAATCTCTAAAGGCCATGGTATTGTGTAGTGCTACATTTCTGTAGCTGTAGCCATGCACTTTGCATTCCTGTGTGCATGATCTGGTCCAGTCAAGAAAGGACTATGGCAGTTATATATCCCAGGGTGCCTCTGCCAAAGGACCTTAGAAACTGCAGCTGATTCAAAATGCCACAGCTAGACATAGCACAGACGTATTAATGGCTCCCCCTGAAGAAAGGATTGGGTTTAAATCACTTATCATTGTCCATAAAGCCATTTTCTCTGCATCACCTTTCATTTTGGCCACAGAGTCGATCGCCATAATCTACTACTTGCACTTAAAGCATCTCTCAACCTCTTACAGATGTCAGTCACACGGAAGGCCAGAATTGGAGGCAAAGCTTTATCTTTAGCTGCGGCTAGGCTTTCAGACTCTCTTCCATTTTCTCTTCTCTCTAAGGCGTTGCTGTCTTTATTCAGGAAATACCTTAAAGCCTGGCTCTTCCTAAAATAAAACACGTATGCAGTAACTTAGAATGTGTACGTTGAGTTACTTAGTATGATGGTGCTTAAGCATCTGTGTACTTTCAACCACCTCTTTCCCAAATTCCCCTCAGATCTTTTATCAATCACTCTAGGGGACCATCCTTTTCTTTGCCTAAATGATAACCATCTTGGAGGCTTTATTGAAAGATGTATATGTCTAACAGGTGGGGCACTAGTCTCTTCAGGTGGTACACCGTCTGTTCAAAGGCGGGAAAGGAAAAAATTCCTTTTCTTTATATGACCCTCACGCTCTCTAATAGTGTCATGCTTCATCATCAGGTTCACCCTGACTCTTAAAGGCCAGGGTGGGCTCGACCGTCTTTCAGGGAGCACTTAAAAGAAGTAGACCAGGGGGCATAAAGATAAAAAGTCCTCCAACTCTACTCCAAGGTATCCCTTTATTGGCGGAGTTGTTGGGGATATTAAAAAGAGAAAAGGGTTGGGTATTGAGGATATGATGGTCCTATGACCCTAAAACCAACATGTTTCAGCCCTACTCTATGGCCCTAAGGGGTCCTGGGCTTTCATCAGGGTGATCTGTCTCACCTCCCTGGTGTGTAAAGTTCAAGAATTTTTTTCACAACCTTATACAAACTAATGTGCAGGAACCTGCCTGCACCGAATGGACAAGCTTATACTTGCCCTTTACTTTGTTGTTGTTTTTTTCGTTTATAGGTCCAACCTGAAATTCAAAAACAGATCATATTAGCGACTGTAATCGCATGTGCCAGTTTCGTATTTTGTGACTGGTCAATACGACATGTGGCATCCCGGTGTGAGATTCTGTATAAAGGCATGCATTACCGAATGCATGCTCATACTCTAGTGACATGGGAATATTTTGTCCCCATTCAACTCAAAAACACACATGTGGCTGTGATTACCCCACATTCACGCTTCTCTTTTTTTTAATATATATATGCGGACTTATCACACATATTATTGGAAGTCCGTGTTGTATATTTAACGCATTTACATCACTCACATAAGATGTTTAGCCCATTAAAAACTGTATCCTGTTGCCATCGTACATCCGTTGTTCGTGCATGAGGTCTCTATATTTTGTCATGTCACAATCACACTGCAACCCACTCACTATCGTAAAGTAAAGCCACTCATCCATCGGTGTTGGGCCTCTCGTTCCACAAGTGTTTGCGGCTGCGGGGGTTGCCCTGTAGTCACACTCTTAAGTTGTTAACAAACGGGAGAGAGGTGCAGGGGGAAGGAATCACATTGCACTCGTTAAGCAATGGCCGTTTTAGTGTTCTGGCCAAACCGAACCGTTTCCATTCATACATCCACACGTTCGTTTTTACTTACTGTATCAAGGATCCTACCCCTCCGGTTCACCCTTTCGGTCCTGCGACTCTCGGCTCTGTGAACTTCAGATGCCGAAGAGCGCATCTATTTAAGTTCATCATTGCTCACGTCGGTGGCTTGATCGAGAGTGACGCCCCATTCATGTTGCATAGTCTGACGTCATTGTAACGTCAGTTTGGTGTGTCCGGACAGTATGGAACTACCGAAAGCCCAGGGAGTCATGGGGCTTGTAGTTCTTTATTTCAATAGTTGTTTTTGTTTACTTTTTGACCTTTGAATATTTAGAAGAAAAAGTGCATGGGTGCACTTATGTTTACCCCGGATATAAGAATTAGATATCTGGTGACTTATATGTTTGTCAGACTGGTATATTCATAGTTTCGGTCAGTAAATGTACATATTGGTGACTCATTTGAAACTTTGTACAAATGATATATTGTCAACATACCAGTTCTGCTTAATGTTTAGACGTTCTCCTTTACAAGGGAACTGAGGTGTTGTTATTTGGTCATATACCATCTGTGTGCCAGTGAGGTGGGTTAAGTGTTACTGGTCCAGATCTATCTATAGGTGTAATAGGTATCATTGAGAAGTGGTATTGTTCATCTCTTGTGTCTATACATCATTTATATGTACTATACACATATCTGTATTCATGGTCTGTGAATAGCAGTATATATGATGTAATATAAAGAAAACTCATAATAAACTTTAGTGCGGGTCAGCTGGCCCCACGGGATTGTATTGTTTAGTCCTAGTGTATGCGTGTTGAGCTTGCAGACCCAACATTGTTCTTTTTCCAATAATCTATTGCCAGTCCCCTGCCACATTTGATTTTTTCGATCACCGTCCATTTAAGATCCTGATCTGTGTGTCCCATTTCTACATAGTGTGCTGTAAGTCTGGCTGATGTCGTTTTTGGATGTTAACATCATAGAAAAAAATGGTAAACTTGAAAGTACCCTCTACACAAAACCCACAGACCGCAACAGCTTACTCCACTTTAACAGTGCCCACCCATGTTCTCTAAGAGAAAACCTTCCAGTGGGACAGTTCCTTAGGATCAGAAGGAATTGTTCAGACCTGCACAACTTCAAAGAGGAGTCGGAGAAACTCGCTACGAAACTACAGGAAAAGGCATACCCAAAAGAATCAAAGATCAGGCACAGAAACAAGCCCGGAACACTCCCTGGTCGGCCTTTTTGGAAACCAATGTGAAGGAGGAAACCAACTCACTGATACGTGTCACCACATACAACTCTTCATCGAACATCATAAAGAAAATAATAAACAGAAAATGGCAAATTCTCACCTCCAACCAACTGTCCTACAATAAACCTTTGTTCTCTTTTAAACAAAATAGGAGCATTCGGACATGCTGGTGCACAGCAATAGCTGGAGAGGCCAACATGCGACTCAAATGACCCTATGGGACCAACCACAAGTAAAAGGACACTACCCTTGTGGCTCCTGCACAGTATGTCCTGTTACAGCACAAACAAACTTTATTGATTTAGGCCTCCCCCTCTCCATGGGAGCAAAGACACCATACTAACTGTAACACTAACAACGTCATTTACATGATCACATGTCCATGTAATTAACGATATATTGGGATGACCACCAGGAAGGCGAAAATATGTATAAGTGAACACAGAAGCACTATACGATGTTCAAGGACATCGGCCAGACTTACAGCACACTATCTAGAAATGGGACACACAGATCAGGAACTTAAATGGACGGTGATCGAAAAAATCAAATGTGGCATGTCTAAACATTTAGTGAAACTGGTATGTTGACAATATATCATTTGTACAAAGTTTCAAATGAGTCACCAATATGTACATTTACTGACCGAAACGATGAATATACCAGTCTGACAAACATATAAGTCACTAGATATCTAATTCCTATATCCGGGGTAAACATAAGTGCACCCACGCACTTTTTCTTCTAAATATTAAAATGTCAAATAGTAAAAAGAAAAACTACTGACATAAAGAACTACAAGCCCCATGACTCCCTGGGCTTTCGGTAGTTCCATACTGTCCGGACACACCAAACTGACGTTACAACGACGTCATACTATGCGACATGGGCGGGGCTTCAGACCAGATCAAGCCACAGACGCAAGCAATGATGAACACAAATAGACGTGCTCTTCGGCATCTGAAGTTCAGAGAGCCGAGAGTTGCGGGACCGAACAGGTGAACCGGAGTGGTAGGACCCTTGATGCAGTAAGTAAAAAACGAATGTGTGGATGTATGAACGGAGACAATTCGGTTCGGCCAGAACACTAAACCGGCCATTACTTAACGAGTGCAATGTGATTCCTTCCCCATGCACCTCTCTCCCGTTTGTTAACAACGGAAGAGTTTGACTACAGGGCGACCCCCCACAGCCGCGAACACTTGTGGAGCGAGAGGCCCAACACTGATGGGTGAGTGACTTCACATTACAATAGTGAGTGGGTTGCAGTGTGATTGTGACATGACCAAATGTAGAGACCTCATGCACTAACAACGGATGTACGATGGCAACAGGATACAGTTTTTAATGGGCTAAACATCTTATGTGAGTGATGTAACTACGTTAAATATACAACACGAACTTCCAATATTATGTGTGATAAGTCTGCTAAGTTGGCATATATATATTTTAAAAAAACATGAAAGAAGCGTGAATGTGGTGTACACAGCCACATGTGTGTTTTTGAGTTGAATGGGGAACAAATATTCCCATGTCACTAGAGTATGAGCATGCATTGGGTGATGCATGCCTTTATACAGAATCTAGCACCGGGATTCCACATGGCGTATAGACCAGTCACAAAATACGAAACTGGCACACGCGATTACAGTCTCCAATATGATCTGTTTTTTAATTTCAGGTTGGACCTATAAAAGGAAAAAACAACACAAAGTAAAGGGCAAACATAAGCTTGTCCATTCGGTGCAGGCAGATTCCTGCACATAATTTGTATAAAGTTGTGAAAAAAGTTCTTGAACTTTACACACCAGGGAGGTGAGACAGATCACTCTGATGAAAGCCCAGGACCCCTTAGGGCAATGGAGTAGGGCTGAAACATGTTGGTTTTAGGGTCATAGGACCATCATATCCTCAATACCAGACACTTTTTTCTTTTTAATATCCCCAACAACTCCACCAATAAAGGGATACCTTGGAGTAGTTTGGAGGACTTTTAATCTTTATGCTACCTCGTCTACTTCTTTTAAGTGCTCCCTGAAAGACGGTCGAGCCCACCCTGGCCTTTAGGAGTCAGGGTGAACCCGATGAGGAAGCTTGACACTATTGGAGTGTGTGAGAGTTTAAATAAAGAAAAGGAATTCTTTCACAGATGGTGTTCCACCTGAAGAGACTAGTGCCCCGCGTGTTAGACATATACAGGGTGGGATACTCTTTTTTTATAGGTAATAAATTACCTGTTCCACCTGAAGAGACTAGTGCCCCGCGTGTTAGACATATACAGGGTGGGATACTCTTTTACATAGGTAATAAATTGGGAGGACATATCCCTCCAGTACCCCTTCCATAAGGTGGAAGAACCTCTCTACCCTCTGGACTTGAGAAAGGGTTCACCTCCCTTTTCCCAGACCTTATATATACCTTTATTAAAAGATGTCCTGGGATTTTTTGTATCAATAGAAGGGCGGCCAATTTGTAAAAGTCTGCTCTCCGTCACTAGTTCAGCTCTCCCCCCATGGTACTTCTTTGTGTCTCGTCTGTGTTGGTTGCGCAGAATTCAGCATTTAAGGTAAAACTATGACCAAAAACTCAATTTGGATGTGTGAAACCCTAGAAGTTTAATACACGCATAAGACTGACCATTTCAGGCAACCCGAGTCAACGTTGGTGCATGGAGTTCTACCCTGATGGGTTAAGTTACATTTTGTAGTCCTTCTCTACTTCACTAATCTTCTCCTCCTCCCCTCCCCAGTGAGGAAGGCAACTTCTTGTGACAATCTGGTCACTCCTGTTCATGGTTTCCTAGATGGTCGCTAAGATGGACCGTGGTCTCTAAATGGCTGCTTTTAATCTTTTCCTCCCTCTCAGAAATTATACAAGAATAGTTATTGCTCCAGGCAAAGAATGGCTTTTCTTTGTATTTGTTGCCACCTAGTGGTATTGCATGAAACTTGCTGCCTTACCATGCTTTATGGACACGGGCTCCTGAACAGTCAGCACTTGAAAGATTTTCATCCCATTATAACTAAGTAGCCATCTTGTCTGAAATGATTCCTAAAAATATATAGGATGAACGAGGCATTCTTAAATTATGTTATCTGGTACTTCAAATATATCAAATGTACATTGTTGTAGACATGTTGTAGACATTTTAATCAGCGCTCTAGAATAATTAAGTTCATTATTAGTTAAACAGAGGCGTCAAAACTGTTAACCGTTATTGTTTGTAGTTTATGTCAAATAATTGTTTTTGTATAATTTCATGTAAACCATCAAATAAAAAAATTAAATATCCGAAATGATCTTTTCTTACAGGATTTGGTGTCTGCAGCCTCTCTTTTAAACAAAATCTTTGCCCGTTTCGATGCCACACAATCTCTAAGTCTGGTTGAAAGTTTGAAGCCCTATAGGGGGACACAACATTTCCTTTTTATCTGACTTCATTATAAACATGTTTGGACTACTTCCTAACAACTGGTACCTTTGGAGTCAATTATCATTATGAAGTGAAGACCTGTTGAGGTTTGTTTTGTATTCTGTTACAAAACCCATTTACATTTTATAGGGTACATGGTATTGCCAGCTGGTTTCTAAAAGTACACACCCAGAGCTCTCATAACATGACTGTGTTATGTCCACTACAAAATCTGTGGTCTACAAACGGGCTTCCCTCAGTTGTGCATTAGAAGGAAACAGACCATATTATGCTCTACAATAATATTATTGCTATTTTCACAGCAGAATTACAGAGCCTTGCAAAGGTGTTAGCCTGGCCATTTTTTCAGATCTTGCAAACATTGGCAACAGACCTATAGAGAAAGATAGAAAATCTTTATTCGGTATTGCAAAAACCATAAAAGCTCAATCAATATCACATACATATACAATAATTTACTGCCGTTCATTCATTCGTAATAACATTAAAAACCTATACATTAAGATAATAAAAAGTAATAGACCTAAGAATATACAATTCTAGTACAAGATGACCAAAGAGATTAGAAGTGGGCTACTACAAAGCAACTCCTAAAATTCCTTCCCACAGTAGTAAATCACTTTAGCATCATAAGCCCGATATTTGTTTCAGTGGACTTACATGTACAAAATATCCCAACATCATAAAATAAAATTCCATTGATTAGATAAAATATAAGTCACCATAGGCCATTGCAGCACAGAATCATTTATGTTATTTTATAAGGAGTTTCATCTTCCTATTCCTTAATCTCCAGGCATACAGCAAGTATTTGGATACGGAGAAGACTAACCACTCTGATCGATCACTTCTTAGGATTCGGATAGCATCTTTTAAGCGAATTGCTGATAGAATGTGACATATTGGGATTAACCAGGTTGTTCTGATCTCAAGACTTCTAGTGTATCGCTGTGGTCTCCAACCTTTTTTGTAATAAGAGCTACTTATGTTCAATTAAAAACCATGCTGAGCTACTATTGTCATTCATATCGTGTAAGTTTGAAAGCAGTGTTCACGTCAGTGCATGAGGCAGGGTTGCCAGCAGTAATGCAAACGAGATTTATCAACTTGGAATGCCACTACATGGGTAATACATTCCAGCCCGAGCTGCAGTGCCTCTGGCACTAAGGTTATAATATGAGTAATAAAGCCTCCTCTGCATTACATGATTTATCACTTAAATTTAATCTTAAAATATACTTTGGAAGTTCAACAATGTTTCTCGAGACATGGCTATTTCATCTTCAATACGCCCTTTTCAATTTTGGTATACACATGTTAATTCATCTATGCGAAAGCATCTAACTTAGTAGGCTGTGCTGCACTTAGGAGAGCTACTCACCCGTAGCTGGAGAGCTACCAGTAGCTCACAAGCTATTCGTTGGAGAAGCCTGTATTTTATTGATTTAAATTGGGCAACATTTTTTAGGCTTGCTGCCCGCTGCCCATTGCCACCATTTGTAGTGCCCACTGCCGCCACAGACACTGTCAAAACCCTTGGTGCAGTCACTGCTCGTCCAGCAACTTGTTCCGGTGGGAAAGGAGGATGTAACAAATACAAGAGAACACAGTATTCCCAAGGTATGTTCTTCTCTGGCATCCATTGCTCAGCAATCTCAGACTGATAGCAGCTGCACAGCTGTGTGGTTTACTATGTGCAAAGTTTGAAATAGGACTACTACTACCCACCAAAACTTGGGGCTCAATTCAAAAACTGCATTATGTAGTGTGTAAAATACTTCTAGAATAGTACTACTTCCTTAATATTAAATGTAAGTAACAAACCTATGAGCGAAGATCGCCACCTCCACCGCTTCTATCTTTTCTATGGGGAGAGCGCTACACATGTAAGTTTACGACTTCGTAGTAAATGTACGAGGGACTGGAGGAGTGGTGGGAACAGTGGCAGTATCTACTACAAAATAGGTGGGGTTTAGGGAAAAGTAAGGAGGAGGTTAGTGATGAACAGACTGCTACAAAACCCCACCAACAAAAGAGTAAGCCTTTGTATTCCCAAACTACACTGCTTAAGTTACTACAGTCCTAAAGGTAAATGGTACATGTACTCCAGCTCAGCACTGGAGTTATTCAGGCACTATACATGGGCACTCACAAGTACTGCAAGACACACCCACAGAAAACAATAAAGGCGGAGACAGAAAATATCACCCCTCCCTGAGACTGCAAATATCACCCCTCCCTCCAAGAATAAAAGAAATGTTCCTTCTATTCAGGTCCCATCTGTACTCCATCCTTTGATGCGCAGTGCCACACTTTTTGTGGATTGTCCCTCTGTACAAGGAAGCTTTCTTTTCATCCAGAATTGTGACCTGCATTTGTGTGGAGTGGGAGGTTTCCTACCCTTCCTCAATGCTTTTGATCTTTTCCCTTAAGTGTTCTTATTATAACTTTATGTGGAATAAATGTATGCCTTTACAGCAAATGTATGTCCCCTGTTCCCAAAATTTATGGGTGAGAGGCTAGATCAGTCGTGGGCGATACGGTGGGTCCCAGATGTGGCAGCCAAAGCTGGGACCATCAAATCTACAGTGAGTAAAGGTCCTGGTGACAGGGTAGTGTCCACACATGAAAACAGTAGTAGTTCCATGCCTGGAAAGCACCATGACTGAATATTGGAATCTAAGGACACACACTCCGATGGATTTGCTCCTTCATGACTGGGAGTACCCAGTCAGTCAGCTTGGCACAGTACACCTCGGACACCCGCGACCTCATCTGCGAAGTTCTGCAAGGATACTCCCAGACTTCGACCCTCTTTAACGCATACATGATCCCTCTAGCCAGCATCATCCGCTCTCACGATATTAACATCCTCTCCTACACTGATGACACACAACTCAATCTCTCTCTCATGGACAACCACCCAGAGCCCAGTTCAAGTTCAATGCCTGCATAACTGAAATCGCCTACGGGATGAAGCCAACTGTCTACAGCTGATCACCTGCAAGACAGAAATTGTGATCTTTGGGAAGAGCACATCACCGTGGGACTCCACCTGGCGGCCAACAGAGCTAGGACTGACACCCACCACTCGTGCAAAGAACCTTGGGATCATAATTGAAAGCAAACTCGACATGACAGCCCAAATCAATGCTGTCACTACCTCATGCTTCCATATCCTGAAGATGCTGAGCAAAATTTTCAAATGGCTCCCAATCAGCAGCCGGAAAACCCTGGTCACAAGCAAGCTGGACTACAGAAACACCCTCTATTCATGGATCGACAAGAAACTCACCAGAAGGCTCTGCAGATCATTCAGAACTCAACAACCAGATTCACTCTCAATCTCACACGCCACACCCACATCACAGCACACCTGAAGGAGCTCCACCTGGTCCCCATTCACAAACAAGCACAATTCAAACTCCTTACCCTCATACACTACCTAACACTGGCCCAGCACACCTCAACGATCACGTCGGCTTTCACAAACCTTCAGGACACCGCCGCTCGTCCGAATGCCAAGACCAAACATGATAATGGGCCAATGTGTGACAAGAAAAGAGTGCAAAGGAGAGTGACTGTGAGAATATGTCACTCGTATTGAAGGAGTGCTGTAGCAAGCGCTCATCAAAGGCATCATGGCCCAGGCCTGCATAAATACTATACAGTAGCAAGAAGTGCTTAGTAGACAGGTCCTCATTACATCTGTCACATAACGATGTATCTACTACACAGTCAAGCAAACCTCTGGGGCCACCATGCCAAGAGACAGCATCAAGTCTCTTCCTAGTGGGCAAAGTTACTCTGTCAAGAGGATAAGATGATACCATTGCAACTGAATGGGGCTACATAGAAAAAATAAGTATCTCAGTGCTAGAGACAACTTGCTTAAAGCCCTCAGGGAATCCCAAGGACGAGACACCATGGGGTCTATTTACTAAGATTTAACGCTGCCTTTGCACCACAAAAGTGATGCTAAACTATGCTAAATCTTTTTCCCCTATTGACTTTCCAGCGTAAAACCTGTTATACACAGGATAATAACTTGAAAGTAATGCAAAGCAGTGCTGCTTTTCATTACTTAGTGTCAAGGGGGCGCCCATGGGTGGTTCATTGGCCTTCCCATGCAACGACCCATGGTTTCTGACGCTAAGCCCTATTTACTTAAAAAAGTAGACAAGGTTTAGCGTCAGAAGATAGCGCCCATTTCAGATAGCCGCTATGAAGGAAAAATGCTTTTATTTCTCCTTTCTTTTCCAGCTTTGAATGTGTGCTACACTGAACAGCACATATACAAAGTGGGAAAAGGTTTAAAGTTCGTCTAAGCATGGTATTTTGTACTGGAAGGTTATCCTTCCAGTACAAAATCTATGCTAGACTCATGGAGATACCCTTGCACTATGATGCAAAGGTGTGTCTGTGGCACACGGCTGCACATTTCTGTGCCGGCGTTCAGGAGAGGGGAGGAGAGTGCTATATTTCTGTAAATATGGCGCTCTCCTGCTTTCTCCTCACAAAGCGCAGTGCCGCATTTGCAGCTTATGCAAAAGAAACAATTGATGGACGGAATGCTGGACAATGCAAACATTCACCCCCAGTCACAAGGATCTGGGTTAAATCCATCATTCTTTTGCTCACTACACCACCCCATTTTGGACCCAGCCATATGCAAATCAGTCTTGACCCTGTTCCATGTGGGAACAGTCCAGCTCGAACTGCCAAGCCAGGTCCTCCCTGGATCGGAAACAAGCATCCTGGAACCGGTTTCAGGGCATCACCCTTCATCAGCCAGGCTAGCTTGAATCCAGTGGTGTAGTGAGCACGGGACCCACGTCTGGGCATACCCTTCCCACTTAGGGCAACATATGCAAAAGAAACAATTGATGGACGGAATGCTGGACAATGCAAACATTCACCCCCAGTCACAAGGATCTGGGTTAAATCCATCATTCTTTTGCTCACCACACCACCCCAGTTTGGACCCAGCCATATGCAAATCAGTCTTGACCCTGTTCCTTGTGGGAACAGTTCAGCCCGAACTGCCAAGCCAGGTCCTCCCTGGACTGGAAAAAAGAATCCTGGGACCGGTTTCATGGCATCACGCTTCATCAACCAGGCTAGCTTGAATCCAGTGGTGTAGTGAGCACGGGACCCACGCTGGGCATACCCTTCCCACTTAGGGCAACATATGCAAAAGAAATAATTGATGGACGGAATGCTGGACAATGCAAACATTCACCCCCAGTCACAAGGATCTGGGTTAACTCCATCATTCTTTTGCTCACCACACCACCCCAGTTTGGACCCAGCCATATGCAAATCAGTCTTGACCCTGTTCCTTGTGGGAACAGTCCAGCCCGAACTGCCAAGCCAGGTCCTCCCTGGACCGGAAACAAGCATCCTGGGACCGGTTTCAGGGCATCACCCTTCATCAGCCAGGCTTGCCTGAATCCAGTGGTGTAGTGAGCACGGGACCCACGTCTGGGCATACCCTTCCCACTTAGGGCAAAATATGCAAAAGAAACAATTGATGGACGGAATGCTGGAAAAAAATGATGGATTTAGGCCTAGATCTCTGTACTGGGGTGAATGTATGACATTGTTCTGCATTCTGTCCATCAATTGTTGTTTTTGCATTTGCAGCTGCGGCACTGCGCTGCATAAGAAACTGGTAAATCTGGCCCCATGTGTGACAAGACCTAGGTCAACATCAGCAACCGGATGTAGTTCATCTGAGTTGTGCCCCTTATAAATGTTAGGAAGCATTCATTCACTGGGGAGAGGATGTAGCCTTGCGGCTAGAGCTGTTGACCTCGAAGCTGGGGAACCGGGTTCGAGTCTCGGCAACGACACTCAACATCGTGTGATTCTGGGCAAATCACTTAATCTCCCCGTGCCTGCAAAAAATGAATGTGTCCTCATGTAACGAAACTGGTGCTCACGTAAAGTGCTCTGATACCCAATGTCTCAGGTCTAGTTTGCGCTATATAAAACTCTAAAAAAAAAATTAAAAAAATTCAACCTGCCAGAGGGCACGGATTCGGCAAAGATTGATATGCTGTATATCATCACACACACCATTGTTTCCTCCCAAGAAAGGTCAAATAGTTCTGGAATGTTGGTGACTAGCAAATCCTAGAGTCTATTAAAGAAAGTTTGTAATACTACTGCCTCAGTTGGACAACACCTTCTCAACCTGTGACTGAGATGCCCTTTGGAGTTGAACATAATTTTATCATCAATAATCCAACATAATTTAACACCAACTCTGACAGCTCCCATCAATGAGAATTACCAAAAACAGTAGCCAGATTTACCAGAGCACTGCGAGACCTCGGAGACAATAGAAATGAACTGTGCTAATGCTGATAACATAACATGTCATTTGGTTAAAAGAAAATATTTTCTGGGAGAGTTCTAGGCAGTTGGCACCCGCTGTTGAGGAGTACATAAGAACTACGAAGCACCAGGAATTTCTGGAGTCCAGAAGCATCTGTGCTTCACTGATATGTGTGGCCTGGAAGAAGAAGAATGGTGTATTTATGTGCATTGATCAATGAATTCTTAAGTATGTTTCTAGAGGATGTTTCCCTACATAGTGAACGCAAAAAAGAGGTTTAACCCCTTCCTTCTGTTTCTGTTGTGTTTTTTACACCATGACTAGACATCCTACTACAGATGTCTGTATTTAGTGCTGTAACAGATGGGGCGTCATTCTGATACTTATAAGGTGAGTTGGAGATTGTTTACTTCACCACTCCCCACTTAAGCACCAATTACGATATACACCAGATATCACTTCATTACCTGGATACTTGTTCATTGCTGTCTTAATTTATTTTCATCTGTATGTTGCTACTCAAGTAATTTGTAATTTTAACTCGCGGCTTATGAATTATCATTCTTGATACCGCTCACATTGTGCCTTTTACTGAACAATTACAGGGGGCACCTCCCTCCCCCCCCCGTTTTCCTTGTTTCACAATGCGGTTTGCACCTTGTTGGGCAATCTACCTTTAGATTTATAACCAAGTGTTGTTTTCCATTATCCTTAAATGCAGGTTTGTCCCAGTACTTATAGTAGTAGACAATATCCTCACACTATTACAAGTTTTATTTTTAGCTATGGGGCATGTTGCACACCCCATTTCACTGTAGATAGTCATTTCTCACGGTCCTGAAGAAACGCCACAGGCGTGAAACATGTCGACCATCAAAGAGTAGAGCGCCTCTTGAACCCTGGTAGCTTGTTAGTCGCCTCTCCTCACTATTTTTAATCAAGTAGGGATCCATTTAGAATACAATTTGCTCTCATAGGGAATCCCCTCTTGTTTTATATTCACTTCCAGCACATCTACACTCACACTAGGTCCCTTACACCCACGGCACCCTTACGGCAGGAACAAAAGATCTCCGGCAAAGAGCCCCTCTATGGGTGCCTGTCGGGTATTGCAGCACCGACCCGACGAGGAGCAGACCCATATGATGAAGCATGACACCTAGCTTGCTGGGTGTGTGAGGGCCTCAGTTCCAAAAGGAGGAATTCCCCTCCTTTTTTGGGTGCCTGGGACACTACCTGCATACTGAGGAACTGCGTACCTCTTTTTTGCGTTCACTCTGATAGGGCAAGTACGCTGGACCTCTTGATTAAGCCCTCTGTCCCCCCCTTTTTGATAAACATGTTTCCCTACATAGCCTTACTGGGCACCAATGATTCTCAATACTATGACTTCGAAAAAGATACTACTGAATCTCTAGTACAAACCTAACAAAAAATAGACACTTTCATTCATATTCTATTTCTACATGTTCCACAAGACTCCCTGGAGCTCTGGCAGCCTACCAGCAACTGATGGAATGGAAACTTCTAACCATGAATCTTCTTGAGGCCTAATATATTTGGAAGACAACACTGTATCTGTTAGAATGACAACCATGTATTAGTGACGACATTGGAGAAGTATGAGAGGAGACTCCTGATGGTGCTTGACCACCTAGTGGTCACTTGACAATGCTTATTCTACTGCTTATCCAGTGTAACACATAAGGAGTCATATAGTCTCTGAGAAGATGATTGAGTTGGGTGCCAGTGAAGTGGATACACTAAGGAGCTAGCTTCACCCAAACACCCTACAGAGCTTTTTGAGTTTCTGGAATTGCCAGACGTTTTGTGTGCCAAGATTCGCCAAGAACATAACCTCTAATCTGTGGGAGCTCAAGGCCACCCACAATGAAGACCTTGAAAGGGATATAATTACTGATCCCCTAAACAACCATATCACAGATTTGAGAGTGATTGGGGATGAATGAATTGAATGAACGTTTACTCTTTGTACAGTACACTGTTATCCTAACACGCCATACTGGTGGGATCAAATGACCCTGATTAGCCTTCAGGACTCTGGTTAAATGATTGTCTACTAGCCTTTACTGATCTTACAAAACACTATTCACTACATGAAGATGCCAGGAAGGGTGGCAGCTGCAGTCTCTCAAATTTAGAAAAAAACTACCCAATCAAAAAAATTAAAGTTCCTGCTTTAAAGCGACTTTGGATGGATATATCTGGATGCAGGGTTTTTAATAAATCAGGGAGAATGGCGCACGGACAAGTACGCGTGGTGTGAATATGCTACAATGTGTACGGTGCTGCCAGGTCGGGGGAACTACCCTATAACCCCCGTTGGTGTATGAGTCAAAGAACCCACACTGAAATTTGAGAACACAGTCCCGGGCACACGTATTGAGGATATGAATGGAACAAGGAGTCTCGTTTAAGATCAAATTGCTTGGGTCGACACCAGAGTAATTGTTGAAAGTTATTTAATGAGGCAACATCAAAAGAAAGCAACCAGCCGACACGTGTTTCGTCTTACGGGAATGATCCCGTGACTCTTCAGGGCCTGAGTGACAGTACCAGAAGACCATCCAGTGTCCGTATCGAGGGAGAGTAAAGGCGGGTGAGCCGTGAGATGGCAGGATAAAAATAAAACCTGGGTAAATCACGATGAAAGGAGTCCTGTTTATAGAAGCAAGGTGGCGGGTGCGCCGAACAGATTTCAGCGTAGTGGATGCCGAAAGAGACTGGTCTCGTCTGTGTTACCGGATGCGACTTTGGATGGAGAAGTTCATTATTGATTTTCTGTGATGAAGTTTCGTGTGAGGCCAGACCACAAACTGCTTTCCTAATAGGGTTTATATTTTGACAAATGCTGCATATGATCCAAGCTGGATCAGACAGGGCGAAAAAGACCAAAACTACACCCAACTTTCCATCTGGAGTGCAGAGATAGGACACTTCTCTACAGTCTGGGTTCCAGTAAACCACCCCAGAGACCTGGTTAGAACCAGCATGTCCTCACTGTGGTGCACAAATACAGCTGACCACAGCAGAAGCCAAAGGGCCTATCCCTACGAGCTCATGCATGGAGGAATATATGATTGCCCATTGCTCATTCCTGCTGAGTTACCAGCCATTATGGGCATCTGTTGACATATCTGATGAACATAAAAAAAAAAACTAGAAGACCAAATAAGCTATTCACAGATGCTGCTGCTAAGAATACAGGAAGCAACACAGCCCAACAAGAAGATGAGGTGATCCTGCTAACAGACTGTGCTTTAATCCATAGTGCAAGGCTCAAGGGGAACACTCATTGCGAAGGCTTACCTTTAGGTTTTCTAATTAAATAGTGCTTTACCTTTCCAGCACACATTTATAGTCCATTTTGTTGTTACTCTCACTGAACAAAGGCCGCTGTTCTATATTCGATTGGTGTGGTCATATCCAGGGTACAGCCATACGGCTAGTGGTTTGAGTCCTAGAGCAACCAGAAGGGTTACTGCAAATACCATGACTCAGGTGGCCAGCCGTAATCTAGCAGAAACTGGAAAGAGGCGGAATGGGGCCATTGCCTACCATCCATGCTCAACAGGTACAGCACCAAATAATCATTTAGCTCAATCCAAGCTGACAACCTCAAGGAGAACCTGTTTCAGAGGGCTTGATTCCTCCTCACTATCTGTGTATAAGAGAAGCTGCGGGTCTGCAGTTGAATATTTCTGCAGCACTTAAATGTAATGTCCACAAGATCACAACCTCTTTACCACTTAATGTCCTTATTTCTATTTTGGGTCCTGTGTTGCGTGCCTGCTTCATAAGGATGTTGGAATTTTTCAAGGTGATTCATTTAAAGGGGTCATCCAGTGAATGATGTTACAGTACATTTCAAAATCCAAGCTGACATCATCAAACAAGGCAACGTTCTACAATGCCTATTGGTGGTGACTGTTAGCAATGCAAAGCCGGATAAAGGAACTGTTTCTGTTCTCTACACACGATGGCCCTTGCAGTATTTCTGCTTTTCTTCTTGAAGGGTTAGTCCGCAGTGCATTCTCCGTATTAAATAAACTCTTTGAACTCTAAAACCTTGATGGATTGTACACAGTTCTGAATCGCGTAAATATCGCCCATGTATGTTTTACTTAGTTTGAGAAATATATTGCAAAATCAGAGTAAATAAGAGTATCAGCATGGGTTTGATAAGATTGGTATAACCACTTATAGAAAGTTATCAGGCACTGATGTTGCTTAAATAAAACCAGCATATGAAAGTCCAATAGGTCTGGTGTTGGCTGCCAGCCTTTTGGCTTTGTCAATGCTTGTTAGTTTTGGCTTTAGCTAAGACCGTTTGATTTTATTGAATCGTAACCATAATATACTTATAGTAGCTAAAAGCAAAACTGTTTTGTCTCAAAGAGCACCCGTTTCTATAGTAATCCCTGGCACTGAAGAGAACTATTTTTTATGTGGAAGCATTCAGACAAAAGGACACAATGCCATCACTCACAGTGCGGTTAGTGAATGGCTGAAGCTGGGCTGACCCACTGCCCCATGCTGTATGCTGTAGTGGGCGGACGAAGAAGAATGAGAAGGACACAATACAAGATAAAGGATGAAGACGGCTGGCTAAAAGCTCCAGTAAGTTAAATATAAATCACATATATTTGAGTAAAATCAAAAGGTCTTGGCTAAAGCAAGGCGTAAATATCAATTGCATCATTTAGAGAGCAGGTGTGGATTGTTCTTAGATAACCCTTCACAAATTGCCTTCTCAGTTTCAGCTATGCTTAGAAAAGTGTCAGAAAGGAATAATGTTATAAGTAGTAACTTCTGTGCTCATTGCGCGCTGTTATAGATGAAGTAGGGGCAGTTTGGAGATATGTGTATATTTTTTTCCCTTAATCACCCTACCAGTGGTTTCTGATGAAGAGTTCCTGGAATGTGCTATGAAAATTGTGTTGGATTCTGCTCCAAAGTTAGCCAGAAATGAAGGGCACAAATATTACGCATTAAATACTGAGTAGGCCTTAAAAACAGAAGTTGCACCTCACGAGACTCTCTAGAATGTTTATAGGTTGTTTATCCTTCTTCCTGTAAAGCTCTCCTCTTTTCTTACTTTTCTGTCTTTCCCTCTCTCATTTACCTTCTTTCTCATCTTTCTTTTCCCCACTCATCTTTTCCTCAACCCCTTAAGAGACAGAACTACAAAATGCTAGTTCCCTATTGGTTATGTTATATGCTTATCTAAATTTTTACACAGGTGTACAAGGTTATATATGACATTGTTTAATTGTTTCAAATCCTTTTGTCCTTTTTTGCTAATTGGCACTTTTTTTGATGTTATCTCTGTTATTTTCTCTCTCTACCACTCTATCAATAAAGCATTTTCAGATAAATAAAAAAAGAGACTCCCAGAAGATTATCAAGTCTCACAAAACTGAGAGATATGCACTCTTATATAATCCTGTTTGATTGAATCAGCAACATCAGTTCAGATGGACTGATCCTTGTTTGCATGAGCACAATCCCAAATTGAATTATTGTCTCTCACTCAACATGACATCTGCAGTGATATGAAGATCACAAGTTCGAATCACAGCAAGGCAGACTCAGCTGTACATCCATCAAAGGTAGGTAAGTTGGAACACCAAAAAGCCATCACTTCATCAAAGAAAAAGAGTCTACACATTTTATTGATTGAGACATTTTTGTTGTTTGTAAAGCGGTAGCATTCTTCAAAACAAAAATCAATCACATGTTTAATTAGGATTTCAAAATACAGGATTTGAAAATCTGATATATTTTCACTTGATGAAAATATATACTATATTGATAGCCTCAAACATTACTAAACTGGTGTGGCCCCACTCTCTCTGCTAGTGTAATACGGTTCCGACGAATCTAGTAGGACTCTGTATTTAGAACAGCAGAGCTTCATAACACGGAGAGAACGTCTTCTTATATGATAAGTAAATGTTGGTCTGTTTGGCTAGCTCACAGTACTGCATCTAAACTCCTAAACCTAAGAGTTATAGATGTTGTCAGTAACCTAGCACAATAACACTCAGATTCCCAAGGAAATCGTGGCAACAGATTTACCCTTTCGTTTCGTCACTTTTGAATGCCCAAAGTGTTCACAAAGAAAAGGTACAATATTACATTTTCAAAGGTTTATTAAAAAGCTCTAATCTTTGTAGATAAAACATGAACTGCAATTGTAAGAAAGATGAGATATTGCACTGTAATAAACATTACTACTTTAGTGAAAAACACAAACAATTCAGTCATGCAACTGTTCATAATGTTTCTACAGTTACTCCCATCTATTACCAGCCTCTGTGCTAGAGGCAGCGTATTGGGAGTACCCTATCTGCCAGGTCTGTTGGAATGACCTAACCCCTTATCTTGTTGCTGTATGTTAAGAAGCCAGGCTCAGTGCATCCATGGAATCACCTCCAAGTACAGCTATCTTGCTTCTCAGGATGAAGGTCGGGGATAACAGAACTGTATCACAGCAGCGTTCTGTGACGACTCTGGCAGAAGTGAACCTTCTGCCGGAGTCAGCATGGACACAATTTAGATAACAAATTGGCAACCTAATCACACTGTGTCAAAGGTGCAGGAGAGTGTTTTAATTAGACTAAAGCAGAAGAGTCATCTTGTTAGGAGCACTGAAAATAAAACAGTACCTCATCTTCTGAATTTGTGCGACAGTGGAACTCAATGTTCAGACTACATGGCGACAATGCCTATAAGGAACAAATGCGTGCAAGGGCCATTCTCACAATCAGAAAAAATGCAAACCTCCCTTACGAGAAACTAAAATGGAAGCTAAATGCAAACTGCATAACACTAGGATGAAAACTGGGATAAAATGCTCAGATAAAATGATTGCCTTTCCGAGATTCATATAAATTTGTTTTATGCTGTTTTTGAGGGGTTCTTGAAGCTACACCACATAACCAGGACATTACTGCGGGCCGTTGGCGTCCCAAGGATAGCATTGAGAACATTGCAAAGGTATGTGTTTGAAGAAGAAATCCCATTCCCGAACAGCTTCCCCAATCGGCACAGTTCATGACTAGGGGCACACCCCTCCAGAAGAACCTTTCCATAGGATAGATAGGCACATGCTGGGTAACAAAGAATATTTGCACATATTATATGCTGGGGCAGTACTGGACGTGGCAATTCCTTTGACCACCACAATGGTGACAACATGGCGTAGGCTCAACAAGAATATGACTCATTACAACACGTACTAATACCACGCGTGCCATTACAACGCGGGTATTACTACGCGTTGTCAATTACAACAACCTACCATTACATCGCATACTTTTACCACGAATATGCCTTTACCACGCATGCCATTACAACGCAAAGGCATGCGTGGTAAAGGTATACTCATAGTAAAAGTATGAAAGGTAAGTTACACTACCCTGTCCTACCCTAAACCCTAATTTAGTACCCCTGCACAACCCTCCCCCAACCCCCCATTCCTCTCCCTACACTAAAACACTACCCTGCACGACCCCCGGACACTACCCTAAACCACTACCCTCAGCACAACCTTCCCCCGACCCCAGTCCTCTCCCTACACTTAAACACTACCCTGCACGACCCCCGACACTACCCTAAACCCTAAAACACTACCCCCTGCAAGACCCTCCCCCGACCCACAGTCCTCTCCCTACACTTAAACACTACCCTGCACGACCCCTGACACTACCCTAAACCCTAAAACACTACCCCCAACACGACCCTCCCCCGACCCCCAGTCCTCTCCCTACACTGAAACACTACCCTGCACAACCCCCCGACACTACCCTAAACCCTAAAACAGTACCCCCTGCACAAACCTCCCAACCCCCAGTCCTCTCCCTACACTTAAACACTACCCTGCACGACCCCTAAACCCTAAAACAGTTCCCTGCACTACACACACACCTCACCCCAGACCCCCTTTGACTCAGTAATCCCCACCCTAGGCCCAATCCCCCTTACCTCTCTCTCCTCGTGATTCCTCTCTGCTCCTGGTTCCTGCTTCACGTCGGCTCTGAGGGGCGGTGCACGTCATTGTGAGGAACCGGAAGAGCCTTTGTTTCCTCACAACGAGATGTATTGCCACTTTTTTTTACATCGTATGGGTTGTAAAAGCGCATGCGATGTAAAAAAAAAAAAGCGTAGTAATGGCTACGTATTGTTACATCGCATGCGTTGTAACACTTGCGATGTAATGGCATGCGCGGAAACAGCCGCGATGTGATGGCTGTTTCCCGCTCAACAAGGGAACTGGGTAGAAAAATAGACCGGCCCCCAGGTTTCGAGGGGGGGGATTATACACTGTGGGAGATGACTGTCCTCCAGGGATTTAGGCACTGGGATGGTTTTGGAATATCCAGTCTGTGGGATGTTAGTGGGCTCGTTCGAGTCACATACCTGCAGTATGAATATGATATGCACAGATCACAGACCTTTAGATATCTCTAACTAAAACATTCATATTCTGCGTGCATTGGGACACACAAAGAAACTAGAGAAGACTGTTGGAATAATTTATGGAAAAAAGGCAATGCCTCCATGGTAATGGTCAACACACAGAGGAAGTAACACACGTCGAAAACAAATGGGAGCATAAATATCGAGAGGCTAGATAAAATGTGGAAGGCTAGACAACGTGGGAGGAGGCCTTTGGGTTTCTGCTGAGTTGTCCATAAAGGGTAGCTTTCGGCTTGTACAACTGAATATCCTCCACAGAATCTACTACACAAGGGTACAGCTACTTAAATGTGGGAGGACAAAGGATGAACTATGCTTCCGGAATGTGAACAAAACGCCACATTTTTGCATACAGTGTGGGGACACCCGTTGACAGAAACTATAGGCAGGAAGTTTGAAGACAAGGTGGGTCAGCCAATAGAAATCAATGCACCACCCACACTGCTGCAGATCTGGGAGGCTACAGGCTTAAAGACACAGAGGCTTCTGGTGAACCATAGTTTCATAGTGGCCAAAAGGGATATAATTAAGAAATGGGGGTTCGCTGAAACACCATCAATCTTAGAAGGGTCGCAAAATATGGACTAGTGTAGAGCTGCAGATTTTTTTTTTAATGAATATTGAGGCTGCCCATGAAAGCATGAGAAAATATAGGAGGGCTAGGAGAATTATACCAATTCTGATTAGAAATATGGGGTATGCAAGCCATGGAAGGGGTCCATCCCTATGGCAACAGTTTGCAGCAAAGGAGGAACAGACATGCAACAAACACATTGGATAAACTCGACTGAGACATTTAGCCTTATGGTGTTTACTGCATAACGAGGGAGGAATAAGGATAATTGATGGATGTGCCTTCTATTCACAGAAATGTCTACGTACCACTATTACCTTTTAAATGTGACTTCAATGTCTCTCAGCAGTGTTACTGTATTTTTTTAAAGCTTTATATATCATTTTTAATACACATGCAATATACATAACCTCCCACAGTGAGGGAAGGAAGTATGTACTTAAACAAAATTGTCAATAGCAGAAAGACCAGTTCAATATCATCATCACTGCGTCACATACTGCACATTGGAACGTCTTATACCACAGGGAAAAAACAACAGGTAAGCAAAGAGATAAAGCTCCCCACTCGCATGGTGGGAGAATAGAAGTGTGCACCAGGCAACAGCGGTCGTGTGCACTTATGGCGGGGAGGGGTGGGGGATTGTGCACTGCACCCGCTAGCTGTGTTATTGTATTGCCAATGTTAATGTATAACAGAAAACACAATAACTGTTTTCTTTAAAATGAAACTCTGATATACTGTATAAACTGGTTTCCAGTTATGCCTAGACGTGGGTCCCAAGCTAACCATACCACTAGAGTCAAGCTATCCTGACCGATATTGGGTGATAACTGGTCCTAGGATGCTTGTTCCCGGTCCAGGATGCTTGTTTCTGGTCCAGGGACGACCTGGCATGGCAGTTCGGGCTGGACTGTTCCCTTGGGGAGGAGGGTCAAGACTGATTTGCATATGGCTGGGTCCAAACTGGAATGGAGTGCTGAGCAAAAAAACTATGGATTTAGGCCCAGATCTCTGTACTGGGGGTGAGTGACATTGTTCAGCATTCTGTCCATCAATTGTTCTTTTTGCATTCCTACAGGAGACCCATCTTACTGAACCAGAGGAAGGGAGGCTGAATACGTCCATGTTTTACTCATAAGGGATTGGGGGCCACGTGGATTTCCCCTGGGGTTCTGTTTCAACTCAGGGAGGCACAGGCGGATGCAGAGGGTAGATATCTGCTCCTCATGGGGCAGCTAGATTGTAGGGACATAGCTTTACTGAATGCGTATACCCGTACTTTGACGATAAATCCTTTTTCTGGACAATGTGTTTGCGCCACACATAGATACACCCCTCATCTGGGCAGAAGGCTTCAATTGTATTATACATGGCAGTATGGATAGGTCACTCTCCAAACACAACACGAGAAAAGGCATGATTGGGAGCTGGAGAAGGTTATGACATGAATGGACTGTGATGATGCGTGGAGGGCAGTGTACCCGGTGGGGATGGAATTCACCTACCATTCCAGTACCCACGGCATGCATAGTCAATTGGACAGAATACTTGTGACATGGGCGTTTGGGGCTCAGGTGACTGCTGTGGAACACTTAGGTAGATTCTAGTCGGATCATGCCCTGGTTCGTCTTACGTATGTATGGCGCCACAAGGTTCCAGCCATTCCTACTTGGCGCTTGCACCCCAAGACATTGGGAGATGGGGCAGTTCAAGCAGATATTCATGAGACCATAGAACACTATCTCACAGACAACTGGGGGTCCCATGAGACCAGAGCCAACAAACTGGACGCACTTAAGGTTGTACTGCTTGTGCAGTGCCGGACTAAGGTTTATGGAATCAAACATCAGTTGAATGGGGAGCTAAGGACCCAAGAGGATGAGTTGGCACGGCTTCTCAGGGGTAAGCATGGGCATTCCACTATGCAGGGCGAGACAGTGGCTGCCAGGCACACGGTGCGGGAGACAGGGGACTGACTAGATCACTTTACCCGAAAAGAATACCGGCAGTTACTCCACAGAGAGGGGGATAGACCTGGTAGGTAGTTGGTGTGGCTGCTTCGTCTGGAGAAATCAACACACTCAATCATGTCCCTTATGAAGGACAACAGATTAATAGTGGCACAGGCATCTATTAATACATTGCTCAGGAAATACTTGTAGGTGCGATATTAGAGGTGGGGAGGCTGTGATCAGAATGCCATAGAGGAGTTTCTGCGGGGATAAGAACTACCATGACTGGAGTACACAAACAGGGATGAGCTAGAGGGGGCACTTACCAAAGAGGAGATCCAAGCGGTTGTTAAGGATATGACTCCCTGCACGAATTGGCTCCCAGTGGAATTTTATGCTGTATACACCAATGTGCTTTTGGCGAAACTGCTTGAGGTCTTTAATGAAGCCAGGGAGGTGGGGGTCCTTCCGCAGTCTATGAGGGAGGCACTTATAGTCATACTCCCCAAACCTGATAAGAGACATGGAGAAGCTCAGCTCCTATCGCCCGTTCTCCATTATCAACGTGGATATGAAGATCCTATCCAAAATCATAGCTAATAGAATACAGGGGGTTATTGAACAATTCGTACATGAGGACCAATGTGGATTTATCCCCATCCGAAGTACACTCCCGATTCTTCATAGGCTTATTCATGAAATGTAAAGAGTGCGGGACTACCAGGAAGAGATGGCAGTGGGTGCCCTTGATACAGAGAAATCATTTGATAAAATCGGGTGGGATTTTATGGGCTGTGTTGAAGCAAATAGGGTTTGGTGCGAAACTCATCAGGTGGGTAGCTTTATTGTATTCTGGGTTGACTGCCAGGGTTTGATCTGGGAGATATATATCAGCCAGCTTGGAGATACACAGGGGTACTTGGCAGGGGTGTCCCTTGTTTAACCTCCTATTGCCTCTTGCTATGTAACTGCTAGCAGTCCATTTGAGAGCGAAGCTACAGGGGTTAGGTGTACCAGTGGGGAATTCAGAGCATAGAATATCTCTCTATGCGGATGACGTGGTGGTGTATGTGAGGGAGCCAAAGCTCTGTGCCTGTCCTGCTTTCTGCGTTGCAGCAATTTGAAAGGCTTTCGGGTCTCAGGGTGAATTTCGGCAAGTCCATGATATTCCCACTCCCAAAGATGACTGGTGAGGACTCGGTTAATGCCCAGACCTTATGGTGAGAACTGGATAGGTGTCTGTACCTGGGGATGCAGGTAACACACCCCTGAAAAGCAGTATGAGTATAATATGGGTAGGGTGTTGTGGAGCTTGCAAACACAGGTGGCTTTTTTGGAATATTCTCCTGTTGTCTGTTGCCGCAGGATAGCAGTGGCCAAGATGGTGTTTCTGCCCAGGTGTCTCTACGTGCTCCAAAACACGCAGTACCCTATAGGCCGCCACACGTTCTGGAGACTAGATAGTCTCTTAGTAACTCTAATATGGGCTGGAAAACGTAGCAGAGCTGCCTTGAAAGCACTTAAACTAGACTTGGAGCATGGGGGGCTAGGGCTCCCAAACCTGGAAGTCTACTATATGGCAGCACAGCTCCAGCATGCCGCTAAGTGGTGTGTGGATGGGTCGAATGGGGAAAAAAGGTTGCTGGAGGGGACACGGGGAGCAGATAATCTGCCACGCTGCCTTATGGAAGGGGCTCACCTGCATGTCGACTGCCCTTATGTGGTTAAGCGGGTCGCACAGACCTGGGAACTGGCAATAAAGTCTGGTATGTGTAACCTCCATTCTCTAGGGACCTACCATTATGGTGGCTACAGCCACTCCTGTGGATTACGAAAAATATTTCAGTCTCGGCCTGGAAAAATGGCGGCTGCAAGACACTAGGGGATCTGTAATCTGGGGAGAGGGGCATTACTTTTGCAGAGTGTCAGGACGCATTCAGAGTAGGCTCTGGTCAGTTTTTACAGTTTGCCAAGCTGACCAAAACGGCCAGCGAGATCTGGACTGATTTCCCGAACATGCCAGTCAAGGACACTGGAGGTACTGCTTGATATGGGTGCCCCCAAAACTGATATCTAGACTATATAGTGCACTTAAGTACGACACACTTAAGATCTCATTGCGGGAATGACAGGGCTGGGACACAGACTTGACTTAGCCCCTGAGAGCCACTGAGCGGAACAAAGCTCGTGCACTGGTGAGATATGTCTCCTGAAGTGCTTGTTTCAAACTGGTGCATTTTTATCTCTTGCACCGGGCTTATTTGTCACCAAGGAAATTGCACTGAATCTACCTGGCTAGGCTGGGCAGTTGCCCATGGTGTGGGAAGGGGGGGTGCAGATTTCATCCACAACTACCCTAAAATAAACAAGTAATATAAAAATTATATACTGGTTAACATATATTTTTGTCGATATTGATATGTCTGGTGTTCTGGTGACGTTTACAGGCCAGTTGGTGGGGTGGTGCGAGTTATAATTACCTTAGGGCATGAGGTAATAGTTACTTGAGATAACTATAACTGGTGAATATTAGTGGTTTTTAGAGTTTAAAACGTTACGTTGTATACTGAAGATTTCACCTAACTATAACGTTACTTTCACCTTTGTTTTTTTTCAATGAAAATATATATATATATATATATATATATATGCAGTGCTTAATATGTATTGATTACCACTGATGAGTTTGGGGAAGGGTCATACTAACGAAATTCAAAGCCTCGAATGGGTCATGATGCCCCTCCCACAAAATGATCATAAGGGGCATATTATGCTCTGCATATACAGTAAATGCCTTGCCATTTTCTCATATGTTTTTGTTTAAAAACATTTTTATTCAAAACTAAGGTGCAAGGTGCCGTGCAATTTGTACAGTGAGGTAAAATCATATAGAAGAGGCTTCCTGTGGAAAGTCCCTGGAGCAGGCAATCTTTGACATAGTAAACTGTTTTTTCCCCCCAAATGATGGTTTCATTGCGCTGTTGTAATAACATGGAATCTGATCTCTGCACTGTTGTTATAAAGGTGTGCATTTGCCTTTAAATAACATTACTGCGCCTACAATTATTGCTCTGGCTAGGCATAAATATGTGTAACATTAAAATTCGATTTTTCCACCCATATTTAAATTTTCAAGTGAAATACCTTTTATGGAATATAAATAAGGTTGCAGATCTAGTCATGGACACGTGTCTCTGATAATCAGAAATGTACTATTGCTGACATCATTACTCAGAGATCCAATGATGTTACTGTGGAACACTTTTAGCTGAGTGGTTATTACACGAAAGGAATCCTTGAGGGTACGCTATTTAAAGCCCGGCATCTACAATCTTTCCAGGCCTCTCTAAAGCCAGCTTTCTCTTTTCGACTGCGCTGAGGATCTTCTTCCTTGGGCCCAGCTGAATATTTATGCTTTGCAGGTCTCCATCAGTACAAAGCATAAGGGCATCTAAGTCAATTTTCTCTCTCATTAGAATGGGAACCAGCTCATGAAGATTCTGAGATGCCAGAAACACCAAAAGAGGGGCGGTCTCAACCTCATTGTCATCCCAGCCAATGTCTTCCTCATTCCAAGGTAATTCAAGGTCATTGTCAGCATCACGTTCACTTGCAGTTCCATCATCTTCAGGCTGGAATAATTCACTGGAGATCTTGAACCCCAGATCTTCTCTATTGTATAATGATTCTTCTAGACCCGCATTGAGCCCTACTGCAAGGTTCCGCCTGAAAACAATATTTCCAAGTCCTGGACGATTAAAAACTGACTGCTGCTCATCCTGACCCTTCCCTTCCCCGAGGCAGGTTTTCTCATTAAAGTCTTCCGAAATCTCATCCTCTTGTTTTTCGATGAATACATCTAATGCTCTTGTCCGGCCCGAACTGCTGCTCTCAGTCATGAAGATGACATTACTTGCTGTGTTTCTGTCTACAGTGTTTTTTTCTTTCCTTTTCAGCTTTGTCTGTAAAGTCTCTGTCAAGCTTAGGGAACCTGACGGAACAGAAGCAGCAGAATGTTGGGAAGTGACTGTTCCCTTCCATGACGAAAGAGATTCAAACTTATCCTTGTTATAGTTTTTGGTCATCTCACTTTGATGCCTCGTTTGAACTTTTTCGCACTCTTTGATTTGTCGTTTGGCATCTTTTTTGGCCTGCTCTTTGAGCCTGGCAACTTTCTTGGGGTTCATTGTGTTTTGGTTGGTGGCCGCTCTGTCTAGGATGACAACACATTCATTTCGGTCCCGGCTGACAGCCGCATCAAGCGGAGTACGTAGGTCATTGTCCAGCGCAAAAATGTTGGCCCCAAAATTCACCAAGAAGGACACGCAGTGAATGTGTCCATTGGCAGCCGCATGATGCAGTGACGTGTTTCCCCATATGTCACATTTATCAGGATTACCACTGCAAAAACAAGAACACAATATTTAATACTTAGGTTTTACTGCAGAACAAGATTGATTAACCTAGCATGATCAGACTTTGCCCCATCTCCTAATGCCAAAGAAAAGCAGGTACAAGCAAGGGTCAAGTGCTATAACACCTGATACACCACATATAACATGTGCTTAATCTGTACTCACATCTTACATGTCTAACCATAGTGTTAGTGTCTACATGTAGGAATTTGTACTGGAGTGGATACTTCCTGTTCACAGCACACGCTTGACAGCACAGACTCACCTGTGCACCACAGGGCAATGCCTTGAATCTCACAGAATAGTCAGATCTAGTGCGAGCACAAAGTGATAACACTATCAACAATGCAACTTTTATGAAAACCAGGTGCTTTCCTATTTTTTGATATGTGCTAAGTAATAGTTTTTTACCTGAAAATGTGGTCACCTGGTGATTAAAAGTATGACGTGGTCAGATATAAAATTCTTTATTTGTGCCTCTCCTACACAGGATTAAAAGAAAAAAGGACTCATGCATTCAGGACCATGTATGTCATTGTGTCCCAGAAATGTAAGTAAACATGTTTCTGCCCTCTGTAAGTGCCCAAGATGCAGGGGCATTAATCAGGACTGCGAGGGACCCCTGTAACACTATCTACGTCCGTGTCTGTCCTAAATCGTACCCCGTTGTTGAATAAGGGTATTAGTCTTCATAGGAAAGGAGCAGGGGTAAATGGAGTTAATGCCTGTTCCCACCATAATCTCGGAAGTTTGTTTAATTCATCAAATCATTCAAACATGTTGACACAGTTTTCAGGCAAAAAAACAATTACCCAGAGCATAATAGCATCCACAGTTCAACTCTGCAAAACACAACAACAAGCAAAAGAGCTAGAGGAGAGCCCGTAGTGCAATATTGCTTGTCATGAGCGAACCCCTGTGATGAAACATGCCGCTCTTTATAGGTGATGGGTTTATGCCCTTTTTTATAAAAAGAACTTGGATACAGGTACAGGAGTGGAACAAATCAAGAGCTCAAAATACCTCATGTTCCTGATATCATTCATGGCAGAGGGCAGGGGAACAATACGTTTTTGTGGAGTGTTCGCTGTATACCTTTCTGCCAGCCAAACACTGTGAATGTAATGCATTGCCAACTGTGGGCATTATACACAAAAGTCCTAAAAAACATTAAAATGTGAAATTTGCTTGGTTTGAATACTTCTAAGTTTAGAATAAATTCCAACTTCATGGGTATTTATAAAGAATTTCAGGAGCTTTCCCTGAAGCCATTGACTGTCGAAGATTCCAAGTACTATTCAAATATGTTTATTCGTGCATGAGGAAATGTATCTGGTGTGTATTTCTGTGTGGGGAAACTTGGCGCAAAGTGCTACTGTATATAAAAACTTTTAAAAAATGTGTTCTCTAAAGGGAAAACACATTTAAGAAAATGCTCCCCCTGCATCCATCAATTTTGGGGTGCCTCACACTAACTAAAAAATGCATTCACTTCTCCCCTAGAAAATAGTAGATTTACAAGCATTTTTTGGGTGTAGGAAACTATTTGCAAAGTGTTGGTGAATACTCGCAAACTTGCAATTTTGTCGGCTTTCAGCAATATTTGCTGGTAGACCTATCCAGGAATACCCACATAACCCATCCATGGTTTTAGATTGACTTACAATGTGAATTCCAACATACATGCAGAATTTGCATGTGAGCAAATCATGTTAGTCCCAGGGTCTGTGACCTAGAAACACATGCCTATCAACCTGTTGCAATTCAAATTAGGGTAAGACCAGGGCCAGATTTGTATTTTTTTCACGAACGCAACACAGTAAGACAACTCATGAGCCACGGTGGGCGTGTGCTCATGACGGAACCGCTCCGTCATGGCACCCACCCATGGGGGAAGCGCTGGTGCTCCCCCCATGGGCAGCCCATCTGCACCCCCAAGCAGGGATGGCAGCGGAAGATCTTCCGCTGCCTCCCCCGATCCCCCCTCTCGGCGATCCTGTGACGTCAGCGCGCACAGCGCGCGCCAACGTCATCAGGAAGCGCTGGACGCCTGGAAGCCATTTACTTCCAGGCATCCACAGAGGAAACAAGTATGTTTCCTTGTTCCGGTGGGGTGGGGGGGGGTCAGATCTTCACGCATTGAGGCATCGGGGGTGAGGAAAGAGTTTTTCCTCTCCCCTGATGTCTCAATGCAGGGCATTCCTGATGCACAGTGTCGCGATCGTGCAGCAGGAATGCCCCCACTAGACACCAGGGATGTTTTTTTAGGTCGAGCCTAGAGTAGCGCGCAAGCGCTGCTTCTGGCGAAGACTTTATGTAGTGGGCTTTTGAAAGCTGACCACACGCTCGTGCACAATGGCCTTTTCCCTGCGGTTACCCGCAGGGCCGACATCTGTTTCCAATTATCGTGCCCAGACGCGGGCGCGATAATTGAAAACACATGGCCATTGTGCACGAACGTGTGGTCAGCTCAGCAGGCTGCCGCGCTCGCTCGCCCCCGCTCCTCTCTGACGCTGCCAACGTCTCAGCTCTTCACTTGTTTTTATTGTGTTCCACTCCGTGAAATCGTCCAGATCTAAAGGGCCATAAATCTACGGACGGCAACAGCGCGCGATCGCGATGTTGATCAGTTGCACTTTCACGGCCGCGCGGCCGTGAAACTGACGCGGCCGCACGATCTTGATCAGTTTCACTTTCACGGCCGCGTCAATTTCACTTATTCCCACTGTATAATTTGCCTTTCATGCCGAGGTATACTGAAGTGATGGTAATAATAACAATTTAAATGATTTTTAGGTCTCGTTTTTCTTTTGTTTCTGCCTGTGTTTTTGGAATGTCAGCTTTTCTTCCTGTGTGGTCTTATTGTTGATCCAAACGCGTTCACCCCACGGGAGTTCATCAAGTATTACCATAGTGCTAATAAACTTAAAGGTAAAAAAACTTCGTCACATTGCATCCTATCTGGCGGTGATGCATGACTTTATGGCGCCGCTCAGTGTGGGGGCTCCGTGTGCCCCCTGATGCCCTTTTGCTCTGTAGACCCATCAACCCATTTCATTACTTTATTTCTTCTGTTTGCTTTGTGTGAAAAAGATGATGTTCAAATCCTAGCACAGCAACCAGGCATGCCTTGTTTTCGGAACAGGGACCCCTGGTTGGGGCAGTCTTGCCGCTATGACTGTTTATGATGATGCAGTGCCCCCTCCCCTCTCTGCCCCACCACACCGCGCTCCCGGCATGTAGCCAAGAGTAGAGTTTCGACATTTGTCCTGATGTTCTTAGAAATAATGACTGCGGGCTAGCTTCCTGTTTTCCCTTTTCTCTGCTCCTTTGTTCCTTTTTGACAGGAAAATGAATGGTCTCTTGTGCCTGTTCGAACTAAGGAAAGCTACAAACTGCTTCAGCCTTTGCGGCGCTATGCTGCCGTGTGTTCTGGCGCTTCACAGACCACTACAGTCAGACATCAGCACAAAAAGCTATTTTGTGTTAAGGTGGCTCTTATTGTAAATCCGTGTCCACTGTGTGTGATGCAGCCGAGTTCTCAATCTGGTGTTACAAAAGAGATGAATGGCTTACCCCAAGAGCGAGGCCTCAAAGGACTACCAACAGCTTAATAACGCCCCCACAGCTCTTTTTCTCCCATTGAGATGTCTGTGGTATAAAGTGGCAGGCAGAGAGGCACAAAGGCGTGAACGGTGCTGTGAAGGAGTTCGATTGGACAGAGCCCTCGAGATTTTCAGGTTTAAGCCTGAATAGCTCATCCAGTTCTGGTTTTCTGTTCTGTTCATTCTGAGACCTGTAAGCCTGATTTTATAATCACATAAACAAGACCTCAGATCTCTGAAAAGCCTGGTCTGGAGGAGTAAACGGGGAAACTTGACATCTGTGAGATTTGTTATTACTGATCTGCACACAACCTTTACACATAACACTTGGCACTGGGCTGTTATCCAACCAAAACGGGTGCTCCGTTGTTCGACTTCAGAAAGCTAAAGTGACCATTCGACCCTGCTGTGATTTGAACCTCAAGATCACAGTGAGCACTTAACCCGCTGGGCTATCCTGTTGGCTCCAGATACACTTACAAAACATACTTTGTCTTTGCACTGGGGATTCAAGCGGCAGAGTTTCGGGGATGTGCTCTTCTCAGTGCACCCCATGAGTGAAGGACACGTGGCTCAGTGTGCAGTTTGCGAACATGCCGTGCTGGCATCCTGCCTGTAGCTGCCTCTTACACAGCAATGGGCATGAGATGCGCGGAATGTGGGGTCAGGTAAGGACCAGCCGCTCTATTTAAGGTAGACTGTGCATTTGTCCTCAACTCACCCTTAAAATACATCACAGCGTTATCTCGGGTGAATCTCTCTCTGACCCTGTACAAAAGAGCAAACAAGTGCACTTCTACGTCAGAAAAGAACGTCCAGTCAGCACTGTCAGCCCAGGACACGAAACCAACAGACTGGAGATTATATTATTTAGGGGCACTGTACTAATAAACGCACATGCACACTTATTTACTACAGTACGACGAGACTGATATGAGAAAAAACGTTTAGTGTCTCACAGACTGAAAGATACTGTGACTTTATATAGGGAAACAAGCTCTGCTAATGGTCACCAGGCCTCTTCAATGTAGTTTTAACTTACAGTGCAAATTTAAGCACATGCATTCTGCTTTTGGTTAAAAAACAAATTGATAAATGACATGAAAAAAACGTTGTGGCATAAATTATATATGTGAACACGAAGAGTAGTGTAATGTGCTTTTTATTACCATTGTAGAAGGCTAGCAAGGACGTCACAGCATACGCATTGGCAATGCAAAGGAAACCCCAAGCATCATTAGGAAGGAAAAAGTGGTTACTCTAGCAACAACATTGTGAATAAACACACACAACGTCATTCATTGCCTTTGTAGTCTGTGTTATTATGGCAGCAAACAAAAAAGCGATAGGAAACGGCCAGCTCTACAATCAACCACAAACCAATAAACCACACACTTATGCCAACTACCACACACCACTCCAAACTAAACCACTCATAGCAATTCACACAGCAGTTGCATACACATTGAATATACACAACACTAGCAACTATCAAAAACAATTCGTACTCACGCTACCCAAATACAACCACCTAAAATCTACACCATTCTACATCACTCCACACTAAATAAATCTACATCACACCACGCTAACAACACATAAGGAACACTATTAGACACCACAAACCCCACTTAACACAATACAAACAATACAAACAAGCATTGGCATAGCCAATAGGTCTCGCCTTTGGGACCTTATAAGTGTTTAGTTATCCAGCACAATATCCTTGGTGCAACAACATCAAGTGTTGCATGGCTAAACACTTATAAGGTCCCAAAGGCGAGCCCTATTGGCTATGCCAATGCTTGTTATTTAAAGGAAGCGACCCCTTGGGCAAGGGTCGCTTCCTTTAGGGGCAAAATTATTTTAAGACTTTTCTGCCCCCCCTCGAGACAGATCGCCCACATTTTTTGGCGTTTCTGGCCCCAGGGGGGGCAGAAAAGCCCACTAGAGCCAGGGAGTTTTTAAAAATTAAAATGGAAGCGACCCCTTGGGCAAGGGTCGCTTCCAGGGGACATATTTTTTTAAAGTGTATACTGCCCCCTGGGGGCAGATCGGCCTGTTTATTTGGCCTTTCTGCCCCCAGGGGGCAGAAAACCCCACTAGACACCAGGGAGTGTGTTAAAATTTAAATGGAACGACCCCTTGGGCAAGGGTCGCTTCCTTATGGGCCTAAATAATTGTAAGACTTTTCTGCCCCCCCCTGGGGACAGATCGCCTGCATTTTTTGGCGTTTCTGGCCCCAGGGGGGGGCAGAAAAGCCCACTAGAGCCAGGGATTTAAAATAAAAAAATAAAAAATGGGCAAGGGTCGCTTCTAGGGGACATATATTTTTTTTGTGTATTCTGCCCCCCCTGGGGGCAGATCGGGCCGTTTATTTGGCCTTTCTGCCCCCAGGGGGGGGCAGAAAACCCCACTAGACACCAGGGAGTTATTTAAAATTAAAATGGAAGCGACCCCTTGGGCAAGGGTCGATTCCAGGGGGCAGATTTTTTTTGTGTGAGTATTCTGCCCCCCCGGGGGCAGATCGGCCCTTTTTTGGACCTTTCTGTCCCCAGGGGGGGGGCAGAAAACCCCACTAGACACCAGGGACTTCTTTAAAATTAAAATGGAAGCGACCCCTTGGGCAAGGGTCGCTTCCAAGGGGGCAGATTTTTTTATATGTGTATTCTGCCCTCCCTGGGGGCAGATCGGCCCGTTATTTTGGCCTTTCTTCCCCCAGGGGGGGGGGGCAGAAAACCCACTAGGCACCAGGGATTTAGTTTTGTGTGTAATGGAAGCAACATGGTTGCTTCCAAGGGGTAACATTTGGTTAATGTTTTTCTGCCCTCCTGGGGACAGATCTGCCCCTTTTTTGGCCTTTCTGCCCTAGGCGGGAGGGGGAGGCAGAAAACCCTACTAGGCACCAGGGATTTATTTCTTTTGCAAGGGGGCACATTTCTGTCTGCTGTTTTCTGCCCCACCTGGGGGACAGATCGGCCTGGCAGACAACCTCACCCGATCCCTTGGGCAAGATCACCCCCATTTTTCTCAGCCCTATTTGAAGGCCCATCTGGCAGATTGACCATTTGGGTAGTGACATACCGTGTTCTATTGTTAATTGTTTTATTTCTTGTGAATTGCAATTGTAATGCTTTATTTCTCCCTTTTGTTCTAGTTCAAGGCTTTTGCTCTTTAGACTGTTCCAGGTTGCGGTTTCGTTACTGGTGGTTCTGCTGTTTGTGTAGTTGCATGTGTTTGGTAAGAGACTTTTTTTTGTACAATGTAAATGAGTTTCATTTCTCTGCATGAATGTGTTTTTGCAAATGGTGTAATAATAGCAGTATGTTTGGCTTGTTTTTTGAGTGTCAAAAACTTTTTGCATTTGTGCTCGATGTGTATTTTGTTGTCTTGTTTTTTTCTTTCTAGTGGGATATCGTTGGTTTTTGCTGTCTCTCTGCAGAGTAGGTGCTGGTGAGTGTAGCTGTCTCTTGCAAGTGAATCGTATAGTTTTTGAGTATATAGATCTTTGTGATAAAGGCACACTTTTTTTTACTTACTTATTTTGCACAGTGTTGGTTGTTGTTGACTTGTTTGTGCAGTCTCCTTTCTTAGTAAGGATAATGGCTAGCCGCAGGATTACTGCTCAGCAGGTTGTTGGTATGCTTTTTGAGTCTTCCTCTGACCATGGTTCAGAGACTGACTCTGCATCTGAGGCAGAGGAGGGAGTGGAAGATTCAGGCAGTGAGTTTTCTCTCCACATGGAATCATCGGATGATGAAGCTACTCTCATTGCGGATGAAGCTACTCTTAGTGCGGATGAAGTGCCTGTTTTAGAGGAGGACATTGATGTGCCGATAGTGCAGCAAGAGGCATCTGGGCTGCAGCCTGGGGCTGCAAGGCTTCCAGTTGGAAGTGATGACCTCTGGGTTGCCCCAGGCATGGTGCAGCCGGCATTGCCAGACTTTATTGGTGTTCCAGGGTGTAGAGTGAATACAGAAAAGTTTTTGCTGATACATTTTTTCCAGTTGTTTATGGACGATGTATTTTTGGCAGAGATTGTTGAGCAGACTAATTTGTATGCCGAACAGTTTTTGAGGGACAACAGTGCCAGCCTTAGGCCCCACTCTCGAGCTACCCGGTGGACTCCCACAAATCTGGAAGAGATGAAGAAGTTCTTGGGTTTAACTTTTTTGATGGGCTTGCTAAGGAAGCCATCAATGTCTTCATATTGGTCTACTAGTCCCTTGATGGCAACGGCTATATTTCTGGCAGTCATGAGTCGTGATAGGTATTTGCTTCTGCTTCGGATGCTGCATTTTGTCGATAATGGTTTAGCGTTGCCACGAGATCACCCTGATTGTGACCATCTTTTTAAGATTCGGCCTGTCATTGATCACTTTGTAGATCGATTTTCTGAGATCTATGCTCCAGGGAAAGAAATAGCAGTGGATGAGTCTTTGGTCTTGTTCAAGGGCCGCTTGGTTTTTAGGCAATACATTCCTAGTAAGAGGGCACGCTATGGAATTAAGCTGTATATGCTGTGTGACAGTAGGACTGGATATGTCTCTAATTTTAGGGTGTACACCGGTAAGGAATCCAGGATTAACCCCCCTGGTTGTCCGTCTACTTTTGGAGTGACTGAGAAAATTGTGTGGGAACTTGGTAGAGGACTTTTTAACAAAGGTCACCATTTATATGTAGATAACTTCTACACTGGTGTGCGGTTGTCCAGGGAATTGGCCAAAGTGGACACTGTTGCTTGTGGCACAATCCGCTCTAACCGTAAAGGTTTCCCAAAAGAACCTGTTTGTCAAAAGCTTGTGCGGGGACAGTGCAGTGCGTTGCGAGAAACTTCTAGCTGTGAAGTTTTCAGACAGGAGAGATGTCTACATGCTGACTACCATCCATGATGAAAGCACTTCACCTGTGACTGTTTGGGGTCAGGTTGCTGAAGCGCGCAAACCTGTGTGCATTTTAGACTATAATAGGCACATGGGTGGTGTTGATAGAGTAGATCAGAGGTTGGAACCTTACACTGCTCTTCGTAAGGCTTACATTTGGTATAAGAAGTTGGCTATCCATCTTTTCCACTTGGCAACCTTTAATGCTTTTGTTGTATTCAAGGATTCTTGTCCTGAGTCAAAGATGACTTTTGCTAAGTTTCAGGAGTCTGTAATAGGCAGCCTTGTTGTAGTGGAACAGGCAAGTGTTCCTAGAGTTGGAGTGGTGGAGGATGTGGCTAGATTGAAAGATCGCCACTTTCCTGATCACATTCCTCCCACACCCTCTTAAGACTTTCCCAGTAGGAGATGTAGAGTCTGTTGGCGAAGAGGTACGCGGAAGGAGACTCGTATGTACTGCCCCGAGTGTCCTTCTAACCCTGCGCTGTGTGTGCCTGCTTGTTTTAGAATGTACCACACGCAAAATAATTTTTGGGAGCATCCATGAGTGGTAAAGTGAACAGCCTGGTCTCTATTGTTTTATATTTTTTGTTCAGTTTCAAGGTTGGCATTTGTGCAATGTATTTAGTTTCAGATTTTGTGTTAGTAGATTTGTATCTATTTGCAATTTGTTTGTGTTTTCTTTTTTGTATAAAAAAATCCTAAATGTGATGGCGGTGTGTGTAGGCTGGCACTTGGCTGGTGGTGTGCGTGGACTGGCGCTTGGCTGGCAGTGTGCGTGGACTGGTGCTTGGCTGGCGGTGTGCGTGGACTGGCGCTTGGCTGGCAGTGTGCGTGGACTGGCGCTTGGCTGGCGGTGTGCCTGGACTGGCGCTTGGCTGGCGGCGTGCCTGGACTGGCGCTTGGCTGGCGGTGTGCCTGGACTGGCGCTTGGCTGGCGGTGTGCGTGGACTGGCGCTTGGCTGGCGGTGTGCGTGGACTGGCGCTTGGCTGCCGGTGTGTGTGGACTGACACTTGGCTGGCGGTGTGCGTGGACTGGCGCTCAGCTGGCAGTGTGTGAGTAGTGACTTGCTGCTGGTCACTACACACACTGCTAGCCGAGCGACACTCCACGCAATCCATCAGCTTGTGTGGTTGCTGTGTTAGGAATGTGGGCGTGTGAAAGTGATGGGCCCTTGAATGGCGCTGTCTGCTGGTGTGAGTGTTGTAATGTGATGGGCCCGCGGCTGGTGGTGTGAATGGTTTTGTATTTGTCACACGTATGAAAGGTGTATGAATGGCCTGTAAAGAGGTTGGTGCCTTGTCGTGGCTTTACAGCTCACGAGCTGTGAGTCAATGGTTCAGTTTCTCGTCCTTTCAATTATTAACAGTGCATTTCATTTTTGTGAAATCGCTGGTTAATACAACTGAATATACTGAACCATCACTCACCCTCGTGCCAAATCCAACCAGTATGTATGTGTGCTTGAGGAATAGGTGGTTGTGCAGAAATATTTGTCTTTTCTGTCTTTCTCAAGCAGGGTGTACCTTGTCCCTTTTTGTGAATGTTGTAATGTGTTGGTTTCGTGCCTGGTGGTGTGAATGGTGTTGTGCATATCACGTATGAAAGGTGTGTGAATGGCCTGTAAAGCGGTTGGGGCCTTGACGTGGCAATACAGCTCACGAGCTGCGAGTCACTGGTTCAGTTTTTTGTCCTTTTAATTATTGACAGTGCATTTCATTTTTGTGAAATCTCTTGTTAATAAAATTTTATATACTGAACCATCACTCGCCCTCGTGCCAAATCCAACCAGTATGTGTGTGTGCTTGAGGAATAGATGGCTGTGCAGTAATCTTTGTCTTTTTTGTCTCTCTGCCAAGGTGTACATTTCATCTAAGAAAAACTTACCAACTGTAGATATTGTCGTAAACTAAACACCCATGGGAGTAAATGGTGATGTCTCTCTTGTGGATCCCAACAAGTTATCTTACCCACAATGTCCTGCAAACCTCAAAATGTGACTGTCACATTTTCCTTGCATTATTGTGCCAAAATTTTCACGCTGCAGAAAGTAACAACAAATTTCCAACCCCCCAGCATTCCTCCAAGTATCCCAATAGAAATGGTGCCTCACTTGTGTGGGTGGGCCAAGTACCCGCGGCAGGGAAGGGCCCAAAACCTATTGAGGCGACATCAAAATTACCTATCACAGAACAACATGGCCGAGTAAGACGTGCTTTCGCCGAGCTCCGGCGGAAAGCAATATCCGACATTGAATCCGGCGACCCGCGGGCCCGGAGAATATCAGCTCTCAACCCCCGGAGGCTGAGGGGCGCTCCGGTACAGGCAGACGGCGCACTGGTGGTCCCTGCAGCCCGGCATCGCCCGAAAACAGGAGTGTGCTGCTGGCCGCGAGCGCGGCACAAAATGGCGATCGGGTTGGTCTGACTCGGCCCGAGTTCTACCTGGCTTTGGAACGGGGCGGAGAAGCGACAGCGTTGCGCCCGGGGGGTGCTGCGGGCCAGAATTGGGACACCTCCGGCCCTGGGGAGGGTCCAGGATACCGCGGCCGCATCGGGACTGACATCGGGAGGCATATCGGCCTTCGTCCCCCCGCCCCCCCCCGCATCGGAGCTGCATGAGGTCCGCATGGGAGACGTCCTGTGAGGCGGGTGATTCCTGGAGAGCCGAATCGCGAGACGCTGGCTGCACCCGTGGATGGTGGACACGCGGTGGGCTGCGCGGCTGAAACTGACCTGGTGAGTGAAGATCCGTGGCCCCGGAGAGTGATAAGGCTGAGTTTACACGAGTGCCCCGGGGGTTGACGTTGGAGGGATTGGGGATCGGTGCGGCCCGGAGACCAGCGCCGCGAGGCTCGCCTCCTCCATCGGAACTGTCGGCACTGTCGGTGCCCGCGCCTGTGGGTTGCAGCGGACCTGGTCTGGGGCGCCTCCGGTCCCGGGGCGGGATCGCCGTGACCGCGTTGGGGCTGCCATCGAGGGGCATATCGGCCTCTGCCTGCCTCCTCCCCTGAGGCCCGCTGTGCCGTTGATTTCTAGGGGGACGAGACACAGGGCCCTGGCTACACCCACGCCACGTGGGAACGAAGAAAGCCGAGGGGAAAACCTAAGCAGAAGAAACCAGCCTGGCAGGTAGGGACGCCTGGGCCCTGGTGACCGAGAGGCCCGAGACTGAGTGGGTGCCCGGAGGCAGGCGCGGGACGGCTTTGGGGTGTGTGCGGCCTGGAGAGGGAAGCCAACCTCCTATACCCTATACCCGCACTGAGGCCCCGGCTGGAACACGGGGCGGACATCCTGATATCCCTGGCGGCTCTCCTGACACCGAGGGCCATAGCGGCGCTGTGGCCCCCCTCCTCCACCCCCGTCTTGTCACCTGGGGAGAACGCTAGATTGCTGGTACAAGGTTCCGCAACGGACACGGGCATTGCTGACCATGGGTAAAGATAAAGACCCGAAACCCCCAAGACAGGGTAAAATGGACCGCTACACGAAGGTTATTACCCCCCCTCCTGAGGAACGACCAGCCATCCGTTCGGACATGGACACACTCCTCCAGGCTATACACTCCTCTAGGGCAGCGCTTGAGGGGAAGATAGGCGCAGTGGGCACGGAGGTGACGCTTCTGCGACAGGACTTGCGGAACCTGGCGGCTAGGGTTACGGAGACCGAGACGAGGGTGGGAGAGGCAGAAGACACATTGAGTGACCTGCGAAAAGAGATGACAGACCTGCAAGCATCACACAAGGACCTACAGTGGCGCGTGGACGATGCAGAAAATAGAGCACGCCGCAATAACCTCCGCTTTGTGGGCTTTAGAGAGGGAATCGAAGGAACGAACATGTCAGAGTTCCTCCACTCATGGCTCATGCATACCTTCTCGAAGGACAAATTCTCTACCTGCTTCGTCATAGAAAGAGCCCACAGGGCACTGATTGCCCGACCACCCGTGGGAGCGCAGCCCAGGCCCTTCATAGCCCGCTTCTTAAACTTCCTGGACAGAGACACGATCCTCAGGGAAGCTAGGAAGCTCGGGGAGATTAGACATGAGAACGTACGCATAATGATCTTCCCCGACTACAGTAGAGAGGTCCAGAAACAACGCCGCACCTTTGATTCCGTAAAAGTGAAACTGCGAGAGCATAAGATCCAATACATGCTGCTCTTCCCAGCAAAGCTGAAAGTGCTGTACCTAGGCAGATCCCATTTCTTCCAGACACCCGAGGAGGCCTGGCACTGGCTGGAGGAAAGGCCAGCGTTGGAAAGACCGGAGACGCCACAGCGTCGCAACCACTCATCTAAGGGAGATCCCAGGAGATCCCCGGGCCTCCGCAGAACACTGAGACCTCGACAGGCACGCACAGATCGCCTACAGGAGGCAACCCCCTATGCGCCGCAAGACACGGCCAGGTCACGAAGGCGCAGTGGCCGCTCACTGGACTCTCGACTTTCGGCGGGCTCCCGCACTCTACGCCTCCCCGGACACATTGACCCAGACACGGAGGCGGAAAATAAAGACACAACCTCAGGAGGAGAGGACGACGGCGAGGGACCCTCTCTCCACCCATTAGTGGCTGAAATAGTGGCAATGGAACAAGACGCAACACCGGACGCTCTGGCCTCCCAAGGGGAGATACCAGATTCCCATTCTTGAACAAGGACCCGCGAGGTTGACCGTAGACACTGATCGCAACGCCGGAGCACGCATGCTGGAGGCTTGGCACCCCCCCCCCCTTCCCCTCATCCTTCGCTGCTTCATAGCTGGAACCCTGCGGAGTGTTCGAAGACCTTCACTGTATAGCAGGCAAGAGGCCTGAAGTGGCTACGACCTTGGGCCCCTCAGGCCCACCTATTTTATTTTTGCCCCATTTTCTTGCTATTTTCTTTTCCCTTCTTTTCTTCCTCTAATCGGCTTCTTTTCTTTGTCCTCTTCTTCTCCTGGGACAGAGGGCTCCGTTTCTCGGCCCTCCACTGTCGGAGGGGGACTTACCCCTTCAGAGACTTCTGGGGACTGCCATAGGAGTTGGAACCTGTGGCGTAAGTTGGGTTTGGGAGGGCGATAGACCACCACCACCCTGAGGCTCATCCTCGAGCGGCTAGCGGGGGATGCGACGTCGGGGTGGAGGGAGGTGGGGAGGGGGGTTGGGAATGAGGCGTTTGCACCAGTTCTTTTTGGTTGGAGTTGTTTTATTTTGTTACATTTTGTCACACAACAGTCACATGCCCACAATGGTGTACATGTCCGTCTACCCTCCCCGCTCGGGGTGTAACATGAACATGCATGCCCATGGGTCCGACAGCTGACCAAACGTCCCGCGGGATAGATCGGGAGGAGGTCCCCTACGCTGTGCTCACCTGGAACGTAAATGGCCTGGGAGATAAAATCAAAAGAGGGTTGGTGTCCACATACATAAAGCGAGCCCATCCAGATGTGGTCCTACTGCAGGAGACCCACCTTAAGGGCACCAGATGTGGGTTCCTGGCGCGGGGGACCTATGTAGTCTTAGCGCATGCGGGGTACACCTCCGGCTCCCGGGGAGTAGCCATCTTGGTCAAAAAGTCCCCCCCCTACAGGGTCGCCCGTACATGGACGGATCCGCAGGGAACATACGTTGGGGTAACAGGCATGTGGGGTAGAAGGAGGGTCACTATAGTGTCGGTCTATGCCCCCCCGAAGCTCCAGGCGCGGACCCTGCATGGGGTGACTGATATCTTGCTTGAAACACCTGGTACCCTTCACATTATAGGGGGAGACTTTAACGATGTAATGTCCATCCCTAAGGACCGCTCAGGGGACCGCATTGATCACCACCTGACTACGCCGCTGGCTCGATTAACAGACACTCTTGGCTTGGTGGATGTGTGGCGAAGGCTGCATCCGGACACACAACAGTATTCATACTACTCTGGGGCGCACAAGGTCCACTCGCGACTGGATTACATCTTTCTCCCAAGAGGGGACGCTAGCAGTATTTACGAAGCAGAGTATATGGCCCGAGGAATCTCTGATCACTCGCCTCTGCTGGTCAGGGGAGGGAGGAGGCCCCGGGGGGGACAAGGTAATTGGAGGCTGTCGGCCTGGGACTTGCAAAATAAGACGGTGCTACAGGGGCTTAGGGCTGACACAAGAGTCTATTTTGCAGAGAATCTGGGGTCAGTACAGTCGGGGGTGATACTATGGGAAGCCTATAAGGCGGTGCTCCGCGATAGAGCCCAAAACCGGATAGCGTGGGAGAAGAGGAAGGAACAGGAAGAGCTCCATACCCTGGAAATTCAAATCTTAGCATTAGAGCAGCGCTACCTCACAGGCAAAGACCCACAAGTCCTCAGGCAACTGACAGACACGCAACAGCAATACAGGGCCCTAGCCACAGAGGAGGCGAAAACACAGGCACAGGCGACGCTTCATAGGCTCTATGATGTGGGGGATAAGTCCGGAAAGCTCTTGGCCTGGCTTAGCCGTAGGGAAATGGACGCCCGGTGGGTAGATAGGGTAGTGGACCACCGAGGGGAGACACAGCGGGAAGATGCCCAGATAGTGCAGACATTTGCGGCCTACTTCCGGAACTTTTACAAAGCCAGGGAGCTGGCCACCCCGGCGGAGATATCAGTATATGTAGACAACATTCTGACCCCGAGCCTGGGTGAGGTAGAGGGGAAGGGGCTGGATGCAGACATAACAATAGACGAGCTCACAGATGCAATAGCTAAATTGCGACCCGGGAAATCCCCAGGCCCGAACGGACTCCCCGCGGAATTTTATAAGAAAGGGGCGGACCTTTTGGCGGTACACCTCCTGGCCTTGTTTAAGGATGCCGCGGAAGACGGTATATTACCGTTAGATCTCAGAATGGCCACGATTATCCCCATTTATAAACCGGGAAAACCCCCAGAAGAGTGTGCCTCATATCGCCCAATCTCCCTCCTCAATATAGAGGTCAAAATCCTAGCGACTGTATTGGCTACCCGTCTTCGCCAGGTCATCACGACTTTGGTCCATCAGGATCAGACGGGCTTCTTGCCAGAAAGGGCGACCAGACAGAATTTGCGAAGAACTCACAATTGGCTTATGGAGGTGCAGGACAGGGACGATCCACACGTATTCCTCTCCTTAGACGCTGAAAAAGCGTTTGACGCGGTGCACTGGCCCTTTCTAGAGGCTACTTTAATTAAATTTGGGTTCGGCCCCAAAGTTTCGCCACTGGATAGGCCTTTTATATGTGGACCCTCGAGCTCGGGTTAAGGTGAACGGGGTAATGTCCGATGACTTTCCCGTCCAGCGGGGAACCAGGCAGGGCTGCCCGCTGTCCCCCCTACTCTTTGCCCTCACAATAGAAATAGTGGCATGTGAGATCCGGAAGGCAAAGGAGATAAAGGGGTTCCAAATTGCACAGACCGACGATGGGGAAGAAAAGATTTCACTGTATGCAGATGATATCCTGCTATATGTTACCCGACCGGACGTTACAATCCCTGCTCTGTTTGCACTCATGGACAGGTATGGATCCTTCTCGGGATATGCCATAAATTGGCATAAGTCGGTTCTGTACAGCCCGAGTGCTCGGGAGGCATGGCCTTCTCTCCCCGGGACCATCCAGGTAGCGCAGACGGGATTTACATACCTGGGAATATACCTCACCACGGACAGAAAACTCTCATATCAAAACAACATCCAGAGGGTCATCACAAACTTTGCAGAGGATGCGCAGAGATGGAGGTCCCTCCCCCTCACGATCCTAGGCCGGGCGGCAATGTTCAAAATGATCACCCTGCCCCGTTTCCTGTATGCCCTCCAAAATGAGTACTTCCCCCTTCCTAGGCAGACATTCCGGATGATAGACGCGGAACTGCGATCCCTGCTATGGCTTGGAAAGCAAGCGAGGATTGCTCTGCCCACGCTTCAGCGGAACCAATACAACGGAGGAATATCCCTGCCAGATATAGAGGCGTACTACTGGGCGGAACACTTGATTCCGGTAAACGAGTGGATCCACAACGCGGCGGATCACCCCACCTACAGGTTAGAAAGGGACACCATGGCGCAGCGTTCATGCTTGCACTACCTTTATGGGGGACAGGGTAGGTGTCGCCTGCTCCCGGCCACGCAGGTAACGCTGGAAGTCTGGGATAGAGCGAATAAGGTAATGGGTTGGGCTCGCAGACCAACACAACAAACACCACTTTGGCACTGCACCTGGCTAAAGGAGTTGCACAAACTTAGGGGCTTTGCAGGATGGGACACAATAGGTATTTCCACTATAGGTGACGTGGAGGCCCAGGGGGTCCTCAAACCTTTTAAGACGCTAGCGAAGGAGTTTGGTTTGCACACCACCCAGTTTTTTAAATATGCACAGTTGAAACATGCCTGGATGGCCGAGGGTTCGCTCTCTGCCCCCCTGGCGGAATATGCCCCATTAGAGGGACGCCTGCTGCAAGAACAGATATCCCATAAAGCAGTGTCCCAGACATACAGGACCCTTAACAATAATATGCCGGATAGATTGGGGACAAATGCAAAAGAAACAATTGATGGATGGAATGCTGGACAATGCAAACATTCACCCCCAGTCACAAAGATCTGGGTTAAATCCATCATTCTTTTGCTCACCACACCACCCCAGTTTGGACCCAGCCATATGCAAATCAGTCTTGACCCTGTTCCTTGTGGGAACAGTCCAGCCCGAACTGCCAAGCCAGGTCCTCCCTGGACCGGAAACAAGCATCCTAGGACCGGTTTCAGGGCATCACCCTTCTTCAGCCAGGCTAGCTTGGATCCAGTGGTGTAGTGAGCACGGGACCCACGTCTGGGCATACCCTTCCCACTTAGGGCGACAAATGCAAAAGAAACAATTGATGGACGGAATGCTGGACAATGCAAACATTCACCCCCAGTCACAAAGATCTGGGTTAAATCCATCATTCTTTTGCTCACCACACCACCCCAGTTTGGACCCAGCCATATGCAAATCAGTCTTGACCCTGTTCCTTGTGGGAACAGTCCAGCCCGAACTGCCAAGCCAGGTCCTCCCTGGACCGGAAACAAGCATCCTAGGACCGGTTTCAGGGCATCACCCTTCTTCAGCCAGGCTAGCTTGAATCCAGTGGTGTAGTGAGCACGGGACCCACGTCTGGGCATACCCTTCCCACTTAGGGCGACAAATGCAAAAGAAACAATTGATGGACGGAATGCTGGACAATGCAAACATTCACCCCCAGTCACAAAGATCTGGGTTAAATCCATCATTCTTTTGCTCACCACACCACCCCAGTTTGGACCCAGCCATATGCAAATCAGTCTTGACCCTGTTCCTTGTGGGAACAGTCCAGCCCGAACTGCCAAGCCAGGTCCTCCCTGGACCGGAAACAAGCATCCTAGGACCGGTTTCAGGGCATCACCCTTCTTCAGCCAGGCTAGCTTGAATCCAGTGGTGTAGTGAGCACGGGACCCACGTCTGGGCATACCCTTCCCACTTAGGGCGACAAATGCAAAAGAAACAATTGATGGACGGAATGCTGGACAATGCAAACATTCACCCCCAGTCACAAAGATCTGGGTTAAATCCATCATTCTTTTGCTCACCACACCACCCCAGTTTGGACCCAGCCATATGCAAATCAGTCTTGACCCTGTTCCTTGTGGGAACAGTCCAGCCCGAACTGCCAAGCCAGGTCCTCCCTGGACCGCAAACAAGCATCCTAGGACCGGTTTCAGGGCATCACCCTTCTTCAGCCAGGCTAGCTTGATCCAGTGGTGTAGTGAGCACGGGACCCACGTCTGGGCATACCCTTCCCACTTAGGGCGACAAATGCAAAAGAAACAATTGATGGACGGAATGCTGGACAATGCAAACATTCACCCCCAGTCACAAAGATCTGGGTTAAATCCATCATTCTTTTGCTCACCACACCACCCCAGTTTGGACCCAGCCATATGCAAATCAGTCTTGACCCTGTTCCTTGTGGGAACAGTCCAGCCCGAACTGCCAAGCCAGGTCCTCCCTGGACCGGAAACAAGCATCCTAGGACCGGTTTCAGGGCATCACCCTTCTTCAGCCAGGCTAGCTTGAATCCAGTGGTGTAGTGAGCACGGGACCCACGTCTGGGCATACCCTTCCCACTTAGGGCGACAAATGCAAAAGAAACAATTGATGGACGGAATGCTGGACAATGCAAACATTCACCCCCAGTCACAAAGATCTGGGTTAAATCCATCATTCTTTTGCTCACCACACCACCCCAGTTTGGACCCAGCCATATGCAAATCAGTCTTGACCCTGTTCCTTGTGGGAACAGTCCAGCCCGAACTGCCAAGCCAGGTCCTCCCTGGACCGGAAACAAGCATCCTAGGACCGGTTTCAGGGCATCACCCTTCTTCAGCCAGGCTAGCTTGAATCTGCGTGGATCCACACATTTCCTCCCACCCAGCGTTCCCCCAGGTCTCTCGATAAAAATGGTACCTCACTCGCGTGGGTGGGTCAAGGACTTTCCCACACAGAAATGTGAGAAAAAAGTGATTTTTTTCAGCTAAATTTGAGGTTTGCAGGGGATTCTGGGTAGGAGAATGTTGGGGGACCCACGCAAGCCATACCTCGCTGGACTCCCCCGGGTGTCGAATTTTCAGAAATGTGTTGGTTTGGTAGGTTTCCCTAGATGGCTGCCGAGCCCCGGGCCAAAAACTCATGGGACCCCCCTTGCACAACCAGGTTGGTTTGTGATAGTTAATTTTGATGCCGCCTCAATAGGTTTTGGGCTCTTGCCTGTCGCGGGTCCTTGACCCACCCACGCGAGTGAGGTGCCATTTTTATCGGGAGACGTGGGGGAACGCTGGGTGGGAGGAAATTTGTGGATCCACGCAGATTCCAGAACTTTCCCACACAGAAATTTGAGAAAAAAGTGATTTTTTTCAGCTAAATTTGAGGTTTGCAGGGGATTCTGGGTAGGAGAATGTTGGGGGACCCACGCTAGCCATACCTCGCTGGACTCCCCCGGGTGTCTAGTTTTCAGAAATGTGTGGGTTTGGTAGGTTTCCCTAGATGGCCGCCGAGCCCCGGGCCAAAAACAAATGGGACCCCCCTTGCAAAACCAGGTTGGTTTGCGATAGGTAATTTTGATGTCGCCTCAATAGGCTTTGGGCCCTTGCCTGTCGCGGGTACTTGACCCACCCACGCAAGTAAGATACCATTTTTCTCGAAAGACTTTGGGGAACGCGGGGTGAGTGGAATTTTGTGAATCCACGCAGATTCCAGAACTTTCCACCACAGAAATGTGAGGAAAATGTGTTTTTTTTGGACAATTCATTAGGTTTGCAAGGGATTCTGGGTAACAGAACCTGGTGAGAGCCAGTCAAGTCACCCCATCCTGGATTCCCCTGGGTGTCTAGTTTTCAAAAATGTATAGGTTTGCTAGGTTTCCCTAGGTGCCGCCAGAGCTAGGGTTCAAAAACTACAGCTAGGCACTTTGCAAAAAAAAGGGTCATTTTTCACTGTGAAAATGGGGTGTGTCCACGTTGCGTTTTGGGCCGTTTCCTGTCACGGGCACTAGGCCTACCCACACAAGTGAGGCACCATTTTTCTCGGAAGACTTTGGGGACCCGGGGTGAACTTTCCACCACAGAAATGTGAGGAAAATGTGTTTTTTTGGACAATTTTTTAGGTTTGCAAGGGATTCTGGGTAACAGAACCTGATGAGAGCCAGTCAAGTCACCCCATCCTGGATTCCCCTGGGTGTCTAGTTTTCAAAAATGTATAGGTTTGCTAGGTTTCCCTAGGTGCCGGCACAGCTAGGGTTCAAAAACTACAGCTAGGCACTTTGCAAAAAAAGGGTCCATTTTCACTGTGAAAATGTGGTGTGTCCACGTTGCGTTTTGGGCCGTTTCCTGTCGCGGGCACTAGGCCTACCCACACAAGTGAGGTACCATTTTTCTCGGAAGACTTTGGGGAACGCGGGGTGGGTGGAATTTTGTGGATCCACACAGATTCCAGAACTTTCCACCACAGAAATGTGAGGAAAATGTGTTTTTTTGGACAATTTTTTAGGTTTGCAAGGGATTCTGGGTAACAGAACCTTTTGGGAGCCAGTCGAGTCACCCCATCCTGGATTCCCCTGGGTGTCTAGTTTTCAAAACTGTATAGGTTTGCTAGGTGAAGACTTTGGGGAATGCGGGGTGGGTGGAATTTTGTTGATCCACGCAGATTCCAGAACTTTCCACCACAGAAATGTGAGGAAAATGTGTTTTTTTTTACAATTGTTTAGGTTTGCAAGGGATTCTGGGTAACAGAACCTGGTGAGAGCCAGTCAAGTCACCCCATCCTGGATTCCCCTGGGTATCTAGTTTTCAAAAATGTATAGGTTTGCTAGGTTTCCCTAGGTGCCGGCAGAGCTAGGGTTAAAAAACTACAGCTAGGCACTTTGCAAAAAAAGGGTCCATTTTCACTGTGAAAATGTGGTGTGTCCACGTTGCGTTTTGGGCCATTTCCTGTCACGGGCACTAGGCCTACCCACACAAGTGAGGCACCATTCTTCTCGGAACACTTTGGGGAACGCGGGGTGGGTGGAATTTTGTGGATCCACGCAGAATCCAGAACTTTCCACCACAGAAATGTGAGGAAAATGTGTTTTTTTGGACAATTGTTTAGGTTTGCAAGGGATTCTGGGTAACAGAACCTGGTGAGACCCAGTCAAGTCACCCCATCCTGGATTCCCCTGGGTGTCTAGTTTTCAAAACTGTATAGGTTTGCTAGGTTTCCCTAGGTGCAGCCAGAGCTAGTGATGGAGCAAGGTCTCGTAAGAAAGAGACTTGTTCGGAGGCGATCCTCTCGTTTAATTCATTAACGAATTACTAACCCTGTTTAGTAAATAAATAACACACACCACACGAACACGAGGGTTAGCGAAGCTTGCTTATGTGTGTATTTATGCGGATAATAATGAAAACGGACTAATACCGCTTTTAACGGGAAAAACTGTTGTGCGCATGCGTCAATTGCATCTACGCAATATGACAAGGTAACGCTTGGAGGGAAATTTTAGCGCATGAGCAGAAGATACTAATATGGAGTCTTGAAGACTCGCGTGCATGGCATCTGCTCAGCTGAAACTAAAACAAGCTATTTTACTAATGCTAATGCGGGGAAAGTATTAATAAATGAATTGGGATAGAGTAGAGGTGGGAGGTATACAGTGTAACCATTTATTTGTGAAATTTTATTTGTCTTTTTGACTTTATTATTAGTGCGCATTTGGGCCTTTCACGTATAGCTGAATTGAGCTGATTGATTCAAAGTCTGCGCATGCCCACAAGAAAGTTAACCCGGAAGGATGACAGGAGTTTTGAATGCAAGCCAAGGACGAGAATGATGTGCCCTGAGAACGAAGGGTGAAGAGTTCAGCAAAGAAGACTCTTATTCATGCTTTTAATAAAATGTTGCAAATAAAGTTTGGACATGTATGGGAACACAAGACATGAATAAAATTTTAGGGGATGGTTTTGCGAACAATGGTTTAACAGAATAAAGTGATATGTAAGCATGGTGTGATGGAGCTTCCCCCTTGCCTGACCAATTAGATTTTGTATTTTTACGATATTGAAACTTTAGTGGGTGGTACATGAAGAACGAAAGGTATAATTGAGGTAGCTTTAGTTAGTTAGTTATGCAGAGCTCGGGATGCTGTCTGGGAGTCGGGGATGCTGTTGCTGAGAGAGATACTAATGTAGAATCAAATGCAGAACCTGAAGCAGAACTTTCTATCCTAATTTAATTGGGTTAGATCAGAAGATCGCGGATGAATCTCGAGGAGGAAGAGAGTGTCAGAGAGGGGTGCGACGCAATCGTCGGTATACTAGAGAGGTCAACTATCCTGAAGTTTTTGTCTCCTGATCTATCCCGGGGGACCCTTACCAGCCCTTTGGCCAGGGGGTTTGGTCTTCACACCATTCTTGGTAATTATAATTTCATGTTATCTGTAGATGTTCTTTTCTCTCTATCCTCTCCTTTTCTGTGCATTAGTCATTGTATGAGTCCGAAATATATGCTTGATGATCAATTGAATTTTTCTCTCCTAAAATAATGGTGACTGCACTGTAATTTTGAGATGGTTCACATGCATTTAATTTAGATAAAGTTTTAAAAACTTCCCGAGTCTGTGGATATTTACTTTAAAATTAAAGAATAGTTAAGAGTTATGTTAATTATCACCATCAATTAGTTCAACTAATGGTCCATCGACCAGAGGAAAGAACTTTTTGATCAGTGAAAGGTTAGTTAGGAAAAGTGGAATAACTAATCCTGAGAATCATGACATTTTAAACTAAACCCCAGCGGTCTACTCAATTGTGTGTTTTATGGGCCCAGGTGAGTATATGGTAGCGGAGTATTTGTTGTTAGTATATCGCTGGATCACTAGGGTTCAAAAACTACAGCTAGGCACTTTGCAAAAAACAGGGTCATTTTTCACTGTGAAAATGTGGTGTGTCCACGTTGCGTTTTGGGCCGTTTCCTGTCGCGGGCACTAGGCCTATCCACACAAGTGAGGTACCATTTTTCTCGGAAGACTTTGGCGAACGCGGTGTGGGTGGAATTTTGTGGATCCACGCAGATTCCAGAACGTTCCACCACAGAAATGTGAGGAAAATTGTTTTTTTTTTACATATTTTGAGGTTTGCAAGGAATTCTGGGTAACAGAACCTGGTGAGAGCCGGTCCAGTCACCCCATTCTGGATTCCCCTGGGTGTCTAGTTTTAAAAAATGTATAGGTTTGCTAGGTTTCCCTAGGTGCCGGCAGAGCTAGGGTTCAAAAACTACAGCTAGGCACTTTGCAAAAAAAGGGTCATTTTTCACTGTGAAAATGTGGTGTGTCCACGTTGCGTTTTGGGCCGTTTCCTGTCACAGGCCCTAGGCCTACCCACACAAGTGAGGTACCATTTTTCTCGGAAGACTTTAGGGAACGCGGGGTGTGTGGAATTTTGTGGATCCGCGCAGATTCCAGAACTTTCCACCACAGAAATGTGAGGAAAATGTGTTTTTTTGGACAAATATTTAGGTTTGCAAGGGATTCTGGGTAACAGAACCTGGTGAGAGCCAGTCAAGTCACCCCATCCTGGATTCCCCTGGGTATCTAGTTTTCAAAAATGTATAGGTTTGCTAGGCTTCCCTAGGTGCCGGCAGAGCTAGGGTTCAAAAACTACAGCTAGGCACTTTGCAAAAAAAGGGTCATTTTTCACTGTGAAAATGTGGTGTGTCCACGTTGCGTTTTGGGCCTTTTCCTGTCGCGGGCACTAGGCCTACCCACACAAGTGAGGTACCATTTTTATCGGGAGACTTATGGTAACACAGGATTGTAGAGCAACTGTTATTACCTATTGACTTTCGATGCATTTCTGCCTTCCAAATGAAAGACAATGTGTAAAAAAGAAGTCATTTTGAAAAATGACCTATAATTCTCATGCTAGTATGGGTACTCCCAATTTCGGAAAAGTGCAAATATCTACTGTTTCTAAACTCTATATTTTGTTCCCATTTCAGAAATACATAGGTGTCTTTCATACCGATTTTTCCATGTATACATTTCCCCAAAATAATTGCTATATACCCGGTACATAATAAAAAAACTATTGCAAGACGCTGCTCAGTTATTGGCTCTGGGTTCGTCGGGTTCTTGGTGAACCTACAAGTCCTATATATCCCCACAACCAGAAAGGTCCATCGGATGTAACGGTATATTGCTTTCAAACAGCTGTCATAATTAGAAGAAGTTACAGGTGAAAACGTTGACACAAATGGCTGTTTTTTTCAACTAATTTTCAATTTTCCTATATTTAACTGTTAGTTTCTATAAAGAAACCTTGAAGGATCTACACAAATGACCCCTTGCTGAATTCAGAATTTTGTCTACCTTTCTAAAATGTATAGCTTTCCAGGATCCATTATTGCTTTCATACCCATTTCTACCGTTAACTGGAAGGAGGTTGAAAGCACAAAAAAATAGCAAAAATAGGCTATGTCGCAGAAAAATGCCAAAACTGTGTAAAAAATGTTGGTTTTCTGACAAAAGTCTGCTTGTCCCTGAAAGCTGGGAAGATGGTGATTTCAGCACCACAACCCCTTTGTTGATATCATTTGCAGGGAAAAAACCAGACGCTTTCAACTGTAGCCCTTTTTTCCCATTTTTCCCAAAAAAACTAAAATTTAGCTGTATTTTGGCTAATTTCTGGGTCCCCTCCAGGGGAATCTACAAACCCTGGGTACCTTTAGAATCCCCATGATGTTGGAAGAAAAGGACGCAAATTTGGCGTGGATACCTTATGTGGTCAAAAAGTTACAGGGGCCTAAGCGCGAACTACCCCAAATAGCCCAAAAAAGGCTTAGCACAGGGGGGGAAAAGGCCTAGCAGCGAAGGGGTTAAGTGTGCACACAAGGAGAAAACAACAAGGAGAAATAAATATATTTCTCCTCGTTGTGCCTCTGGTGGGAAGGGGTACAATTCTGACACATTCCCCGGTCTCCCAGTGTTGGTAAACATGGGAATGCATGGGTGGATGCGTGGGAACACCCAAGTTCCACCCATATAAAGCCCCCACCACACAGAGTCACGCAAGGCAGATACTTGCGCTGCGTTGCATTACTTCAGATTTACCAAGCCACGCAATGTGGCCTTGCGTAATTTGGTAAATCTCATTCTAGATTTTGCGCCACCCTGCGTCCCCTAGACAGACCTATACAGGGGACCCTCTGGTTCCGATGGACCTCAGAACATTTTCGGCCAAAATCTTCCAGTTACATGGTTTTCAGTAAAGGAAGTAAAGGCTGTTATTGAGAGAGTAAAACTCTCCCGTGCCGCTGGCCCCGATAACATCCCAGCAGTAATAGTTAAAACAAATAGTGTCTGGTGGGCCACGGTTTACTCCTTGTTTAGTTGGATTGCTATGTCTGGCCTTTACCCTTTTCCATGGAAAGGGTCCATAGTGAAACCTATTTTAAAAAAAGGGAGTGGTACAGACCCTAATCACTATAGGCTTATTAGCCTCCTGGATATTTCACTAAAGATCTTTTCCAAGATTATTTTAGCTAAACTTGAGGATTGGGTCATTGAAACTAAGAGAATCCCATTTGAACAGGGGGGCTTTCGTGAGGGTCCCTCCACAATAGACCACTGTTTTGCTCTATGGGCCATTATTCGAAAGGCCCTGGAGGAAAATCAAAGGCTGTGCTGTTGTTTTGTGGACTTCCGGACAGCCTTTGATTCTGTGGACAGGGATATCCTGTGGGGGAAACTCGCCGCTTGGGACCTCCCACCAAACCTTCTTGGGGAACTTCAATCCTTGCATTCTGGTAATTGGGCTCAGGTGGAGTTAGACAAGTCAGGTCGATTATCAAAAAGAATCTCTATTGACAACGGCCTGCGTCAGGGGTGCGTTTTAGCACCCTTGCTTTTTAGTCTATTTTTGGCCGACCTTCCCACATGTATTTCCCAATCTAAGTCTTTTTCCCCAAAAATTGAAAACCAGCACATTGTTTGTCTGCTTTATGCAGACGATCTGGTATTACTGGATTATACCCCAATTGGTCTGCAGAGGAAACTAAACGCCCTGACAACTTATAGCAAGCAGAACCAGCTCCGTATTAATTTGGAAAAGACCAAGATCTTGATCTTTGGAAAAAAGATAAAGAGTTTTACCTGGCATTTAGATACGCGGGAGGTGGAGCAAGTTGATCAATATAAATATTTGGGCTTAACCTTTAGGAGGAATTTGAATTGGGGTACACATTGGGATGGCACTAAGCAGAAGGCCCTATTGCAGGCTAGCTGTCTGTCAATATTCAATAGTAGATTTGGGGGGCTATCTCATATTCCATTATTTAGGGCCTTTGAAGGGAAGATAACTCTGTTAGATCTGTATGGAGGAGAGGTTTTTTCCCTTGATTCAACCTATGAATGGAACAGATAGAAGGGGTAGTACTTTAAAGACTCCTATCACTCCCCCCAAGGTACCATGGTTCAGGCCATAAGGAGAGAGTGCAATTTGGTCTCTTGGAACATGGCAGCTTCTACTCGGGCTCTAAGATACTTTAACACATTGTTGGAGGATGATGAGGTGGTTAAAGTCTCAAAATTGTGCTGGGAAGAGATCCGAAGTAGTGACAGGATGTGGGCAAAGGCCGTAAGAACCAGAATAATCGCACTTAGGAACCTCCATTCAAATAGTGGTACAATTACATCTTGGCTCCCCTTTCCAGGCAAACGTGCATTGAGAGAATATGTTGCTACGGTGTCTGAATCGATTGACCTACTGTATCTAAGGAAGAAACCATCCATCAGCTTCTCGATTTTCACACTGGGCCAGGATAATGTTTTTCCTTATTTATCGCAGTTACCAGACCCAGGATTGAGAAATGAAATATTAAGGGTTAGGGTGGGATGTAACCCAATTTATTCATCCCGCCCACACAGGATCAGGGTGCAGAATAATAGTGGTCTTTGCCCCTGCCCCTTGAAAGTTAAATGCTCCCTTACGCATATTCTTATGGACTGTGTCTTTTATCTTGCAAATCGAATTAAGTTTTTAAGACCTCTGTTTTTGAAATATGATGCTCTCCATAGGAGGAAAGCTGTGGAGCTATTGTCAGAAATGTGCTATGTAGATGTGGCAGTTGGAATTGCTCGGTTCTTACGATCTGTTAAACAGAATTTTAATGATGAAATGTAGTGGGTAGGGGGGTCGGGTAGTTAAGAGGGGGTGCTTTTAAAAAGTTTTAATTGTCAATTGAGCTTTTTTTTCAGAATTTTTATGGGCAATTGTCTAAATAAACTTGTCCTACCTACCTGCGTCCCCTTGTGTGGCACAATGACAACGCAAAACCTTAATAAATCTGGGCCTAGGTGTTGTGTATGAAAGCTAATGTAGGAAAAACATGTTTTGGAGGGTGATGCATATTTGAGAAGAGGGTGGCCTTATGGCCCTCCCATGGAGGCATGTTGTTGTTTAGGAGGGTGAATATTAGAGGAAAGACAGTGACACTCACCAAATAAAGTAAGTCGACAGGTATGGGAATGGGATTTTGCCATGACAAATTACATTATTTGAAAACCAAAGTACGGGTTAGATGTGCAATAACCTTTGTGAATAAGGCCTTCTGTGAGGACCTACTGTCTTGGCAATGTAGGTTACAGCACCCAGGGTCAGTAGTCTGGTAGGGATTTTCCCAAGCCAGAACAAATTGTTTTTTTTAAAAACTCTCCACATTCCTTTGATGGAAAATATATGGATAGGAGGGAAAAACTACAAATTGCTAGTATTCAGAAGGAAGGGCTCAGGAATCCTGCACTGGGGGTGCTAGACAGATCACTATCCGGCCTGTGGTTGCACTGCCCTCCCCTGGGACAAAGCTGCTAAAAAGAAACAATGCTAATTTACATAGTGTGATGACGTACACAAGCATATCACTTGTCATTAAAGTTCGCCTCTTGGCAAATGTAGAGCAAATTGTCCCCATATGTCTGATCGACAGATTGCCACAGGGCTGAGCAGAGTGTTGGAAGAATGTGTGGTGGGTCTGATGCAAAACTGCATTTTGAAGCTAAATGTTTCAAATTTATTTTAAAAGCTTTCTCTTTTTAGGCACAGGATAGAGCTTGCACAGTTGATACACTTCTAAATTTCGCAAGGCTCGGCCTCTGCAGTGTACATAGGTCTTTGCAATGTGTGTAATAAAATATTTATTTATCTTGTTAGTATTTGAACCTGTGATATGGATGTTGTACCTTTTTGATTATCTTGTTGTGTGATCTACATGCCTCCTCTGTCTCGCTCCATTGTAAAGCACTCTGACAAACCCAGGTGTCATGCTCGCGTTACAAAAAACTTTTTTTAAATAAATAAAAATAAGGTAATAAATAAAGAAATGTTTCAGTACACAACTACGCAACAGGTGCGTTAATCTAATGTATTTTGTTCTGAGAGTAGAAACTGTGACCTATAGGTTTTACACAGATCTTTGTAGTAAGTGTGTTAACACACTGATCTATTTCATTAGAATTGGACATGTGCCCTGCAGATTATAAATATATCTTTAGGAGTTCAGCCAGTGGCATGGAAATTTACAGTATTTACTGGCACCATCAGAACCCAGAGTTTTTGGCTGATGAACGCAGCCGAAATCTCTGGGTAAAAGTCCAGCAAAAAATGAGCAAGGCAATCAAACCCGTAATTACACATCCCCCCAGTCATTCTTCGTTTCTTAGTTTCTCATGGTCCAGCCCATAACGGTTGGATTTTCATCACCCCTGGAGTTACTGGTACCACTGATTTTGTTAACTTGCTGGGTAGGAGAATATCCGCCCCATTTCTATAGCGAGGGGCTCCTATGGTCCTGAAGAAAGCCCAAACACCCCTTTAAAGGGTAATGAAGGGCAGAAACATGTTGACCTGACATATTGGGCCGAATTTACCCACATTCCGTGCCAGGCACCTGAATAAAGATCACAAAGCTCACTTGTCTTCCATTGATAAGGTAGTTTCAAAACCACTTTTAATACCCCTCTGCGCTACCAGCTCCAGCATCACCAGTGGCACTTCACATTATATGAATACCCTGATTTTCCCTGGCCTCAGAAAACACCTCCAGAGCTCCACACTCACGGCTGTAGTTCGCACTTGGATCTAAATGACCAGTGCCAGAAGGGGTCCAATGATAAAGTATGCCACCACCATTGTGTGTGAGGGCTTTCCGTCTCGATAAAAGGAATTACGAAACATTTCACACAAAAGTACAGGCTCAGGCCTACAAATCTTTCTGTTATGAGTAAGCCCAGCACTACCCATGGCCAACCACTGATACGGCTACACCCTCCCAGAGAAAATAATGAAGCCCTCCCACAGAAAAGGAATCGGGCCCTGTAAGTACAATGTTCTCTTCCTCTTGATGGCTCAACAGAAGAGAAACTGGGAGATAACTACTATCTTCGTCGTGAGATCACCATAGCAGTCACACTGTGAGTACAATATGTTCCCCCTTGTCAGGTCTCCACAGATGTGACACAGTGAGTACATTATTTTCTATCTTGTGAGGGCTTCACTGAAGTGACACTGAGTACAATATTTTCTTCCTCGTGAGGTCTCCACAGCAGTGGCACTGTGAGTAGTGTCGCTACCTTTCTTACAAAACATATCAGCTATTTGTTGCTATTCTGTAACAACTAGGAGCTGGTAGGTGAAGAAATATTTGTGTAAAAGTGCCCAGATTAGTTTCTAACATGTCAATTATCCCTCTGTTTGCTTTAATAATCATTCTGAGGCGATTTAGACAGCACTCAAATACTTTTTAACTGATTTCTTTATGTGTTTGCTGGTTCAAATTTATGTTTCAAAAAAGGGAAAAGTTACCAGATCTCACTGGTTTTTACCAATATTTTTACCAGCCTGGATTTAAAAATACTGGCCAGGCTGGTAAAAAAAAGACAATTAAAAAACAGTCAGATGACAACCGTAATTGTGAGTACAATACTCTCTTCCTTGTGAGGTCTCCACAGAGATGACACTGTGAGTACAATACACCTTTCCTTGTGAGGTGTCCACAGAAGTGACACTGTGAGTACAATATTCCTTTCCTTGTGAGGTCTCCACAGAAGTGACACTGTGAGTACAATACTCCTTTCCTCGTGAGGTCTCCACAGAAGTGACATTGTGAGTACGATTGTCCTTTCCTCGTGAGGTCTCCACAGAAGTGACGCTGTGAGAACAATACTCCTTTCCTTGTGAGGTCTCCACAGAAGTGAGACTGTGAGTACAATACTCTCTTCCTTGTGAGGTCTCCACAGCAGTGAGACTGTGAGTACCATACTCTTTTCTTTGTAAGGTCTCCATAGAAGTGAAACTGTGAGTACAATATTCTCTTCTCTGTGAGGTTTACACAAAAGTGACACGGAGTACCATACTCTTTTCCTTGTGAGGTCTCCACAGAAGTGACACTTTAAATACAACATTCTCTTCCTTGTGAGGTCTCCACAGCAGTGACACTGAGTACAATACTCTCTTCCTTGTGAGGTCTCCACAGCAGTGACACTGTGAGTACAATACTCTCTTCCTTGTGAGGTCTCCAAAGCAGTGACACTGTGAGAACAGTATTCTCTTTCTTGTGAGGTCTCCAAAGAAGTGACATTGTTAGTACATTATTCTATTCCTTGACAGATCTCCATAGCAGTGACAGGGTCCGTACAATATTCTCTCCCTCGTGAAGTCTACACTAAGTGACCCTGTTAAGTAGTTTTCTCCTCCAAATTAGGTTTCCATAGAAGTGACACTATGGCCCTTATTATGAGCTAAGGCGTTATTTATTGCCCCTGATAAATAACGATGCCACAGGGTATGCTATTTATCGGGTACGATAAATAACACCTATTATGCGGTTATGGTGAATAACATACAGATTTTGGTGTTTAACGCTCCAAAATCTTCATGATACAGTAAATACCATATGTTTCACCCTGTTAAACTTTGGCAGGTTTGACCTTCCGAAATTTAACGTCCCATAATTATCGGATGCGTTAAATACCTTCACGCTTGTACATGTGACCCATGCGTAAACAGGAGTTTATGCATTGGTCGGAAATTTAAGAGGACCTCATTCATAATCAGGCCCTAGGAGTACATTATGCTCTTACTTTTGAGGTCTATACAGCAGTGACAGTGGGAGCACAATATACTCTCCCTTGTAAGATCTCAACAGCAGTGGCACTCGGAGTACAATATCCTCTTCTCCGTGAGGTTTGTGAGTACAATTTTCGCTTCCTCATGAGGTCTCCACAGCAGGGACACTGTGAGTGACAGAGACAACAGCGGTAAAAAGTAAAGCCAATTATTCCCACTTTCATGTTTGGAGCAAGATAGCATCTGCATGCATTCTGATCACACTTTGAATGACATGAGTTGAACTCATTGAGTTCTATCTAACGTAAAAGACTTATAGAAACGTGTCGTAGTGACAGACGGTGGACATTGTCAATATGGCACGATTTAACTGCACACACAAAGCTACATTAATTTTTAAGATGTTTGCAAATAGCAGTGGGACTGCTGAGAGTAACTATAATAGAAGTGGATCTCAGTTCCTTCTCACTTCGATCTCTGAAGGAATATGGAATTATTGTCTCTGTGCGTATGATACATCTGCCCACCTTAATCAATCCATTTGACCTCCTCCTCATCCACACCCCTGTTTGGTTAGCAACTGTATTGCCTGGCAGAACCATATCCGTCTCAGCAGCTTCTAGACTGTAACAAGAGAGGATCTTCTCGGCGTTACCATGTTTTTTAACATAATGCGTATTGCAGCATAGAATGTTATCATCACTCTCCACAAATATTTCATCATGCCGCAAACAAATGACGCAAAAAGGTCCACTGCTTGTAATTCTCCCTAAAAGTTAAAGTGAGGAATATCTCTACTATCAGTAAGTGCTAAAGTGCAACTCCATGGCGTGAGCTTTTATAATCCGTAATAAGTAACGTATTGGAAGGAAGACACCATACAATCTTTCCACAGCATCTGAATTTCATATCAGCAGTGACATGATTTCCCTCTGTAAATGCGACAGCTGTTATATTAATGTGGAATAAATTTTTAGGTCGATGGTTAGCAGGGCAAGCAGCCTCGAAGGGGAGGGGCTGTAAGAAATGTTCGTACACACTCCAGAAACTGAATTGGAACTAAAACAGTGGGTTGCAGTTTCTGAAAGCCAAATGCACTTCCATTAAACCGACAGGCAGGCTCTAAATTATGGATGTCAAACGTAGGGCCAGGAAAGTCTGATTCATGACAGATTTTGAGCATAACCAGTGACTATGTATTTCACTGAATGTCAATTTATCAGAAATGGATATCTTGAAGATCTAACCTGGACCCGGCATTTCCGGGCCTAAACTGGTACACCTGCTGTAAATCAAAGGTTACACTTCCTACAAACGTTTTCACCATTTAGTAGAGCACTAAATGGTAGCTGGAAGGTACTACTTGCTGGTTCAGCTGCAGACGCACTTACCGGCCACCAGGGGGCCGAGTGCATCGCTTGGTGTCAAAAGGTCCTCCTTGGTGCGAACATCACACCACACAGGAAGAGGTTTTGTGCCCCCCTTCTAACAAATCCTAGGGGAAGCAGTGTGGATCCAATGACCTCCTGACCCCCGAACGACTGAAAGCCAATTAAAACAGCATGCTATTTCCATACGGTACAGCACCAGAATATAATACCCAAAATCTTGTCTGACAGAAATATCATGTCCAAAATATTGTTTACAGAAAAATCACCCGAGTGGATTTAAAAATAGAAAGTCTACTTCTAAGTGGGCAATATTTTTGTACATAATATTTATGATACAATATTTTTGTCAGACGGTATTTTTGATAAAGATGATCCAGCGCGATATTAGCAAACAGCATTCATACACCATATACTCTCTTGGGCCCATACATTCACACTACGCTAATACTTACGCTGGGTTTTCAGTTGTTTACTCTTATCAAAAATCTCTGCTACCAATTACCTTCTGATTGAAGAGTAATGACTTACCGATGAATCCTTTGCTAATTGGGAAGTTTAAAACGAGTGACATTCATTATAATACAAAATCCTGAAATAACCACTGAGTCAGGAAGTTTTAAATTGTTTATCTAAAGATTTTAGCAGAGTAAAATACAAAGCAACATGGTACTTTAATCGTAATACCCAAGATTAAGCATAGAAATGATTATTGCTAATCAATGACGGTGTTTAAAGAAGAGAAGAAGATAGAGATAGCAGCGCAACTAAAGGTTGCATTATATTTACCTAAGTGCGAGAATCAAACCCCTTAGCCAAGGAGTTGAAAGGATAGGACCCAGGAAGGATGAAGAGCAAAGACTTCCTCTGGGATCAGAACAGGACCGGTGACCTCTCTACCACGACGCCTGCGTCGTTCCCCTCTCTGATACTCGACTTCTCTCGATTCTCCCGTGCCTTTCTTCTAATGGACTCCGCCGCCCCCTCCTCAGGACCTCTTCTGGACAGGGATTCAGTCTGCAATCGAACAGCTTAGCGGTCTGGAGCTCTTCCTGTCAGCATCTCCGCTCTCCTGTGCTTCTAGACTTCCGACTATCTTGTGCGCTGTTCTTTCTGTGCTTGTGCTAACTAATTAGCTAATTCTATATCTATTATACCCTTCTACGCCCATGTACCTCCCCTTAATGTTGCTAAAATATGGGGCCACTACTTCTGATTGGACAGTGACAGGGGGTGGATTGTTGCACCATATTGATTTGTCCTAAATTGTAAAGCCTATTGTCCTTTACGTTCCCACCCCTTCAAATTAATACATTTGCTTTATTTCCCACCCGTCTCACGACAAATGTTATACAATTACAGGGGAAAAGTATCAATTTTTGTCCACAGGAAACAAAGTACAGCATCTTCGGCCAATGGGTCATGGCCTTGGGAGACGTCCAAGTTGACTTCACTTGGCAGGCACACAGGATACATGCGCAGAACCATCGTCTCTCGAGTTACAAGTCACCAACCCAGGCCCAAGTTTACGAACTAATAAAAGTACAAGAAGAGAATATTAAAATCACAAATAAAATGTTTCACTGTATACCCATTATTTCTATTCTATTCCCATTTTAATGTTATATACTATCCTGCATTAGTAGCGTTAAGAAAACGATAATTTAAAATGACACAAGAGCAAACTGAAGCATGTGAAAACATTAAGCAGCCATTTTATGCACACTGCGCAGAAGCAGAAGTTTCCCACCAAGCAAAGAAAGACGTCACACCATGTGATCAGGTTGCGACATGCGCAGATAGTTTCCCACGCTTTAGCGGCCATTTTAGATTACAGACAAGCGTTATTCGTTAGTAAAAACACATAGGCAAGCTTCCTTGCTATTCGTGTAGTGTATGCAAAGGTTAGTATTAACAATACAATTTTAATAAATTAATACTATGAAGAGGATTGCGTACAAGCAAGTTTCATTTATGAAACCTTGCTCCATCAAAGATATACTGAATACAACCATCCAGAGACATCCTGTTGGTGTTATCCTGTGCAGTTCAGCACAAACTATAAATTTGTTTTTACCCGCTCACAAAAGAAGCACTGCCAAAGCCAATAGATGCTTCCATCCATGCTGTCACTTATCTATCCATTCATACTCAGTCAGTCAGCATTCATGCATTTACTCATCCTTTAACTCACTCGTCTATTTATCCACCAATGGACTAATTCTCACATTTACCCATCTGCAGCGCCACACACAAACTCATCGATCAGTGAAGAGGCACTTTCAGTTAGGAGTCAAAGCTACTAGTTTTGCTTCTAGTTTGTGAGAGGTGTGAGAGTGCAGTTGGCAGCGGGTGGTGACTGCTATTGTTTGGGGTGTAGCAGGGATTCCAGAAGTGTGTGACTGCTAGTGTGTGAGAGGCATGTAAGTAGTGTGCGAGTGCTGGTCTGCTAGGGCTGTGAGAGTCCGGTTGGTAGTGTGAGACTGCTAGTGTGTTCAGGAACTGAGACTGCTGCTCGTAGTGTCAGATTGCTACTCCATGAGGGGTGTGAGAGCTATTGGGGGGTGTGGCTAGCACCCTGAAGGATGTAAGAGTGCTTCTTGGAGGGTGTGACTGCTACTCTGATGGATATGTGAGAGCTGCAGAAGTGTGAGACTGCTAGTATTTGAGGGGTGCAAGAATGCTTGTGGTAGTGTGTGACTGTCTACTCTGTCAGAGGTGTGAAAGGGCTTCTAGTAGTATGTGACTGCTAGTCAGTGGCGGCTCATCCGCTAAGGCGGAGAAGCGTTGCCCCACTGCTTTTTAGCAATATAAATAGAGGAAAAATAAAATGATATTAACTCAGTGTTATTATCATTTTATTTTTTTCCTGCTGCTGCAGCTTTGCGGGCGGGGCGGGTCTGCTCTGCTGACACTGGAGCAGGGGAGGAGTGGTGGGCACTCTGTAAGTGTGCATGAATGTTTGGCCGGCCATCTTGGCCCAGCCAAACAGCCATGCGCACTTTGCATGTTCTCCACCCAGGCTGCATTACAGCCTGGGTGGAGAAAATCCCCATACTCCATTCCCCGTCTGAGCGCCGAACCATGGCGCTCAGACCAATCACAACGCTGCATTACAGCATTGTGGTTGGCTTAGGGGAGCCTGGTATCTTCCTGTTCTGCCAAGCGGAGTGACTAGGAGGAGAGATGTGGCGAGGAGGTAAGTGAAATTTTCTTTTTATTTACCCCCTCCCACCCACCAACCCTGATACGTGCCAGCCGCCACTGCTTCTAGTCTGTGAGGGGTGCAAGAATGCTTCTGGTAGTGTGTGATTGTCTACTCTGTCAGAGGTGTGAAATGGCTTCTAGTAGCACGTGACTACTAGTCTGTGAGGGGTGCGAAAGTGCTGTCAGTATTTAGAGTGTTTTTGCTGTTCCACCAAAAAGGTGCGTCTTTGTTCCCGCCGTGACTGAAGACACACTGTGTACTTACTTATTGCTGGCTTAATTTTACACTTGGAAGACCACTGCAACACTCATTCCTAAGCGGAATCCCCTTCCTACGCTTGTGAGCATTGATGCCGGCTTACCCTAACGCGGCTGCCCTAAGATTTAGAGGAAGGTAGTAATGGCGCAGGCTGTGCATTTATATACTTTCAAGAACCCTTGTCCTGTGACTGCTGGCAGACTCACACCTGCATCTCCCCATCTGCACAGATCACTGACCCTCTTACCAGGTGCACAGTGTGCTGTGTTTTACTGGTGTCACCAAGAGACAAATACACCAGTGGACAGATTCTCAGTCCCCGAAGACTAGTTTGCTTAGTGCTTGAAGCCTCACCCTCTGCTTCTAGCTCTGGGACTTTGCCACTAGCCACACATGAACCTCTCCACGACAATTTCCAGCAACTGCTCTCATTGGCTGATCCTAGTCCCAGTGCATGAACTCTGAACCCACTCCAGATTCTCAGTGTGGGTGGGACACATAGTGTGCATGTGCAGCAAACTTGGCTTCATGCACAGGGCATATGTCAGGTACAGTAAGCTTGACAGGAGCAGCTGGTTCATAATCATGCAGGATCATTATAATGGGCATATGCCAAAGAGCATGCACCGGCAAGTGTCACACTTGTAGACTAGACAGACCCGCACAGACCTCAAAACAAGGTCTTTGCCCCCTGTGATGCAGTGGCAGCAGCCCTGGGGAATGCCTGTCAGCCATCAAAACAATACATAAGAGAATCACCTCTCATAAGAGGCAGTGTGCACACCAACATTGCTCAGCCGTTTGTTTACTGTAAAATGCACCACCCACCAACCCACTCCATACTCAGCAGCATCATTACGTTCGCACATAGCAGCCATCTTAGGAGGCGGGAATCCACAGTTGGTCAAACTGTGTTGTACTGTCCGTGCAGATGATGGTCCAGGCGTCATTACATGCTATAATGCTGGTTTTTCCCAATGGTGACTTGCACTGCAGTTGTTGGAGATAGACATTAGCAGGGCTGCTTTCTACTAGGACAGTGGGTAATAACAATGAAATTCCACATCAGTCCATCTAGATATTGCTATCCACCAATTTGCTGATGTCAACCAGCTAGACCAAAGTGGTGAATGCTAATGACAGTTTTAGATTAGATTATGCATGTACGTCATTCAAACCTAGATCCCTGGAACTCAGCTAAACATGAACTGAGTTTGCCCTCGTTAACGGAGTAACTGCCAAGCCCCACCCCCAGGAGTGGCTCAACAAAAGAGCTTGGAAAGCTGCTTCTGTAATCGCTCATTTTTCACTAAAACATCCCTGCACTTTTTCATTAACCCTTTTTTGTCCTTTCAGAACCATATACATAAAAGAGGTTGCAGTCTACATTACTGCCCCAAGTCAAGCCCTTCCTACTGCCTGCGAAAATGTGGTCTACAGTCCAGTTCTTTGTCTCATCACATGTAGATGGAGCCAGTATGTTACTCACTGGTCACCCAGAGTTCTTATTGATCCCAATCACAGTCATTTTTCATGCAGCGACTCAAAAAATCACTGACAAAGGAAGTTTGAACACATGTCCCCAACTTTGAAAGAACTGCATTTTGACTTTTTCTTCCTGGCAGAACCTGGTTCGTTCAGTTGTATGATCTATAATGCACTCCCACTAAATAAATTTGACCATCTTGCTTCCAAATGCAAGGCACCTGGTAATACCCGCACTATAAGGAGGTCTTTCTGGGTAGGCTGAAAATTCAAATAAACTCACAAAGCACACACAAGTCCACATGCTTTTTCTGCATTAGGACTAAGACTATGAAATGAACTGATCTTGTATTTCAGACTTGCTCCTTCACTGGTTCAGTTCAGGAAAGGTCTCAAGATCCACCTCATCCCAATTGTACCCATCTCATTACACAACCGTATCTTTTCTATGCCCCACCATATCTAACTGTGATGTGTATTTCTGATCCCTGTGCCAGAAACTGGGTTATTCATTATAGACCGTGTACCCCTGCCAACTTAATAAATACACTCTGGTAGGTTAAAGCACAGTTCTTAAAGAACCTCTGCTCAACCCCTGGTAGCGAAGGAACAAGCAGGAGGAATGTATGTTGACCTCAAGCAGCACCAACATAATAAAACTACTAAACCAATAAAAAACAAATGAAAAATTTAATGGCAAAAATAAAACAAAATTACTACAATTGTAAAATGGAACTGAAGATATGAATTTTTAAATGTTTTAAAGCAAAAGTGTAATTCAAAAATATCAGTTTGCAGTTAGTCAGGACATAGACGTGACCGAGATGTGACTTCAGGATGACCGCGGTGGGGTGGAAGTCAGATACACCAATCAGGTGCCCCTGTCAAAGTTTTTACCTTGGTACTTAGACAGTGGATCGGTTGGAGAGCTTGTCAAGAGATTGTTGAGAATGGGACAACTGAAACTGAAGAGTCTCACTTCCTCATCATTGGTGCACTTCCGAGACATAAACTGTAGGGTCAGCGTTTAAGGCCATGCTTACATGGTGTGCTAACTTGGTAATACATTGCTAGTTAAGGCTCTCTGCTACGCACTGCCTTGCACTGGTTTAGCCGTTCCTCACTTTTATTGCTTTACTCCATCGTGGCTCCCTTAATTTTGGTTCCCATCCATTTTCCCTCCTTTATTGTGCATTCTGCTGTGCTTGATATCTTTGGGTATCCTTTCTCACTCTTTCCTTCTCTGCTCCTGTCTGGTATGGCGTTGGCGTCCTGAAGTCCCTGTCTGGTGCCAAAGTTCAACCTGGCAACATCCGCTGCCAAAACTGATAAGTCTGAATCACTCATATGCTTTACTAATTTATTCTGGTCTGTATCAGAGTATTTTCCTGTGGTTTCCTATTTATCGTACAGCCAGATCAGTGGGTTATCATTCTTTCACCACCATGCTTCTCCCATGACGTCCATAGTCTATAATGAATCCATTCTGAGAGTGAGACCCAGTACAGTGATTCTCTCTCACTCCCTTCCCTTGTTTGCCCACGATTCCTACAGCATGTATTTTGTTCACTTTTCTCGCCTACGTCTTTGTTCAGGGACAGCTGGGGCTATTAGTGGGTGTGCATACCAGGAAACCAACAGTTTTTTTTATCTTAAAGTCTTCCAGCGGGCCAAGGTTCTAGTCTGAATCTCCAAGTTGGCTACGTCCAGCTGAAGCCATTGGTTTTAGCAGCAAAAACGTTCTTAGCCACCAAGGTTGTTTCACCACTGGGATAGATTTGCCATCTAATCACTAATGGCGATTTGTAACTTCTATGTGTGCTGCAGAATGCAGCACATATAGAAGTTGCAGCTTGTCATTATTTAATGGTTGTTTATGTGCACATGAACAATCACTAAGGGTGATTTACTCTTTCTATGTATGCTGCACAATGCAGCACACATAGTAACAGCAAAAACGAGCAGAAATTAATAATTTCTCCTCATTGCGCCAGTTTAAGACCAGGTTTTCTCTGGTCTAATTTTTGGAGCTGCCCCATATTTACGCCAGCCTTGTAAATAGGGGGCAGTGTCAAAAAGCAATGGGTGCTGGGGCGGAATGCCCACTGCAACACCCATTGCCTGCCCCTTTCACGCTAAGTGCTGCGTAAAAGGGGCATTATTTACAAGGCGGCGTTAAGCCACATTAAGTGGCTTAACGTCGCCTTGTAAATAAGGCGAAAGGGTTATCGCCACCTGAACGTAAAAAAAAGTGACGTTCTGGTGACGATAAGCCCTTGTAAATATGCCCCTGCTTTTCTTGCTTGCCTAGGGTGAAACCTCTTGGGGATGCATCAACACCTTGTTTCGGTCTCCGTCCCACTTTTTTCCAATTTCTGGGAGAGTTCCTCCTGTTCACCCCTGCAGCCCTCGGATCCTCAGGCAGGCTTCTAAGTACCAGGTCTCTCTTGGGCTAGGGCTCTTGCAGGGTCCACTCCACAGCAGTCAGCAGGGCCTTATAGAAATCAGAAGTCTTGTTTTCTGTCCCCCTGAAGCAGGTAGACAGGATACTACTCACTTTGTCCTTGGAATGCTGTTCTACCCCCGCCCCCCCCCCGAGTGCCACCACGTGTCACAAGCCCAAGAAGTTATTTTCTTCAAGTAGGGTCTTCTTTCTTCAGATGTTGTCTTCGATGGTTTAGGAGTGCTCTGGGGAGGTGAAAGTGAGGTGCCAGTCTTATCCTGTGCAGTAGCCAATGACTGGAGAATTTTCTATGCGCACCCCTTACTACTCTCTCACCCGTCTCCCACCTACGTTTTGCAACACTTACTCTGCTTTACTGTAAAAATTCCCAGAATCCCTAAATCCATGATGAATATCTGTTTCTTCCATCAGAAGAGCCTCTGTCTTTCCCTTAGCCACTCTTTTATCTAGGTGAGTTATCATCCTCTCTGTCAGTTTCAAAAATGGCTTTCCCCCCAACTTGGGTTGGAGCCAGAAAGCCTAGGACAGTCCGGGGAATAACTAGAAGCAGATCCTACCAGACCTATTTGGAATCTCCAAGTCAAAAGTGATAATGCTGTCCTTTGTTCTGCAAGCTGTTCCAGTCCCTCCCCCAGATGTTTAATATCTGTTAAGTGGCCATCTATTGACAGAATTCCTGCCATCCTGGACCCAGGGGCCAAGCCATTGTCCTGAGGCAGCAGGTTCATTGAATTCCAGCCACAAATGTGTCCTGAGCATCTGGCGTGGCCAAAGCCTGTTTTGTTTCAGGCAGCACAAAGTACTTTTTTAAATCTATAGTTACTTGTCCATTAAAGTTATCAAAAACTACTTTCACCATTAAATTTGACTTTTGAAATAACATTTCTCTAACATTTTATATATTAAGTGTTAGACCTGTCAGCCTTAGGGTGGTCTTTCCTCAAACATTTTGCTTTGGACCTCCACGTTCTTGCTGTATCTTTTTGTTGGCCTTAGGACTCTGAACACTTTACCACTGCTAACCAGTGCTAAGGTGCATGTGCCTCTTCCCTACACATGTTTGTGATTGGTGTATGCCTGATTTACATATTTAATTTACTGGTAAGTCCCTTGTAAAGTGGTACACAATGTACCCAGGGTCTGTAAATTAAAGGCTACTAGTAGGCTTGCAGCACTGATTGTGCCACCCCCAGAAGTAGCCTTTCAGACCCGTCTCAGGACTGCCAATGCAGAACCTGTGTGTGCAGTTTACTGCCACTTCGACTTTGCATTTAAAACCTACTTGCCAAGCCTTAAACTTCCCTTTTATTAAATATGTCACCCCTAAGGTAGGCCCTAGGTAGGCCTGCAGGCAGGGTGCTATGTTAGTAAAAGGTATGACATGTACCTTTATGTTTTACATGTCCTGGTAGTGACAAACAGCCTATTTCATTTGTCACTACTGTGAGGCCTACTCCTCTCATAGGGTAGTATTGGGAATTCCTTAATAATATTTTAACCTGTAATTCCTGATCAGAAAGGAGTAGCTTTTTGAAGTTTCAAGGACACTGATAAATCCTACTTACTGGTGAGGTTGGATTTAACTTTATTATTTTAGAAATGACACTTTTAGAAAGTGGACGTTTCTCGCGCACTCACAGTAGCTGCATCGCCTTCAGCGCGGCTCACCGTGATACATTGCCCTGGTGATGAGGGGTGTGTCATGAAGTGCGAGGCTCGTCGGCCTTCCGCATGATGCTTCCTGCGTCAGCCACCACTGGGGATCCTGATCAGCTGACGACGCGAGCCCCGCTCCGAGACATGCCGATAACTCCTGCAGCCCGACTCCTGGATTGACACGGACGCTGCTGGCTTAAATTCTCCAACAACACTCCAAGGTACTGTGCTTTGCCAAACCTGCGCTCCCTCGCGGGTGGCTTCCCTGTCACCGGAGCACAGCCGGAGTGGCCTTCTGACCCCCTTCCAGCGCCTTCAGGCTTTGGGGGCTTACTTGCATTTGATACTGGGCGGCAGCCTCCGTGGAGGGCCCCCTTTTGCAATTGATCATTTCTCTACGGTCCAGCATGACCGCGCATGAACAGTGAAATACAGGGAGAGCCCTGAGCATTGTATTTTTGTCTTGTGACTTATTTATTTATTTGCAGAGTTTTATATAGCGCTGGCTAGACCCGAAGGTATCAGAGCGCATTACATGCGGATCAGCAAGTTACATGATACAAAAAGTTACTTAAAACATGCATATCTTGAAAAGCATATATTGTAGTTATATCGTTTTGGCCTTGTGTTGCTAATAATACAGTAGGATATTTTTTTAAACCTGTGTGAAGTCTTTTTGTGGTGTATTCATTGTTACTGTGTGTGTGTGTGTGTGTTGCACAAATACTTTTATGAGGGTGAGCACAGGCTATCTGATTTGTGTATCTAGCTTACCCTGACTAGAGTGGTGGGTTCTGCCTTGCCAGGGTGTATACCTTAGCCAACCAGAAACCCCATTTCTAACAATAAGTACCTAGCCATGTGAACTTACAAAGCACACTTTAGGAGTGACTTATTAATATATAAAAGTATGTTTCACTACATGGCAAAGTCACTTTTCATTTCCAGGTAACACTGCAGCCCAACACAATGGAGCTCCTGGCAGCCATTTATTTATGTAATATATGTGGATGGTGTAAATGCATACTGCAGCCCACATAAGATATTTTATCTCCCATACCATTGGTGCATTTTGTTTGCCATCTACCAGGGCCTTATAGGAAAGATAAATAAGCCAATTAGGCAAATCCAAAGCACAGCAAGGGAAAAGAGCAGGTGCTATACCACCAGTGACATGGCACACAGCAAACCTAGAGGGACACAAAATGGGGGGGGATGACACAGATTATGTCCTTTCTTACGCCCAATATTTATACATGCTTATTGTCCTAAATTCACATTGTAAACATATCTGCTTATCTTCATATGCTGACCATGTACCCAGCTCCTATGTACAACTGTAATAGCCTATCAATAATCAGCACTAAAGTGCTTCACCCATTTATATGTGGTGCACAAAGGGCATTCTCCTTTCAAACCTATAAGTGTGTGGTAATATGGGAGATGTGGTTGGCACTGTTTCAGTTACTTGCGGGCAAGTTGTCTTTAACACTCAATAAGCTGTATGATAACCTCCAATTAAGCTATGATTGTACAGTCCAGGTTGTGAAACTCATATATACATTCAATTTGCCTATAGTTTTACCATGAATATTAGTTCTAATGATGGGCAAAGACTAGTAATTGCAACCACAGTTCTCATGTATTACTCTTAAGAAACAACACGCTGTCCACATCTGATTTGGGTGTGAAGCATTCTTGTTTTCATGAAACTTTTAAACATATAGTTGTGTGGTAATTTGGGTTAAACATTACTTGACCTGTTCAACATTTTCACTGTTTAAATGCCTTGAGCAAACCTACATCTCAGGTTATTGTCAATTTACCTCTTAATAATTCAACAGAGACAGTCTAGAATGTAACTCCAATCCATTCAACTAATACACACAAATATGGACCCTCCAATGCATTAGCAATCCATTAGTATTGGGAAGACCTTGAGTCTGGGTTACAAGAATATTATTTTCACTCCACTTAGGATTTCGGTGAATGTATTCTGTGACTGAATCGCTTCTATTGCTGGGAGTATTAATTCTTTGAGGTACAGCATATTTCTCCACTTCTGTCAGGAGGTAATTTAAGTGCATCCCTTCCTTCAACAGACATCCTGTTCAATCCATTCACTTCTCACTTTCTCTTTATTCTGACTGTACATTTTCAGTTTCAATCAGGGAACACACCCTGTAACTCTACGCTGGCAAAATATGGAATCATGATGGTTCACCTGTGTACTGGCCACCCCAGGGTCCACTTCTTAACCAGAAGCTCCAAAACTGAGGAAAGAAGTTTGGTTCACTAATCATTTGATTATGTTTTTGGGAGCCTGCGACCAGCCACATGACAATTGTCAAAGAATGAATGAACGAATGAATGTTTTGTAAAGCGCTCGCTTACTTAACAGAGTGTCTCGGCGCTGCAGATAAGACTAGATCAAGATACTTTGAGAATAAGCTGGAAATAAGTGGGTTGTAACAGCCTTTCTGAATGACAGTTAATTCGAAATGGACCACAATGACCAAGGAAGTCTGTTCCATTCCTTGCCTGAAAGACCCGTGAAGGACCGACCCCACTGTCTGGCTTGAAGGAACCTTGGAATCCTGACCAGAAAGGCTGATGCAGACCTAAGGTCTCACATTCCATCCTAATCCGCAGGCTTCACGAGGCTTGGCTGCATGGTAAGACGCTAAATTGGCTTAGTGACTTCCTTACTAATTGAACACAGCCAGTCTGCTTGGACTCCTTTTAGTCACAGATGATTAAATTGAACCAGGGAGTGCCTCAGGGCTTGTGCCTGAACCCAACTCTCTTCAATATCTACGTAGCACCCCGTGCCCAGGTCGTGAGAGCCTGTGGTGTGGAGATCGTGTCGTACGCAGATGACACCCAACTCCTTATTTCATTTGGCCCTGACCCAGATGAAGTGAAGAGCAAATTTGCAAATTGCATGAGGGAAGTCGCTGCTTGGATGACTATCAACTATCTCCAGTCAAACAGCTACAAGACAGATATTATGCTCTTTGGAAAAGCGACTGAGCTCTTGTCTGCCGATTGGTGGCCTTCTGAACTTGGCCCTGCCCCTTCACCTAAGCAGTTAGTGAAAAATGTTGGAGTGAAGTTGGATCAATCACTTTTCATGAAAATCCAAGTTAATGCCACCTGTGGCACCTGCTTTGCCACCATGAAGTTCCCTAAAACGCCCTCCCTTAGCATCCCGACAGCGCCAGGAAAACGCTGGTACAGGCTCTTATTACCAGCTGCCTGGACTACGGGAAGGCTTTGCTGACATCAGTAAACGGCACCTTGCTTTCTAAGTTGCAGGTGGTCCAGAACACTGCTGCTTGGTTAATCTGCAATCTTTCCTCTTGCTTGCCCTCCTCCCCGATACTTCAGAAGCTTCATTGGTTGCCGATTAGAAAGCGTGTCATTTTTAAACTATGTTGTTTGACACACAAGGCACGCCACAAATCCCGTCCAGCATACCTGTCCACTTGATTAAAACCCTATCTGCCCTCCAGATGCCTAAGGTCCTCGGATAAGTCTCTTCTGGTTATCCCTGGCATATGTCCCTCAAGACAGGGGGATAGATCGTTTTCGTACAGAGCCCCTATCACTGGAATAAACCTCCCCTTAGTCTCCGCTCCTGCTCATACTTCACTTTCTTCAAGAAGGGGCTGAAGACTTGGCAGTTTTAGAATATTCTCCCCTCTAAGTAGTGCAGCGCCGAGTTACCCCTGCGGGAGTGATTTGTGCGCAATATTAAATGTCTCTATCATATCAAGGTTCCTTATCGGACGGTATTGCACAAACCTGTCTTTAAGATATTTTGGGCTGTATTTATAGAAAGCTCTAAGATACTGCTACACCAAGTCCTATTTAGGGATCTCAAGAATGAATTACACGGATGAGTTTTGATCAAGTTGAAGCTAACTGATCAATTTATCTGGAAGACCAAAATATAAGATGTTAGCATAGTCCAGGTTTGAAGTTGAAAGCACATGAACCACAGTCTTACGTACAGAAACATATCTTAGAAACTTTAAGGATGACAGGAGGGCAAAACAGCTTCCTAATGTGGTCAAAATCTGTGGTTGGAAAGAGCTTGTCATCAAACTTGACACCCCAATTTTTGGCTATTGTCATGGCTGCTGGAGGTGGAGGTAGAACGTTAGGCCAGCAATTATTAAACCACTGATCTCTTACTTGGCCAAAGAGAAGGATCTAAATTTTCTCTGGGTTGCGTTGTAGATGACTCATCCACATCCAATGTTGTACTTAAGTAAGATAAAGTTTTAAAAGCTCATAACGCTGTTGTAGATGCAGGGTCAAAAGCGAGTAGCAGCTGCGAATCATCAGTATACAAAACTGTTTTGAAACCATACGTTTCAATCAGACAGGCTAGGGGGCCTGATAGATGTTAAATAGTGTGGGGCTGAGCGAAGACCCCCTGCAGCAACAAATAACCTGTTTGCTGGCCGAAGAACCAGGAGCAAGCCAGACAGGTTGTTCTCTTCCTTCCAAAAATGATTTGATCTAGCCTGTCTTGCCGACACCTATCTCAGCCAAATGCTTTAAGAGGATAGAAAGGATGAGACACGGTATTGAATGCTCCTGAAAGATCCAACAAGCCCATGCACAGTGCCACATATTTAGATGGATTCTTAAAAACACGGAAAAAGAACCATTTCCTGGTATTAACCCCTCGATGCTGTCAGACACAATTCTCCAAATTCACTTCTCACTTCCAACTCTCAACTGACTCACTTTCTCCTTCATCTCAGCAGCAGCCCCAACATTCCAATGATGACTTCACTGGGTGCTTCAGCTCGGATGAGGTCGAGAATGTCGAGCACAGAACAATGAATGATCGCAATATCATGACCAGAATTTCGAGGGACAAGATATTGCAAGGTAAATTTGTATTCATTTTCTATACCTAGTTCCACTTTGGTGATATATTTATCTTCAAGGTACATAGATGTGGAGTTAAGAATCGTAAATCCATTCCTCCCTCTGTGCACATACCTGTTCGATATTTTGTCCCTTGATTGAACTTTTGATAGTTTGTCCTCGATATTCCCTACCACAATCCTTCAGCGAAGGCTCGCACTGGAAGATTCTGCTCATCAGAGACATATCTATACCCAAACTGGGTATGTATACAGTTTAACCTTGGTAAAATGTCCTCCCAATTAAGGAATAACAAATGTTGCTGTGAACAGTTCTCAGACTAAATGAAGCTAGAGACACTGTGCATAGGTATTCCTAAACAATCACCCAGATTATCTAATTCATGGGCACCTAAATAAATACAATGCTCTGTTGATCTTTTGGCTAGGCTCGTGCTTTACAAATACCCCAATTTAAAAAATGCCTTGAATTAGAGGATTATTGGGCCGGGCATTCTGTGTGGGGCGGAGGAGGGTCTGGGGGGGAGGGGGGAAAGGAATAAATATCCAAATGCCCACTTTCCATAAATACTGTATCTGAGCATGATGCATCGTGCACTGGAAAATGCCAATCTTCCAAGAGAGCAGCAGTGCCTCGAAGTGTGCTGGGGAAGCAATGTAGTGTAATGGGTAGCACTGACACGGCCTGTGGGACTCCCTTTTGCCTAGCCCTTAACTGGACCTTACCTACCCCAGACAGTTCCAGACACTACCTGGTCCTCCTGCATGGACTTCATTTTTTAAGTGCATCAAACACTAGTGAGTAAAACGACACAGGATGGGAAAGCAGATGTTTGCACACGGGTCAGATAAAAGCTCATTCGAGCTCTAAAATGTTCCACTGCAAACTCTTACCAAACCTCAACTTGTCACGCAAAAAGGGCCCACTAAGCATCCACCAGCCTGTACAGCCAACTGTTCAGGTGTCCGTTCAGATAATTGTTTGGGCCCAGAAGCCTGAATACCATATATCCTAAAAACTGGTTCCAAAACCATGTCCTTGCCAGCGGGGCATGAAGTTCTACAAGTGTCCTTGTCTTGGTCCTTCCTGTCATGACGTGTCCTCTCTTTTCGCTTGGGCCCATAATTGCAGGGTAGCAAGTTAATGATTAACGCCCTTTGCAAAAGTTGTTAAGGCCCTAAACAGTATCTCCATTATAGGGCAGTAATGCTTAAATAAGTTGTTTCTTCTGTCTACCTTTTTCTTTTATGACCCTCCTATGTATTCTTTGTTAATTATCTTTGTGTTTTTATTTCTCTTATTATGTCCCACTCTGACGCCTATGACCTAGAGTAGGGGTAAAATAAGCTAAAAAAATATATAACTATATAAACATTGTAAACATCTGAATGAATATTCAGACTAAAAACCAATAGCGGCTATCAATGAATTAATGCTAAACCTTTGATATGAAGACAGGAAGCACAGTGAAACCATATTTCATGGACCAGTCGATGTCTTAAAACAGCCTGTCAGTAAAGTGAGGAGTTCTGGCAGCGAAACTTTTAAAAACACTCTCTTACGTCACCTAACAATAGCATTCCAGTCCCTTAAGTCTTATACTTAAGAAACTATAGAAGTCACACACATAAAAACATTCAAAGTGAGATTATTTTTGCATTTGTATTGTTGCTGAGAAAGGCCTACGTCACAGGTACTTTGCTTTCAATAAGTTAAATAATGAATGTCTTGTTTATCAAGGACGTACAAATATAAAGCGGGAAAAACACCTTTTGTTTTTAAGGCCGCCCTAATCTGCAGGTTAATGTGAACTGCATGACAAAAGCAATCATAGACTATGCTTCACACTTGAGAACTCATGTGGTAACTTCAAAATGAGATGTGTCAGAAATATTTCACACAGGATTGGTGAAGCAGGACTAATTGAGGCACTATATCCACCCCACTAGTATCATTACCACAAATATAAAGGCTATTACAAAGCATGTAAAATATTCTCAAGTTTAGATCCCTTAAAAACTTTCTGGCATGTTTAGTATTCTGAAAAAGTCAACATGAAGCCAGCCATGCAGTCAATGCATCTGTAGCATATCTGGGAGATCAAAGGCTAGGTGGTGACTAGAAAAAAGCGTGGCGCTACCTACGTTGCCCTTTTAAATATGACCATTTCCATCACAGAACAGACTTCATTCAGCAGCATTCTAGTATATTTTGTGGACGTGAGAGTAGGCCTCAGAAACTGATCTCTAGTCTTGGGAGTGCCAGTCCCTAGGGATACTTCTCCCTAGTAAACAGGCTGGCAAACTAAACTGTTCACAGCCAGGCAAGGGCCAGGCCCAGTGCTCTTGACAGTTAATAGCTGTTCTTGACAATTTTTCTAAGGGATTTTTATTCTCATGATTCAACAATATCTGCAAAAATATATATATATATATATAAATGTGTACTCGTGCTATATGTTTTGATTTTTTTAAATTAAAAACAGTATCAATGATAGATACAACTATTATGACTGTGTAGTCGTGCTATGCGTTTTGAAAAAAATATAACAAATATTAAAATCAGTATCTGTTATAGATACATATATTATGAATGTGTACTCGTGCTATGTATTTTGAAAAAATAATAAAAACATAAAAAAGTATACGTAATAGATACATATACTAAGAATGTGTACTCGTGCCGTATATTTTGAACAAATAATACCAAAATATAAAAACCCAAACAAAGGCCAGGTACGCCACACATACCCTCTGCTGCACACCAGCTCGAGCACCTCCAAGTGCCCGTGGTAGGCCGCCTGCAGCGTGGGCGTCATGCCGTCCTCGTCGGTTGTATTCAGGTCTTTCCTGGTGGCTTCCTTCAGCAGGTCCAGGTAGCCGTCGATGGCCGCTTGGTGGTACCGGGTGGACATGTTGTGTGTGCTTCCTGCGCCAGGCCCCTCGGGTGGATCCTCGCTGTCGGTGGACGGTGCTGCCCCGAATGCGCGGCAGCAACGAGCGTTCAGGAGCAATTAAAAAAAATGAAGACGTCACAGAAATGGGAAAGCAAAGTCCACTCTGCAGGCAAGACTGCCACCGCAGTTAGCAACGGGGAGGCGGGTGCCTCTGTTAATGCACAACTTCAAACGGTTTCAAAGTCTCGCTCCTTTGAGGTAATTAGGCATAAATACATTTGAATTTTTTTAAATTGAGACTATTAAAAATACCACGGTATTGTTTGTCCTTTAAAGAATACAGCTGAGTGTTCCTTTTGTAAAGCTCAAAATGTGCATTATTTTACGCCTGTCCTATTTGAAAGGAAGTATTTTATTTTTGTAACTTTGTGTCAATCTAAAAGACTAGTCTGTTAACAAACCCAGTAATGCTACTGATCTGACATATGCTCCCATATGCATTTATTTTTTTAAGCTCTGACCTAACCATAAGGGAATTGAGCTTTCTACAAAGAACATAAAACAAGAGAGATGCATTTCAATGGCATAATGTTTAATGTTTTTTGAATGCCTTCTTCATGGTTTTTATTCAGTCAGTAAAGGTTAGGTATTACAGATACAATTATAACCAATTACACAATGTCTACATTGGCACTTACTACAGTAGAAGAACTCAAATAATACGTATTACAAACAGGCAGAAAGAAGGTATTTTCTCAGCAAACAAAAAAATAGGTATGGGTGTATTTCAAAAGCGACAAATAGTAAATAATTGTAAACACAATTATTGGTAATGTTTCACTTAAACATCGCTTTATGCAGTTTACAAGAGTCAATCTAATATGCCTTTAAAATGCGTGTTTCTCCTTTCTGGTATAGGATGATTAAAGGTTTAGAAGATGTCTGCAAAGCGCGGATGATGCAAAAGGAAGGCAGCATTAGCCTGACACATAGGGCACCACCAGCAGGAACGCCAGAGAGCCCATATTGGCAGTAAATCTGTCCTAATTACCACTGACGGTTGGGTGAACAAAATTACAATTCTATTGACTTGCTGACATGGTAGCACTTAAATACCGCAAATTAAATGCATAATTAAGAGGAGTTTGTGAGAATCTGAGTTCCAGATAACGGGGTGAGGGATATCGGCGTTGTGTGAATATCGTGTCAGCACAGCGACTCAAGCTATACCTCAATGATGGGCCCTTTGGAGGTCGAACCACTCTGGGTTTGCTTCTGTTCCCATCTTGAGGAGACCTGGTCTGGCCCTTCGGTATAGATTCTGCCTAGTAGAGTATGACCAAGGCTAATTTGCATATGGCTGGTCTTTGTCTAGAGTGGCATAGTGGGTGACCAACGATGGTCAGAAATGTGTCCCAAGTGATACCCAGTGGCTGTAATGTCAGCAATCCTTCCTTCACCCTGTTGCTTGTTGAAATCACATTGGTATCATGGTACCAGGCCTTTCGCTCACAAACATCTTTCATACTCATACCATTTTGCTGGTCTAAGTGTGGGTGGTTTTTGCGGGGGCATTGTAGGGTTTCCGAGAGATCCACCAATGTGTGCAGTAGTCGCAGGCTATTATTATTATTATTATTAACATTTGTTAACTGCAACCCCACGGGTATCCTGGCACTGCAGGACATAAGCCTGACCATCCAGAGAGGAGACTACTGCCTGTAGATCCACGTTTTCAGGAGTTTCCTGACTGATACATTTTGCTGAGCCTGTCGAATGTGTGTTGATATACTATTGCACACTTTGGGTCCCTTCACTGAATAGGCTCTACATCCGACTCTTGTTTTCTTGTACCTAGGAATCTGTGAGTTTAGGCACAGAGACTGAGCAGAGCAATCTGCCTGGTTGGTACGAAGTAATGCTATCTGCCAGGTGCTTGCTGGTAGACCATCTTGTTCATCAAGCACGCTACTTTAAAAGAAATTCTTTTTTTCACTGGCAAACAGTGCAAGGAATTAAGGGCTGTAGAGGTGGAAGAACTCCATTTCTGTCCACGCGCCAGTTTGGCAGCTGCAGTTTGGATTCATGAGAGACACTTTATTGTCTTCTCGGGTGCACCGATAAAAAGCCATTATGATAATCAATCAGGCTTATGATGGTACTATAGATGATACGGGAGTGGCAGCTGGTCCAAAGAAGTAGGAGGATTTTACGTAAACCTCTCATAAGAGCAAACCAGCTATTGGATGTCTTCTTTGCATGGGCTACTAAGGAGAGGGTGGAGTCTGGTTGCCATCCTGTTCACCTTTGGGGGCACATTGCCAGTCCCAGTGGTGCCAAGGGCATGTGCACTCGTTTTCTGCACACTGGGGCACTGTTATATTATAGAAGGGGCCGGAGATGTTTGTGCGACCCCTTCTGTAATGCTTATAGCCCAGGCGTGCCTATAGCACTGGTGCTATCTTAAGAGAGTGTTCCCTTATGTGCATGCAGGTGTGGCCCCATACAAATGATGGAAACACGTTTGCGCCGTATTATGGATGCAGGCGCAAAGGCAAAGTGGCTGTCTGGAGGCACACTGACTGCGCCACAAAGAGGTGGCGCACTCTCAATGCGCCCCCTAAAAGCAGCCCTCTAGGGGGTTAAAGGTGGTTACTTGGACCTCCTAGACATCCTTCTGAAAGCGGGTGCAGTCCATCACTGTGCCTGCCTGCATGGGGACCACTGTCTCCCTCCTTCGAGGTGGAGGTCTGGTGCCACCTGCATTTTAAAAAATGGAGCAGCAGAATCTAAGAGCCACTATGCCTTTTATGTAATGCGCTGTCCCAGGGCAGGTGCAAGTTTTTGCTGCCCTGGTGGCAGCACATTGATGATAATAGGTCTCACTTCCCCGGTCAGTGGGAGGCGCAAGCCACAGCACAAAACGGGGCAATGCATCTTTACCATAATACAGCCCCTTGATGGAAAGAAATACCAGCTACTTAGGATGGTTTTTATTTATACTGCACTGTGGTCCTGAGAGTAATTTAATAGAATGCCTAGTACATTCTGGAGATCTGAAGCATTGGTCTAAAAGGGACCTATAATACAAGGCGTGCAGTCATTCAGTCAGTCAAACATATCTGTTTTCGTCAATATATAGCCATGGGCTAAAAGATGTACAAAAGATAAAATATATTTACACCATGAAAACAAGTGTTGGGACACCAATCAAATTGTAGTGGAAGTACAATAAAGAGTTTAAGTAAAAAACAAAAGCTAAAAATAAGAAAATTAAATAAAATAGAAAATACAAAATGGGAAAACAAAATGAAAATATAATTTGGGATAAATACTGGTTCTGAGTTTAAATACATCTTTAACAAAACTAACCACACCCAACTTGTTAATTCATCAGTCAACATTTGTCGATATACAAGAGTTGCTCTTGCTTGTTTATAATTCAGATACTTAAGAAAAGGGATCAAATAGAATCTGCAAGCTTTGAAAAAAGGCACAAAATAGAGAGGCATATGTACAAGCCCCTGTCGCCACGGGAACGTCCCTTTTTCCGACGTTCCTGTGGCGATGGAGGCTTTGCCTTGTAAATAAGGCCTCTTTCACGCTATGCTTATCGTGAAAGTGGTGGGCAGTGGGTGTTGCGGTGGGCGTTCAACCGCAACATTCATTGATTTTGATGCTGCCCCCTATTTACAAGAGTGGCGTAAATAGGAGGCAGCGCCAAAATTAGGACCAGGGAAAACCTGGTCTTAACTTGGCGAAACGAGGAGAAATGCTTTATTTCTCCTCGTTTTTGCATTTTCCTTGTGTGCTGCCTTGTGCAGCACACATGGAAAAAGCAAAACGCCTTGAATTGTTTGTGTAGGAAGGTGTCCCTTCCTGTACATAAACAATCTTTAAAAAATAATGACATTTTGTAACTTCCATGTGTGCTGCATTAAGCAGCACACATAGAAGTGACAAAAACCGCATTTAAAGATTGTTTATGTGCAGGAAGGGACATAACAATCTTACCCTGCACGCAGACACCCTTGCACTATGGTGCAAGGGTGCCTGCGTTGGCGCTAGGCAGCTAAGTGTAGCACCAGCGCAGGGGGAAACACAAGGCTGCACCATATTCTTGTAAATATGGTGCAGCCTTGCGTTTCTGAAGTGGCGAAGTGAGGCGTTAAGCCATGACGGCTAACCCCTCACTCTGCCACCCACTTCTTTGTACAAATGCTCCAGAGTGTAATGCTAATTGAACAGAGGTATGGTCACATGGGCAGGGAGGCAATTCATCATGAGTAACACAACCTCTAGGAAAACACAAATTATGAATAATCTAACCCATCCTGAAAAGACTAAGTAAGTATCTGTGTTGAGCATTATGAATATGTTAGACCTGTCAGCCTTAGGGTGGTCTTCCCCTAAACATTTGCCTTCAGCCTCCTATTTTTCCGAATTTGTTTTTACTGGCCTTAGGACTCTGCACTTTACCACTGCTAACCAGTGGTAAAATGCTTGTGCTGACTCTCTAAAACATGGTAAAACTGTCTTATACCTGATTGGCATGTTCAATGTGTTTATAAGTCATTAGGAAAGTGGTATACCATATACCCACGGGTGGTAGATTAAAAACTACTAGTGGGCCTGCTGCACTTATTGTGCCGCCCACTTAAGTAGCCCTTAAAACATGTCCCAGATCTAGCATTGCAGATTGAATGCAGTTTTAAACTGCCAATTCCAGTTGGCAAAATAACCCCCTTGACAAGCCTTAAACCCCCCTTTTGTTGCATATAAGTCACCCCTCAGGTAGGCCCTAGGCAGCCCATAAGACAGGGCGCATTGTAATTAAAAGTTTGGACATGTACTTTTAAGTTTTACATGTCCAGGTAGTGAAAAACCCCTACATTTTTTTTCACTACTGTGAGACCTACCTCTCCCATAGTGTAACATTAGGCTGACTTATTACATTTAATAAGTGCTATGTTTTGATTAGGAGAAGGTAGGAAATACATTGGTTTCTAAGAAATTGTAATTTCGGGGCGTGGTCAGGATGTGCATGATGGCGGTTGCCATCTGAATGCACTCTTGCGCCGCACCGCACATCCTTCGGCATCCAGGTGTCCACGGCGATTCACAGCTGCCCCGAATACCAGTGGCAGCTGCAGAGCCGCTAATGACCCGCAGTACAGACCCCCGGGGACGGATCGAGATGACTCTTGGGAGGACAGCCAGGACCTAAAATACCGGCCGTGAGGCATAAGCATTGAAGAGCTGGGCACAGAACGGGCTGAGCGGTTGAGGGAGTGGCCCAGGTGCCGTGGTGGCAGCCCCCTCTTCCCCTGGAGATGCTGGGGCCTGAGGGATTTGACAACTGGGGCCCTCAACAGGAGAAACTACATCAGCCCCCAAGCCGCGGTGGTGCAGAGGACTCAGGGACTTGCGGTCGCCCACAGCTTGGGAGTGGCTACTGCGGAGAGATTATTTCCTGCTCCTCCATGGCCTCACAGACCAAGTGAGTGGTTCTTTGTTGGGGGTGGCAGTGTGCGCTGGGGGAGCCCCCCCTTCTGTCTTCCTCCTAGCAGTATAAAGACCCGAGTGGGTCCTCTTTCTCTTTTGGGGGGGGATAACAGTTTGCGCTGGCGGCACCCCCATCGGCACTAATAAAACAGCGGCTGCTCGTGCCACCCACCCCACATGGTTGGGGTCCGGCTGGCCTCCTAGTGGCCTTCCCGTTGCCCTCCGAGCCTGGCGCCTGGATATCTGTGGGTGACTGCGATGAGTGCACTGAAGACCAGCCACATTTGCAATCAAAGGGGACCCTCCTCGTCATCCGACTGCCGGTGGCCTGAAGGTTGGTGCCCAGAGGAAGGAACGCAGATGCTCTTGCTGCCCACCCTTCTGGGGGTACTGGGGCTTGGCGGGCTGTTCTTCAGCATGCTGTTTCCCAGAGGTGGCCACAACGTCGGACAGCATGGTGAAGGAGAAGCCTCAAACCAAACAGGGGAAACTGGACAAGTTCACCAGACCTTTGACGCTGCCGTCATAGGGAGTTGGCGCCACAGGGGCCGTGGAGATGGTCGGGGCATTCCCCCATCCAAGGATGGAAGCTATCCTACAGGCGATTGAGTCCTCGTGCCAGGCACTGGAGACCTGATTGGGGCAGTGGGGGCCAACGTAACGTGTCCCTACTTCAGCAAGACTTAAAGAAGACCAAGGGACGGGTGACCAAGGCTGAAACACGGATCGCGATGCTGAAAGGTGCAGTGCGAGACCTGACCCAGACTGTTCAGAAACTTTTGGTCCACTCCGGGGAACTGGCAGCCTGTGTGGAGGACGTTGAGGGGCGCTCCATGCGTAACTATGTGCGATTCCTGGGTTTCCCGGAGGGTGCGGAGAGTCAGCAACAGGAGCGGTTCCTGGAGGAGTGGTTGCAGCCCTTCTTCCGTTGGACCAGTTATCACACTGCTTTCTCATCGAAAGGGCACACAGGGTCCTGGTGCGGAAGCCTCCATCCAGGGCAGTGCCATGCCCGTTGATAGCACAATTCCTGAACTATAGGGACAGAGACATGGTGCTTCGGGCGTCAGAGACTTGAGTGAGGTCAAGTACAAATCTACACAGATTTTGATATTCCTGGATTGTACAAAACTGGTTCAGCAGCAGTGGAAAACTTTTGAGTCTGTGAAACAAAAACTGAGGGTCTTGTACATTAAGTACATGATGCTTTACCCGGCTAAACTTAAAGTGCTTTTCTAAGGTGGGGCCCATTTTTTTTTACTCTCTGGAACAGAACTGGGAGTGGCCGGAGGAGCGGCTGGCTGGGCAACTGAGGGGGGCAGACGCCCATCTGGATGAGACTTGCGGAGAGGTCCTGGAGTGCAGCGAGGCGAAGGCTAGGTGCTGGATGACAGAGGGAGACCCGCTTCCCAAGGGGGTCTTCGGACACCGATATTGGAGAGCCTCTGCTGCCCCCTGGGCACGACCTTGTGGAGAAACCTGGTGGTGCATGGGATGAGAACATGTGTGGAGGGAGTGGGGGGGAGGGTGCTTGCTCTTAGTTATGTGTGAAGAGAGTGTGTTGGGCAGTTAAATGGGGTGGGGGAGGCGACAGACATTTCCTGAGTTGTGGTGGTGGGTAGTTCTATGCCCATGTCTAGGGAACGTGGGGTTGAGGTTTCTTAGTTCACTTTTGTTTGCATGCTTCGCACACCCGACCAACCCACGTGACCGTGTTAGTGTTAGACCCAACAGTTACGCCTAGCAACCGTGAGGCAAACCATTAGCTTCATAGGTTTCAACGCGGATTGACCCCCTCACAGTCCTTTCGTGGAACTGGGCTCTAAAATAAAGAGAGGGGTTGTCGCCCAGTATCTCCATCATCATTCCCCTGACCTGGTACTCCTGCAGGAGACCTACCTAGTTGCGAATACTTGTAAATGCTTGCAGAGGGGTAAATATAAGGTGCCGGCACATGCAGGCTACATGAAAAGCTCTAGAGGGGTGGCCATCCTGATACTTAAGACTCCCCCCCCCCCCCTTTCAGGTGACAAAATCCTGGATAGACCAAGAGGGCTGCTTTGTGGTGATTAGGGGGAAATGGCGCAGACAGGAGGTTCTGGTTTTGAATGCATACGCTCCCCCGAGATTGCAGGGGGGAAACGCTGGAGTCGTTAAGTCCAATTCTCATAGATGCGCATAGAGACATCAATTTGGTGGAGGGGACTTTAATGATGTCATGAAAGGGCGCCTCGACAGACACTCACTCTGACAGATGCCCCTCTGCTCCACCTTTAGAGTTGCTTCGCTTTGCCCATGCGCAGTATTCACTTTTCCCCAGGGCACATGGTTCTTTGTCGAGGCTGGACTATGTCCTCTACCCACGGACGGAGGTTCCGTCGGTGACCGGGGCAGAATACCTGGCAAAGGGGATATCAAACTATTCTCCCCTCTTGGTCACATTGGGGGGGGGGTCTTGCCATAATCCATATTCCTGGATATTGGACCCTTGGGTTTTGAAGAATGTAGAAGTGGCATAGTGCCTTAGAGTGGCTTCCCAACAGCATTTTGATGAGAAAGTGGGGGCAGTGTCATACCCGGTGACATTGTGGGAGGCTTATACGACAGTGTTTCAAAACAGGGACCAGAACATCATAGCAATAAAAAAAATCTCAGGGAGGAGGAGAGCATATCCTGCAACTGGAATGGGCGTGGGTGACCATGGGCAACTAGCCCTCCCGTGTGCTCCTGCAGGAGGCGAGGACCCGGTCCCACAACCATGAGACACAGGCGGCACGGCAACACTATCAGGGGGTTCACCATCACATCTACATCTACGATATGGGGGATAAAGCTGGCCACCTCCTTGTGTGGTTGATTAGGAGAGAGGAGGACGCACATTGGGTGGCTGAGATAACAACAAACTCAGTGGACCTGGTGCGCTCCGATGTGGAGATTGCCCAAGCCTCATGGCTTACTACAGAGGCCTATACATGGCCCAGTGCGACCGTGCCACCCATGAGGTCACAATATTTTTGGCGGAGAAGCCTCTCCTGGGCTTGGACTCTTTGGCTAGGGCCACCCTGTAGGCCAACTTGATGATCGGGGAATTGAATGACACGGCACAGGCAATGCATTCCAGGAAAACGCCGGATGCCGATGACCTCCAGGTAGAACTTTACAAACACTTCACGGCCCTGCTCCACCACATCTCCTGAATTTTTTTCAAGGCAGCGAAAGTGGAGGGGCGTTGCCCACGGACCTCAAACTACGCCTTTATCGTGGTCATCTCGAAGAAAGGCAGGCCTCCTGCTCTTTGTTCTTCATGTTGACCCATCTCCCTTCTCAACACCAAAAGCAAGATACTGGCAAAGATCCTCATGTCTAGATTGACGGGAGTGATCTCCGACCTGGTCCATGGAAACCCAAATCGGCTTTCTGCTGCAATGGTCCACAAGGCTCAACCTTTGCAGATTGTTTTTATGGCTAGCCAGGTATAAGGCAGATCCCTCCCCACAGACACTAATGTCATTGGACGTGGAAAAAGCGTTCAACTCTAATGACTACTGTTACTTGTTTGAGACCCTGAAGTGCCTTGGCTTTGGCCCCAAGTTCTGCAGATGGGTGGCACTCCTGTACAAGGTACCCACGGTGGCAGTGAAGGTCTACAGCATGGTCTCTGAGACATTTGTGGTTGGTAGGGGAACGTGGGAGGGCTGCCCACTGTCGCCTATCCTCTTTGCCTTTTGCATGGAGCCGTTGGTGTGCTGGGTACCCATCAGGGCGGACATTTTGGGGTTCCACCCGGTCTCGGCAGAACCGGAGAAAATCTCACTGTATGTGGATGATGCCCTGGTATATTTGACTGATCCAGAATGGTTGGTCCTGGTGCTGCTGTTTGTGCTTCGCTCCTTTGAGACCTATTCAAAGGTCTGTGTTAACATCGATAAGTCTATCTTTTTTTCAGTTGGGTTGCTGAAAGGGCCTGGACCCCGTGGCATGGGGCATCCTGGTTGCGACTGCAGGATTTAGATAGTTAGGTATTGAGATACCTCTGACCGCACATGATCTCTGGAGCAGAACATCCAGCGGGTCGTGACAGAGTTCTGCACGGATATGGATTGCTGGCACACACTGCAGCTGACGATAATGGGCAGGGTAGCCCTGTACAAAATGATCACTCTGTCCAAACTGATTTACGTCTTGCAGAATACTCCACACTCTGTCCCTGATCTGTACTTCGACAGTATTGATAAGTCGCTCCGTAATCTGTTGTGGGATGGTGCTGCCCCACGGATAGCTTTGAGGACACAATACATGTCATGGGGGATTGGCACTCCTGGATATTAGGGCCTACCATAGGGCTGTACAACTTTACTTCCTCACTGAATGGGGCACTGCCCGCATAGTGAACTGGCATAACAGACTCGACTGCATGGCTATGGAGGGGCAGACGTATCTCCACTATGTCTATGATAGGAGGGACGGGCTGCACCTGCCTGAACAGACTAGGACCACACTGAAGGCCTGGGATGATGCTACCAATGCTATGGGTTGGAAGGGCAAGGCCTAGCTACCCCACTTTGGAGGGATATGACACAATTAATCGAAATCACCAAGTTTGGGGCACCTTTTGATCCCTGCCCTCCAAAATCCTTCATGAGATAGCAGCTACGATAGTAGGCTCTCTTACTAAGTTACCGAATGGTATCATTTTCAGTGGCCTTTTTCCCCAAGGCTTGGAAAAAAGCATCTATCCTTCCATTGTTAAAAAACCCTCTCTTGACCTCAATGAGGCCAAAAGCTATTGTCCTATGCCACGTCTTCCAATACCAGCTAAAATCCTGGTAAGACATCGTAACTCAGAATTATCTATTTTACTAGATAAAAACAATGTACTGGACAACGTGCAATATGGCTTCAGGAGAAACCGTAGCACGGCATCAGCACTCATAGTTGCCACTGAAGAAGTTAGGTCAATCATTGAGAATGGAAGTAAGGCTGCAGTGATCCTGTTGGATCTATCGGCAGATTTCGATATAATTAGTCATGCAGTGTTAATAGATCGACTCAAAGCCATGGGTATTGAAGGATCTTCTCTCAAGCTGTCATGTTCATTTCTTTCAAATAGAGAACACTTTGTATCATTTGGTGATTTTACATTGGATTCTTTCTCACTGTTGTGCGGGGTTCCTCAGGGATCTTCCTTGAGTCCCATCCTTTTAAACCTTTATCTTGATTTTCTGGTCAGGCTGATTCACTCCTTCGGCTTCTCCACATTCTCGTTTGCGGATGACACACAAATTGTGGAGTCAATCTCAACTGACATGGAGGACTCCGCCAAATGGTTCAATAACTGTATGACCGAAGTAGTCAGCTGGATGAGAGAAAACTGTCTAAATTAAATTCAGAGAAGACAGAAGTCCTTCTGTTTGGAAAGGACACTTTCTTTTGGGATATGTCCTGGTGGCCTAAACATCTGGGCCCTCTCCCAGTGCTGGTCGCCAAAGTCAGAAACCTGGGAGTTATCTTTGATGCCAAATTAGCCTTTTTTGTTCAGGCAAATAAGCTCACTTTATCTTGTTTCTTTCTGTTGAAATCCTTGAGGAAGAGTCTTCCTATTATACCTTTTGAATTACAGAAGTGGGTAATTATTGCTCTGGTGATTTCTAGGTTGGATTATTGCAATGTCCTTTATATCGTCAACAATCTTTGAGTAAGCTACAAATTATACAAAATACAGCAGCCCGCCTTTTAGCAAAAATTCCTACATTTAAGTCTGTGTCACATGTACTGTCAGAATTACACTTGCTTCCTGTTAGGAAATTAGTAGCTTTTAAGGTCTTATGCACGGCTCACAAAGCCCTTCATGATATAGGCCCTGAGTACCTTAAGAAGAAATTCAGATGGTACACACTGAGGAGGACACTCCACTATGCTACCTCAAGTACAGTTGAATTACCCAAGATAATCAAGGTCTCTTGGGGTGGCAGAAGCTTTGTTTATTCAATATGTAAACTTCTGAATAGAATGCCTCAGCATCTTAGAGCCCAGTCCAATTATACCCATTTTAGAAAGCAGCTTAAAACCTGCCTTTTTTCAGCCACATTGACTGATTAGGGTTGTTACAGTGATACTTCTAGCCAGACATCAGTACAAAGATGCCTCTGGGCATTTGCGCGCTCTATAAACAATTAACATTATGATGTTGTCGGAGACTGGAAGGCTAGCCGGTTTCGGCCAGTGGGAAAGCATTGGGATTGAGACCCTGGAAGATGTACTGGAGGGCAGGGAAGTGAAGTTCTTTGTGGCCCTGCAGCAGGAATATTCTCTTGCCGAGACCCAACAGTTTAAGTACCTGCAACTCGCACACACCCTCAGGAGAGAACGGGTCCTGAGTCTGAACCAACCTGAGTCTTTCCTGCTGGAGACATGGGTGTTGGGGGAGGCGCTGGTCCACAAGGCGGTTTCCCACCTCTACCGCACTATACTCAACAATGCACCGGACCACCTAGGGGGACTGCAAGAGAAATGAGAAAGGGACGTTGGGGCCTTGGAGGTTGTAGACTGGGAGGCAGCATTGATGCCCCTAGGTAAGTGGCCATTGGAGCCAGGCTGCATTTAATATATTTCAAAATTATCCACAAGGTATACTATAACAGATCCCGGCTTTATAAAATGGGAAGAGCGAGCACCCCACATTCCTTCACACGCTCTGGGAATGCTGGGAGATATCTGAATACTGGGAATGGATAATTGGCTAGCTGGAATGAGTTTTGGGGGCTCCCATTCCTAGATCACCACACTTGATTTTTCTAGGCATTCCCAATGATGTGGACCTCTCTAGGAAGCAATTACTTTTCTTCATGTTGGGTTTTGGTGTTGCCAAACAAGATCTGGCCATGTGTTGGGAGGGAGCTGCCCCACCCACTAGGACCATGTGACGAGAGGGGATGAATCAACATATGGAAGTGGAGAGAGTGATGCACAAAAGCCGGGGATGCTCTAAAAAATTTGAGAAGGTATGGGAGCACTGTAGGGCATACCATGGCCTGACAGGTGGCTTTGGGGATGCCCCTGGGGTGGGGCCCTCGCCGTAGCGGGTGGCGGTGAGGGGCCTGGGTGGTCGAAGCTAGGACTGCGGCCTAGAACACTTACTATGATCCTGTGTGCCGGCCGAGCTGTGGCTGGTCCACTATATATACTGAAACAGAACTGTGAGTGTGCTGTGTGATTATTGCGTGTATGTTTATTTCTTGTGTTATTTCCCAAAAAATAAAACATATTTTATAAAAAAACTAAATTATAATTTAAAATCCTCTTCAATGGTAAATTAGGATTTTAAGTCACAATGGTAAAGATGTTACTTTTAGAAAGTTGGCATTTTCCTGCCCTAGCTATTTTGTACCTGCAGCCTGTTCCTGGTTCACATGACCTATGTTCCCTGTAAACTGTGCGCGCAGCTGACCTTTAGCCAGTGCTCAGTGTCTCTCCTGAAGCGTGCACGACAGAGAGAGATCTAGAGAGAGATATCCAATCAGCCACTTGTTTAAAAAGAGGAGCGGCTTTTGAACCAACTGTTATTTTCTTCTCTGAGTGCAGCCTGGTAATTGAAGCATTTTAAAGTTCTGCCATGATTTATTTCAGTGCAGAGCTTAAATGTAGACCCGTGATTCACATCCTAAACCGCAAACTTTAACCTAACAGGATTTTCCGAGACACTTCACAGACATGTCTTTAACTAAAGTTTTATATGATGCTGGCCCTGTTTCCATTTCACTTCATTTTGCATTCCGTGAAAGTATTTTTTCCCTGATTATGTATTTCTGTGTTTTTTAATTAAGAAGGAGGTACAAAGCTGTAAAAACAAGCATTTGCAATGCAATCGGTCTCGCCTTTGGGTTTTGGGTATATGTATTTAGCTATGCAGCACATTAGCCTGGGTGCTGAAACATATTCTGTTCTTTAACAAGGAGGGAAAGTAAGCACCAAACTGCGTGACATGCCAGGTATGGGAACACATGTAGGGAAATATTGCCTTTCAGCGGTAAGTGGTATAGTCCAAAGCTCTGTTTTTAATATAAAATCAGGGCCTTCGGTGGTCATATCACTGAAAATACAAGATTTGAAAAAAATATTATTGTCTATAGGTGCTCGTGGAAGACAATTTCTATGGACTGGAATCTAGAGAATGCTAAAGTGATTGTGGTATTTTACTGACCTCTGCTGGTCGTTTTCTATCAAAAAAGTTAAATAGAGGCAGTTGAACAAGCAGAAAGCAATTCTGGTATTTTACTGACCTCTACTGGTCATTTTCTATCAAGGCAGTTAAATAGAGGCAGTTGAACAGAAAAAAAAGTCCCTAAGCGGAAGCAGACAAGTCCTAGGGCTGATCTCCAGAGCCCACAAAGTACATACTCATATAAGTATATACTAAAGTATATACAAGAGGCCTCGAATGCTCGACCTAAAAAGGAGTAGGACAAGTTTAAGGGAGGCCACTTTGAGACTATAGTGTCACTCAGTAAGAGACCCCGTTTGGCTTTCAAGGCTTTAGTATATGTTGTATTTGAGTACTATTTTAAATAGACCAAAGGGAGTTACTAGGTGTTACTAGGTGCATGCTGCAGACTGGTCTGATACAAAGCTATCTACATTTTAGGTTTGGTGGCTATAATAAAATCACAGGAAAAGTGTGTAGGCTATTTATGTTGCTAACCATATTCCATAGGGGAAATATGCCATATGGCGCATCACTCTTGATGTAGCACGAGCATGAGTGTGGAAATCTTTCAAGAGCAGAAATCCCATTTAGATGCAATGTGCAAAATCACCTTTAGGCATAAAGTCTCCCGTGGAGCAAAGTAAGCAGGATTGTGATATTACATTTAGGAGCACAATGACATTTAGATGCAGTGATACCATTAGTGCAACATCAGCAAGAGTCTGCAAGCACTTTTAGGAGCACACATTGGGAGGATAAACACATTTACATGCAAAATCACTTAGTACATAATCAGCAAGAGCGTGGAAAGACTTTTAGGAGCACACGTCATATGTTGTTGAAAAACACGTTTTGAGCAAACATCATGCTTGGGTACACTAACATAATAAGATTAAAAAAAACACAATTTGTGCCCGGTCATTAGGTGGGTGGTATCACAGTTAGGTGCTGGATCACTCAGTACAGAGATAAGATTTGGTACTAAAATATAACATGAGAGGTAAAAGTTGTGTATCAGCATAGCATCACATTTGGTTGACACCATGGTGAAGTGCAAAAATACCCCTGATGCAGCATCGGCATGAGTGTGCAAATGTTGTTGAAACTAAAATCACATTTAACTGCAAACTCTCACTTAGGTCCAAAATTATGCTTATGTGCAAAATCACCTTTATTGCAACATTAGCAGGAGGGCGGGAATGCATTTAACTGCAAACACATATATATATATATGCAAAATCACATTTGGTGCAACGTCGGCAGGTATGCAATATCACTTAATAAGGTGTGCAAATGTTGTGGCAAGTTGCCACATTTAGTGTAAACAGTGTGCATCAGCATAACATCATATTTGAACCAAAGGCTCCAAATCTCCCAAGGTGCAACAACAGAATGAGAGTGAAAAATGTTAGGACCACAAATTTGCTTATAGCTGCAAAATCACCCTTGTTGCAAATTAAGTATCATTGGAATATCCCATTTTGGAACAAAACCACATTTATGTGTAAGTTCACCACTAGTTCACTATTCATTACCTCCACTGGTAAGCCCTCTTTAGGCAGGCCGACAAACATACCCAATAGTTAACAGTGACACTGAACATTCCTTTGTCCCAATCCAAAATGGGAATAATAGGGTTTATATTGAGAAATAATGGCATTTCTGTTTTATGTTTGTTTTCAGTTGCTGCAGTCCATCGAATCAGAGAACAGTCACCTGGAAGCCTACTTGGATTGGAAGGACCTTGAACCAGTCTACTGGCAGTGGATGGTGAGACCCCCAATCCTTAACCCTTCAAGGCCTTGCAGCAAACCGTTTGCTCTTCTCCTCATGTAATCCCTCTCGTCTCACGTCTGCCTGAGGCCTGATAGCAACTGATGTCTTTTTGTGCACACCTAGAAATCTACTGTATTTTAGATTTAAAGCTCAATCTCTGCGCTCCATGAAATCTGACTGGGCCTGATGAGGAACAGAGAGGACATTTGGAAAAAATGTAACAGACATTCTGCACACCCGCTGCATACCTTTTCAATGTACTTATTTTCTGGGTTTTTTCAAAGCTGCTTTCAGAGTTGGCAAAAATGAAGAAAATGTTGGATAATAGAATGTGCTTCAGGAAACTTGCTTGCATGTATGGTTGTCGTGTGTTTTCCTTATTTTCCACCATGGAATATTCCATAAATTCACATCCCATTGAATATTCCCCGCATCAGATGGGCAGGCCACTGGTGAACCCTATATGCACAAGTGACAGCGTTGCCTCAAGCCAATTCATGAAGGCACTGCCTAGAACCTACAGACCTACTTTCCACCTCCACTCCCTGCTCCTAGAAGCGTCCCCACTCCACCCACCACTAACTTCTTAGTCATATTCTTTACAAGTGTTAGAGAGTCTTTCAATGTGGTCTTTTCTATTACCTACTTCATAAGAAAAGAAAATATAACGTTGTAGAAGCTATGGGATTTTTAGCTCGTCGCAGGCCTGTTTTGGGAACAGTAAGATTTTGGGGGGTGTTTTGCTGGAGGAAGAAAAAAAGAAGTCCCTTTTTAGGTCTGAGCTCGACAAATATAATTAATAAAACATTTTATAAAATAAAATAATAATTCATGAAGAGGCTTTGGATCAGCCCCCTTCCGTCATTGGTTACTTCCATTTGGATTTTGGGATCTGGGCACAGTTTGCTTACACAATGGATCAGCCCTCTTCATTCCTTTGTTGCCAGTGTCATTCACATTTTTGCTCAGCTTACAGGATGGCCATTTTGAGTGCATGGAGCATCAGGCACAGAGAATGGCCTCATTAGCCTGTTTACTTCTGAGTAGCATCAGCAAAGGAGTTCTCCAGCCATCGTCGCATGCACCTCGGACAGCCTTCCTGAAAGCTGGGAGTGATGTTTGCCGCTTAAGTGGTGAGGCCGGCGACAGCATTGCGAGCTCTCCGCACACAGAGCGTCTCTGTTGCAGCTCTGGTGTTTGAGCATAAAACTACATCATAACTTCTGTTTCCTTAAATGTAAAAGTTGCCTATTTCAGGTGGCGACACAGTCCTGCCGCTTTTCCTACAAAACTTCGAGACATGCGCATTACTCCTTTTGCTGGGTGACCTATGCTTGTCACGGTGGGGTACTCAAGCGCCCAGTCCACTAATGTACGACGGACGGTGCAGTAATGTTCCAGCTTCTCTGCTTAGACTAGCGCTGTAACTTCTTTTTCTGTCTTCAAGGTGGATGGCTGCACTCTAGTTCGGCATCCGCGGCTCCCTCTACAGATCCCCGTGACCTTTCGGTGGCACTTCAGGGTGATGGCTGGGTGGGGCATCGCTTCCTTTGCAGCCCTGTTTTTCGGAGGAAGTCAGAGCGCCCCTCTGCAGAGAGGGCTCACAGCCATTTAGGCACTGCACGCACTCTGTGTAGACCGTGATATCTTCTACTTCATTTCCAAGGTTTGTGCCCGTATCTGCTTGATATCCCTCCGACAAGCGCAAAGATATGTTGACTATTAAAGGTTCATTAAATTCCACAATTCTTTTCTTTGATTTGAGTCAGTTTTATACCAATCGTGTAATCGTTTGTTGAAACATACAATTTTATTCTAAAATATAATTGGAGACTTATTTAAACAAGCATTTGCAATGCAATAGGACTCGCATTTATGCAAGACCTATTGCATTGCATTACGGACAACGGGAGGGGGAAGCACGGACAACGGGAGTGCGGGCGGGTGGAGAAGGCACGGACAACGGGAGTGCAGGTGGGGGCTAGGGGGAGAAGGGGGCGAGAAGGCTCGGACAACGGGAGTGCAAGTGGGGGGAGGGAGGCGAAGGCACGGACAACGGGAGAAGGGGGAGGGGGGAGAAGGGGGCGAGAAGGCACAGACAACGGGGTGGGGGTGAGAAGCCATGGAAAAAAATAGTGCTCACAGTCTAAATAACACATACCGTACCGTGTAACACTCGAAGTAAAGGGGCCAGTAGCCATGGGAGGGTACAAATGACGACATGGCCATAATAAGGAGGGACTAACAAGCCTCATAATCAATCAGAACACAGCATTTAAGAAGGACAAAGACACAAGCCAATAAAGAAATGGGCAGTGGATGGGGCTTCCCTCACGTAGTGAACTACCACAGATCTTCCCTAGAGCAGCGCTTGCACGCTGACTCTAGGCTCGACCTAAAAATACTGACAGTGCCAAAGGAAAAGATAATGTAGAGCTTACAAGTGAGTGTGTGTGTTCTGTTTTTAGGAGGATGGTGAAATGGAGGAGATGAATGAAGTACGTGCAGAGGGAGAGAGAGGCTAGTACTTGAGAGGAAAGAGATGACGTAAAATATGTAGCTGGAGCATTTCAGAAAGATGTGGGGAGAAAGGGGGAATCTAGGGACAGATGTACGAAGCATAGGTCGCAAAATTCTGGCCGCAGTTTGCGACCAGTGTGGTATCTTGCGAACCGACCTGTAGTGTAGCTCCTATTTCCCTAATAGGCTCTGCGCATTGGAATAATATATCCTATAGGTTTGACATAGGACTAAGGTCAGTATGTCCCTATCGAGTATATTAAACTTAATTACTTGTGCCAGCTAGCTCAGAGGCCACTAGAAACTCCTTGACAACAAGAAGGGAGTAGTTTCTGGCAGCCGCAAAACATGACCACTATGTTTCCCTTTAGAATCAGAACGTGTCCCAGAGTCGTGGAAACAATAGATAACTATTTCACTCAGCTCAGTCGTGCATGCTTAGTTTTCTCCAAGTTACACAGAAAGAAATAGGCGGGCGTTTCAATAAAAGATTTATTGAACAGTCTTGTTTCTGGTGTAAGTATAATGTGCTGTTACGATCACAAGACAGTATGCGAGATAAATAATGGACAGTGTGAGCAGTAGAAATAAATAATACTGCGATAGCATTATCTTTTAGTACATATGCTGTTACATAAATAACATAGACTAAAAATGCGAGTACTCATACGATGAGTTTCTAAGCTAGTTCTACCCCAATGTACCTAACCTAATCTAGGTGTAGGGAGAGGTATGAAGTAGGTGAAGTATTCCTTACTATGGTATACTAAGAGTATGTTAAGCCTAGTATGCCTAGTATGCTTAGTATGCCAAGAGTCCCTCTAGGTTCTTATCAGCTCCATACCTGAAGAATGAGAGAGGTAGGAATCTCTTTGCCAGACTCGAACTCCAACACCCCGCAAGGGAAGTCAGATCACTGGAAGCTGGACTCTCTGCGTGCAGGGATGACAGCGTCTTCTCAGTGCGTCAGGCCGGGAAACGGGCTCCTCTGAAGTCGAGGTCTCCTCTGGTTAACAAGGGCTAGGGAAGGTATATTTATACCTGAGAGTACCTAGGAATGTTTAGTATTGACGTGAGTCGGACAGCGAAAGACGTCATGAATGAACCCCTAAGGAATAACGGTTCATACATAATATATGAGTCCTTGAAGAAATCAATAGTCCTGGACTAGGGAAACTCCCGCAGCCTAAGGGTCTGTTCTTCATGTACTCATAGTGACGTTAGGGTGGACGGATGTCGGAGACCATGCCTGTATTTGGAGTGCATGGTTTAATGCCTAAATAAGGCCTGGGATTTTATGCCTATATAAGGGCAGGGCGAATTGTGCCTATATAAGGACATGATACTGGAAAGCCCGTTATGGACACCCTAAGAGGAATACAACACCCACTCCACTTTCGTCTATACGATAATACTAAAATGCTAAACATTTAAAATGCTAAACATAAAATGGAGCACCGCATATTTAAAAAATATTTCTTAAAAATATTAAAAAACATAATATAAAATGCAAAAGGTACTGTACATTTGAAGCAACAGCTTTTCCATTTCAGGCATATCGTTTTTAAAAATAAATGCAATTGGAATGAAAAAAGCAGCAATATTTACATTTGACAAAAAAAATGTTTGATAAGTTGTTCGAAAATCAAAGTCATTTTATGTCATGAAAATAAATGAACTGTTTTTAGACACACAAGATGACTAAGTGTCTGTGGAAGTACCGCCAAGTCTGTACTATAAGTCTAGTTCTACTTTAAGCAGATTGAAGTGCCATTTTTGTTCGAAAAAATGGGGAAAAGTTCAAATTTGGTAGAGTTCCAAGTTTTTGTAGAATGAAGGCCAAATTGTTACTGCATCTCTGGAACACTGTCTGCTGAATCAGAGTCAGTTTACGGGTCTGGTGTAAACATGAGATCATCTATTTCTATAGACAAAACATCATCCACTGTAGTTGGTGTTAGTTGGAACACCTCGTGAAGCAGGTTAATCGCACAGAGATGTGAAGCATCGCTTTCAGCAATGGTCGCCGCAGCAATGTTCGCGTCCGTTGTTACCTGTGTGCCTGTAGTTCTTCTCGTACCTCAGCAGCAGCCGGAAGCGTCTGTGAGATCTCAATGAATGCTGACATCAGGATTGGTAGCCGCTGGGGACAACACATAGCATGGGCCGTTATCTGGTCCAGCAGAGTATCGACGTCCGTTGGCGCATCCGATGGAAATGTTAGACAGGTGTCCAACACGCATTCTACACCGCATAGCAGGCATCGTAGAACAGGTAAGATGCAATCTTGCCAGATTGGTCTAAATGACAGGAACCACGTGGTATTAAGGTCCCGTAGACGATTTATGCCCAAAAGCTCTACTATTTGCTCACAGCACTTTCTTTCAAGGAGAGCTTTCTCCATTTCGCTCGGAGTGATGTCGGCGAATAGGCTGGCCATAGCGCAATAGCAGGAAGAGAAATAGAATTCCGGCAACAAGTGCTAGAATTAATGGTATGCCACCAAACACCGAATGTGCAAAGTTCGGGATGATTCCGAGTATTGCCTGGAAAGGTGCTAACAGACCGGAGCAGATGCTCTTAAATACATGTACAATTCCACTTGTATCAGACATGTTGAAGATACGTGTTATCATTTCTACGAAATGTATAGGGCAGTTTGTACGTATTAAAGTCTGTATCTCAGCCGAAGTCCTTGCTAGTTGTAGATCATAGGTTTCTTTGGCCGAGGTCAAAGGCACTGTTTGCTGTAAAAGCATGGCTTTCATTCTGCTTAAAGTATCAAATCTTATAAAAGAGACGTTCAGCGAAGGCCATATAGGCGACTCCCTGACTGTGTCTAGTGGGGCAAACAATACTTGCATACAGCAAGTGACCCTGGAGTTGACCGTTACTAGATATGGGATGCCTGGCAGCATGCCACAGCAACTCTGATCATTCAACATGAGGTAACTCCCATTAGAAAGTTGTCCAAACGTTGGATTAATCACAGCAGCTGGTGTACCCTGCTGATGGCAAGACAAATTTGCCACAGAACCATTACAAGCCCCGTGTAAGGAAATGTCCTGACATATAAGTGAATCGCTTAGTGCATGTTTACAGTTTGTACCGCTCAAAAACACTTCACCATCCCCACTCCAACATCTAAATGTATACGGTAAAGCCCAAGATGTCTTAATGTATTCCTTACCCAACCTTTCATATTTGCCTGCTTGCATTTGTCTGAGGCAATACTGAAACTGAAAAGTAGTCACAGGTAGTGTGATTTTGCCATGAATAAGCCATTCAGTAGCTGGTTTTTCTGCCACTGTGAATGGTAATTTAGCCAGTTTTTCAATGCTCAGCACTGTATACCTTGCTCCTCTTTGTGCCAATTCGATCTGTTTATCAGTGAGATTGTATTCTGCAAACAGAGCCGTTGTGTTGATAAAACGCCAAGGCACATAGCCCGCTCGCAAAGATTGCAGCGTCCAGCTAAGTAACACAATAGAACGTAATTGAGATTGGCCTTGTTGTAACATCGCCAAATCTTGTTCTAGTATGTCGATAGCAGAGGATACAATGCCGTCCAGTGAATATATTCTGGAGGACAAAGTTGTTAACCCATTGTCGACCACAGAGAGTGTTTTCTCTAAATTAATACGATCAAGTTCACGTATTCGTTCTGCAGCCTCCATCTGTGATACTTTCCATGCTTCATTGTAGGCAGCATAAATGCCGGCATATATGAAACGTTTTTGACGCGGTTTTCTTGGTCTGAGCAAGAAATCCCTAAGGTCTGCGTCCTTTTTAAGTAAGGTTAAGTGTTGTTTCACATCCTGTAGTGTAGACTTATGCAGCCAATCGAGGCATAATTTTCCTACACTGTATGTTGTTACTACCCCGGATGTTGTCTTTGGACATATCTTGGGTCTGGCCTATTAATAGTAAATCCCTGAGTTTTATTCAGGAATGTTTCCTGACAGTTATTCGTGTCTGTGGGCCAGATCAACCATTTTTTCCAATCAGGATTAGATCTGTTGAGTTATAGTATATTGTCAACTGTCACCACTGCCTGTGTTTCGTTATTTTTTGCAGGTGTTGGTACAGAAGGTGTGTTCATCTCTTTGATCTTGGCTAATCCAAGACAAGATGTTTGTTGGATTGTTTCATTCAAAAACATTATTTGTTCAGGGATGATACAGGCTCTAAATAAAGCTTCTATCCCCTGCACTTGCCATTCTTTAGTACCCAACAAAGTTTTTGTGTCTATTGTGTCTTTCCAAAAGTCGAAACCCTGTCTAGACAGTTGGGCATTAAATAATCCAGAATAAATCTGTTTTGTATTTGTTAACATAATTTTCAGTCCTGTCTTGTTCACATTTTTATAGTAAAACATTTCTGGATCAGATGTATTGTAACCTGAAAAATATGGAAATTTACTAGCAAATGTTTTTGAACTACCTTTAGGTGGTGTAGGACAATGTTCCCATTGGTTAAACATAAACACATTTCTTGGATATGCAGATTTATGCAAATAATGATGACCATAGTGGTTATAACAATACAGTTGTTCATAGTCTGATGAACCCTCTAAATATTCATTTTTAGAAAATGCAGCAGATTTTTCTAGGTCAAACATAATGTCAGTCACAGTCTCAAAGTCCCAATCATCAGAATAGGTACTGGACGAGATTAGATCACTTAGTGAAATTTTAAACAAATGTGGAATGTTCAATTGTTCCGTCGGGCCGAATATATCAAAATCTGTTTTGTCCCACACTATACCATCATGTATAGGAACAGCTGTGATGTTCACTGATGACAAGTCTCTTGCTTCACGATGAGAAGATTTATGGGGTTTCAAAAGTACGTTTACGCCTTTTCCTTCAGTGTTCACATGGATGTATCTGCCACTTATAAGCACGCTCACAGTTGTAACCAAAGCTAGCCAGAGCAGGAAAACAAAAAGTCCAGATATAATCCAGAGTTCAATCCATGGAGAAACCAAATAAGTCTTTTTCAGAAAGTGAAGAAAGTCTTGTACTTGCTGCTTGAATTTGAATGTTGCTGGCGTCGTTTCAGGTTCACTGGGATCTTCTGAGAACGTATCAAAGTTAATGAAATAGCCAGAAGCAGTTCTATCAATTGTTGGAATTGATACAGGATTTGTAGAAATCACTGGAACCAGTTGATCACGTGCTACGTTGGTGTAGACAGGTGTATTTGGACGAACTGTTACTTGGTGTTCAAGAGGGATGAGTTCCATAGCGTTGTTGCTTAGTCCTTCATCTGTTTCTGCTGAATTCTCGATGGTTATCAGTCTTTCAGTCTGAACCTCTTGGATAGTAGCAAGAGGAGTGCGTTTGCTACTAGGTCGGTGTCCACGAGGCCTACTATTTAGTATTGGCCACATACTGTGGTTTGATGAGGTCGATGGACACAAATCTTTTCTCCTTTCTTCCAGCAAGGGGCGGCAGTAGTACTGTTCTCGTTCCTTGAACTGCTAGGACAGGTACTGGTTGTCTGTAAGAAGGTCCAAATTCCTTCTTGTCCGCAATTTTTTCTCTGACTAGATCCCCAACTTTTGGAATCCAGACAGGCCTTGCTGGGACCGCCGGTTGATCCCCAGTGGTGGCTGGCTGTAGGAATACGTTGCTTTGTTTCGTTCTTAATTTGTTTAAGTCCTGTAAAACAGCCAAACGATCTTTGATATCAAAAGGTTTATTTTCCACCACTGTGCCTACGTGTTCAAGGTCTGGTACCCACATTCTTGTCCCAAACAGGACCTCATATGGAGTGACCCCCCCTAGAGAACTTCTTGGCAGGTTGTTCAAAGAGCGCTGTACCCCACGGATGTATGACGATACCACGCATGCATTACATCGCATGCCATTAGATCGCGGTTTTAACAACGCAAGTCGTTACAACGACTTGCGTTGGAGGGCGCTGGACTTAGGAGTAGTTTAATTTACTATTCCAACTCCAGCCTACGTACAGTAGGGAAGGTGTTGGATAGTAATTTAAACTACTCCTTGTCCTATAGCGCCCTCCAGTGCAAGTCGTTGTAACGACTTTCGTTGTAAAAACCGCAATCTAATGGCATGCGATGTAATGCATGCGTTCTAAAGGTTGTTTCCCTACCCCACTAAGGTGTTTGACCCACCCGTCACCCGAACCTAATACTCTAGCTGTTATAGACTGCTTTATGTCTCGGTTTTTCCTTTCCACAACCGAATTTCCCTCAGGATGGAATGGAGAGGAGTACCGCAATGCAACGCCCATACTGGCCATGGCTTCTTTGTAAGCCCTAGAGCTAAACGCAGGACCCTGTTCAGAATGTAGCGTGCCTATTGCGTATATGCCGATAAAGACTCGCAAATATTTTATAACAGTTCGAGCGTCAGCTGAGCGCTGAGGCCATAACCATAGGAACCTAGAGCATGAATCCACTGCAACCATGATATATTTATAATTACCGTCCCTGTGCAAGGGACCGCAGTGGTCCAGGTAAACACAAGCTAATGGTTTGTCTGAAATTAACAGGGGTGTTCTGCGCAGGACGTTTCACTGTTGAGACTTTCCTCTGTTGGCAAATATCGCATTCTAAAACATAGTTTTTAGTTTGTTTCCGAATGCCAGGCCACCAATATCTTTGCTTGAGTAAAGATACTGTTGCTGAAACACCTGCATGTGCAGAAGCTATCCCTTCGTGTGCTGCTAGGATTAGTCGTAATCTCCGTTCCTTGTTTGGAATTACCCTATCCCCCACTCCAGGGATTCGAGCAAAAGGAAAGTTGTTTGCATCAATTACATAAGAGTACTTGAGTGGAAACTTTTTTGGTAACGCTGCACTGCTGCCCTTGCTTGAAGCATTGACAGCCAACATTATCTCACCGTCTATTTTTGTTTTGGAACGAGTGATCGCAGCTACGGAAGCCGTTTGCACAGCCCCCTTTGCGGCTTCATCAGCCAATGAATTCCCTGCAACGTGAACGCCATCACGTTGATGACTCAGTGTGTGGATCACGTGAGCCTTTGGTAGTTCGTTTTTCAACTGAACTACTTGTTCCCAAAGCATTTTGTGCTTTATTGTGCCAGCTTTCGCATCTTTGAAATCATTTTCAAGCCAGTTTTGTATATAGTCATTATACGACTGAACACAGTAAAAGGAATCGCACACTATTAGTGTGGGGAATTCTCGATCTGTACTTTCAAGTGCCAGTTTGAATGCTTGTAGTTCAGCTCGCTGAGCCGTACAATCTCCTAGAGACTGCGTTTTTGTGACCATAGGTCTGAAGATGCCATTTCGCATGCGACCTTTAACGATAGCACACGCTGCACTGTAAGCTTGCTTACTCCCTATTGCGGGCTGTGCGGATCCGTCAGTGTAAATTATGAATTCGTACTGATCGAGAGGCAGAATTTCAGTAGGCAAGGGACATTCATGTTCATATTGCAGGAATGCTTGTGTTTTTAAATCTGGATCAAAAACATATTCAACATCTCTTGCAGCAAGAGAATTAACCCATTGTATCCATCTTGGATGTAATGCTTTAGCATTTGGAATGCTCGCTTTTGTAACCGCTTCTAAAGCTGGTACTGGGGTGACGACAATAATGCGTTTCCCTTTGGCTAAGGCTCTTTCTTTTGCTACAGCGGTTTGAACTGCTGTTAGAATTTTTTCAGTTGAACTGAATCGCATTTCCGCTTGTGTGTACAAATGAGATTTGTACGCTATTGGTATTTTCTCACCCTCATTGAAAGTTAAGTAGGTGAATCCGCATTGACCCGAAATTATTCGGATCACCAAATTGTGTTGACTTACGCGTGTTTGTAAGTGTTTTGTTGCTAACATGTTAGCTTGTAGTGAACGCAAGATTTCTGTGTGTTCCTGTGTCCAGTTTCTGATCGAAAAATCAGGTTTGATTAATGCGTAGAGAGGTTTAACCCTTTCTGCGTAATTTAGAATGTATGTTCTTCCAAAATTTAGGAAACCCAGGATGGATTGTAAGTTTTTTAGCGTTTTTGGAGGTTGGAGCAGCGCACACTTTTCTAAAAAGTTAGCTGCCAAGCTCTTGCCTTCACTTGAAAGCTCATATCCTAGAAATAGGACATTGAGATGGGCAATTCTGGACTTTTTAAAGTTGAATTTGTAACCCTCAGAGGCGAATCCCAATATAATGGTACTCACCCTGTTCAAGTGTTTGTCCAGGTCATCGTCTGTCAGATAGATGTCATCGACATAGGACAATGCCTCATTGTCATAAATTTGTAGTAACTCCATTACCCTCGCTGAGAATAAACCGGGACTATTCTTGAACCCTTGTGGGAGTCGACAAAAGTGACGCTGGGTCCCCATTATGGAGAATGCTGTTAAGTACCTGCTTTCAGGTGCTATGTTTTGACAAAAGAAACCATTTGAGAAGTCTAATGTTGTTTTATATTTTTTACGCACAATGTTATTCATTAATGCTGTGCTATGTGCATTTTGCACTGCAAAAGTTTTAGAACAAGTGTTTAGGTGTCTGTAGTCCAAAACTAGACGATATGTATTGTCTGGTTTGGAGACAGGAAACAAAGGATTGTTCTTTGAGGAGGTGCATGTTTCAATCACCCCTTGATATTCAAGTTGATCTAAGATCTCCTGACCTGTTTTTTAGCTTCTTGCTTTATTGGGTACTGCCGTTGTGCAGTTTGTTCATGTTTCAGATGTATTATATGGTGAGGTGAGTCCTCATCCCATCCTACATGGTTTTTATATAATGCTGGGGCCTGGGCTACTGCCCATTTCCTGGCATATGTATATTTTAGGTGAATTGGAATATGGTTGGAGAAGGCAGGCATAATAATGTCCTCGCCATGTGGGCACTCCCTGACAAATTGTGGTGGCCAGTCTTTTTCTGCTAGAAGTATGTCATAGCCCTTTGATAGTCTTTCCCAAAAAGTGCTTTCACCTGTCTAGGTTTGTCTCCCTCCATCCGGAGTGTTATTTCAAATAACTTTTGTGGAGTACTAACCCTGGTGTCTACAGTCTCTACTGTGATGTACTCATTCAAGTCCACTATCTCCAGAAGTTCCTTCACGTTCTGGCGAACTATTGTGACTTCTGCTGCACTGTCCAGCATGGTCTGAGCCCATTCTCCGTTCTTGAGTTGTGTTCTCAGTATTCTCGGCATGTCTGATCTTTAGACCTGCTACTTTCTTTTGGAGAATTGAGGTTTTACTTTAGTTTTTGGAGCGTGTTTGTCGTCTTTCCATTTCACGCGTTCTTCTCTATGTTCCGTCCGTCCTCTTCTTTCCGAAGTCTGTGATGAGATCTGAAAGGGACGAGAGGAACGTGTATCAGTATCTTGATACCTGTCAGGTTTTCTGAAATTATCCCTATTCCTGAGGTTATACCTCCTTTCAGAGGGCTCCTTTTGAGGAAATCTACCTCGGGATTGAGAACGTTTCTCATTTGAATTTTGTTTAGTAGACTCCCACTTCTTTTTAGAAGATGTAGGAGTTTGTTTAATTGAGTCCTTCTCAGGACTTTCAGATAGCTTCGGCTTCACTGGTCTTCCACCCAAACGATCTCTGCCTAACTCTGCATAGGATTGTTCTATTATTCTGGGTAGCTCTGTTTGATGTTCTGTAACATCGAATTCCCTTAATTTTTGGCGGATCGCAACTGCTGCTGCCTCTCCTTTAATATTAGATAATATTATTGTTGAGACCTGGTCGAAATTTTTCAGTAACTTCATACCTAAATTTAGAGCAGGCTCTGCCCCGTATTCGTTTTGAATTTGTTTCAGGACATCAGGTATTACCGCAATTGACGGAATGCCATGTGTTTTAGTATAGATGGCAGCAAAGACTGAGCCCCAAGTGGTGCAGTCTTCCAGTTGTGGTGTGATCCCCATTGGTAAACTGATTGTTAGGAGTCTTCTCATACAGGCTAGTATTTGGAAATACTGCTTCGATTTGAGTAATTTTTTGAGCTATCCAGAACGGAATTTGCTCACGTTTTGTGGGCATTTTACCCATGACTGAGTATAGAGTCTGTGGTGTAATTTTTAGTGTATTCCCCTGTTGGGGAGTTGGATTTGGAAGTGTTAATGGTTGATGGACTGTAAAAGTCCGCATGACATATTGGACCAATTGTCTGTAAATTTTTATTAACTCTTTTATTTGAGTAAGTAGTTCCTTGTCTGACATCTCTTCAATGTCAGGATGAGGTGTGTAGCCGGCTAAAATCGGCCATGTTGCTCCTGGTCTACCTAGTGGACCAAGCCTAGTAATGTTTTTGTGATGTTTTAGGGCGCCTTTAAACCAGAGCTGATGCTCCTGGTATGTTAATGGAATTTCAATATCCTCGAAAGGAATGTATTCCTCTGGTGGTTCATCTTCTTTGTAGAAGTGAAATGTGTGTGATATTGGATTGCATTCAGGAAATATTACCCATGAATAGAATACCTCTGTCTGAAAGGATTCGTGTGCCTCTATCACGAAAACTGCTCTACCTCCTCTTGGCGGTAGGCCATGTTTTATAAGTTTTAGAGTGATGGCTCTTCTTAAGTTTTGAGGGATGTCTATAACACCCTCCTCAGTTTCAATTAAACCTGTAAGGTTAAAAGCTGTTACGACTGGGTCAGCCGCAGCTCCACCGTTTCCAGTGTTATTTTCATATTCAGGCATTTTGTTTTTTGAAAAATGTAGAACAAGTTTCAAGGAAACAAAGATAAGGTGCACAATATTTTGGAACACTGTATCCTTCAATGTTGAGCAAAACCAAACAGCTAATATATAGGGTACTTCCCTATGTAGCCGTGGTGGATACTAAACCCTGCCCACTCCAGACGTCTTTTGGAGTATATGGGTAGGGGTCTTGAGAGAAAAAGCACGGCTGAGTTACTCAGTATCTAACGTTGAATTACCGCCTTACCAAACCGTTGGGCACCATGTAGTGTAGCTCCTATTTCCCTAATAGGCTCTGCGCATTGGAATAATATATCCTATAGGTTTGACATAGGACTAAGGTCAGTATGTCCCTATCGAGTATATTAAACTTAATTACTTGTGCCAGCTAGCTCAGAGGCCACTAGAAACTCCTTGACAACAAGAAGGGAGTAGTTTCTGGCAGCCGCAAAACATCACCACTATGTTTCCCTTTAGAATCAGAACGTGTCCCAGAGTCGTGGAAACAATAGATAACTATTTCACTCAGCTCAGTGGTGCATGCTTAGTTTTCTCCAAGTTACACAGAAAGAAATAGGCGGGCGTTTCAATAAAAGATTTATTGAACAGTCTTGTTTCTGGTGTAAGTATAATGTGCTGTTACGATCACAAGACAGTATGCGAGATAAATAATGTACAGTGTGAGCAGTAGAAATAAATAATACTGCGATAGCATTATCTTTTAGTACATATGCTGTTACATAAATAACATAGACTAAAAATGCGAGTACTCATACGATGCGTTTCTAAGCTAGTTCTACCCCAATGTACCTAACCTAATCTAGGTGTAGGGAGAGGTATGAAGTAGGTGAAGTATTCCTTACTATGGTATACTAAGAGTATGTTAAGCCTAGTATGCCTAGTATGCTTAGTATGCCAAGAGTCCCTCTAGGTTCTTATCAGCTCCATACCTGAAGAATGAGAGAGGTAGGAATCTCTTTGCCAGACTCGAACTCCAACACCCCGCAAGGGAAGTCAGATCACTGGAAGCTGGACTCTCTGCGTGCAGGGATGACAGCGTCTTCTCAGTGCGTCAGGCCGGGAAACGGGCTCCTCTGAAGTCGAGGTCTCCTCTGGTTAACAAGGGCTAGGGAAGGTATATTTAAACCTGAGAGTACCTAGGAATGTTTAGTATTGACGTGAGTCGGACAGCGAAAGACGTCATGAATGAACCCCTAAGGAATAACGGTTCATACATAATATATGAGTCCTTGAAGAAATCAATAGTCCTGGACTAGGAAACTCCCGCAGCCTAAGGGTCTGTTCTTCATGTACTCATAGTGACGTTAGGGTGGACGGATGTCGGAGACCATGCCTGTATTTGGAGTGCATGGTTTAATGCCTAAATAAGGCCTGGGATTTTATGCCTATATAAGGGCAGGGCGAATTGTGCCTATATAAGGACATGATACTGGAAAGCCCGTTATGGACACCCTAAGAGGAATACAACAGACCTATGTACTTATACATCAGTTTACAAAATACCAATTCCTAGTGGGTCACAAATCTATCTGTTTCATGAATATTAATAAAGTGAGTCGCAATTTGCAACCCACTAGGAATTGCAGCCATCACAGGGATGATTATCTGCTGGGGTCAGCAGATCCGATGTATGTGATAGCTTTTATATAAAGCAATCTTTTTTTCCCAATGCAGCCCGTTTTCCATAAGGGAAAATTGGATGCATTAAAAATCAAAAATAAACATGTAACTAATATTTTTTTAAAGTAGGCAGTGGTTGACGAGACCACTGGCTACACCTACATTTTTTTCTTCGTCACCAAAGGCAAGGGGTCCCTTGGGTCTCCTTCCTGTTTGCGAATGGCTAATCACTACATGTTTGTAGTCAGTAAAGTATTCATGTTTTCCAGCCAGATTTCAGTCGCACAACATTAATACATACCATTCAGACAGTCGCGGTCCGTGTAGGAGTGCCGGCCGGGCGGTGACGTGGGGCGGGGGAGGGGCAGGGTGGGGGGTAGCACTGCATCGCATTTGGCGATGCAGCGCTCACAACGAAATTCGTTTTATTGATTTAAATGTTTACTTACCTGTATTGGTCCGTAATCCGTACTTTGCTACCCCCCACCCTGCCCCTCCCCCGCCCCACGTCACCGCCCGGCCGGCACTCCTACACGGACCGCGACTGCATTCAGATACAGTATTTGAAAGGGACGCCCAAAACATGCCCCTTCCAAATACAGAATCGGTATTTGGTTCCAAACCCAGATTGTGATTGGGTAAGGTTTTACCGAATCACAATTTGTGTCACCACTAATCCTTTTTGGGTCCCTGAGTAGCGTGCTACTCTCCGAAAAAGTGTTTCGACGCCTCGCCAGGGGTAGTAAGCGCTATATTAATGCAATTACAGTTACAATTTGTAAATACCAAAAGTCATTTTTGGGATCAGGTTGTTTGCAACCACGAAAAGCCTTCGTACATCTGGCCCCAAATATCTACAATCAGAGACGTCAGAGTAAAGTGGTGTGAACAGAACAGTCTGAAACACTCTGAGGACAACTACCCCTCAAACAGACCTCAGTAATGTTTAAATCAGAGTCTCAAATTTTCAGAATTGAAATTTTTTAAAGTCTAATTTTTAACAAAAACAAATGATTGTTACTCATTTAATTGATACTGCTAGTAAACATTTGAAAAGTCAAGGTCTGCTTGTTTTAGGCCTATGCCTGTTGTTGTGGTATATGTCTATTTGCAATAAAAGAAAACTCCCAGAAAGGCACCCCAGTAATGGTGAGGGGCACACTGTGTGAAGCACAGGAGTTTAGTTTTCATGTTTTAAGCCACAAGCTTCATTACATTGGCCATGCCCGTTTGGAAAGGATTCCTAGAAGCTTCTTTGGTTACTCCCCTTTTAGAGACCTTTTTCGTTTCACTTAAAGCAATGGTAATGGGGGAGGCTCCTCAGAGCTGGATTTGGACCCTACTTCCATATTAATGGAGGAATCTTTTACTCATCCATGTGTTTACTTTATGTATTCAGTAATCACTAACATACTGTAAAAGAAAGGGCCACTAAAATGGCAACTGTAATTAGTAAGCAGTTTATGAAGGCCAACATGATAAATTGGTGCAAACCTGCTGGAATTGCCCAGGAGTATTTTGCTGCATTGGTTTTATGATGACTTAGGTGCCATGCTGTCCATCCTCATATTAAATAATGATTTGCTATGTACATCCTAAGGTTCCTTAAAAGCACTGCATTAGGACAGAAACCTAAATGTATATAAAAGTACCTATATACAGTGGGAGATTTATAATCTCTAGTAGTTGGGATGGAATCCTTATAGAAAGAAGGATGTGCTGACATTTGTTTCAATTTAGCAAATATGCCTTTGCCGCGTTTGGCAATAGCGATACTTTTTGGGGGAATAGAAAAACTGCGGGAAGAGTGGCAGCCAGTTGATCAACTGACAAGTTGGTGGTTAGTGGGGGCGTCGGGGGATTGTGAAAGGTGAATTTGTTGGCCGTTGACCACTGGAAGTTGAGTTGCTCCACCAGGGGCTGTATTATGGAAGTGCCCTGGAGCTGCAACTGGTGTCTGCGCCTGCTTCACGCGCCCCAGGGGCACTTTGGTATTACAGAAGGGGCCGCAGACGCTTGTGCTTCCCCTTCTGTAATACAGATACCGCTGGAACTCATAAACCGCCAGCGCTATCGTCAGAGGGCGTTCCCTCATTTGCATGGGGGCATGGCCCCATGCAAATGAGGGAATCCTTTTGCCTCTGCGCATGTGCCGTATTATAGATATGGGCACAGAGGCAAGAAAGCTGTCAGGAGGCGCTCTGTCAGTGCGCCCCCTTATGGCAGCCCTCTAGAGGGGGTAAAGGGGGCCCAGACATCTCCTTGCAGGCGGGTGCAGTCGCTCACTGCACCCGCCTGCAAAGGGATCTCTAATCCCCCTTAAAAGTGTAGGCAGGTTGCCGCCTGCACTGTGAAACACAGAGCGGCTTCAAAGCAGCCACTCAGTTTTTCACATGAATGCACTGCCCTTGGGGCAGCTTGAGTTCCCGGCTGCCCTAGGGGCAGCGCATTCTATGTAATACGGCGCACTTTCCCTGTTTGTGCCTGGCGCACCTGTTTTAAGGTGTGCCAGGCGCAAACAGGGAATGAGCGCCCTTTACATAATAGGGCCCCTGTTGTGTTACATAGTTAGTGAATGATAGGAAACAACTCTGCTTTAATATAATGGATGCATGCAAACTGTGAATAGGAAAGAATGAGGTGATATCCTAGTCCAAATGACCAAATACGTACTTCATTTGTGCTGTTTTCACTCACATTCCCCTCTTGACCATTTGTCCTGGTGTCGCCATTTTTCCATAGCTGAAAAACTGTAAAGTAGCATATTGCCTCAGTGTCTTTGTCGCAGGTGGAATGGGAAAATATTTGTAATAAAAACTCATGCACGTCTTTCAAATGACCCCTGCCATGAGGGTGAGTGTCAGCCAGTAGTGGTTTTTAACCCCATAGTGCCAAGCATGCTGGGACTTGAACACTCGCTTGAAAGCCGCCTCATGACTTTGGACAAGTTGACAGCTGCGCTAGAGGTATACTGTTTGTCTTAAAGGCAGAAATTGTTTGGCTTTGTTTGAGGCTATTTTTATGAGCCTCAATCAGATCAGTGGCCAGGAAATTGTAAAATCATGTTCAGCCATGGTCCAAGATAGGTCAGAATAAAAATGGGTCCATTGCAAATTTTCCAGATAAGCACTGAAAAGGTAAATGAATTTCATTTGGCATAGTGTGTTTACATTTACCCCATTTGGATATCCTGGAAATTAGGGATCAACGTAACAGTCCTGGAGCTATGCTAGATAGCACTGCCTTAACAAGACGATCAGGAGCTATGCATTTTCTCTAGGTCATGTGACTCATTCCACCCATTGGTGGGTTTTTGGTATAGTTGAGCAAAAAGTACAAGGTGGTGATATGACCATTTTGGTTTGCTATACAAAATGATTAAATCAGTTTCCTCAAATGTGACTATTACATATTAATAAAGTGATTCCAAATGAACTATTTTGTATTTATTTTCAGACAAACCTTAATTTGAATAAGCACCACAAATTTTAGAAGCTTGCGCAGTGCGCTCACTTGTGTAGCTAGTTTTAATGTGTCTTCAGTGCACATAGCCTTGACTGCAGTGCACGAAGTCCCTTCTTTACCGCGCATAGAGAAACAAAATTAAAGGGAGCATTGCACATGACTGGGTGTAGTTGGCAGTTGGACTTTGTTTATTCCTCTCAGATAGCCACACACTAGAGCGATTAGGTGTACCTGGATGGTCAGTCACCAGCAGGATGGAGGGCAGAGATGGACACAGCGCCACTTGCAAATCATTAGGCTGTGCTCGGCCTTCACACTCCCATATTGTTCCTGTGGTCGGGCTGGAGTAAAGACAGGGAAGGCAGGAAACTCCAAGCACTTAAAAGGAAAATCTCTAGAAACGTATCCTACTTCAAAGAAGGCACCAGGTATACAAAAAATAATAATTACCCTGAGACCCACTCCTCAGTTCACTTTCTGGATCTGTGGAAGGACTTCCAGAGGACTTCCTGCTGTTGTGGCGTGCTGTGTGTTTCAAAAGACCACTTTGTTGCGCCTGGCAGGACTGCTCTGCTGCTTGAAGCCTGCCTTAAACCCTAGGAGGCTTGCCCTGCTGCTTCCACTTCTTGAACCCAGGACTACCAGAGTGACTCCAAGGGCTAGTTGGCGGGCCTTTTGATCAGAGCTTCAGGGACAGAAAAGGCTCCAACCATCTTGAACCTTGCACCAGCACTCAGCCTGAGTCTGACTGAGTCCTTAGCCTCCAATTGGTGCCTCTTCAGTCCTGGACCCTTGGAAGTGGTGCCAAAGATGCCCATACAGCCAAAATAAAAAACTAGGGACTTAAAAATGTTTGTGCTAAAAAAGTGCTTTGAGAACTGGGAGGAGACTGGTACCTATTTGCTTGTTGATCCATCCAAGGTGCATTGCCGGTCGGCCTGACTTTGCGGCAACTCCTGCTATGTTCTTCTCCGCAGCAGCCAATCCTGTTTAGTGGTCCTTTGTAGAAGCGGTATCTGATAATGTGGAGCCCTCATCGGCTACAGCTTGCAGCTTAGTCCCGCTGGAGATTTTGGACTTCCTTTTTTGTTTTTAAATTATATTTTTATTTAACAGAGGGTACAAAAATAATAATTCATTGTATACATTTAACAGTCGTACAATATAGAAAAAAAATTTAAAAAAGGAAAGAAAAGAAAAAGAGAAAATAATAACTATACATATATCTCTAGGGAAGCGCCCAGTTTAGACAAAAAATTCCCATATACGACAAAACCTTTGCAATGAACGTATAGGTCTAGTTTTAACTAACGCTCGTTCTCTCTCATAAATATCTTTCATAAGAGCCAACCATTCAAAAAAAGTAGGAGGGTTAGGCGAGATCCATACTCTTGCAATGCTAAGACGAGCAGTTACTAGTACAATAGATAGAAAGCTCCTCATCGCAAAATTATCACACATTTTCAACCCCAACATGATCTCTTTATTAGTAAGAGATAAATTAAATCCCAAACATTGGCCAGTATATTGAATAACCTTCTCCCAGAAATCGCATAACATTGGGCAAGTGCAGAACATATGAAGAATGTCAGCTGCCCTATGGCCACATTTGGGACAACATGTTCTATCTACACCATCTCGACTTAGCCCCTGTATCTGTTGCTGCCATTTACTGATCTTTTCAGGGGTATAGTATAGCATACAGATAGTCCGAAATTGTTGCAGCTTTAGATTTATAGAATGAATGGAGTTGTTTAATGTATCTAAAGCCGAAACAATCTCAGAAACATCCTTAGTAATACCAAGTGTCCGACTCCGTTTAGAAGCTAAATGACAAGTATCCTCACATCTAAACCGGCAGAGCTGTAGATATATTGAGCTGATTCTGGCTTTAAGCGAGAGATTTAGGAAACATGTCAGGATTTCGTGTGAATAAAAAAGCTGCAACAAGTGTTGTTTAAGGAAGTAATCTCTAATTTGTAAATATTTAAAAAAGAACCGTTGCGGGAGACCAAAAGAAAGTTGTAAAGATGCAAAAGTAGAGAAACCATTATGGTCATATAGCTGGCCTAATCTTTCAATTCCATAGCTTGCCCAGCTGCAAGCAGTAGAATCGTGAAATATATTCGGGAAAGTTGGATTGTTCCACAATTTAAAATAACCATGCTGTATAAGATCTTTGAAAGTGCGAGAGCAGTAATCAAGGATTTCATGCCATATGCGAACCATGTCCCTAATGGTCTTGAAGCGGACCCTTTTGTAATAATTAGGATCATTAATCCTATACAAAAACATTTTGCGATCTGTGCCTAATGCGAGGTTGAGGCCAAAATATGGTTGTTTATCCGTTAGTAAACTTTGCAGACGCCCAGTAAATGCCGCTCAAAAGTAAAGCTTAAAATCAGGAAGTTGTAATCCTCCAAACTTATAGGGGAGTTTAAGAAAGCGTGAAGATTTTGGACTTCCCCCCAAAAAAAGACAGTCTGAACGTAGAAATCTTCACAGCGACTTTTTCCAGTGGCTCCCTGATGATGATGCCTCCTCCTCGGTCTCAGTTTGCAGCCTTGCCCCGCTGAGCTTTATCTTCTCAGACATTTTTCCACAAAGTTTCTTCTAACTCAGAAAGTAAGAGCCGACTGGGCCCAAGCCACTTAATGTATCCAACCCGCGCTCCATCACGGTCTGCCATATTTTTTACTTTGACCCAGTCTCTCGTGACTAGATGTCCACAGTTGACACTTTGATCTTTCAGGCACTAGTTTTTACCTTAAACTTTAACAATTCATGACTCCAGTTTTACTGATTGGACTTTAGTCATTTTGGTGTCAAATAATTAATTAAAATGTACTCTATTCTTTTTAAGTGGTGTGGGATTTTTCTGGTGTTGTGTTTTCACCTTATTACTGTTTGTGTGCTGCATAAATACTTTACACATTGCCTCTAAGTTAAGCCTGACTGCTTTTGTGGCAAGCTACCAGAGGGTTAAGCACAGGTAAATTTAGTGGTGATTCACCCTGATGGGAATTGTGGCTGTTGCTTGACCAGGGTAATACTCCACTCAACCAGCAACCCAATTTCTCACGGTATATGGAAGAGATGTGGTGCAGGGGCGAGGGCGACTGACTCCGGACCACGGGGGCTCACAGGTCGATCCCCGGAGGCAGGTTAGCCCAGCACCTTGTGACTCTGGGCAACAGCTTGCTTAATCTTCCCGACGGCCCCAAGCCCCGGGACACCTCTCCTGAGGTAGCTGCGCGCTTTACAAATGCTGGTATTATTATTATTATAAATTTAAGATGTGGCTTAATATACGGAACAGTTTTAACAAGCATATGAGATCAGTAGTCTTGTTTTGTTATAGAAATAGGGCTGGTAAATAATTCTGAACTGCCAAGTTTATAACACGTGGTTTTGATGTACTTCAACCATAATATTTTGTGGGCATCTTCAAGAGCCATATGGTCGGTGATGAAGGCCCTGTTAAAAGATGTTTCCGATTTGGCCCATAGAAAAACCTGCAGGAGAATGGACTGGAGTTTGATGATGTCATCCAAGAAGGGTTGACCAAGCTCTTCATGACAGATGCAAGCTGAGCTATTTGGTGGTAGCACTAGCAAATATATGCAAAATCTATTACCTTAGGTCTTTATGTTGGCAGTGTTGGTATAGAAACAAATCCCAACCCCATAGCAAATGGTGAAATTACTATTACTGATATATTTAACATAGGTTTAATAGGCTTAGAACCCAGCTTGGAAGCAAATTTTAAAAAAGCCTCTACAGATTTAACAAATTGGTGCCATTTGCAGTTCACAGAACCAATTTGTACACCAAGGTAACAGAGAGTCAATCTTTTTAATAATGGTGCTCTTGATCTTTAACCACCCTGTCGTAGTCAATTTAGGGCCAATCGGCATGGAAAAAGTTTTTGTGATATTGGTACTTACACAAGAGTCAACCATTTTCTTTAGACCATTTCTAGTACATGCCAATAGCACTGCATCATCAGCATATAAAAGATCAGGAATAGGACAGTATCCAGTTTTTAACATATCCTGTCTTTCAGCCACCAGAGTATTTTCCAAATTATGTATATGAAAAATTAATAAAATTGGGTCTTGGCAAACTCCTCGACCTAGCTTGATAAACTCAATAAAATTAGCCCTATCCCCAAATCTAACCTTGCCAAGGAGGTTTAAAGGAAGTTGGTACAAAAAAATAACTAGGTCAGGATTAACACCAAGAGATAAAGTTGGAGACCATAGTTGTGTTCTGTTTACACAATCAAAGGCAGAGCTCAGACCCATAAAAGCCAAATTAACTGCTCATTGATTGACCATAGTATATTTGTTTAAAAGAAAATGTCAATTTAGCTACTGCTCAATAGTGCAGACCCCAGATCTAAATATCAGAAAGGATATAATTATCATTGGCCTACTGGGATAGTCTATCCATAAAGGCTGTTCCAGCAACTAACTCTATTAAAGAAATTGGCCGATACCATTTCAAGTCATCCCTTGCTCCCTTTTATTAATGGGAAGAATTATGGATTTAGACCATGACTCAGGAAGATGACATCTACAGGCCTTTTTTAGTACATTAGTGATAAGTGGATCCCAACGGTCTGTGTTGTTTTCCTTAAGATCCATTGGAACATCTGGTCCTGGTGCCTTACCACTGGGACAGCTGTTAATTGAATCTGTAACTCCCTGAACTGTGAATACCCTATGTTTAGAGGATGTCCCAACATAATCCATCATTTGAGTGACTGAGGAAACTTGAAAGATGTTAGAAAAGTGTGATAATCAAACATCGGCCTATATAGTTGCTTCTATGGCAAGTTTAGAAGCATTTCCAAGAAGAGGGAGTTAGTGATTTTCCAGAAAGTGGAATTATCATTTATGGTCCAGACTTTTTTTGTAAATTATACTATGCTTCCTCCCTTCGGGTGGATTTTACAACCTTCAGGGCATCTTTATAGCCTATTCTGGATGATATAACTTCGGAAATATTACAATGGTTTCCTTTTTAGGGCAGTCAAAAGAGTGGGTTGGGAATGAGTATAAGATTTATCAAACAATTTTAATACCTTTACCTGTTTCCTTTTGCAAACTACAGTAAGGGATAACCTAAATTGGGAACCAATATGATCAAAGGCAGCCAGGATGATAAAAGGATTTACTTCAGCATTGAGACAACAATAAAAACTCATGTGATCTATGAGCGACCAGATCACCTACTAGCTGTTCTGGATTGATGCTGCACAATTTTAATCTTATCCATTATCTCTACTTGTCTCAACTCTAGGGTACACTGTCGGAAATCACAATTCTACACTTTAAAATAAAAGAGAAAAAAGAGGGTTATGATTGCTAAAGTTATTGACAATAGTTTTAGAAACAGCTAAAAGTTCCCCTGTATTTGCTGATTCACTTATTTCCTAAATACATGCCTTGATTTAGCGGCCTCAGTGTTGCAAGATGTCCACCCGTGTTGGTGTGAATTGTCGTCAAGAGGTGTTCTATGTGATAGCAGTTGGAAACAAGCTATGTTTCCAGGAAACAAGCTATGTTTCCAACTGCTGCCACATACTTGCAGTGGATAACAGCGTTTAGAAAACCCGGTTCACAATAGTGAATGAGTATACAGCTCATATAACAATGCCTTTGATGTTCTTAATACAGCAGGGTAAACCCGTTACATTCGAGCCATGGAGGGAACAGGGAACAACCATCGCGTGTGCTATTGAAGGACAGCCAAACTGGCTGGAATTTGGAGGTATTAGTTGATGACTGAAGTCCCATATGTATAAGGCTTGATTACAAATTTGTTGGTGTTTTCTGACCCATATGTAAACCCCTGTTTATGCACGGGTCATAATTATGAGTTGGTAGGTATTTAACCGTTTTTTATAATTATCGAAGGCATTAAATACCTCAGCCTTCGTTAAATTTCGGCAGGTCAAACCTGCTGAAATTAATCAGGGGAAAAGCATACAGTATATATCGTATCATGCGGATTGTGGCATGTTAAACATCAAAATCTGCATGTTATTCCCCACAAACATGTAATAGGTGTTACTGGAAGGTGGTGCCATCTTCTGCATGTCTGAGTGCACCACAATTTCCACAGTTACCTAGACCCTTTGCCATCTTAGGATACAGTAGTTTGGTGGAAGAGTGTCTTGACAGTGTCACCTCATGGTCAGTGGAGGCTAGTTTGGTATACCTGCATAGGGGTTGAAGGAAGGTTAGAGGCTGATGCTTAGAAACTGTTGTTAACTGGGCGCTGCCCTGGTAACAGTGGCGTAGCTAGAGCTTTTGCTGCCCGGGCGATCCCTCAGTTTGCCGCCCAATGACAGCCGTTCAGGTTGGGGGGGGGGGGGTTGGCGACAGACAATAACGAGCGGGGTGGGAGGCGACAGACGATGACCAGGGAGGGAAAACTTGTCTTGCGCTCACTACCTTCCCTAGCTACGCCACTGCCTGGTAATGCGTAGTCTTTCAGGTACAGCATTATGTTATTATATAGGCCTCACTGGCACTTAGCCTTCCTGCTGACTTTATGACAGTCGTTGAAAATTAGGGCAGTGCCATTATCAAAAGAAGGCCGGTGTTGGCGAATGTAAGGACTATAAAATCAGTGAATATAAGAGCTAAACAAAATCAGCGAAGGACTAAAAGAATATAATAATAGTAATGGTGAATGTTACCTCTCATCCTCCCGATAAAACATTAATTCAGAAACCAAGTCAGAGTCAAAGACAAATAAAAGGGCAGCGAGAACAAGGACGGAAGAGGCAGTAATGCACCATGCAGTTTATATTTTTATGTGAATCTATTGCTGCAGCTTTAATATTGTTAGAGAAGCATACAACCAGATTAGTTTCATCAAACTGAGGCCAATATTATTACTATGAGATGATATTTGTGGTATATTAACTGTCTGAAATTCAGATGTCATTATTCTACAACTCTGTCCGGTCCAATTTGAGGTTAATCATTAATATATGGATTGTTTGGCATTTTTTAAATTGAGCTCTGTTCCTCAGATGTACAATTTTAACAAGATAAGCACACAGTTAAGTTAATGGTTGCTTACTGTCGCTGGGAGCCTTGAGCACCATACTGCAGCCGCCTCCTGTTCTCAGACGTTCACTAACGTCACACACTAATTGTCCATGACATAATCAGTTTATTATACAGTGAATGTAAAATTATTCAGAGTTCATCGAGTTAACGATATGGCTGTGGAAGTTGATATGCATCAGGACAGCCGACTTGCAGAAGCCTATCCTCAATCCATATAGTAATCATATAAGCCATATATTGTTTTGGACAAAATCATGCAGTGTGTCACCAGCTTGGACTAATATCTACGCAAACAGTAATTGTTTCTGACAATATATGTAAATGCAATTTCAGTTTAGCTCCAAGGGGTTCTTGTGATTTTGCAGCGCAACTGCTGCAAAATCGAAAAAGCATGATGCACCCTGGACATCTCTGTTAAGAATAATAGTGTATTAAAGTCCTGACCTCTATGTACCATGTCATCAAAGTAAACCCCTGTCAGATGGAAACTGTGTGATCTGGGGTGCCACGCGGGCTCGAGCTAACCCAGTTTGGTGTTTTTGCTGTGTCTGGTCTTCTGTTTCTACTAAAAAATACAAAATGGATACCAAAACTCAAGGGCGGTTACATGTGCATCGTAACAATCTATCCTTTTCATAGCCGAGTACCTGAAATTCCTTTCTAGATTCAACAAAGGCAATTGTGGGTAGAACGCTCCCAATTAAGTGCCTTTTAAAACACATGCATGCTTATTTAAAATTATAATGCAAATACAATATTTATGAACTGAGGGATAGTCTGATATTCTCAAATATTCTGTTTTCCTTTGACGTAAGTGTATAATATATCTTTCGCATAATCCATGCACAAGCTTCCTTTGTAGTGTTTCAAGATTCTTATGAGTATGTATGGAGACTGTAATACTGTATTTCATATATGGACGCCAGGGTCTCAGAGCGAGTGTTCCTGAAACTCAGGTATGAAGAACATAACGTGAAAAGGATTAAACTGAGGACCATGTGTGTAAGTACAAGGCTGAAGAGCATGAATAGATAGAAATGAGAATGACGCCCATATAAGAATGCCAATAGTGGCGGCCATTTACAGTGACCTTTGACAATGCAAGCCATCTCTGCAGGCCTCTGAGATATTGAGGATGCCAGAGAAGGCTATGGTGCAGGGTGCATCTATGAAGAGGTTTGTTGTAAAGACATGGACTGTTGTTAGCCTTCTCTTTCTGGTATCAGGTTCACTTGTCTAGGCCTAATTTTCCACAGACACTGGGGTAAGACGCAAGTGGTGGACCATTGTGAAGCCGTTTTGGAACAAGGCTTTGGGGAATATCCTCGACAGGTTTCACAGCGACAATAAACCTTCGCCTGAAGGAGGCACACAGGATTATGTAAATAAAGGGATTTAAACAACTGTTGGCGTAGCCCATGCTGATTGCCACGCAATACGCATAGTAGAAAGACAAGGTTGGCTGGTCCATGGCCAACTGAACCAATTGGAGGAGGTAGAAAGGAGCCCAGCAAATGAAAAAGACGAGGCATATGGTGATGGCTATCCTGGTGACTTTCTTTGTCCGTAATCTAACACTCCGATGGGCAACTACAGCCTCCGTTGTAGACATTTTCAATAGGATCCGTCTATAAGCCACTGAGATCATGGTGAAGGGGATAGCAAAAGCAAGAAAGAACTGGTATAAGGTATACCAGTATATGTCCATCTCCGGATTGGGCAGGCGAAGGCCACATCCCAGAACTGCCCCGGGTAGCGGTATCAGCCTAGCATACATCCACACTGGAGTAATGCTTAGTAAAGACAACAGCCACAAAACACAAATCACTCCTACAGCAAACAGCGGTTTTCTGTACTTTGCCGATGTGAAGGGGTAGACGGTGGCCAAGTAGCGATCAATGGCCATCGCAGTCAGTATGTAGGTGCTGGTGAACTGACTGTTGGTATCCACGGCTGTGATGATGGTGCACATGGTCTCTCCAAAATGCCACACACCATTGCCAAGAAGCTGATGGATGAGGAAGGGCATCCCAAGAAGGAACAGCATGTCCACGACTGAGAGGTTGATGATGAAGATGTCGGGGACACTGCTGCTGCTGGTGCCACACTGTAATTTAGATTTCTTGCAAACAGTGCAGAAAACGATGCCGTTGCCTATGATCCCCAGTAAACAGATGATGCCAAACACTATTGGCATTATAAAGTGTGTATAGGTGGCACTGCTGATGTTATCTGCAAATACAAAACATGGGAGTGAGGACAAAAACTTGATATAACATGCATATATAAAGTGACCTACCTATTGGAAGTAATGACATAAAAATATATGCATATATTCAGTGTAATTATTATGGGGGCAATACAGCCCAAAACGCACTTATGTAATTTCAGATATGCAAACCATTGATTTATAAATTCATTGAGGTGAGACAAAAAACCTTAGCATCCTAAAAGCATAAATAAGATAATTAATAAATTAATTTAATGCTGTGTGACCCAAATTGATTAATTTCTGAGAAACATTAATGTCCATTGTTGTTAGTGTTATTCAAGAACTGGTGTAGCCACGCAGCATGATGGATCTGTCGCATCCTCCCAAATAATCTTTGATTTGCTTGACCAAAACCACCTGTGATGTCATTGATGATGTCTTCTGCACAGTGGCGGCCACTAGCAGGGGAAATTGGTGAGGCAGCGCGGGAATAAAACAAAATAATAACGTACCTGCAGCCTAACGTCCGCTGCCTTTTCAGACAATGTTCACACAGGCTCCCAGAGTCCCCTGCGCCAATCCAGATGCTGCTCTCATGCTGGTATTACCCAGCATGAGAGAAGCGTAAGGATTGGGCGGAGCTGGCTGGTTCCACGCTCCAGTAGGGACAGGGAGCCTGTACTCCTGAGCCTGCAGATATCTCCAAGTAACAGCTTGGAAATATCCGAGTGCCCATGTTGGTTTGGCCGTCCTGAGACGGCCGGCCAAACCTACATGCGCACTGGCAGTGCCCTGAGTCCACCACTCCTCCTGCTCCTGATGGCCCCGCCCTCAAGACTCAGCGGTGGCTCAGGAGTAAAATAAAATGATAATAAAGCAGTTTTATTAACTGCTTTATTATCATTTTATTTTACATGTCTCTGCTGGTTCCGGCAGGGAGCGACGCCCCTCCGCCATAACAGAGGAGCCGCCCCTGCTTCTACAGCTCATGTGTGAGGTCACGAGCAGTACTTTGGGAGGAGCTACGGTTGCATCGCTCACAACCATAAGTCAACTCAATGAAGTTGTTACAGAGGTATTTTTAGGTCTTATTTTCACAACTTGTATTTTCTCATCAGTGTAAAGATAATACATATTTCCCCCTCAATGCAGTTTTTTCTGTGGATGTGATATTTTTTAATTATATACTTTGACCTCTAGTCAAAGAAAAAGCTATCTGCATATAGCCTTTAGCCTTGCACAGCGGACACTGGGCATAGGTTTCGGCCTTTAGCCATGCCATGCACCCGATACCTCTCTCTTCATCACTCGCTGTGCATGGTCCTCAGTCATGCTCAGCATGTAATGGGGTGCAACAGAGCAGCCTTGGGTCTTGCTTTAGGCCCAGTCCCCTTCTTTTCTGTTCCCTCTGTGCACAGCCTTCGACCGTGCATTGCATGCACAGGTTGTAGCCAAAGGCCACACCTTGCACCCATTCCCTTGCTCCTCAGTAGCCACTGTGCGCATCATTTCCTGCGGCACCTACAGAGAGCACCGCTCCCTGAGGACCGGACTACCACCATACCTCTGGCTTCAGGCAAGCTAGTGGGACTGACGAAGGATTCAGGCACTTCAGAACTGCTGTGGTCCAGGAGAAAAACAAATATCACCCATTTAGCGGGAAACTTATTGTATGGGCTACAGGTCTAGGAAATGCCCTCGCTTCCATGAGGACTCAGGAATTAATAGGCCTCATATGGAACTGTGCATTGGAGTACTGACTGCACTGTATTTGCCTGTGGAGCTAGGTAGCTTAGTAGGTCTTCTTGCCATTCGGTGGGCAGGGGAAACTTGGGAAAGGATTGGGAACATTTTATAGGAAAATATTTTATTAATTTTAAACCTATTGTTGGAATCTAAAATTCTGTTTTTACTTGTTTGCACATTTTGCACTTACCGGGCCTAAATTGCTTTCCAGCGTTTCCGGTCCATCACGGCTTTCTGTGCCGCTTGTACGGAGAAACGCTGTAGGCCACACCCCCTTCATACCTCCTCCACCCCCACTTCCGGCTGGCTGTCGGGCTGGTGGCGGGAATCGAGAAGGGATTTAAACGGGAAGCTTTCCCGGACGCGCTGCGGATTTAAGGTCTGCTTGCCATTCGGTGGGCAGGGGAAACTTGGGAAAGGATTGGGAACATTTTATAGGAAAATATTTTATTAATTTTAAACCTATTGCTGGAATCTAAAATTGTGTTTTTACTTGTTTGCACATTTTGCACTTACCGGGCCTAAATTGCTTTCCAGCGTTTCCGGTCCGTCACGGCTTTCTGTGCCGCTTGTACGGAGAAATGCTGTAGGCCACACCCCCTTCATACCTCCTCCACCCCCACTTCCGGCTGGCTGTCGGGCTGGTGGCGGGAATCGAGAAGGGATTTAAACGGGAAGCTTTCCCGGACGCGCTGCGGATTTAAGGTCTGCTTGCCATTCGGTGGGCAGGGGAAACTTGGGAAAAGATTGGGAACATTTTATAGGAAAATATTTTATTAATTTTAAACCTATTGTTGGAATCGAAAATTCTGTTTTTACTTGTTTGCACATTTTGCACTTACCGGGCCTAAATTGCTCTCCAGCGTTTCCGGTCCGTCACGGCTTTCTGTGCCGCTTGTACGGAGAAACACTGTAGGCCACACCCCCTTCATACCTCCTCCACCCCCACTTCCGGCTGGCTGTCGGGCTGGTGGCGGGAATCGAGAAGGGATTTAAACAAGATGCTCCCCCGGGCGCGCAGCGGACGCGCCGCCAGCGCGCCAAAGGCGCGCTAAAAGCAAGCCCGTCTGCGCCCGTCCGCGCACGAACGGGACCGGGGGCCGCTCCTTATGCCTATTAATTTCAATATTCTACCAGGGAGCTGATTTCACATCAGAATAATTATTATATTGATGACACTACCCGATCTTCCCTAGAGAAAGCGAACATTTTAGTTTTTAGACACACTTTCCCTGAAATTGACGTCACATTTTTTCCCACGCTCAGCACATCCTCACAACCTGCCTCTGTTACCCATTTAATCCAGGAGTCTAAGGACCTTAAAATGTATTATTTGAATACTCGATCTATGGTGAGACACCAGCTGGAAATTTTTCAGCTCTTAGACTCCGACAATCCTGACATTCTTCTTCTCACAGAGACATGGTTGACTGAGGAATCTGCCCCCGACATTTTGGCTGCAGTACCGGACAAGTACTATATTCTGCAGGCCAACCGCCCTCCAGGGAAAAGTGGCGGAGGGGTGGCAGCTATAATCCACCATGATTATCAGTTTACCTCCTTAGCGATAATGGGCCCACCCTTAGTTGACAGCTTAGTCTTAAAATTTGAATCTCCCCAATTTCCTTTAATCTGTGCCCTCTTTTATAGACCGCCCCAACATATGCCTACATTTCCCCAGGCACTGGGCGAAATGATATCTCACCTTGCCATCAATAATGCCAGAATCCTGATAATCGGAGATTTTAATTACTGGCCTAATGATGCGAGAGAGGGCCTTAGCTCGAAAGAACTGACTGATCTTTTAACTGGGATGAATTGTACCCAGCACGTCAAGACTGCAACACATATAAAGGGCCATGTCCTTGACCAAATATGGACATCCAATCTGGAGATCTCTACTCTATCGATTTCCCCCTGTATTTGGTCCGATCATTTTTTAATAACCTTCTCTCTTACTAATGCCTTCCCCTTGAAATCTCAATGTTCAAGGAACGTGTTGTCAAGAAATTGGCGACGTATGAATACTGATCAATTTAGATCTTTACTAATTGACACGGCTCCATCTACACAGGAGGCATTTCAAACCCAAGCAGAGAGCATTAAGACTTGGCTCGAGCGGGTCAGTGATCGCATTGCTCCTCTCAAGAAAATCACTATTTTAAGACCTCATGACGCTCAACGCTGGTTTTCTGATGATTTAAAAAACAAGAAACTTATTTTAAGACAGGCCGAACGCATTTGGAGACATCACTATCTCCCTGATAAGAGGGCTATATATCTAGCTCTCCAGAAAGAATACAAAAAGGAGATTCTCCGAACTAAGGAAGATTATTTTTCAATTAAAATTCTTAATTCATCTAATAAACCAAAAGAGATTTTCTCTATTGTGAACGAGCTCTCCAAACCAGACAGGATCATGCCAAAACCAGTTCCTACACAAAGCCTCTGTGACTCCCTTAACTCCTTTTTTCTTGAGAAAATCGCAGTCATTAAAGCCAGCATTCCCTCATCTAGTTTCCCTTTATCTGACTCAAACATCTGTCAGAATGAACATCAGTTGGATCAAATTCCTTTGATCTCGAAGGAGTCCTTTCTTGATTTACTTAAAAAGGTTGATTCTGGTTCCCCCACTGACTGTTGTCCCCCTTATATTCTTCGAGAAGCTTTCTCTATTTGTCCTGACCCCCCTCTTTCGTTCCTTAACAACTCACTTAAACACGGTGTTGTCCCTGACATTTTCAAAAGTGCGGAAATCGTCCCTATTTTGAAGAAACCGGGTGCGGATCCGTCAGTTTTATGTAATTACCGCCCCATTTCCCTTTTGCCCTATTTAGGCAAAGTCCTCGAGGCATATGTAGCCAACTGTCTTAGTTCATTTATTGAACACCACCAGATTTTGGACTCTCATCAGGCAGGATTTAGACCTGTCCATTCCACTGAATCAGTTATACTCACTGTTATGGATGAACTAAGAAGAGGAGCCGATAACGGCATCCCCCAGGCCCTGGTTCTCCTGGATTTGTCAGCAGCCTTTGACACGGTCGACCACAATATCTTGGTGGACCGTGTCGGAAGTGCCGGGATCCAGGGTCTGGCGTTGAGATGGCTCTCCTCCTTCCTTAGTAACCGCTGTCAAGCAGTTCGGTTGGCTAATTTTTTGTCCAACAAGAGGGAACTAACCTGTGGGGTTCCTCAGGGCTCCTCTCTTTCCCCCCTTCTTTTTAATCTGTATCTTCTCCCTCTAATTCGATCCTTAAGAGAAAAAAGGGTTGGGACATTCAACTATGCGGACGACCTCCAATTGGTGTTCGAAATCGATTCATCATTATCGTCAGTTACCCACTTTCAATCTACTATGATCTTTATTAGTGATTGGATGAATTTCAACCAACTCAAGTTGAATCCCGATAAAACTGAGCTGATTCTCACAGCTGGCCCCTCCAACCCATGGCATTCCAATTTTTGGCCATCTTCTCTAGGTAACCCCCCGAAGCCTGCGGACTCTGCCAAAAGCTTAGGCATCGTGATTTCCAGCGATCTATTAATGAATGCCCAAATAAGCTCAGTAGTTTCCGCAAGTTTCTTCCAATTATGGAGAATAAGGAAGATCAGCAGATTTCTGTCCAGGGAAGCCCTGACCTTGGTCATCTTAGCCCTGGTGATCTCCCGTTTGGACTATGCCAACTCTTTATACTGTGGCAGTCCTTCTTACCAACTAAGACGTCTTCAGCTGGTTCAAAACCAAGCTGCCAGACTCATCTTTCATCAACGCAAATGGCAGCATGTGACTCCCATAATGAAAAATTTACACTGGCTTCCCGTGGCCAAAAGGTGTGCTTTCAAGTTGGGTTGCACCATTTTTAAAGCTCTTCACGGTTGCAGCCCTGCTTTTATCTCGTCTATGATTTTAAGATATATCCCCTCCCGGGATCTGCATTCTTCTCACCAAAATTTGTTGACCATTCCTTCTTTTAAACGTAAAAAACTTGGAGGCCTTAGATTTGCTGTCCTAGGCCCCCAGTTTTGGAACTCTCTCCCCGTGGAGATTAGACTGACCCCTACCTATGCACAGTTCAGAAAAATGCTTAAGACCCGTCTGTTTGTTCAATCATTTAACATCTAACCTCAGTTTTCTGCCACCTTCTTTCTGCCTTTTCAGCGTCATGAAACCGCATGGTGTACGTGCGCTATACAAGAACTTTTAACATAACATAACATAACACTGCATTTTTCCCAAACTGGGGAGGATCACAGCAACCAGGAGCTGGGTGGTCTGCCGACCTCAATGTAATGGTATGGAACGGTGGCGGGAGCTCTGGGTGCCCCTGCTGACATCTATCCTTGGGAATAGTGTGTGTTATGTCTCTGTTGCCAAAGATTTTTCCTTTATTACAGCTATAGCACCTTCAGTGAGGAAATCTATTACTGCTCTTTCTGCACAGCCTGGGAAGGACCAACAACATGCATCAGCTGAGCTTGCTTGAGATCTACCCAGGAGGACAGGCCTTTGCCTAGGGCACATTTAATCATTCACCTTTGCTTTCATAGTGCCAAGAACCCAGACACCACCCTATTGGGTGCCTCAGCACTTGTTGACCCTGTACTGTATATGCAGAGTCTTTCTAAGTAAGACATTTCTAATTTTCCATGTGCTGCCATGGAGGGTCAAAGGGGACCCTACAGTGACATACCACACCTCACAGGGACTCATCATGTGCCTGGATGAGGTTTATCTGGCTTTAGGGAACTGTATCTCTTCCTAAAGAAAAGAAAAGAAAAAACTGGTCCCAACACTAGCCCACTCGGACAAATACGAGTTTGGGTGTGGGACTGCCCACTGATGAAGCATGCCACATTGTGTGGGTAAGGGCCTTGCAATTGCCTGTGGTGCATACCAAATTGGTGCTTACAGAGTAGCAGTATTCTTCTATTTGTGAGTATATAGTATTTTTCGGGAGGATGAAAGAATAGGTCTTCAGGACCTCTCTCCCCTCTTGTGTGTGGTTCTCCAAAGACACTCAAACTTTGAGATTTTCAAGTAGTTCCTCAGTCCAATAGAATCCGATGTAAATCTTACGCGTGCTTTTAGCCATGCTGAAATCATTTTGTATGCTCTTCTGCATAATATTCGATTGCATTCCTTAATTGTGTCTCTCTACAAATAAATGCTCTTGTATTCAAATAGTATATCTGCCACAGGAGTGTTTTATGCTTGTTGACTTCTTCACAAAACCCTTTTAGGTCTGGCCTAAAGACAACATTAGCTGTGCCATCAGCTTCATGCAATAAAAAACATGAATTTAAAATACTTAAATACATAGATGTGCTTGGGGTCTGACCTCTATCCATTGTTCTGTTCTGCTGTCATTCCCATTTTGCTTCTTACCACCAAAGCATGAAGCTGTGGATTGGCACACGTCAGCCAATGTCTCTCTTGCTGTGTTCGCCTAAGGATTCTGGGAGACCGTGCCAAGAAATAATTTGGCAGCCCCTGTTCGGAGCAAATTTCCATTTTTTACTCACGTTAAGCTAATTAATGCCCCATGATGCAAAAAAGCATTGAATTTTATGTTAAAGGTTGGGATAGCGAAATAGCCAGAAGTGAGAGAGAGAAACTTCACTCTCCCAGGGTCCCTTTGGAAGGTGCGTCCCTGGGTATTTCCCTATGTCTTAAAACAATGAATGTCTGGCCCAAAGCAGTTCCATGTATATATGATTGTATTTTGTTTTTTAATTATGATGCCCAGATAGTCAAAATAGTCAAAATCCTTAATGTGGGTCGGCAAACATACACCCAGGCAAAACCTCTTTTTTTCAGGCTTTGTTTGGGGCCTCCTGCCAGGACCTAAGCCTTCAGACATTAATGGTGAGCATATTTACATGGGGATGGGCCACCAGAACGTCACTTTTAGCAATGTTCCAGTGGCCTTCTCCTTATTTACAAAGTGGCATCAAGCCACTTTTTGTGGCATAACACTGCGTTGTAAATACAGCCCCTCTACACGCATCAATTAGCGTGAAAGGGGCGTGCAATGGGTGTTGCTGTGGGCGTTCCACCGCAACACCCATTGCTTTTGACGCTGCCCCAGATTTACAAGGATCTGTAAATCTGAGACTGCGCCAAAAACTAAAGCCATGCAAGAGCAGGCGTTAGAATGATGAAACGAGGAGAAATACTTTTATTTCTCCTCGTTTTTGCTTTGTGTACTGCATTATCCTACTGTACAATTATTCAAATTGCACCGTTAGCCTAAACAAATGCATTGCTAAGTTATGTTTTAATTAAAAAGCTAACTTAATTACTTTCTATTTAAACACCTTAGAATTCAATGTATTATTTCTATTCAAATGCTATTGGTATATATATAAATAGCTATTTCAAATCCAACATAATGTGAAACTAAATAAAACTAGGACGTGCTTGCTTACAAAAAAAGTTCCTATAAAAATAACAAATGCTACATCCCATTTAAATATCAAGCCAGGCCTATGCGCATTGCCTATGATTGTATATTGTGTTGTAGATTAGAGCATTGTAACAGGTGGTACATTATCATTATTACAAATTGACTCATTCCACACTGGAGACCTGGAGCTGTACTATACTTATGGTGCAGTCGCTATTTGCATCATGGTGCACTTTTAATGAGGAGCAATGGGGGCAAACAGGGACTGGTAACCCTGTTACCGATAATGTGCTGCCACAGTGCATCTGCGAACTCAGGGCAGCATTAGTGAAAGGGGGAGCATCAGTTTGAAGCAGCTGCTACGTCTTTCACAGTGCAGGCAGCACACCGCCTGCTTTACAAAAGGGACAGAGATTTCGCTGCAGGTGGGTGCAGTTAGAGGTGGGCGAGCCAACAAATTAATAGGGAGAGCCAAGCTAGAGTCGATCCAAAGGTGGGCTCTGTGTATAAGTGCCCGTGCACAAGCTGATCCCTGAAAATATTTGGCATGTACATCATGTAGCAAACATCATGTTAGAATATGGAAAGAACCTTAAAAATTCTAAAAGAATACTATTTTAACATGCAAAAGTGTTCACCTTAGTGCATCAGATTGTATCTATGCTTCGAGAAATTTAATAAAAGTAATAGTTATTAAACAGAAATTGAGAAACATTCTTGCACCCGCTGTGATGATGCTATTAGTGAATTAAGAAGCAAGTCACTTGCCATGTGTACTTGATATGTGGCTTAGATGCTTATCCTGTACTCACATATTTAAAGGTGATCTGATATGTGATAATGAAGAAAAAGGAGGCTCTGTGACAAAGTGTTTGCCTAGGATCATACATTTTGGTCTAGCAAGGAGGCAGGGAGTGCTCTCAGATTTCCAGTTTCAAACTCTGCGAATCAGCCACTAGATGGTGTCGCTTTCTGACATTGAAGGTTAATGTTTTGTCCTTTTTTTTGGAAGTGAAATTAGCGCGTGGATGACAGGCAGAATCCACATTTTATTTTTGGCAGTTTCGCATAGCGCATACCTTGCCACAGTATACAAGCACTTCACGACAGACACAGTACTTTACTTTTTTTTTTATAACACAGGGAGATTTTTCAAGACTTACAGGATGCAGAGCCGAGGCTGGAATTTGAATCTGGTTCCCCGTGTTACATGGTCGGCATTTATAGCACTAAGCCACATGGTTTCCAGGGGAAAGTGTTTCCCTCATTTGCATGTGGCCACACCTCCATGCAAATGAGAAAAGATGTCCTTAGTATCTCACCAGTGCTTTATGTCTGCCAGTGAAGTCTATATTACAGAATGACCCGCACAAACGTCTATTACTCCTTCTGTAATACCAAAGTGCCCCTGGGAGCAGAAAGTGGGCACACACTCCCCTTGCTCCCTGGGGCATTTCATGTAAAAGGGACCCTAATCCTGGGCTTCGTCAATCTGTATCAACTCTTTAAAAACATGAATACCCTAATAATTTTAGATGTAAATTCAAGTGTGTTTGTGCATGCTCACATATATATGTGCACAAACGCACACTGAAACCATTAAGAAAATAAAAACTTACATACATTTTTGTAAATAAAGTAAAAAGGGAAAATGAGTGTCACTCTCCCTCTCTTTGCCCCCACCTAGCTTCTACATCTAAAGGAAAATGAGGATGAAAGCACTTTCATCTAAAACTGTAAAATACAATAAAATGCACATTTTTCTATTCACTTTCAAAAAGATTTTCTTCCACATACACCATTGAACAACACGGATTTCATTACCAATTTTGTGTTGAAGTTCTCGACTTCCACGTCATAGGAAGGGGGGGGGTCATTGTTTTATTAAGAGGAGGCATGCACACCTGTTCATGCTTACCATACAAGGAGAGGTTTGAGTCTGTCTTTGATGTGTCCGGTATCCTGTTCGTCACTTCGGCACTCTCGGATCGAAAATCCATTATTTTGACGCACAGTTGCCAAAGTTCGTAGTCACGGGTCAATTAAAAGAATATATTTAGACTTTAGTGCAACAGTGGGGAAATCCAGCCGTACCTGACAGGATCCCTGCTTGCTTAAATCTTTCTTGGGTAGAAGTGTTGTGCTGTCTGCATAAAACTACCCCACTGCATCTCTGTGCACCACCTCCAGGCTGCAGCGACAGTACTACAATAAATTAAATTGCCAACCGCTAGCCACAGCAACTCACTCTCATATAATCGCACGGGAGGGCGCCAATGGGAGACGTTCTTCCTCGCACACCGGTGGGCTGCAGTTTATTAATGTCAGTCATAAATGATTTTTTTGTACCAAAGTGAGGCGAGGGCGACTACGTAATAACGGCAATTACCAAGTAATCCGCCAGGCTCGTTTTCACGAAATCTCAAAAGCTCCATTCTAATCACCAGCTAAATGTATACGGAGATTATAATGGCACCGTTGCCAATTTGATATTGATATTTCACAGTGTGTGGAAGTTTGATGCAGCTTTTAGGCTCCGAAGGCTATTGTTCCTATAAAGGCAGCCTAGAGTAACTCTACAACTGAATTCCCCACCTAGAGGGACTCCATTGTTCGCTACTAATGGGCACTTTTAATGGAAGCTGCCTTACAGGAGTCCAGGCAGGTAATTGGAGATCACAACAAAGCCGTATGTGTCTAACTATAGCAGTTTTTTGCTAAAAAAGAATTAAACACAAGGCCCAGCAGAGGTGTGAGTGGCAGGAGATCAATTTCGTGCCGGAAAATGCAGCTTTTTAGCTGGGACGTTGAGAGAGATTACCTTAAAAGCCTTTTTTCCAGCGCTGATTGCTTGTTCCCATGTCAGTGGATAGCCTACTAAAAGCCTGATTTGGAGGTTGGCAGACGAGTTACTCTGTCACAAATAGGATAAATGTCCTATCTGCCTTACTACAAGTGACATAAGATATTATGGACTTGCAATAAGGTGGATGAGATATGTGTCACATTTTCGACAGAGACCCCGATTTACTAATGCTTTGCGCTGGCATTGCGTTATATTCGTAACGTACCCCCGACGCAAAGTGTTATGTTGGGATTGACTATCCGATGCAAATCAGGAATTGCTTTGGAGAGTTTCCCAAATAATGCATTGTTGCACCATGCATTGCTTTACTTTGCCTCAAAGGGGGGGGGGCATTAATGGATGGTGCATGGGAGTTCCCATGTAATCACTCTGGTTTTAACAGAAATCCCTAGCTACAAACAATTGTAGCCAGGAATTTGCACCAAAATCCTACACCTCCTTGAGGAAGGCGCGAGAAGGCGAAATGTTTTTATTTCTCCTAGTTTTTCCTACTTCGCATGTGTGCTACTTTGTACAGCACACATACAACATAGAAAAAGTGCTAAAACATTGTTTTTGTACTAGAAGGGTCCCCAGGGTATGAAAACTATTCCTTACAGAAAGCACACAACCTTGCATTATGGCACAAGGGTGTGTGCATTGGTGCATGGCAGCCAAAAGTGCCTTAGCGAAGGGAGGGAGGGAGGAAAGCAGCAGCATGTCTTAGTAGATATGGCACTGTTGTGTTCTCTCACTATCACGCAGCACAGATCAGCAACTATAGCTGCTCCACTGCGTTGTGTTACATTTTAGGAAATCTGGGCCTCAATCAGGCCCTTAGTATATTGAGGATAATATCATCCACCATGAGAATTGAAGGGCTCAAAAGATATTGTCAACATGTAGAGAGTTGGACTATGTCACGCTTCTCTGCCTCACTGTGACCTTCATTTGTGGACTGGGAGCCAAAAGCAGCCTGGTAAATGTGTTCATGCCAGCACCATCTTGCTCAGTGTAAGTTTAGCAAGTGAGTTCTATAGGAGTATTTAGGCGGATCAAATTAGATACTTGTCTACAAGAAAATTGTGTGCGTTTCTCCAGGGGTGTTTGCCACGCCGGATAGCTGGTATGTGTGTCCATCTACCCCTACATGCAGCTCACTTGGTCCTCTGCCTACCAGCGTCCCATATGGACAGTCTAGCCCTTGCAATGCCCTGGACTGTAACACAACAGTCTATAGTTGCTATTGAAAACTAAAAACTTGGTATTTGTAAAGCGCAATCTAATCACCCCTAATAAGGGTCTCAAGGTGCTGGGGGCCGTCGGGGAGATTAAGTGAGCTATTGCTCAGAGTCACATGATGCTGAGCTGATCAACCTCTGGCACTGGGATCGAACCATGAGCCCCGCGCTCCAGAGTCAGCCACCCTGGCTACTACGCCACACCTCTCCCACCTAGACACATCCAAGGTGGTCAAGTTCTTGCCCCATAACCCTTTGTGGAAATATGCAACTCCTTCTCATCTACATGTTTGTTTCTCAAAAGTTAAAAATAAAAAGTTTTCAGATTACAGTCTACGTAGCATAAAAGGCAAATGCCACCTCAGAGGGACAAAACTCCAGGAGGAAGCTGCTCATGGACGTTGATTCATGACAGTGCCCGGGGTAGGGTAGTAGCCCATTATTTGAACCCGTGGTTATATAACAGCATTGACCTCTTAGCTTATGTTTAGTTCCTAAAAAGCCTCATATTTTTAAAAATATTTTTATTACGTTTTTATACACATACATAGAACAAATAGACGTCACATTTTGCAGTTTGCAACAATTTCATATAAGTATCTTACATCATCATGCACCTCACCAAAGTATTTATCAGGCAAAAAGATCAAATAATTTACTTTCAGCATTGGCTGATAACAACCATTTGCAGGTTTTCGCTTCCGACAACCCACTACAGCCTCCTATCTGCTGTGGAGCTGGCATAATGGCAAAGGATGGAAATTACAGATTCGAGAGCCTATTTACTTTATGTGCCTGCCATTGCCAAGGGTGCAAACGGCAATCTGCTATTACTGGCTACCTCTAATTAACGTTTATGAAGTCACCTTTTAGATAGGAGTGGAAAAGAAGATAAAAGGTAAACGCACTTTATGTGAACTTCTTTAATACTCATCAATGGCGGCCAGAGACTGTGTCAAGTAACCTTAGCTCACCTTTGGTAGCTTGGCTGAGTTCAAGGTTTAAGACTTCAGAGGTGCATGCTGGGAGCAACAAACACAATGCAAAACAGTTACAAGGTAATGCACATATAGTCTTTTCAAGAAATATTTGTAATAAATGAGTGGATCTTACATGCATTTCAAATAGCCAGAAACAGTTGTATGATAGAGGCAAGCATGGTTAAACCAATCGTGCTTCTACCACGCAGCCCAAACCACGAATGTGTCTTAACCACATATTCCTTTACCACGCAATTTTGTGATATAGGCATGAATGGTGAAGGGGTATGTGTGGCTAAGGTCGCCACTATATCAACCACCCCACCCACCTGACCGCCCCCCCCCCATGCGTGGTTAAGGCATATGCGTGGTTGAGCTTGCGTACTCGGAACATGCGTGGTTAAGACCGTGGTGTTCCGACTGTTTCTCGCCAGAAACAGCTACACTATTAAGTAGTAAATGCAGAAGATCGAACTAATGCATGTAGTACAAAAGTATTGTGTATCTTACTTATGACTGATAGGTAGGGATGGCAGTTACAAGGGATGTAAGCCTGGAAAAGTGGAGTGTTGCAGTAAGGGTAAAAGGCATGCAATGCAACTTTTGTGAATGTCACAAATGTTTTAAAATTAAGTTTGATCTGTTTTGGGAGCTGTTAGAAATGGGGTTTCCGGTTGGCTAGGGTATGCACCTAAGCCAGGCAGAACCCATCACTCTAGTCAGTACAAGTAAGTTACACACCAGAGATAACCTGTGCTCACCCTCTAGTAGCTTGGCGCAGAGCAGTGAGGCTTATCATCAGAGGCAAAGTCTAAAGCGTTTACGCAACACACTCACACCAGCAGCACAATTAATACACCATAAAAGAGACTGCACACTGAATTATAATTTTTTTTATATAGTGTGTATTCTACATAAAATACAGACTAAAAGGACATAGATCATGAAATACTCTGCATACTATGCAAAACCTGAGTCACTGCTCGTAATCCTGACAATGAAGAATCAAAATGACATACTTTATAACACCATTGCATGAAATGCAACAGATGGTAAAATAAAGACACATGAATCATAGATATAGCACATTTTATGCAGATGCTGAAGTAGTACTCGTTATCCTGACAGTGCAAGACTCAAAATGACATACATTAGAACATCAGGGCATGGAATGCAGCAGATAGGTTAGAGGCATGATGCATAAATCACAAACTATCACCATAAGTACGTTAGTAATCATAAGTTAATATAGCACGGGAACCCCTGCACTACTATTAGCAGGGTTATGGTAATTTTTGTGAGCCTGGCATACAATGTAGGCCGCAAGAGCACATGCATGCCTACTACAAGTGATATGGTAATTTTCACAAGTTACTAGATCAACCAAACAGGGGCCTCCATCGAGGATCCAGCCCGTACAACTGAATCCCAGGAGAAAAGATGCCCCCAAAGTGCGTAGGTACAACCACAACGGCCCACAGGGTTGGCTGTTAACTGAGGGGGGAAGCACAAACTCAAGGGCTACGCTGGGAGAGAGTTTGTTTGGTCCCACCCACGTTTAATATATAAAGGCATCTGCCCGCAAGCCTGCGGAGCAGCTGTTGCCACAAGTACAGCCTCTCTTCTTCTTTGAATAGGGGCTGGGTTGGACGCGTTGCAGTCCCGATCTGGCAGTCTAGCAGTAAAATCCTCAGGGCTGTGTCGGCAATCACCGACATTCTGAGGGTGGGCCCTCAGCAGTATTGACTTCCCCAGCCTCCCTGACGTTACACATTCAATGAGGCCACCAACTTCATAGAGCGGAGACTCGCTCTCAGGCCCTCGGTCCACAGGAATGTGTCTCACCAGGGGTCGGGGGCCAACGGCAGTCGTCGGCGCTGTGGCGGTTTCATGCATGACGAACTGGTGCTTACGAGCTGCGGAGGGCGCAGCTCGTGGCCAGATATAGTCCAAGGAAAGCACAGCAGACGCTGGTCGGCAGGAGGCACGTCTTGCTGCCCAATGTAGCTGCAGCACACAGCAGCTGACACTAGAATCCATCTAGACCCCACAGAGCAGGGACTGGGTTCGGACACCTGTACTCCCAACTTGGTCAGGCCAAGCGCTCACCATGTGCTGGACTGGGGAAATTGGTCAAAGGTGCAAGCCTCTCCGTCAGTGGTGCCAATTTCATGGGGCAATGTGCTCAGTCCTCACAGCACTCGACATGTGCTGGGGGCGAAAAGGCAAAGGGGAGATCAGGCAGTCCTGGGCCTTTGAAAATACTGGGGGTGGGGCACACAAAGGAAGATAGCAAGCTGTAGACCAGCACATATTGCAGTTAGCTAGATGGCGTTTTCTCCTGGCAGCACAATAGTCCCCTGGCAGTGTGCAAATTGCAGAGCCAGCAGCGTCTGGTTACAAGTCCCACGCAGTGTCTGGTTGGACCAGGGCCAGGGAGCAGCAGACCAGAGGGCAACAAGCAGGAAGGCAGTCCAGATGAGTCCTTTAAGCAGCGCAGCAGTCCTTCTGACAGAGGTTCAGTTTCAGATCCCAAAGTGCTCTGAAAGCATAAGGTCAGAGCCCCTGTATTTATACTCAAAATTGTATTTGTTTCAGGGCTGACTTCAAAAGAAACCTTGGAAGTGCACAACACCCCCTTTCAACTCAGCCCTGGCTCCAGACGTCAGTAGGGAGTAAATCAGCCCTTTGTGTGAGGGCAGGACACAGCCTATACATATGTAAGTGCGTCCCACCTCCCTCTCTTCCAGCCCAGGAAAACTATCAGTATGCAGATGTAACACTGTTACACCCAACCCCTCCTGTGTGAAGGCTGTCTAGAAAGTATGCACATAGCTGTCAACCAGGCCCAGACATGGATTGGAGACAGGCTTCAATGCACACAAAGTTACAAGCACAGAGAAATGCCTACTTTACAAAAGTGTCATTTCTAAAATATTAATGCAATATCCAACTATAGCAGTGATCAGGATTTATCACTACCATTCTAAATATACCAAACATGGCAACGCTACTCCTTTCAGATCAGGAATTATTTCCAATGCTAGCCTGAGAGGAGTAGGCCTCACAATAGTGAGAAACAAAATAGGCTGTTTGTCACTACCAGGACATGCTACACAATAAAGGCACATGTCCTACCTTTAACTTACACAGCACCGTCCCAGTAGGGCTACCTAGGGCCAACCTTAGTGGTGGCCTACATGTAGTAAAAGGGTAGTTTTAAGGCTTGACAAGTAGTTTTAAATGCCAAGTCAAAGTGGCAATAAACTGTGCATGCAGATCCTGCAGTGGCAGGCCTGAGACAGGTTTTTTAAAGACTACTTCTTTGGGTGGCACAGTCAGTGCTGCAGGTCCACTGATGCTATTCAATTTACAGGCCCTGGGTATATGATATGCAACTTTACATGAGACTTACAAGTAAATTAAATATGCCAAACAAGTGTAAATCAATCATACCATGTTTAGGGGAGTGAGCCCATGCACTTTAGCACTGATTAGCAATGGTAAAGTACCCAGAATCCTAAAGCCAACAAAAAGAGGGCCAGAAACATTAGTGGGAAGAAGGCAAAAAGTTTGGGGATAACACTGCAAAAAAGACAAGGTCCAACAGGAGCATATTACTTATAATTAAAGAAACATCGGGTACATAGACTGAAAAGTGGTACAAAGCGAGCCAATTAATTTGACATTCAGAAAGATGTATCTAGAATGAAGGTGTACTATTTGATTTGAGAAAAACATGAACTAAAATTAAAGCAATGGTATAAAAGTAAAAGGGGGCGCTAGGTGGCGCACGACGAAGATGGCCGCACACCTGTGAGGCTCTTGCTGCTTGGTGGCACAATCCTGCAATTATCCTGATTATACACACAATAGTGCGACTCAAAGTGCTTGCCGCATGTATTTATAGCTACTATGAGGCTCCGGTTTCAAATCCAGGCGTAGCGGGCGCTATCTGACGGCTGGGAGCAGTGCCGTACTTTCCAGCGTGCTTGGTGGGCTGCGTCGCTGGAAGAGACCTCAGCTGGTGTGGCTACGCGAGCCCCGGGGACCCCACATGGTTTGTGGGCCTCAGCGACTATCGCGCTGAAATCTGACCTGCACCCTGGAGCTGTATTGCCGTCTCTGAGCTGCGGAACGTCCTTCAATCCGACGGCGTTGCCCTTGGACGATCCCGTGGTGGCGGTGAGTGGCGCTTTTCCCCTCTTGAAGGTCTCCGTGCGGATTCCCTGCATTCTGCCCTGCCACTACCTCGGCCCGCGCTGGAGACATTGTGCTGCGGCCGTTTTGACGGATTTGGAGACGGCATCCCGCTGACACGGGGCGGGCCGCTACTTGTCCCCTGATCACAATCAGCTGGGTAGTGATTGTTGTGCTGCATGCGGGCCAGCATTTGCTTAAAATAGTGGGGCGAGTACAATTACGCTATCTACACTGCTCGCCATACTGTAATACTACGCCCTCTGCCACCGTCTGTAGACTCCTGCTGGACTTTGCAACGGTTGCGCTGATCTCACTCCCCCACTGCCATTTTATCCAACGCTACAGCTTCCTGGTTCTTTTATGTTGCCATGTGGAGTAGATCCACTTGACTTCCCAGCATATGGTGCCTCATTTTGTCACAACTCTTCACAGGGCAGACTGTTACACCGTCTCCTTTCTTGGATTGCAGGAGATAGATTGCCCTTCCTGGGGTGAGACCATTGACTGATACTGGTGCCTGGCGCTTAAGCAAAGCTGACTCTTTGGCCTGTGAGCTTGGTGTGAACTTGGCGGTGGAGGTGCCCCTGTGCTGCTCTCTCTCCTCTTAATCAGTGCGGCAGGGCTCAGTATTTTTGTCCCCCTCGTCTGATTTGCCTCTGGCGCGCCTCAATCCCGCTGACATGGGGAAGACAGACGGCCGTGAATCTAAGCTCCTTTTTGACACTACAAAGGCTGCCATGAGTTCTAATCCGGACGATCCGGAACAGTCTAACGGAGAGCACGCTCGAGCGTCACAGGTCACCCAAGCTGATGAAGTAAAAAGTCTTCTTCTGGCCATGCAACATAGCCTTACAGATATCTCCGGTAAAATGGATTCCATGAATAGTCGCATGGACTTTATAGTGCTGAAGGTGGACAAACATGATGAGCAACTCAAGGAGGCGGAGAGGCGGATCTCCGACAATGAGGACGCCACGGCTCAAATGAAACAGCAGGTAACGCAAATGGACAGACTCCTCAAAGTCATCGCGGCCAAGAATGAGGACTTGGAGGCGCGCAGTCGGCGCAATAATATTCGCGTCATTGGGATCCCGGAAAGTACCAATACGGGGCGCATGGAGGATTTTATTGAACGATTGCTACGAGACACCTTTGGCGCTGAGGCTTTTTCCTCCCAATTGACCGTAGAGCGTGCACACCGCACTTTAGGTCCCAGACCTCCGCCAGGAAGTACTGCGCGCCCAATTGTAGCCCGTCTACTCAATTACCGAGATCGTGATGTGGCGCTCAGTCTGGCCAGGGAAAAAAATACTCTATCTCACGAGGGCAGCGAATTCACTATCTATCCGGATTTCACGGCTGCAGTCCAGGAGGCAAGGCGCAAATTTATACCGGCCAAACAAAAGCTCCGTAAGGCGCAGATCGAATATGCTCTTATGTACCCGGCACGTTTGAGGGTTACGCATCAAGGCAAGCAACACTTCTTCATCAATAATCAACAAGTGGACGACTTCCTCAAGACCATCCAGAGGCACTGGCTGCGACGCGACTCCCAAGAACGCCTCTCCAGGTCTCCCTCGCTAGCATCAGACTGACGCGGGATGCTGTGATTCTCACCACTCGGCACGTATTCATCTGAGCTGTCTCTGTCCATATCCTGCGTGGGTCGCTGATTACCTGCGGAGGGACATTCTGTTGGGAACAGTTACTATTAAGAGACAAAACTCCACGTTACTCGAATGTCTGGTTGATTGGGACGTTTCGTAGAGAAAGATAAGTGTAATGGGATTTACTCATACAGATGGATGTGGGTGGCGGGCACAATGTATTTTTATGAGAATGTGTTGGACTATGCCAAGTACCTCCCCTTTCCCTCCTTACCGCTATCATTGGGAAACTGGTCACACGGCCATGGGAGAAGGGAGACTTCGTTGCCCACTGGCGACCCCCCGCGGGAGTTCCCCCTGACAACTTGGGGTATTTGTTTAGCTTTGTAATGTCAAAGATTGGTTGGGTTCTGGGAGGGCGACGTAATTCCAGCACAATTAGGGTGCTGCTGTGGGAGGGGGTGGGATGGGATTTGTTCATTCAAGATCTCCACATTGTTATTACTCAGCAGGTAGACATGAGACTATACATTCAAAGCTGTATTCATATTCGTCAGTCCAGATCACACCAAGACATCCACATATCACACGATTATTGCTCCACACACTGATGTGCTAAAAATACACCTCCACACATGGAACGTCAGGGGATTAGGAGACCCCCGTAAACGTAGACAAATACTCTCCTACCTCGATAGGCATCAAATTCACATTGCAAACACAAGGAGATGATGGACGGAGTGCTGAAACTTTTCAGACACTCACCCCCAGTCACAGATCTGGGTTGAATCCATCATCGTTCTTTAGCTCACTTCACCACCCCAGTTCAGACACAGCTATATGCAAATCAGTCTTGACCCTGTGCCTCATGGGAACAGTCCAGCCTGAACTGCCAAGCCATGTCTTCCCTGGACCGGAAACAAGCATCCTGGGACCGGTTTCGGGCTAACAGCATGTTGCCATGTTATAAGAGACTCACTTGGATCCACATCGCACTCCTAGCTTTGCCGGCCGTTGGGCCACCGACCGAATCTTCTCTTCGTACTCTACCTATTCCAGAGGCACAGTAATTCTTATTAAAAAAAATACCCCGTTCATTATGGGTGGGGCATATCACGATACTTCGGGTAGGAGCTGCATACTCTGGGGTACACTGGGAACGTAATCTGTCACACTCATATGGTGTTACGGGCCGAATGTAGGTGACCCAGATTACTTCCCCACTTTATGGTGACGCATACTCCAAATAGGCTCCACTCACGTTATCTGGGGGGGAGACTTTAACACGGCACTCCACCCTGCTGTAGATCGTTCTAACCCTCTCCCTCACCACTATACAAAAGCACAGAGCACATTAGTGGACATGTTCTCGGCCATGGACTCACAGATGCCTGGCGTCATGTACATCCAGGCGGGAAAGAAGGCACACATTATACAGCGGCACATTCCACTTGGGCTAGATTGGACTATTGGGTTGTCTCCCGAGGGGTGGTCCCGTGGATAACTTACATTGAACACCTAGCCAAGACTTATTCTGACCATGCCCCGGTTCGCATGACGATTGCACCTCCAAACTCGGTCGCGACTCCAAGATGCTGGAAGTTGTCGCCAGAGGCTCTGTTGGATGCTGTCTTTAAGGCTGAATTGGGGACAGAAATTACTGAATTCTTTCAAAGAAACATTGACTCAGTTGCGCAGGTTGGTACGGTATGGGAGGCCTTTAAGGTCATGATTAGAGGGTCCTGCATCGCTAAAAGCTTCGGTGTGCTGCGCGACATTCGACGCAGGTTGCAGTCGCTTGAGACAGAGCTGAAACAACTGGAGGAGGGTCTGTGGCGTGATGCCTCTGGGTCTCTACAAGCAACGTTTCGGGAGAAGCTCTCTGATTACAATGCTACTGCTGATCGTGAGGCTCGACTTCGGGGGAAGTATTTTACAGCACGCAAATACGGGGAGGGCGAGCGTCCGGGCAGAACCTTGGCGATGGAAGTCCGCCAGCCTAGGTTTTCCAATTATGTCCTGGAAATTCGGGATAAAACTGGCACTCGCCATAGAGACTGTCTAGATATCCTCAATGTCTTCGCCGACTTCTATGCTGATTTATATAGTACTCGTAGGACGGACCCTCCTAACTTTTCCATTTATCTTCAGGACATTGCTTTAGGCTGGTTGGGTGACGCTCAGAGAGAGTTTTTAGCAGCACCCCTGGAAAATGATGAAATCCGCGCTGCAATTATGCAGATGAGATCTGGGAAAGCCCCTGGCTCTGACGGCCTCCCCATTGATTTTTACAAAACTTATATTGATCAGTTACTCCCGATACTTAAACGTGTCTACTCTGAGGCTCAGGAATTAGAGACCCTTCCATGTTCAATGAGGGAAGCCCTTATTACTTCACTCCTGAAACCTGGAAACCCTGCGGACGTTCGCGACTCTTATCGCCCCCTTTCCCTAATGAATAATGATGTGAAAATCCTTGCCAAAATATTGGTCAATAGACTAAGTTTGCTAATGGAGAAACTGGTTCTCCCTGACCAAGCGGGGTTCATCCCGGGAAGGGCGACAACGCATAATTTACGCACACTCTTCTCTCTCCTGCAGTCTGTAGACCCGCAGCTGGCTTTGGTGGCGGTTTTTATAGACGCCACGAAAGCCTTTGATTCCGTCGAGTGGGATTATCTATTTGTTATGCTTCAAAACATGGGACTCCCTAAAGGTTTTGTGTCCTGGATTCGCCTCCTATATACTGCTCCGGTGGCAAGAGTTCTAATCAATGGTCACACCTCTTCCCCCTTTTCCATTACGAGGGGCACCCGGCAGGGATGCCCGCTCTCTCCACTACTTTTTGCGCTGGCTATTGAGCCTCTGGCGGCCAGAGTTCGGCAGCATCATCAAGACAGGGCGTTCCGCTGCTTCCTCCATCCGATACTCATTTCACTTTATGCGGATGATGTCACTCTATACGTTAAGGAACCGCAACACAATCTTAATTCTCTACTTCGGGAGTTTGTGCGATTCGGGGGGCTCTCGGGTATACATATCAACTGGGCGAAGTCTCAGATCTTTCCTCTCACCCCATCGGTGACCGCATTTACCCCTGATTTTCCTATTGAGTGGTGCGCTGCTGAGGTACGATATCTGGGGATACACATCACCACTGATCGAGAGGAGCTGATGCGTCTCAATTATGGCAGGGCTTTGGAGAGCATCACAAACAGTATCACAAGGTGGATTGCTCTTCCTCTCTCTATGGCAGGGCGCACCTCCCTCATAAAAATGGTTGTCCTCCCCAAGCTGCTATACCTTTTTTTAAATATTCCATATGACCCGGGTAGGCATTTCTTCTCCTCACTTCGGTCGGAACTGATACGACTGACATGGGGTGGTAAACAACCTCGGCCGCCGTGTGACACACTCACCAAGCCCTATTCCCAGGGAGGGTTTGATATCCCTAATTTTGAGCTCTATTATCTCTGTGCGCAGGCCCACTATGCTAATTTCTGGTTCCATCCCCCCAAATACATGCCACAGGTTGCTACGGAACATTGGTTGTCTGATCCCATACCTCTAGTGGGTGCCCTTTTGACTGCTACTACGCCACGTGAGGTTGCCCTGTCGCCGGTCGTCTGCACAGTGAAGGCTTGGGAAGGCATAGCCAAGCGTCTGCAGGCCCCCATGCTTTATTCCCCCTTACTTCCTCTGGTATAGCACCCTAAGATGCCGGACTTGCAGGAAGGTATTTAAAAAAAAACTATGGCTAAATACGATATCACGTGCTGGGGGGATCTTTACCTAAATGGCAAATTCCTTACGCTACAGCAGTTGTTTTCAAAACAGCCTCCCTCTCCCATGGACATTTTTCTATATGTCCGAGTGCGACAGGGCATCAAAGAACACACACCTACATACCCTGTGGATCCTTCGGAGATCACCCCACTACGCACGATTTTACGCACTGATGCTCCCTCACATTTGGTTTCTACACTATATCATAGCTTATACACCAGCCCGGATTTAACCCGCTGCACATCTAGAGACAAATGGGTAGCCGAGCTGGGACACAAACTCACTGACAAGCAATGGACATATTGCAGCATTCAGACAGAGCAAATTTCATCTAGTAGTCGCTTACGCATCACCCATTATAAATTTTTACATCGCACTTACTACACTCCGGTCAAACTGCATAGGTATAGGTTGCGCAACAGTGATAGATCTGACCGCTGTGGTATGCAGGCGGCTGATTTCCTACATCTGGCCTGGGATTGCCGAGCTGTGTACGCATACTGGCGACAGGTGCTCACAGCATTGGAGTAGATGACCTCCCTACAGCTCCCATTGTCCCCTTTGCTGGCCCTATTAGGATATACAGAGAATTTGATGGTGACACATCGGAAGTTTATATCATTTGGCCTTCTCTTGGCTAAAAGGAGAGTGGCCTGTAGATGGGGTCGGGGTCGGGCGCCTAAGTTTAAGGAATGGATCAGTGACATGTTATTTTGGCAGGACCAAACATTCACATTTGCAGAACTTCTTCCCCCCACATCGCGCCCTCGCGATATTTGGGACCCCTTAAAGGCATATTTACTTGCTCATCCCGTTGATGCCACGACATCGACCCGTGACACTACCACTGTAACGTGAAGACAGACTCCCGACCTCCCTTTTATATTGTATACACGCTATGAGTAGAGATTGTGGATTCCACTGGCGTTATTATATTCCTTGATTACAGTTGTGGGTTTGTCTCATATGATCAGTGCTGCAGTGATTATTCCTCTATATGTGGATCTGGACATTGCACTATACTTTAATTGATATTGCGTTCTCTTCAATTTGTTATTGTGTCTTACCTGTGCATCATACAAAAGCTGTATTGAACGTATGCTTTTATAAAACTAAATAAAGGTTAAAAAAAAAATGGTATAAAAGTAAAATATTTTGTGTATATCAAACATTTATTGTGAGTATTTATGTAATGTGCAGTTGAGTTTGATTAGATTAGGTGTCAATTGAAACAGTGAAGAAAAAACAGCAAACTGCCCAAATCAATCAGCAAACCCTACAAATTGAGTACATAACAACTTTTTGTTTTGGTAATACCTTCAGAATGAGCCCTAAATATTCAGCTAAAGTGAATATTAGCAAATATGAATGTATCAACTAGTTATAATTGAACATTGAAGGAGTAGACACAAATCTACAATACTCCCATCAGGGATCAAATTAGTGAATAAGAATTTGGGGCTGGAAGTTTACTAGAGTAACATTTACACCAAAGATGTATTTAGGTTTATGGAAGTAGGACAATGCTGAAGAAAATGCCAAAGTGTGTCTAGAAGTAGATAGCAGGTCTAGGAGGGTCCCGTTCTACCATATAACAGAAATCCTATGTACCATTCTGCTCTGCCCAACAAACATGACACTCCCATATAGGCCCCACCACTCAGACCCTTACAGATGTACTAAGTTGTCCATTTTCCTTCAACCCTTTACTAGATGCCACAATGGTCCACACCTCCTTATGGTCCACACCTCCTTAGATACATACACGTAGGCACAAAGCCCACTGCCTCTTGTTATCATTTTTTAATAAAACAAATCTCGTAGGCCTCACTGATCTGACAGCAGGGACTTGTGCCATCCACGGCGCTGCGAGGCACCAGCCCCCCCGGTAAATTTCCACAGTTACAAGAATAAGGTTAGCCCACACGTACGCGAAACTCTGCTGGTACATCTTGTTCTTTCACAAGCAATATTTGTAATATTTTTAGTTTTGAAACTTTCCAAGCTTGCTCAACCGAAACCAAAGACGGCTGCATGGCATAGAAATAATGTATAAAATATAAATTTCCGAGCATCTTACGATAGAAGTTATCTTTTTTTAATGTTTGCAGTCAAGAGCACTGACCACCTGCTAAAAGCACCTGTTTCACCATGATACCACTTCTGTGTTCTCATGAGGCCACTTATGGGGTCTCAAAAAACTTTCCAAAGTTACTGTAAGCGTGCGGTCAAGGGCCCACGTCAAATGTGGGTGGGAGTTCTGCATTAAGCCACATAAAAGATTAGCACCCATGTCCACGCCCTGAACTCTCCTCCAGTGCCTTGCACGGTGTGGGTTCCCGGTCGACCGTTCTTCCTATCTTGGGCCTAGAACGTCTTCTCTCAGGTGGTAGTGCTCTTCTTTGATTGCAAGCCTTTTGCCTTTGTCAGCCTCTCTTATTTAGCTCATCCACACCCAATCCATTGCATTTATCTTAGTTTAAATTGTGTAGTCTTGGATGGTCTTTTGCTCTCTTAGTTAAGATTTGCCTCCTAGGCACTTGCCTATTCATGATCCCTCATTTAAGATTTTCCCTGTAGGCTGCTGCGTATTACTTGATATATACATAGGTATTTTTGCTTCACTTAAAATATGATTTATAAGATTGTTGATGCTTTTGTTTCTTCCTGCTCATATGTTGATGAGTAGCATTTGAAGCTGAACAGTTCTCTGTGTTACTGAATTGCTTAATAAAGTGCCACTGTATTTCACACTGTTGTTCCTTCTTCTCAGTGAACAGGCAGAGTGCAGGTCTTGCTCTCGTGAGCTGGTAAGCCAAGTGTGACCACCCATTTACCCTCGAACAGCTGGCGACCACGAAGGGACCGTGCCAGTCGGCTCCTCTACAGTGCAGACCTGGGACACACCTGGGACACACCTGCGGCTGCACCCGCCCTCTTCTCTCCTCACAGCCACCCGGGTAAGTCAGGGACAGTTTTATTTTTTTCCTTGAATTTACTACGGTGTGTGGTGTGTGTGGAGGGGTAGGTCTGGCTGCTTCAGCCCTCCGGGGTCTCCCTTGTGTCTGCTCCTTCGTCCCCCTGTGGTCTGCTGTCTTGCCACAACATCCTCTGTGGCTGGTCACACCTCGACGGGGTTTTTCAACACTTTCCGCTCTGCTCTCATCGGCCCCATCTTGGTTTCCTTGTGCTTGCTTTCTATTTGCATTTCTCAGTATTGTTTCTTAGTGCTTTCTTTTTTCGATATATGACACGGTGCTTATCGCTACAGGTTGAAGTTCTTCATTTGAGTAATGATTGTGCTTGCTTTGTATTTGCATTTCTCAGTATTGTTTCTTAGTGCTTTCTTTTTTTGATATATGCCACGGTGCTTATGGCTACAGGTTGAAGTCCTTCATTTGAGTAATGATATTCTATACAGGGTTGAGTCCTAAGATGCCCTGTTGGGGTGTCTTGAATTCTATACAGGTTATACAGGTTTGAGTCCTAAGATGCCCTGTTGGGGTGTCTTGAATTCTATACAGGTTTGAGTCCTAAGATGCTCTGTTGGGGTGTCTTGAATTCTATACAGGTTTGAGTCCTACGTTTGCGTCCTGAATGCTCTATAGGTTTGAGTCCTTGATACTGTACATGAGTGTCTAAATTCTACACAGGTTTGAGTCCTATTTTATTGTGGTCCACAGGTTTTGCTCTCTAGCTTCCAGTACTAAGTTATTGTGTTCTGTGCTTCTTACATACGTTCCCCCACGCACCCACTTTCTGTGTTCATCGGCTCTTCCCCTGATCCTTCCCATCTCTTCTGGGGTCTTTCTCACGTTTATCACGTTCTCTTTTAAATGCACATTTCCTTTGCCCAGTTTCTTCCTGCTGCTACCACTCATTCTTTCTCATCCTTCTCGGCTGTGTCCCTCTCTTCCTCCCACGATTCCCTTCTCCATGGATTGGGTGTCTTCTTATTTTTATCTATAAAATTCTTTTCTCTCTGTGCCATTCGTATTTTCCGGTAACATTTAATTACTTCTATCTGCTTTCACGTATTTCAACTGCGCACTTCCAAAAAGAGGAAGTGCACCTCTCCCAGTCCCTCTGCCCATCGCAGCTTCCACCCGCCTTTCTCTGGGCTGCGCACTGCCAGAAAGAGGAAGTGCACTTCTCCCAAGCCCACTGCGCCTCGCAGATTCCACCCGCCTTTCTCTGCTGTAGCTCTCTGACGCTGTCTTCAGCAGCTCTCTCTCCATCACTCGGTCCACTTTTGTTATTGTGAGAACGATTTATTTTGCATATGCATATGCTGTATGTAATAATTGTTTATTTATTGTCCATTGTTTCTGTTTCTCGTGCTTTTGTTCAATTTTAAGCCTCTGTCCGCCCTCCTGCTCCCACCACAGTTGCCTCCCAGCCCCGCCTCTCCTGGTGCTGCCTTGCCCTCTCCACACTCAATTGCCGAGTGGCAGGGCTGCTAGTTATTTCTTGATGTCTGGGATGCCCCCACTGTCTCCTCACTAGTTTCAGCAGCCCTGCTAGGTAGTTGTTCGCTTACTGCCATTTAACATTGCACCTACATTGCGCCTCTTTTTCTGTCTCTCACACTTGTTGCCTACCATTTGTCCAGCCAATTGGTAGCCAAAGGGGGGGTGGAGTCGTCTCTCCCTCCCTCTTGCCAGCTCCCTTACCCCTCCCCTCACCGGTATGTCCCTTGATCCCCCGCACATCCTTAACCTTCTTATTCATTCAGTGCATGGTACAGCCACCACAGTCTACCACGCCACCCTTGATCGTTTTATTACCCTCACTCACCATCAGAGTGACATCCTTGCTATTGCTTGGGATATCTTAGGGGTTACCTTCACACCTACCACTGAAATCCGCCTCTCCCTATTATCTCTCACAGACTTACCTCCCTCCGCCACTGCTCCCTCCCATCCTCCGCCACTTCCAGATACCACTCGCCCTGATCTGCTTTGGCCTGATCAATTATCTAATTCCTCCACCGCCTCAACATCCTCCTTCGCACCTTTTGCCTATCCTGCTGCCTCCCCCATTGTGATCCCCTCGGACGGCGAGTCTACTACAGACTCCACACACTCCGCGCCACTTTCTGAAGCAGCAACACCCCCTGATCTTGTCGCCCCTGCCTCTCCCACACTATCGGCATCCGCCTCTAGTAGTGACCTCCACAGCCTACCCTCTCCTGGTAACGTGTCCCCACTACTCAGGGTACTCCTGCAGGACTATTCACTGGACCTGCAGGACCTTTCACCGGACATTCCGCCCGCGCCTGCCCTTGCCTGCCTACCTCCGCAGTTCCGGTCACTTTAGGGAATGTGCGAGCATTCCCTTGACGACACTGCACCTCACATTGTTGTCTATTTAGTCAACAGTCACGTTGTAGGTCTCTCAACGGGTCACCCATCTTCCTTTGTCCACGTTACACCCTTAACAAGTACTGTCCTCCTCACCATGTTTCAAGTCTTAGGGATTGACTACATTCTCGCACAACAGATAACGCTCTCAATAGCACCAGCTTTCCCATACCCCATTGGCCCCAAAGCCAAAGAACTTAAACCCTGCAAACACTAACTTTTCCGGGAACACTCTCGCCCCCCACCTACTATTGGGCCTCATGAATAGAATTTTGGGCACTTCTGTGCACAAAACACCGGATTGCATTTACGTGCGTATCCGCTTAGTATCCCCAGGCTTGGAGATACCTAATACATTAACAACATTCTATCCACGCAACCCACTACAAAGCAAGGTCATTGCTGCTTTCTCCCGTAACCAGCTCCAATTCCCTGACTTCTCCCCTGGCGGAGTATACACCGGACCACAGGAACTGGACTTAAGAGAGATAATATACCATATCGTTATTGATGCAATAGGAGATGAACTAGTAAGAGACGTGCATCCCAATACTTCTAATACTTAAGCCACATCCCTTTCTAATTAGTGACACTCACCCTGAAAGTGAGGCGCTTTAAAATAGTCCTCCATGAGTAGCATAATGAGCTCTACAGTGTATAAAACGTCCACTAACTTTCACATATTTTTCATAATACGTCCCCCAGGTTCACTGCTCACCGCCATATTATCAAGCACTTGGCCAAGACACCCACTCCAGAGTCACATTGCTGAGGCCTGCTTTGACGGCCAGCTTCGCTTCCCCCTTTACACTCCTGCCCAAGAGCGCGACTTACAGGACAGCGTATACGACATTGTCCTTCAGGCTGTAGCACAAGAACTCATCAGAGATATTGACCCTAGCACCTGAACGTGCAAGTACAAGTACAAGTACCACGTACCTCCCCACACCAAACACACCAACATGGCCACTCCACTGCAACATGTTTTGAAAAACTTTGGAGGACAGGAACAGCGCATACTTAAACATTGTAGGGAGCTCCATAAATTCACAAAAAATATGAGCCATCCGTGGCCATCAGAAGGTAGTTTTGATCCAGCCATACTGGATCATGCTACCACCTTCTTAGACACCAAGTACTCCGGCCTCAAGCTACAGAAGAGAAAGGCTACCTTAGACCTCTGGCGCATTTTCAAAGACAAGACTCAAACACACTCTGACATTACCCACACAGCTACACCCACTGCTCCTCCGCCTCCCCCGCCATACCACTTCAGCGGTATGTATACTGAACTCACTTACAAGGAACAACCAGACTTACCAGTTACCACCAACGATTGTCCGGCTGCCGGTTCCCAACCACTCCCAAACGATGCACCTCCCTCACAACACCCCGGTCCAGACACGGCCACTACACACAAGGACGACCTTCAGGCTTTACACGTACCCTCCAGTCACCTATACCCACACTTGAGCGAACTTCAGACCACCCACATGCCCCTCTCCCCCGGCACAATAATGGAGACAGCAGTATCAGGACTTCCAGGCCATATAGATGCCCAACTCTCACTGAAATTTACACGAACTTTAAATACTGCACAACCACACCCAGATGAAGAGGAAGACTCTGACTCTGCCTCTTGCGTACCTTCTCGCTGCCCAGTCACTACCAGCAACCCCTTCCTTGACACCATCAATCAACCGTTCCCAAACTTGTGCCCCTCATCCCAAACTCGGCTGCCCTGTACTCCCACTGCGCCCTTGTGTGAGGGACAAGGGTCTGGCCTTATGACAGCTCAACAGCAAATTTTATAGAGTTCCACAACTCACCATTGCTGTACACGACTAAGGGACAGCTTGCCCCCCTAACAGGTGACCCTGTCTCGTACGACCACTGGAGAACAAATGTAGACTTGAGCAAGAGCCTGGAAAGTATCTCACCAGACCACCCTGAAACGGACCTATTACACATGCATCAGTTACCCAGCCCCACAGACCACATGGACAGGATGAGACGCATGTCAGTGAAATTAGAAGAGATGCAGCACACATTCTCTGACTTGCTCAATAAGGCTAACACTCCAGCACCACCACGATCACCCCCACTGCACCAGCTCATGCAGGAACACTCACAGGCAAGTCCCCGTGGGAATGCGGAGGGGATTAGACGATCACTCGATAGTGAGCACCCCCACCAGTATGACGCGGCCGCCTCAGGGATAACACAGACAGCTGCCAACACACACCAGGCCGACCAACAACAACAAGCACTCGGGTTGGAAAGGACAGTAGTCATACCAGAAGGTCACAATGCTTTATTTACAGAGCCCCAACTGGCAGGAGGCCCAGTTGTGAGGAAAAAGGTTAGGCTCACGGAAGCGGAGAAACTCAAAGTCCTGGGGTCACACTCGTGCCCAGATGACATATTATATGACGTCTCGGGCTCTGCTTCCTTGCGTACCACTAGAATGAAAAATACTTACAACATGTCTCTCAGCAGACCATGTGCACGACAAACTAGCGACGGTCTCACACCCAATCACATAGTCACACTAGGGGAAGGCTCAGACTATGCAGTTAACCCCTTCTCAGACGATTTGGCAGGCTGGTCAGAACCCTTAGCACCACAAATGCTCCCTTGGCCAAGAGAAGGCTCTTTCGAGCCACAGTACATGGCAACGGCAGTTGAATGTATTCTGAAAGGATTAGGAGATGAAGATTGGGACTATGAGTATATGCGGGAGAGTCTAAAAGTCTGGCAGAAATATGCCCGCCAGCATGACTCCACAGGGCCTACAGCGCCACGCACAGGAGTGATGCGCCAGATGCCACTGCTGTACAAAAATGCCAATGATCCCCCCATCTATGTCCTGTGGTCACAACTAGACAAAGAAAATCTTAAAAAACATCTCCCACCCCTCACGGAGGGTGCTGGAAAGTGGATTGCGGCTTTTGAGAAGCACACTGCAGGTAACAACATAGCTATAGGAGATGTGAAAAGCCTGCTAATCTCCCTCATTGGAGAAGACGCAGAAGACCTCTTCACACGCGTCCATGCCAACATCACAAAAACAAACACCAAACATGATGGTGTCTCCTTTAATGTGATCAGGACGTCAGTATGGTCTGAGTTGCGCAGAAAATTTCCGGATGTTCCCGATATAGGGACTCTATTATCACAGACCATGCAACCAAATGAAGACCCTGCCAATTACCTTTCTAGAATGAAAGAAAAATGGCATCAGGAATTAGGGGAACGATGGGATGCTACAGGAGGGTACGGAAGACTGTTTTATCACACAATAAAAAAGGGTTTGCCAACTGACGTGCAGGAGAAATTAGCCCCTTCGCTGCTAGGCCTTTTCCCCTCCTGTGCTAAGCCTTTTTGGCTATTTGGGGTAGTGCGCGCTTAGGCCCCTGAAACTTTTTGACCACATAAGGTATCCATGCCAAATTTGCGTCCTTTTTTTCTAACATCATGGGGATTGTAAAGGTACCCAGGGTTTGTGGATTCCCCTGGAGGGGACCCAGAAATTAGTCAAAATACAGCTAAATTTTGGTTTTTTGGGGAAAAATGCGAAAAAGGGCTACAGATGAAAGCGTCTTGATTTTTCCCTGCAAATGGCATCAAAAAAGGGGTTGTGGGGATGAAATCACCATCTTCCCAGCTTTCAGGGACAAGCAGACTTTTGTCAGAAAACCAACTTTTTTTTACACAGTTTTGGCATTTTTCTGGGACATAGCCTATTTTTGCTATTTTTTGTGCTTTCAACCTCCTTCCAGTTAATGGTAGAAATGGGTATGAAACCAATAATGGATCCTGGAAAGCCATCCATTTATGAAAAGTAGACAAAATTCTGAATTCAGCAAGGGGTCATTTGTGTAGATCCTTAAAGTTTTCCTTATAGAAACTAACAGTTAAATAAAGGACAAATTGAAAATTAGTTGAAAAAAACAGCCATTTGTGTCAACGTTTTCACCTGTAACTTCTTCTAATTATGACAGCTATTTGAAGGCAATATACCGTTATATCCGCTGGACCTTTCTGGTTGTGGGGATATATAGGACTTGTAGGTTCACCAAGAACCCGACGAACCCAGAGCCAATAATTGAGCAACATCTTGCAATGATTTTTTTTAAGTACCGGGTATATAGCAATTATTTTGGGAAAATGTATACATGGAAAAATTGTTATGAAAGACACCTATGTATTTCTGAAATGGGAACAAAATGTAGATTTTAGAAACAGTAGATATTTGCACATTTCCGAAATTGGGAGTACCCATACTAGCATGAGAATTATAGGTCATTTTTCAAAATGACTTATTTTTTACACATTGTCTTTCATTTGGAAGGCAGAAATGCATCGAAAGTCAATAGGTAATAACAGTTGCTCTACAATTCTGTGTTACCCTAAGTCTCCCGATAAAAATGGTACCTCACTTGTGTGGGTAGCCCTTGTGCCCACAACAGGAAATGGCTCAAAATGCAACGTGGACGTACCACATTTTCACAATGAAAAATTACCCTTTTTTTGCAAAGTGCCTAGGTGTAGTTTTTGAACCCTAGCTCTGCCGGCACCTAGGGAAACCTAGCAAACCTATACATTTTTGAAAACTAGACACCCAGGGGAATCCAGGATGGGGTGACTTGACTGCCTCCCACCAGGTTCTGTTACCCAGAATCCCTTGCAAACATAAAATATTGTCAAAAAAACCACATTTTCCCCACATTTCTGTGGTGGAAAGTTCTGGAATCTGCGTGGATCCACAAATTTCCACCCACCCCGCGTTCCCCAAAGTCTTACGAGAAAAATGGTACCTCACTTGTGTGGGTCGGCCTAGTGCCTGCGACAGGAAACGGCGCAAAACGCAACGTGGTCACACCTCAATTTCGCAGTGAAAAATGACCCTTTTTTGGCAAAGTGCCTAGCTGTAGTTTTTGAACCCTAGCTCTGCCGGCACCTAGGGAAACCTAGCAAACCTATACATTTTTGAAAACTAGACACCCAGGGGAATCCAGGATGGGGTGACTGGACTGCCTCCCACCAGGTTCTGTTACCCAGAATCCCTTGCAAACCTAAAAATATCAAAAAACCCACATTTTCCCCACATTTCTGTGGTGGAGAGTTCTGGAATCTGCGTGGATCCACAAATTTCCACCCACCCCGCGTTCCCCAAAGTCTTCTGAGAAAAATGGTACCTCACTTGTGTGGGTCGGCCTAGTGCCCGCGACAGGAAACGGCGCAAAACGCAACGTGGTCACACCTCAATTCTCGCAGTGAAAAATGACCCTTTTTTGGCAAAGTGCCTAGCTGTAGTTTTTTAACCCTACCTCTGCCGGCACCTAGGGAAACCTAGCAAACCTATACATTTTTGAAAACGAGACAACCAGGGGAATCCAGGATGGGGTGACTTGACTGCCTCCCACCAGGTTCTGTTACCCAGAATCCCTTGCAAACATAAAAAATTGTCCAAAAAAACACATTTTCCCCACATTTCTGTGGTGGAAAGTTCTGGAATCTGCGTGGATCCACAAATTTCCACCCACCCCGCGTTCCCCAAAGTCTTACGAGAAAAATGGTACCTCACTTGTGTGGGTCGGCCTAGTGCCTGCGACAGGAAACGGCGCAAAACGCAACGTGGTCACACCTCAATTTCGCAGTGAAAAATGACCTTTTTTTTGCAAAGTGCCTAGCTGTAGTTTTTGAACCCTACCTCTGCCGGCACCTAGGGAAACCTAGCAAACCTATACATTTTTGAAAACTAGACACCCAGGGGAATCCAGGATGGGGTGACTTGACTGCCTCCCACCAGGTTCTGTTACCCAGAATCCCTTGCAAACATACAAAATTGTCAAAAAACCACATTTTCCCCACATTTCTGTGGTGGAAAGTTCTGGAATCTGCGTGGATCCACAAATTTCCACCCACCCCGCGTTCCCCAAAGTCTTACGAGAAAAATGGTACCTCACTTGTGTGGGTCGGCCTAGTGCCTGCGACAGGAAACGGCGCAAAACGCAACGTGGTCACACCTCAATTTCGCAGTGAAAAATGACCCTTTTTTGGCAAAGTGCTTAGCTGTAGTTTTTGAACCCTACCTCTGCCGGCACCTAGGGAAACCTAGCAACCCTATACATTTTTGAAAACTATACACCCAGGGGAATCCAGGATGGGGTGACTTGACTGCCTCCCACCAGGTTCTGTTACCCAGAATCCCTTGCAAACATAAAAAATTGTCAAAAAAACCACATTTTCCCCACATTTCTGTGGTGGAAAGTTCTGGAATCTGCGTGGATCCACAAATTTCCACCCACCCCGCGTTCCCCAAAGTCTTACGAGAAAATGGTACCTCACTTGTGTGGGTCGGCCTAGTGCCTGCGACAGGAAACGGCGCAAAACGCAACGTGGTCACACCTCAATTTCGCAGTGAAAAATGACCCTTTTTGGCAAAGTGCCTAGCTGTAGTTTTTGAACCCTAGCTCTGCCGGCACCTAGGGAAACCTAGCAAACCTATACATTTTTGAAAACTAGACACCCAGGGGAATCCAGGATGGGGTGACTTGACTGTCTCCCACCAGGTTCTGTTACCCAGAATCCCTTGCAAACATAAACAATTGTCAAACAAACCACATTTTCCACACATTTCTGTGGTGGAAAGTTCTGGAATCTGCGTGGATCCACAAATTTCCACCCACCCCGCGTTCCCCAAAGTCTTACGAGAAAAATGGTACCTCACTTGTGTGGGTCGGCCTAGTGCCTGCGACAGGAAACGGCGCAAAACGCAACGTGGTCACACCTCAATTTCGCAGTGAAAAATGACCCTTTTTTGGCAAAGTGCCTAGCTGTAGTTTTCGAACCCTAGCTCTGCCGGCACCTAGGGAAAGCTAGCAAACCTATACATTTTTGAAAACTAGACACCCAGGGAAATCCAGGATGGGGTGACTTGACTGCCTCCCACCAGGTTCTGTTACCCAGAATCCCTTGCAAACATAAAAAATTGTCAAAGAAACCACATTTTCCCCACATTTCTGTGGTGGAAAGTTCTGGAATCTGCGTGGATCCACAAATTTCCACCCACCCCGCGTTCCCCAAAGTCTTACGAGAAAAATGGTACCTCACTTGTGTGGGTCGGCCTAGTGCCTGCGACAGGAAACGGCGCAAAACGCAACGTGGTCACACCTCAATTTCGCAGTGAAAAATGACCCTTTTTTGGCAAAGTGCCTAGCTGTAGTTTTTGAACCCTACCTCTGCCGGCACCTAGGGAAACCTAGCAAACCTATACATTTTTGAAAACGAGACAACCAGGGGAATCCAGGATGGGGTGACTTGACTGCCTCCCACCAGGTTCTGTTACCCAGAATCCCTTGCAAACATAAAAATTGTCCAAAAAACACATTTTCCCCACATTTCTGTGGTGGAAAGTTCTGGAATCTGCGTGGATCCACAAATTTCCACCCACCCCGCGTTCCCCAAAGTCTTACGAGAAAAATGGTACCTCACTTGTGTGGGTCGGCCTAGTGCCTGCGACAGGAAACGGCGCAAAACGCAACGTGGTCACACCTCAATTTCGCAGTGAAAAATGACCTTTTTTTTGCAAAGTGCCTAGCTGTAGTTTTTGAACCCTACCTCTGCCGGCACCTCGGGAAACCTAGCAAACCTATACATTTTTGTAAACTAGACACCCAGGGGAATCCAGGATGGGGTGACTTGACTGCCTCCCACCAGGTTCTGTTACCCAGAATCCCTTGCAAACATAAAAAATTGTCAAAAACCCACATTTTCCCCACATTTCTGTGGTGGAAAGTTCTGGAATCTGCGTGGATCCACAAATTTCCACCCACCCCACGTTCCCCAAAGTCTTACGAGAAAAATGGTACCTCACTTGTGTGGGTCGGCCTAGTGCCTGCGACAGGAAACGGCGCAAAACGCAACGTGGTCACACCTCAATTTCGCAGTGAAAAATGACCCTTTTTTGGCAAAGTGCCTAGCTGTAGTTTTTGAACCCTACCTCTGCCGGCACCTAGGGAAACCTAGCAAACCTATACATTTTTGAAAACTAGACACCCAGGGGAATCCAGGATGGGGTGACTTGACTGCCTCCCACCAGGTTCTGTTACCCAGAATCCCTTGCAAACATAAACAATTGTCAAAAAACCACATTTTCCCCACATTTCTGTGGTGGAAAGTTCTGGAATCTGCGTGGATCCACAAATTTCCACCCACCCCGCGTTCCCCAAAGTCTTACGAGAAAAATGGTACCTCACTTGTGTGGGTCGGTCTAGTGCCTGCGACAGGAAACGGCGCAAAACGCAACGTGGTCACACCTCAATTTCGCAGTGAAAAATGACCCTTTTTTGGCAAAGTGCCTAGCTGTAGTTTTCGAACCCTAGCTCTGCCGGCACCTAGGGAAACCTAGCAAACCTATACATTTTTGAAAACTAGACACCCAGGGAAATCCAGGATGGGGTGACTTGACTGCCTCCCACCAGGTTCTGTTACCCAGAATCCCTTGCAAACATAAAAAATTGTCAAAAACAACACATTTTCCCCACATTTCTGTGGTGGAAAGTTCTGGAATCTGCGTGGATCCACAAATTTCCACCCACCCCGCGTTCCCCAAAGTCTTACGAGAAAAATGGTACCTCACTTGTGTGGGTCGGCCTAGTGCCTGCGACAGGAAACGGCGCAAAACGCAACGTGGTCACACCTCAATTTCGCAGTGAAAAATGACCCTTTTTGGCAAACTGCCTAGCTGTAGTTTTTGAACCCTAGCTCTGCCGGCACCTAGGGAAACCTAGCAAACCTATACATTTTTGAAAACTAGACACCCAGGGGAATCCAGGATGGGGTGACTGGACTGCCTCCCACCAGGTTCTGTTACCCAGAATCCCTTGCAAACCTAAAAAGTATCAAAAAACCACATTTTCCCCACATTTCTGTGGTGGAAAGTTCTGGAATCTGCGTGGATCCACAAATTTCCACCCACCCCGCGTTCCCCAAAGTCTTCTGAGAAAAATGGTACCTCACTTGTGTGGGTCGGCCTAGAGCCCGCGACAGGAAACGGCGCAAAACGCAACGTGGTCACACCTCAATTTCGCAGTGAAAAATGACCCTTTTTTGGCAAAGTGCCTAGCTGTAGTTTTTGAACCCTAACTCTGCCGGCACCTAGGGAAACCTATCAAACCTATACATTTTTGAAAACGAGACAACCAGGGGAATCCAGGATGGGGTGACTTGACTGCCTCCCACCAGGTTCTGTTACCCAGAATCCCTTGCAAACCTAAAAAATTATCAAAAAAAACACATTTTCCCCACATTTCTGTGGTGGAAAGTTCTGGAATCTGCGTGGATCCACAAATTTCCACCCACCCCGCGTTCCCCAAAGTCTTCTGAGAAAAATGGTACCTCACTTGTGTGGGTCGGCCTAGTGCCTGCGACAGGAAACGGCGCAAAACGCAACGTGGTCACACCTCAATTTCGCAGTGAAAAATGACCCTTTTTTGGCAAAGTGCCTAGCTGTAGTTTTTGAACCCTAACTCTGCCGGCACCTAGGGAAACCTAGCAAACCTATACATTTTTGAAAACGAGACAACCAGGGGAATCCACGATGGGGTGACTTGACTGCCTCCCACCAGGTTCTGTTACCCAGAATCCCTTGCAAACATAAAAAATTATCAAAAAAACCACATTTTCCCCACATTTCTGTGGTGGAAAGTTCTGGAATCTGCGTGGATCCACAAATTTCCACCCACCCCGCGTTCCCCAAAGTCTTACGAAAAAAATGGTACCTCACTTGTGTGGGTCGGCCTAGTGCCTGCGACAGGAAACGGCGCAAAACGCAACGTGGTCACACCTCAATTTCGCAGTGAAAAATGACCCTTTTTTGGCAAAGTGCTTAGCTGTAGTTTTTGAACCCTACCTCTGCCGGCACCTAGGGAAACCTAGCAAACCTATACATTTTTGTAAACTAGACACCCAGGGGAATCCAGGATGGGGTGACTTGACTGCCTCCCACCAGGTTCTGTTACCCAGAATCCCTTGCAAACATAAAAAATTGTCAAAAAAACACATTTTCCCCACATTTCTGTGGTGGAAAGTTCTGGAATCTGCGTGGATCCACAAATTTCCACCCACCCCGCGTTCCCCAAAGTCTTACGAGAAAAATGGTACCTCACTTGTGTGGGTCGGCCTAGTGCCTGCGACAGGAAACGGCGCAAAACGCAACGTGGTCACACCTCAATTTCGCAGTGAAAAATGACCCTTTTTGGCAAAGTGCCTAGCTGTAGTTTTTGAACCCTACCTCTGCCGGCACCTAGGGAAACCTAGCAAACCTATACATTTTTGAAAACTAGACACCCAGGGGAATCCAGGATGGGGTGACTTGACTGCCTCCCACCAGGTTCTGTTACCCAGAATCCCTTGCAAACATAAAAAATTGTCAAAAAAAACACATTTTCCCCACATTTCTGTGGTGGAAAGTTCTGGAATCTGCGTGGATCCACAAATTTCCACCCACCCCGCGTTCCCCAAAGTCTTACGAGAAAAATGGTACCTCACTTGTGTGGGTCAGCCTAGTGCCTGCGACAGGAAACGGCGCAAAATGCAACATGGTCACACCTCAATTTCGCAGTGAAAAATGACCCTTTTTTGGCAAAGTGCCTAGCTATAGTTTTTTAACCCTACCTCTGCCGGCACCTAGGGAAACCTAGCAAACCTATACATTTTTGAAAACTAAACACCCAGGGGAATCCAGGATGGGGTGACTTGACTGCCTCCCACCAGGTTCTGTTACCCAGAATCCCTTGCAAACATAAAAAATTGTCAAAAAAACCACATTTTCCCCACATTTCTGTGGTGGAAAGTTCTGGAATCTGCGTGGATCCACAAATTTCCACCCACCCCGCGTTCCCCAAAGTCTTACGAGAAAAATGGTACCTCACTTGTGTGGGTCGGCCTAGTGCCTGCGACAGGAAACGGCGCAAAACGCAACGTGGTCACACCTCAATTTCGCAGTGAAAAATGACCCTTTTTTGGCAAAGGGCCTAGCTGTAGTTTTTGAACCCTACCTCTGCCGGCACCTAGGGAAACCTAGCAAACCTATACATTTTTGAAAACTAGACACCCAGGGGAATCCAGGATGGGGTGACTTGACTGCCTCCCACCAGGTTCTGTTACCCAGAATCCCTTGCAAACATAAAAAATTGTCAAAAAAACCACATTTTCCCCACATTTCTGTGGTGGAAAGTTCTGGAATCTGCGTGGATCCACAAATTTCCACCCACCCCGCGTTCCCCAAAGTCTTACGAGAAAAATGGTACCTCACTTGTGTGGGTCGGCCTAGTGCCTGCGACAGGAAACGGCGCAAAACGCAACGTGGTCACACCTCAATTTCGCAGTGAAAAATGACCCTTTTTTGGCAAAGTGCCTAGCTGTAGTTTTTGAACCCTACCTCTGCCGGCACCTAGGGAAACCTAGCAAACCTATACATTTTTGAAAACTAGACACCCAGGGGAATCCAGGATGGGGTGACTTGACTGCCTCCCACCAGGTTCTGTTACCCAGAATCCCTTGCAAACATAAAAAATTGTCAAAAAAACCACATTTTCCCCACATTTCTGTGGTGGAAAGTTCTGGAATCTGCGTGGATCCACAAATTTCCACCCACCCCGCGTTCCCCAAAGTCTTACGAGAAAAATGGTACCTCACTTGTGTGGATCGGCCTAGTGCCTGCGACAGGAAACGGCGCAAAACGCAACGTGGTCACACCTCAATTTCGCAGTGAAAAATGACCCTTTTTTGGCAAAGTGCCTAGCTGTAGTTTGTGAACCCTAGCTCTGCCGGCACCTAGGGAAACCTACCAAACACACACATTTGTGAAAAGTAGACACCCGGGGGCTTCCAGGGAGGTATGGCTTGCGTGGATCCCCCAACGTTTCCTTACCCAGAATCCCCTGCAAACCTCAATTTTAGCTGAAAAAATCACTTTTTCACACATTTGTGTGTGGGAAAGTGTGGCATCACTGGCCTCACACAAATTTCCTACCACCCAGCGTTCCCCCAGGTCTCCCGATAAAAATGGTGCCTCACTTGTGTGGGAGGCCCAAGTATCCGCGACAGGCAAGGGCCCACAACGTAGTGAGGCGACCTCAAAATGGCCTTTCACAAAACCACCTGGTTTTGCAAGGGGGTCACCTGGGTTTTTGGCCCCGTGCTCGGCGGCCATCTAGGGAAACCTACCAAACCCACACATTTCTGAAAAGTAGACACCCGGGGGCTTCCAGGGAGGTATGGCTTGCGTGGATCCCCCAAAGTTTCCTTACCCAGAATCCCCTGCAAACCTCAATTTTAGCTGAAAAAATCACTTTTTCCACACATTTTTGTGTGGGTAAGTGTGGCATCACTGGCCTCACACAAATTTCCTACCACCCAGCGTTCCCCCAGGTCTCCCGATAAAAATGGTGCCTCACTTGTGTGGGAGGCCCAAGTACCCGTGGACAGGCAAGGGCCCACAACGTAGTGAGGCGACCTCAAAATTGCCTATCTCAAAACCACCTGGTTTTGCAAGGGGGTCACCTGGGTTTTGGCCCTGTGCTCGGCGGCCATCTAGGGAAACCTACCAAACCCACACATTTCTGAAAAGTAGACACCCGGGGCTTCCAGGGAGGTATGGCTTGCGTGGATCCCCCAACGTTTCCTACCCAGAATCCCCTGCAAACCTCAATTTTAGCTGAAAAAATCACTTTTTCACACATTTTTGTGGGAAAGTGTGGCATCACTGGCCTCACACAAATTTCCTACCACCCAGCGTTCCCCAGGTCTCCCGATAAAAATGGTGCCTCACTTGTGTGGGAGGCCCAAGTACCCGCGACAGGCAATGGCCCACAACGTAGTGAGGCGACCTCAAATTGCCTATATCAAAACCACCTGGTTTTGCAAGGGTCACCTGGGTTTTGGCCCGTGCTCGGCGGCCATCTAGGGAAACCTACCAAACCCACACATTTCTGAAAAGTAGACACCCGGGGGCTTCCAGGGAGGTATGGCTTGCGTGGATCCCCCAATGTTTCCTTACCCAGAATCCCCTGCAAACCTCAATTTTAGCTGAAAAAATCACTTTTTCACACATTTTTGTGTGGGAAAGTGTGGCATCAGTGGCCTCACACAAATTTCCTACCACCCAGCGTTCCCCAGGTCTCCCGATAAAAATGGTGCCTCACTTGTGTGGGAGGCCCAAGTACCCGTGACAGGCAAGGGCCCACAACGTAGTGAGCGACCTCAAAATTGCCTATCTCAAAACCACCTGGTTTTGCAAGGGAGTCACCTGGGTTTTGGCCCTGTGCTCGGCGGCCATCTAGGGAAACCTACCAAACCCACACATTTCTGAAAAGTAGACACCCGGGGGCTTCCAGGAGGTATGGCTTGCGTGGATCCCCAACGTTTCCTACCAGAATCCCCTGCAAACCTCAATTTTAGCTGAAAAAATCACTTTTTCACACATTTTGTGTGGGAAAGTGTGGCATCAGTGGCCTCACACAGATTTCCTACCACCCAGCGTTCCCCAGGTCTCCCGATAAAAATGGTGCCTCACTTGTGTGGGAGGCCCAAGTACCCGTGACAGGCAAGGGCCCACAACGTAGTGAGGCGACCTCAAAATTGCCTATCTCAAAACCACCTGGTTTTGCAGGGGTCACCTGGGTTTTGGCCCTGTGCTCGGCGGCCATCTAGGGAAACCTACCAAACCCACACATTTCTGAAAAGTAGACACCCGGGGGCTTCCAGGGAGGTATGGCTTGCGTGGATCCCCAACGTTTCCTACCCAGAATCCCCTGCAAACCTCAATTTTAGCTGAAAAAATCACTTTTTTCACACATTTTTGTGTGGGAAAGTGTGGCATCACTGGCCTCACACAAATTTCCTACCACTCAGCGTTCCCCAGGTCTCCCGATAAAAATGGTGCCTCACTTGTGTGGGAGGCCCAAGTACCCGTGACAGGCAAGGGCCCACAACGTAGTGAGGCGACCTCAAAATTGCCTATCTCAAAACCACCTGGTTTTGCAAGGGGTCACCTGGGTTTTGGCCTGTGCTCGGCGGCCATCTAGGGAAACCTACCAAACCCACACATTTCTGAAAAGTAGACACTCGGGGCTTCCAGGGAGGTATGGCTTGCGTGGATCCCCAACGTTTCCTTACCCAGAATCCCTGCAAACCTCAATTTTAGCAGAACAAATCACTTTTTCACACATTTTGTGTGGGAAAGTGTGGCATCACTGGCCTCACACAAATGTCCTACCACCTAGCGTTCCCAGGTCTCCCGATAAAGATGGTGCCTCACTTGTGTGGGAGGCCCAAGTACCAGCGACATGGAAGGACACAAAACGCTTTGAGGCAACATCAACATTGCCTATCAAAAAATGTTTTGGGCCCTTGCCTGTCGCGGGTACTTGGGCCTCCCACACAAGTGAAGCACCATTTTATCGGGAGACCTGGGGAACGCTGGGTGGTAGGAAATTTGTGTGAGGCCAGTGATGCCACACTTTCCCACACAAAAATGTGTGAAAAAAGTGATTTTTTCAGCTAAAATTGAGGTTTGCAGGGAATTCTGGGTAGGAAACGTTGGGGGATCCACGCAAGCCATACCTCCCTGAAGCCCCCGGGTGTCTACTTTTCAGAAATGTGTGGGTTTGGTAGGTTTCCTAAATGGCCGCCGAGCACTGGGCCAAAACCCAGGTGACTCCTGCAAAACCAGGTGGTTTTGTGAAAGGCCATTTTGAGGTCGCCTCAATACGTTGTGGGCCCTTGCCTGTTGCGGGTACTTGGGCCTCCCACACAAGTGAGGCACCATTTTTATCGGGAGACCTGGGGAACGCTGGGTGGTAGGAAATTTGTGTGAGGCCAGTGATGCCACACTTTCCCACACAAAAATGTGTGAGAAAAGTGATTTTTTCAGCTAAAAGTGAGGTTTGCAGGGGATTCTGGGTAAGAAACGTTGGGGGATCCACGCAAGCCATACCTCCCTTGAAGCCCCCGGGTGTCTACTTTTCAGAAATGTGTGGGCTTGGTAGGTTTCCTAGATGGCCGCCGAGCACTGGGCCAAAACCCAGGTGAACCCCCTTGCAAAACCAGGTGGTTTTGTGAAAGGCCATTTTGAGGTCGCCTCAATACGTTGTGGGCCCTTGCCTGTCACGGGTACTTGGGCCTCCCACACAAGTGAGGCACCATTTTTATCGGGAGACCTGGGGGAACGCTGGTGGTAGGAAATTTGTGTGAGGCCAGTGATGCCACACTTTCCCACACAAAAATGTGTGAAAAAGTGATTTTTTCAGCTAAAAGTGAGGTTTGCAGGGGATTCTGGGTAAGGAAACGTTGGGGATCCACGCAAGCCATACCTCCCTGGAAGCCCCCGGGTGTCTACTTTTCAGAAATGTGTGGGTTTGGTAGGTTTCCTAGATGGCCGCCGAGCACGGGGCCAAAACCCAGGTGACTCTTGCAAAACCAGGTGGTTTTGTGAAAGGCCATTTTGAGGTCGCCTCAATACGTTGTGGGCCCTTGCCTGTCGCGGGTACTTGGGCCTCCCACACAAGTGAGGCACCATTTTTATCGGGAGACCTGGGGGAACGCTGGGTGGTAGGAAATTTGTGTGAGGCCAGTGATGCCACACTTTCCCACACAAAATGTGTGAAAAAGTGATTTTTTCAGCTAAAAGTGAGGTTTGCAGGGATTCTGGGTAAGGAAACGTTGGGGGATCCACGCAAGCCATACCTCCCTGGAAGCCCCGGGTGTCTACTTTTCAGAAATGTGTGGGTTTGGTAGGTTTCCTAGATGGCCGCCGAGCACGGGGCCAAAACCCAGGTGACTCCCTTGCAAAACCAGGTGGTTTTGTGAAAGGCCATTTTGAGGTCGCCTCAATACGTTGTGGGCCCTTGCCTGTCGCGGGTACTTGGGCCTCCCACACAAGTGAGGCACCATTTTTATCGGGAGACCTGGGGAACGCTGGGTGGTAGGAAATTTGTGTGAGGCCAGTGATGCCACACTTTCCCACACAAAAATGTGTGAAAAAGTGATTTTTTCAGCTAAAATTGAGGTTTGCAGGGGATTCTGGGTAAGGAAACGTTGGGGGATCCACGCAAGCCATACCTCCCTGGAAGCCCCCGGGTGTCTACTTTTCAGAAATGTGTGGTTTGGTAGGTTTCCTATGTGGCCGCCGAGCCCCGGGCCAAAACCCAGGTGACCCCCTTGCAAAACCATGTCATTTTGAGATAATGTGTTGTTTATTTCTGCAGCGTGAAAATTTTGGCACAATATTGCAAGGAAAATGTGACAGACATTTTGAGGTTTGCAGGACATTGTGGGTACCATAACTTGTTGGGATCCACAAGAGAGATATCACCATGTACTCCCATGGGTGTTTCGTTTACGACAATATCTACAGTTGGTAGGTCATTCTTAGACGGAATGTACACCTTGGCAGACAGACTAAAAAGACAAAGATTACTGCACAGCCATCTATTCCTCAAGCACACACACATACTGGTTGGATTTGGCACGAGGGCAAGTGATGGTTCAGTATATACAATTTTATTAACAAGAGATTTCACAAAAATGAAATGCACTGTCAATAATTGAAAGGACAAAAACGGAACCAGTGACTCGCAGCTCGTGAGCTGTAAAGCCACGTCAAGGCCCCAACCGCTTTACAGGCCATTCATACACCTTTCATACGTGATACACACAAGACCATTCACACCCCCAGGCACGAAACAAACACATTACAACATTCACAAAAAGGGACAAGGTACACCCTGCTTGAGAAAGACAAAAAAAAATATTACTGCACAGCCATCTAATCCTCAAGCACACACACACATACTGGTTGGATTTGGCACGAGGGTGAGTGATGGTTCAGTATATACAATTGTATTAACAAGTGATTTCACAAAAATGAAATGCACTGTTAATAATTGAAAGGACGAGAAACTGAACCATTGACTCACAGCTCGTGAGCTGTAAAGCCACGACAAGGCACCAACCTCTTTACAGGCCATTCATACACCTTTCATACGTGTGACAAATACAAAACCATTCACACCACCAGCCGCGGGCCCATCACATTACAACACTCACACCAGCAGACAGCGCCATTCAAGGGCCCATCACTTTCACACGCCCACATTCCTAACACAGCAACCACACAAGCTGATGGATTGCGTGGAGTGTCGCTCGGCTAGCAGTGTGTGTAGTGACCAGCAGCAAGTCACTACTCACACACTGCCAGCCGAGCGCCAGTCCATGCACACCGCCAGCCAAGCGCCACTCCACGCACACCGCCAGCCTAGCGCCACTCCACGCACACCGCCAGCCTAGCGCCACTCCACGCACACCGCCAGCCTAGCGCCACTCCACGCACACCGCCAGCCTAGCGCCACTCCACGCACACTGCCAGCCAAGCACCACTCCACGCACACCGCCAGCCAAGAGCCACTCCCCGCACACCGCCAGCCTAGCGCCACTCCACGCACACCGCCAGCCTAGCGCCACTCCACGCTCACCGCCAGCCAAGCACCACTCCATGCACACCGCCAGCCAAGAGCCACTCCCCGCACACCGCCAGCCAAGCGCCACTCCACGCACACCGCCAGGCAAGCACCAGCCTACACACACCACCATCACATTTAGGATTTTTTTATACAAAAAAGAAAACACAAACAAATTGCAAATAGATACAAATCTACTAACACAAAATCAGAAACTAAATACATTGCACTAATGCCAACCTTGAAACAGAACAACAATTCTTAAACATTACAGACCAGGCAGTTCACTTTACCACTCATGGTTGCTCCCAATAATTATTTTGCTTGTGGTACGCTCTATAACAAGCAGGCACACACAGCCCAGGGTTAGAAGGACACTCAGGGCAGTACATACGAGTCTCCTTCCGCGTACCTCTTCGCCAACAGACTCTACATCTCCTAGTGGGAAAGTCTTTTGAGAGTGTAGGAGGAATGTGATCAGGAAAGTGGCGATCTTTCAATCGAGCCACATCCTCCACCACTCCAACTCTAGGAACACTTGCCTGTTCCACAACAACAAGGCTGCCTATGACAGACTCCTGAAACTGAACAAAAGTCAACTTTGACGCAGGAGAACACTCCTTGAACACAACAAAAGCATTGAAAGTTGCTAAATTGAAGAGATGGATGGCCAACTTCTTATACCAAATGTAAGACTTACGAATAGCAGTGTAAGGTTCCAACCTCTGATCTACTCTATCAACACCACCCATGTGCTTATTGTAGTCTAAAATGCACACAGGTTTGCGCACTTCAGCAATCTGACCCCAAACAGCCACAGGTGAAGTACTCTCATCATGGATGGTAGTCAGCATGTACACATCCCTCCTGTCCACAAATTTCACAGCTAGCAGTTCCTCACTACGCAAGGCACTGCACTGTCCCCTCTGAAGTTTTTTGCAAACAAGCTCTTTTGGATAACCTTTACGGTTAGAGCGGATTGTGCCACAAGCAAAAGTGTCCACTTTGAACAATTCCTTAAACAATTGCACAGCAGTGTAGAAGTTATCAAGGTACAAATGGTGGCCTCTGTTAAACAGTCCTCTAGCAAGATCCCACACAATTTTCTCTGTTACTCCAAAAGTGGACGGACAACCAGGGGGTCAATAGTGGAATCCCTACCAGTGTACACACGCAAATTAAAAACATATCCTGTCCTACTCTCAGACAACATATACAGCTTAATTCCATAGCGTGCCCTCTTGCTAGGAATGTACTGCCTAAAAACCAAACGGCCCTTGAACAGGACCAAAGACTCATCAATAGATATTTCTTTCCCTGGAGTATAGATCTCTGAAAATCGATCTACAAAATGATCAAGAACAGGCCGAATCTTAAAAAGACGGTCACATTCAGGGTGATCTCGTGGCAACGCCAAACCATTATCAACAAAATGCAGCATCCGAAGCAAAAGTAAATACCGATCACGAGTCATAACTGCAGGAAATATGGCCGTTGCCATCAAGGGACTGGTAGACCAATATGAACCCATGGACGGCTTCCTTATCAAACCCATCAAAAAGTCAAACCCAAAACTTCTTCATCTCTTCCAGATTTGTGGGACTCCACCGGGTAGCTCTAGAATGGGGCCTAAGTCTGGCACTGTTGTCCCTCAAAAACTGTTCAGCATACAAATTAGTCTGCTCAACAATCTCACCCAAAAATACATCATCCATAAACAACTGAAAATACTGTATAGGCAAATAATGTTCACAATCCACTCTACACCCTGCATAACCACTAAAGGCAGGCAACACCGGCTGCACCATGTTTGGATCAACCCAGAGTCCAGCACTTCCAGTAGGAAGCCTAGCAGCCCCAGGCTGCAATCCAGATGCCTCTTGCACCATCGGCACAGTAGTATCCTCCTCTAAATCAGGCACTTCATCTGCACTGAGAGTACCTTCATCATCCGATGATTCCATGTGGAGAGAAAACTCACTGCCTGAATCTTCCCCTCCCTCCTCTCCCTCAGACGCACTGTCAGTCTCATAATCCTGCTCAGAGGAAGATTCAAGAAGCAAACCAACCACCTGCTGAGCAGTAATTCTACGGCTAGCCATAATGCTTACTAATAAAGGTTACTTGTCAAACAAGTCAACAACAACAAACCCTTTGTAAAAAAAGAAATAAACAAAATGTAGCTTTATCACAAAGACCTATATACTCCAACACTATACCACTCACGTGACAGAAGCAGCTAGACTCACCACCACCTACTCTGCACAGACACAGTAAGGATCAACAATATCCCACTAAAAAGAAGAAGAAAAAAATTACACATAAGACAATGCAAAACATTGCAAAGAATTTCATGCTCTGAACACTAACAAATATGCTGCCATTATGGCACCACTTACAAAAAAATTCATTCATGCATGACAATAATACTCATTTGGAGTACACACAACAAAAATATTTGTCTTACCAAATAAATGCAATTACGCAAAACTGCAGAACCACAACTGCCGAAACCGCAAACAGGAATCAAAAGCTTTACACTAGAATAAAAAGGAGAAAAAAAACATTACAATCACATATGCAAATAATGCACCAGTCCACACACAATCCACCAGCCAAGCTAAGGGGTAGGTGGGCCTAACAGTATAAATAAAATATTCACACCCGTAAAGGGGAGCAACCCTTGCCCTTTTGGCCACTCCCCAACACAAAAATTTTAAAAACCCTGGTGCCTAGTGGGCATTCCTGCTGCACGATCACATGATCGTGCAGCAGGAATGCACAAAGAGGCATCGGGGAAAGGAAAACCCTTTCCTTTCCCTCGATGCCTCTTTTGATACAAACCCCCCTCCCCGAGCCAAACCTCACCTGATTTCCCGACGCGCTGGAAGCAAATGGCTTCCAGCGCGTCGGGGACGAAAGGGAAACCTCAATGATGTCAGCGCACCTCGCGCGCTGACGTCATTGATGGGGTGGGGGAGGCAGGGAAGCCCTTCCCCTGCCTCCCCAAAAAAAAACCTAACGATCGGATTCCCACGGGGGAGCGCCAGCGCTTCCTCGTGGGTGGTCTTATGACGAGCTGGACTCGTCATGAGCACACGAGCACTGTGTGCCATGACGAGTCCAGCTCGTCATAAGCACCAAAGGGGATAAAGGGTCAGAGCAGGATCTCAGCGGCAGACGAGGAGAAGGAACCTCCTGGTCACAGGAACTACACGAGCATTGCGCTCGAGAAATTCAAGGATGCAAAGACCTCCATCAAGGATTACAGCTAACTTTTCAGGGTGTAAATGGAGAGAAGGCACATCTCCACGCTCACGAATTCTACACGAGAATTGCGCTCGAGAAAATGAAGGATGCAAAGACCTCCATCAAGGATTACAGCTAACTTTTCACGTTGGAAATGGAGAGAAGGCACATCTGCCCTGCATATTTATCCACGAAGATGCCACCGTTTTGTGCAATACCTCTACTCAACTGGAGTACTTTCTACTGGCTAATCAGTAAGTGCTACCTCGTTGGGTAAATGTATAGTGCCTTTCCTACACTACAGCTGCGTAAAGGACCAGAAGAATTGTCTCCAGTGACCTGTGTGTCTGTAACTTTGCCACCGCGCCGAAAGCGCCAGGGTCCTTTGAGTAAGCTGTCCATCATAGTGGGGAAAGGGCGGGCATACGTTGCATACCGCTAGTGTATGTGTGGCGGGGCCAAACGAGCGGGGCTTCTAGGCCCGTTCACATGCCTCTTGTTTATAAAGGGTCAGAGCAGGATCTCAGCGGCAGACGAGGAGAAGGAACCTTCTGGTCACAGGAACTACACGAGCATTGCGCTCGAGAAATTCAAGGATGCAAAGACCTCCATCAAGGATTACAGCTAACTTTTCAGGGTGTAAATGGAGAGAAGGCACATCTCCACGCTCACGAATTCTACACGAGAATTGCGCTCGAGAAAATGAAGGATGCAAAGACCTCCATCAAGGATTACAGCTAACTTTTCACGTTGGAAATGGAGAGAAGGCACATCTGCCCTGCATATTTATCCACGAAGATGCCACCGTTTTGTGCAATACCTCTACTCAACTGGAGTACTTTCTACTGGCTAATCAGTAAGTGCTACCTCGTTGGGTAAATGTATAGTGCCTTTCCTACACTACAGCTGCGTAAAGGACCAGAAGAATTGTCTCCAGTGACCTGTGTGTCTGTAACTTTGCCACCGCGCCGAAAGCGCCGGGGTCCTTTGAGTAAGCTGTCCATCATAGTGGGGAAAGGGCGGGCATACGTTGCATACCGCTAGTGTATGTGTGGCGGGGCCAAACGAGCGGGGCTTCTAGGCCCGTTCACATGCCTCTTGTTTATAAAGGGTCAGAGCAGGATCTCAGCGGCAGACGAGGAGAAGGAACCTCCTGGTCACAGGAACTACACGAGCATTGCGCTCGAGAAATTCAAGGATGCAAAGACCTCCATCAAGGATTACAGCTAACTTTTCAGGGTGTAAATGGAGAGAAGGCACATCTCCACGCTCACGAATTCTACACGAGAATTGCGCCGAGAATGAAGGATGCAAAGACCTCCATCAAGGATTACAGCTAACTTTTCACGTTGGAAATGGAGAGAAGGCACATCTGCCCTGCATATTTATCCACGAAGATGCCACCGTTTTGTGCAATACCTCTACTCAACTGGAGTACTTTCTACTGGCTAATCAGTAAGTGCTACCTCGTTGGGTAAATGTATAGTGCCTTTCCTACACTACAGCTGCGTAAAGGACCAGAAGAATTGTCTCCAGTGACCTGTGTGTCTGTAACTTTGCCACCGCGCCGAAAGCGCCGGGGTCCTTTGAGTAAGCTGTCCATCATAGTGGGGAAAGGGCGGGCATACGTTGCATACCGCTAGTGTATGTGTGGCGGGGCCAAACGAGCGGGGCTTCTAGGCCCGTTCACATGCCTCTTGTTTATAAAGGGTCAGAGCAGGATCTCAGCGGCAGACGAGGAGAAGGAACCTCCTGGTCACAGGAACTACACGAGCATTGCGCTCGAGAAATTCAAGGATGCAAAGACCTCCATCAAGGATTACAGCTAACTTTTCAGGGTGTAAATGGAGAGAAGGCACATCTCCACGCTCACGAATTCTACACGAGAATTGCGCTCGAGAAAATGAAGGATGCAAAGACCTCCATCAAGTTTTACAGCTAACTTTTCACGTTGGAAATGGAGAGAAGGCACATCGGCCCTGCATATTTATCCACGAAGATGCCACCGTTTTGTGCAATACCTCTACTCAACTGGAGAACTTTCTACTGGCTAATCAGTAAGTGCTACCTCGTTGGGTAAATGTATAGTGCCTTTCCTACACTACAGCTGCGTAAAGGACCAGAAGAATTGTCTCCAGTGACCTGTGTGTCTGTAACTTTGCCACCGCGCCGAAAGCGCCGGGGTCTTTTGAGTAAGCTGTCCATCATAGTGGGGAAAGGGCGGGCATACGTTGCATACCGCTAGTGTATGTGTGGCGGGGCCAAACGAGCGGGGCTTCTAGGCCCGTTCACATGCCTCTTGTTTATAAAGGGTCAGAGCAGGATCTCAGCGGCAGACGAGGAGAAGGAACCTCCTGGTCACAGGAACTACACGAGCATTGCGCTCGAGAAATTCAAGGATGCAAAGACCTCCATCAAGGATTACAGCTAACTTTTCAGGGTGTAAATGGAGAGAAGGCACATCTCCACGCTCACGAATTCTACACGAGAATTGCGCCCTCCCTCCCTCGTAGAGCATTCCTGCTGCACGATCACATGATCGTGCAGCAGGAATGCACAAAAGAGGCATCGGGGAAAGGAAAACCCTTTCCTTTCCCTCGATGTCTCTTTCGAATCAAACCCCCCTCCCCGAGCCAAAACTCACCTGATTTCCTGACGCGCTGGAAGCAAATGGCTTCCAGCGCGTCGGGGAAGAAAGGGAAACCCTCAATGATGTCAGCGCGCCTCGCGCGCTGACGTCATTGATGGGGAGGGCGGGGGGGCGGACTTCCCCTGCCTTCCCCCAAAAAAACCCGACGATCGGATTCCCACGGGGGGAGCGCCAGCGCTTCCCCCGTGGGTGGTCTTATGACGAGCTGGACTCGTCATGAGCACACGAGCACTGTGTGCCATGACGAGTCCAGCTCGTCATAAGCACCGAAGGGGTTAAGGAAGCTTTGCTTCTAAGGAAACAGTGGGTTCTTGATGTTGCTTGCTCGGAAGCCTCCGGTAAGAAGAATGGGGTTGTAACCTTGATTTCTAAAAATTCTGGTCTGTCCATTGTCACGACGGAACATGATACGGATGGCAGATGGTTGCTTTCTCGTTTATCCAATGGCTCAGACGAATTATATGTTATGAATATTTATGCTCCCAACATTGATGATCAACTCTTTTGGCGTTCAATAACCAAAAAGCTCTCTGACATCCCTCAAAGTGCTAGAACCATTGTTGGAGGTGACTTTAATTTGCCTTTAGATCCTATTTTAGATAGACATTCTGCTTTTAAATTTCGCCCTCCTAGGTCACATAAACAAATGCTCAATATGTGCTCCTCTCATCAACTTGCTGATGTTTGGAGGTTACATAACCCGAAGGGTAGTGATTTCACGTTTTTTTCCTCTCCACATTCTAGTTTCTCACGTATTGACTATCTTTTAGTTGATGCTGCACTTCTAAAACACACTAGTAATGCTATAATTCACCCAATAGTTGTTTCCGATCATGCAGCCGTCTCTTTTACTCTTCTTAACTTGACGGATAAACAAGGCCCTCGTACTTGGCGTCTCAATACAGAGATTTTGGAAGATAAGGATGAAGTTAAAGAAATATCTGTGGAGATTGACAATTTCTTCAATGATAATGAGTCTTCGGTTAACTCCCCAATTGTGTTATGGGATGCATTTAAATACACTATTAGGGGTCATATTATCAAAAAAATGTCAAAAAGGAATAGTGATATCAGAAAATCATTACAATCTTTAGGGGATGAGATCAAATGTAAAGAGATTTTATATAGAGGCTCTAATGATAAGTCTCTCTTGCAAGACATCAAGAATTTGAAATATACTTTTAACTCCATTGTTACTAAGAGAGCTTACCTTGGTGTACATGCTCAAAAGTCTAGACGCTTACTCTTACAGAATAGAGCTGGTAAGATGTTGGCTACCACTTTAAAGTACCAAACTGATAATGTCAAAACTACTCAGATCTCTTATATTAATGACACTAAGGGCTCTAGGAAATTCCATACTCAAGAAATCCTACAAGTTTTTCGTGATTTTTACGAAAAACTGTACACTCCTAAGGATCAATGTGACATATCTGGGTGTCAGAAATTCTTGTCCTTGATTCCTACACATACTATTTCACAGTCGGAGATGAATGCTCTGGGGCAACCGATTGACTCTGAAGAGATAATTCAGGCCATTAGGTCGACTCGATCTGGGAAGGCTCCAGGGCCTGATGGTTACCCTATTGCTTTCTACAAGACTTTTTCATCATCAATAATAAAATATCTTAAGAACGCTCTCGATAACTTTGTAGTCTCGGGTAAAGTCTCTGGTTCAGCCGCTGAGGCTACTATTGTTGTGATTCCGAAAGAAGGGAAAGATCATTCTGACCCTAAAAATTTTCGTCCAATTTCGCTTCTGAATATGGAGGCTAAGATTTTTGCCAAAATCCTGGCTAAGCGATTAGAGCGCCATATCCCTAGCCTTATTCATAACTCCCAAACTGGCTTTGTAAAAGGAAGACTTGCTAGAGATAATATCCGAACCTTTTGCCATATATTGGAGAAAGCGAAACTTTCTGCCTTGCCATCAGCTGCGATTGCTCTTGATGCCGAAAAGGCTTTTGATAAAGTTTCTTGGCCTTTTTACACGCAGTACTCCAGGCTCATAATTTAGGAGATTCTTTTATAAACATGGTAATGTCCCTATATTCCCAACCTAAAGCCAACATCAGAGTTAATGGGGCTACGTCTTCCTTTTTCAACCTTCGTCAGGGAACTAGACAAGGTTGCCCGTTATCACCCCTTCTTTTTCTATTGACCATTGACCCACTCCTTCGGTTACTCAACTCAAATGACAACATCAAAGGTTTCCAATTTGGTACACATACACTTAAAACGGCTGCGTATGCAGACAATGTTCTCATATTCTCTGAAGACATTGCTACTGCCATCCCTGCCATCTCTAATACCATTAAAGAATTTTCAATCGTTTCAGGGTACACTTTGAACAGAGACAAAACGGAGATGTTCCCTCTTAATGCGTTGTGCTTTCCTTCTCATATGGGTGAGGCTGGCTTTAAATGGCAATCGACTCGAATTAAATACTTAGGAATTTGGTTTTGCAATAACCTTGTAGATACTATTTCTTATAATGAATCTCACATTCTAGCTAAGATTAAAGATCTTTTGTCCTCTTGGTCTCCGAAATATATTTCCTGGTGGGGAAGGCTCCAAACTCTCAAGATGATGATAACGCCGATTATTAACTTCTTATCCTCAATGCTACCTGTGAGGCTGTCCTCATCCTTTTCCGTGAGATTGACCTACTTACCTCAAAGTTTCTATGGGGTGACAAACGTGCTAGAATTGCATACAACAATCTTAGGAAGCCATCGGTCTTGGGTGGTTGTAATCTTCCAGATTGGAATTTGTATCAAATTGCTTTCTTATCGTCTCAGGGTGCTCTCTGGTTTTTATCGAATTCACACCATACTCCTCCGTGATTTATATTGAACAAGTGTTGTGTTCTCCTCTCTCTACCCCCTCTTTTCTCACTGCCTCTAAACTTGTGTTACCTCATTCAAGCCGTATTATTTCTGACACAATTAATGCTCTGAAACATATAGATAAAAAGGTTTCCAACCCCATTCATAAATCGAGATGGTCCTCATTATGGTATAATCCTAAAATTGTTACTGATATCGATCCTGCCACAATGTCTTCCTGGGCTAATAGAGGTCTTACGTTGGTCAAACATCTTTATGATTCCAGTCATGATCCTCTTCCCTTTTCTTCTTTGGCCAGTAAATATAATCTTAACAATATGGATTTCTACTATTTCTTAAAATTAAAGGTTGCCCTCTCTAAAGTGACCCTCTGTACAGATTCGGTTACTATTTCACTTCTGTCTATGTGGTCTCGTTCAGGTCATACTGCCTCGAAAATATACAAATTTTTATCTGCGCCACTTCCTTCACAGGCTACTATTACACAAGATAAATGGTCACATCATTTTGATAGTGATATTTTTAAACATATCACACAAGAGTCATGGCAGTTAATTGGGAAAGTTTCATTACGAAATAAGATTGCTCCTTCCCTTATGCAATCTAAAATATTTTCGATGAATCTTCTGCATTGGACCCCTGCTCGCTTACATAAACTGAAGCTGAGGGATGGGGATCTTTGTTGGAATTGCAATGTGGTCCCAGGCACTTACCAACATATGTTTTTGAATGCTCGTTACTACAACCCTTTTGGGATTTAGTTCAGAAACACTTATCACTAATTTTTGACATTCCAGTGGAACTTTCATTCCCTATGATCTTATTGGGTCCATGGGCCGCATGTTCCCCTCTTCCTCTGGATGATACGGATATGCAGCTATTAGATCTTCTTATTTCAATTGCTGTCAAAATTATTTTAACTGAGTGGAAATCCTTTAATCTACTGTCCTATCATACTTGGTGGGCTTGGGTATCATTTCTCCGTGGGGCCCATACTTCGGTTGAAGAGAGACACTGTACTCCTTCCATTTCCAATACTATCTGGAGGTCACTGGATAACTATATGAAGTTGTCATCTCAGGGGTTGGTAGCCCAATATCCCTTTGTCTCTATTGCTTAATTTATTTTTCATACTGTAGCAGGTGTCCCCATCTACCCATCTATCCATTTATCCATCTGTATTATTTATTTATCTGTCTATCTACCCATTTATCTATCTATCTATCGTCCCCTTTCTCTTTCTTTCTTTCTTTCTTTCTTTCCTTGTTCCTGCTTTTTATTCTCTCTTTCTATCCTGTCCTTGTTTCTTTCGCTTATCCTGGCACTTTTTGGTATCTATGCAATACAACTAATTTTTGCTATCAATCCAGTATAAGATACTCTCTTTATATGACATATTGAACCGGTACTATGTGTGATTTCATTATTTTCTGACATAAATTTTACCTTTGTGTATGTTTTTTGTTAAACGTCTTACTTATCTATTGAACATGTTGTTCTGTTGTATTGCATTTTATTACAACTATATGAACTCTTACTTTTTAAAAACAATAAAGATATTGAACAAAAAAAAAAAAAGATGTAAGCAATTGTAATTTATTTGACTAAGCTTGGATTTTTTTTTCTTTTACCCTTTTTCAATAGATCTCTTTTTAAGTATGTATTACCCCGGAGAGGAAAAATCCTTTCTATCTCTCTCTCCCAGCCTGTCTCTGTCCTTCCATTCCACACTGTAAACCATGTTACTGTATGTGCACTCTAACCTACAGCTCTATCTATGCTGGGTTTTCGGTTTGATTGTCATATATACGTTTTGAGGGCCTCCCATAGAGAGGCACTGTGGCCTAATGGTTAATGTCTGAGACTGTTACTCGCAAGGTTAAGTGTTCAATTCCTGGTGTTTCAATGTCACTTCAATTAAAGGTGTAGGTAATGGTAACTTACTTGTCCAAGGTTGGAATTTTACTTTCTTTACCTTGTTTGAATAGATCTTTTTTTTTTTTGGTTTACATTTTTTTTATTGAAAATTTAAACATTTGCCATGGATAAAATCGTAATATACAGTTCGTCATTTAACGCAAGAATGCTGTATGCTGTGTTACAATACATTCAGATGTTACAATTTTATAAATTTCTTTCGTGTCATTTCAAGTTCTTCAGTCGGTGAAATGCATAGTACTCCCCGATGAGTATTCCAGGCCCCCCATTTTCTATCCCATTTCTTAGGGCAACCTCTGATTTTGTAGATTTCTTTTTCAGCTATCACACATTGGTCCATTGCCGCCACCCAACCAGTCAGCAACGGCCTGTCCGCAGCCCCCCATTTCATGGCAATAGCTCTCTTTACCAGGGTATATCCCAGGGTGGTGAACTGCTGTTCTATGTCTGTAAGATCATTTGCGTCCCAAATGTTTAGGATTCCCAATGGGGGTTTCAGTACTAGTGGTTTGCCCAGTGACTCTTGCATTTGATCTGTTGCTCGCTCCCAAATGTGTCGTATGTAGGGGCAATCCCATAAAATGTGATAAAATGTAGCAATAGAGTTACAGCCCCGTAGGCAGAGTGCATCCTGTCAGGTCCCTATCTTGGCCAATGTCACTCCGGTGAGGTATGTCCTGTGTAGAATCTTCAATTGAATCAATTTAAAACGTTGATTTATAGCCGCTTCCCTGGGGGACATTAGGGCCGTCTGCCAGTCCTCGTCCTCGAGGTGTCCTATGTCGGATTGCCATCTGTCTCTAAGAAAAAGGAGGGGGTCTGGCATGTTATTACATAGCTTACGATAAGTAAGGGAAACGGCCTTAGCAAGGAGGGGCTCAGCTAGAAGTCGGTCCTCTAGGGGGGACGAGTCCGGGACATTGGTCAGATCTGGTAGAGCCGTTTGAAGCGCATGTCGGATTTGTAGATAGCGGAAAATCTCGGTGGGCGCCAGTTCATGTTTAGCTTGCAGTTCTTTGAATTTAAGTAGTTTCCCTTTTTTTAGAAGGTCCCCGATCGTGGAGATCCCTATTGTATCCCATTTGTCGAACCCCACTTGATAACATAATAATCCCAGTTGTTGGCATGACCACAAAGGCGTAGCTATTGTCAACTTTCCCTGCCAACCCAATCGTTTGTTAGCTTTCTGCCAGACTGCAATAGTTTGAGCCATTGGACCGAGATATCTTCACTTTCGGGGTTTGGTGTATAAGGCTCCTAGATATCCTTCCTGTCCAGTCTGATACCTCTCTAAGTGGTATGCCGGGTTAGATGGCGGACCATACAACCAGTGGTTGGTGGCCACTAATTGCGACGCCCAATAGTAGAGGCGTAGATCTGGGAGTGCAATGCCTCCGTTGTACCAGCTCTTCATCAATTTTCCTAAAGCTATTCGTGGTGTCCCTCCATCCCATAACAGTGTACGGACTTCCGCCTCCACCCCAGCGAAATATGTGTCCGGGATAGAATAAGGGCAGTTCTGAAGTGCATAGAGGAACCTTGGTAATGCTAGCATTTTAAATAGGGCCGCACAGCCCAACAACGACAATGGCAGCGACCTCCAGTGTCTGACATCTTCCTTTAATCGCTGCAGGGGGGCAGCGAGATTGTGTTCATAAAAGATTTTGGGGTCAGGGGTAATGAAGATCCCCAAGTATGTAAAACCCTCCCTGGTTACTACCACCTTATATCCCTTGGGTAGTCTAGGCGTAGGGCCGTGGAGAACGTAAAGTATTGATTTTGCCCAGTTTATGTCATAGCCGGAGTATTTTCCGAAATTGGCAAAGATATTGAGTAGATAATGAATCGATGCATTTGGGGAAGCTAAATAAACCAGAATATCATCAGCGTACAATGATATTCTATCTTCAGTATCTTCGTCCCATTTGAGCCCTCGTAAAGTGACATCGCGCCTTATCCATGCCGCCAGCGGCTCGAGAACCAGCGCGAACAACAGAGGGGATAGGGGGCACCCCTGCCTAGTTCCTCTGCGTAGCCTGAATACCCTCGAGGTGAGATTGTTAACTCGCACCTGTCCCCACAGGTCAGTATATAGCAAGCGAACCCAGGCTATGAACTGTGGGCCAAATCCAAAGCATGCGAGCACTTTGAAAAGGTACGGCCATTCTATTGAATCAAAGGCCATGGAGGCGTCTAAGGACATAATCACTGCGTCTTCTTCCATGTAGGGTTGCCTCGCAAGCACATTATGTACCCTACGAATATTCAGCGCCGTATTTCTACCCGTGACGAACCCAGATTGATCCGCGTGGACCAGGGAGGGTAACACGGCATTCAAGCGGATGGCCAGTAATTTCGCCAGGATCTTGGCTTCTGCATTTATTAATGAGATTGGTCTATACGACCTGCAACAGTCCGCTGCCTTCCCGGGTTTTCGTATAACTACTGTAGCTGCCAACCTTTGATCCGGAGGTAGCATGCCCTTTTCCAGGCTCTCCTTATACAATAGATTAAGGTGGGGAGCTATCTTTACCGCCATAGACTTGAGGAACTCTATCGGGATACCGTTAGGTCCCATCGCTTTGCCTGATTGGACACTGTATATAGCTGTACATAGCTCCTCACCAGTGATATCAGCCTCCAGGTCAGCTTTGTCCGTTTCTGATAGTGAGGGTAGGTTACTGTCCATCAGCAGTTGCCGGGATTCTTCCGACGTTTAGGTGGTAGATGGTGTATACACCTTCTCCAAATGATCGGCAAACATTTCTGCAATGTCTTGTGGGTCAGATATTGTTGCGCCCATATCGTTGGATAATTCAGGCACCCATCTGTGGGCCTGCTCCCGATGCTCGAGCCAAGCCAGCATTCTACCCGCTCTCCCCCATCTCATACACTCTGTGTTTTGTAGACAATAAGCGTGCTCTCGCCTTTTCTTGCACAAGGACTTTATATTCATGGCGTTTAGTGGTGAGGCGATGTGCTGTGTCTTCGCTGGGCGAGGAGTTATGGAGCGACTCTAATCATTGTAGGTCACTCTCTATTGCATGTATGTGCTCGTTGTGGCGCCGAATATGACCCAGTTTTAACGCTAACGCATGGCCTTTCATCACTGCTTTATATGCCTCCCAAATTGTCTGTGCGGAGTCCACCGACCCAAGATTTTCTGTGAAATAGTGGTCAGTCTGTTCAGTCAGTTGGTCTCTTATGTCAGGTATCTTAAGGAGCCACGGGTTGATCACTATGGAGCTACGGTGCTTGGGGCGGCGGAAACTAAGTTCGACCCACACCGGGGAATGGTCCGAAATTCCACGTGGAAGCCCATGGGGATTTTGGAAATGGCCGACATCCGTCAGAAGTGTAAGGAAATAATCTATGCGGGACATGCTCTTATGCGCATTGGAATAGTGGGTATAATATGTCAGTTGTGGTTGCAGTGAGCGCCATATGTCCGCTAGACCCATGGCCTGGGTGAATTCTGCCATGAGAGTATTTGGTCTAGTAGCCGGTCGCTGGGGGTATCTATCTACTTTATCATCCATAGTCAGGTTAAAGTCCCCTCCCATTATCAAGATACCGTCTGGCAAGTCCACCAATATTTTACCTAGGTCGCATAGCGCTGCTTTCCCCAGCGCCGGGGGGAGATACACTGAGATGACGTTCAACACTTTCCCCTCCCAGGTGGCCTCCAAAACCGCAAATCTACCCTGTGTGTCCGCCCAGGTACGTGTGGGTGCAAGAGCTAGGCCTTTGCGAACTAGGACACCTGTCCCCCTTGAGCCAGAGGTAAACCCTGCGTGTACTAATAACTTATAACCCCATCTGCTAAGGGCCTTGCAACTATTTCCTATTAGGTGGGTTTCTTGCAGCAGGACTATATCTGGTGCTTGTCGCTTTAGATACTGTGACACAACTCCCCTCTTTATCTTGTCTCCTAGTCCATTAACATTCCACGACAGGGCGGACAGTTTGATGTCAGTGACCGTAGACATTGTGCAATAGGGTTGTTGTCAAAGAGGCGCAATCAGTAGCCTTCCCCGAGGGGGAGGAGACCAGGTCAGCCTGAACCGAAACCCATTCCAAAGGAGCCGAATACCCAATATGGGGGGATTGAACTACAGCATACCGTTCAAATGGCATCTCTTGCGATTGGTACCAATTTAACAAGCCTTTTGTGATTCTCGCTTCAACATGACAATTAACAAAAACAGAAACCTCAACTCGCCTCCCCTTTCCCCACCCGCCACCTGCCCCCTGCCAGTGGATTTCAAACTACCCACCCCCAACAAGGCAGAGTGCCTGTCGCCCCCCTCCCATGTGACGGGTGCCTGGTGTACAGCCATCTCACCCTCGCCGTAACTTAAGGATGGATACATATTACACGGCAATCAGAAAGACCCCCTGATGAACACCAAGCGATTACATTGAACATGTCGCAAATTACCAGTGATAGCGCTCAATGTTGACCCTAATAATTTCCCATCTGTTAGTCAACCAGGGGTCCGAGTCCCACACCCCTTATCCCCCCCTGCCATCAGTTGCACTCAAAGGTCCCAAGTGTCTCTGTGGTTGTTACCTGGAGCAGTGCCCCGCCACCTACCCTCTCACCCCTTCGGAGCCAGGGTGGTCTCCCCACGATTATCTGCTCCGTTGGTCGGTGGGTCGTTCTTGTTCTTGTCGTGTTTGCCATTGTTCCAATGTCCCACCCTTCGCCATCCCTCAAGCCAGTCATAGGTTTCCTCCGGGGATGAAAAGAACCAGATCTTTCCCTCCGACTCAACCCGGAGTTTGGCAGGGAAGAGCATAGAGTACTTGATTTCCTTGTCACGTAGCTCCTTCTTCACCGCCTGAAAGCTGCGTCGTTGGGCCTGCACTTTGGTCGTGAAGTCCGGGAAGAATGTGACGGTGCTGTTGTCTATTTGTAAGGGCGGTTTGGCTCGAGCCGTTTGGAGGATCACATCGCGGTCCCGGAAATTGAAAGCTCTCGCAATGATAGGTCTCGGGGGAGCTCCAGGTTTGGGACGTCCCCCAGGGACTCGATGGGCTCGTTCAATAGAGAAATAATCTGAAAGGCGTTTTGGCTGGAGCCTCTTTGTCACCAGGTCTTCCACAAAGAGGTCCGTCGCGGGTCCCTCCGCTCACTCCGGGACTCCCAGTATGCGTATGTTGTTTCTGCGTGCCCGTCCTTCATAATCATCAAGCTGGCTTTCCATATTCACCTGCTGGTCTTGGAGCCGGGCTACTTGTTGCTTAAGGAGGTCCGTGTCAGACGCTAATATGACTGTGGCATCTTCCACATCTTTTACTCTGGCATCCATTTTGCGGAGGTCCGCTCTGATGAGGGAGACCTCTATGTTGACAGTGTCAATTTGAGTCTCCAGAGATGACCGGACTCCCGCTATAGCCTCCATTACATCTTGGAGGGTAGGATCAGGTTGAGAAGACTTGGGGTGAGGGTCATTCGTCCCACCCTTGGCAGCCGGGTCAGGTTCATCACCTGTTTTCCCCCATGCAAATTTTGCGAGTGACTTTTGGGCCGTTGCTTTGGGTCCCCTTCCGCTGGCCATTGCGAGGTGGGAATTGCCCCGTATGGACCCGGAGTCGGTACTCGCCGCCGCCTGCCCAGGGAGGGGAAATTTAACTGCGTCCCTCCCCGTCGGCCTGTCGGTTTTCCCGATTAACTAGCTGGTGGCAAGTTTCAACAGATGGGTGCCACTGATATCAGGCTCCGGGATTTCCTGAGGGCTAGTGTTCTGATGAGGAGGGGGGGCGTGATGCGGCTTATAAATCAGGTTAGGCGCTATCTTGGGGCACGGCAACTCGGGCCAGGTCGATGGCGGCTTCTATTATCCCCCCGTGCTTCACCCCCGGTGCATTCGTAATATGTCCCGCACGCGACCATCAGGGCCACACTCAGCGTGGGCTATCTGTGAACTGGCCGGTTTGCAGCGTCGTTGCGGGGTAGCCACTTGACAGGGTGGCTCGCCGGGGTGGTAGCATATCACTATAGATGTCCCGGAATTCCGTGGGGGGCCCCCGGGGCCACCAGGTCCCCGTTCAGGGCCTCTGGCAGTAACGGGCCCAGAGGGGGGGAGCACGCGTCAACTTCCACTGATCTGCACCCCCCCTCCTCTTCAACGGTGTGTGTGGATTCAGGTAGGTATCCGTGGGTACAGGGCCACCCCAGGTCCCAAGAAGAGTCTCCGTCACTTCCGCCTCAATCAGGATCTCTACTCCTGATCATCACGCCTCCCGCAGCTGCACTTCAGGGGCCTCGCTGCGGTGTTCTGGCCCTCAGGGGATCAATGGGCAGTAGATATGATCCCCGGCCCTGCTCGACAATACTCCAGGTCAGCTGGGAATCTGGAAGCGGCCTTTGGAACACCATCCGCGACCAGGCCTCAAGCCGGGGCCTCGATTTAGAAGCAGGCCGGGGGGGGAGGGACGCGCCACACTCACCCCTTCTGCGCGTCACCTCCAGCTGGAAAGATGGGTCACAGATGGCCCACGGCAGACTCCGATGCCACGGGGGGCCGCCCCTCAGTCTCCGAGGCATCCCGCACGCCAGTGCACAGCTCCTACCCCTCAGCCGAGAGGAACTCCGGAGCAGGCCGCCATGTTGTCACTGGCCGGGTGTCGGGGGCGCCGCTCCGCCCCTGCGTATCTCCTCAAATCGGGCTCGAAGCGCCCGATGTTAGCTTCGCCGGTGTCCACGGGATCTTGCCCCTCACATCAAGGGGAAGGCAGTTGATTTTAAGCAGGATATGTGGAAGAAAGACGGCGAGGATGGCGGAGCCGCTTCAGAACGCGGCCATTCTGCTCGGCTGCTAGCCACGCCCCCCGAATAGATCTCTTTTTAAGTATGTATTATCCCAGAGAGGAAAAAATCCTCTTTATCTCTCTCTCCTACCCTGTCTCTGTCCTTCAATTCCACACTGTAAACCATTTTACTGTACGTGTACTCTAACCTGCAGCACTGTATATGCTGGGTTTTCGGTTCGAATGTCATATATACGTTTTGACTGTGATTTATAGCGCGTCACTGTGGCCTAGTGGTTAAGGTCTCAATCGCTAAGGTTGAGATCCTTGTGTTTCAATGGCTTTGTTTTTTCAGTTAAAGATGTAAGCAATTGTAATTTATTTGACTACGGTTGGATTTTTTTTTTTCTTTTACCCTTTTTCAATAGATCTCTTTTAAGTATGTATTACCCCAGAGAGGAAAAAATCCTTTCTATCTCTCTCTCCTACCCTGTCCTTCCATTCCACACTGTAAACCATGTTACTGTATGTGCACTCTAACCTACAGCTCTATATATGCAGGGTTTTCGGTTTGAATGTCATATATAAGTTTTGAGGGTCTCCTACAGAGAGTCACTGAGGCCTAATGGTTAAGGTCTGAGAATCTTACTTTCAAGGTTAAGTGTTCAATTTCTGGTGTTTCAATGTTTCTGTCTATTCAATGAAAGGAGTAGGTGATGGTAATTTACTTGACTAAAGTTGGATTGTTTTTTCTTTTACCCTTTTTCAATAGATCTCTTTTTAAGTATGTATTACTGCAGAGAGGAAAAAATCCTCTTTATCTCTCTCTCTCCTACCCTTTCTCTGTCCTTCCATTCCACACTGTAAACCATTTTACTCCACGTGTACTCTAACCTGCAGCACTGTATATGCTGAGTTTTCGGTTTGAATGTCATATATAAGTTTTGAGGGTGTTCTATAGAGTGTTACTGTAGCCTAATGGTTATGGTCTGTGACTCTTACTCTCAAGGTTAAGTGTTCAATTTTTGGTGTTTCAATGTTTCTGTCTCTTCGTTGTAAAGAGTAGTCAATGCTAATTTACCTAACTAAAGTTAGATTTTTTTTCTTTTACCTTGCTTGAATAGATCTCTTTTTAAGTATGTATTACCCCAGAGAGGAAAAAATCCTCTTTATCTCTCTCTCCCACCCTGTCTCTGTCCTTCCATTCCACACTGTAAACCATGTTACTGTATGTGCGCTCTAACCTACAGCTCTATATATGCTGGTTTTTCGGTTTGAATGTCATATATAAGTTTTGAGAGTCCCTGCGGCCTAATGCTTAAGGTCTGAGACTCTTACTCTCAAGGTTATGTGTTCAATTCCTGGTGTTTCTCAGTCTCTTCAATGAAAGGTGTAGGTAATGGTAACTACTTGACCAAGGTAGGAATTTTTCTTTCTTTTACCTTGTTTGAATAGATCTCTTTTTATGTATGTATTACCCCAGAGAGGAAAAAATCCTCTTTATCTCTCTCCTACCCTTTCTCTGTCCTTCAATTCCACACTGTAAACCATTTTACTGTACGTGTACTCTAAGCTGCAGCACTGTATATACTGGGTTTTCGGTTTGAATGTCATATATAAGTTTTTAGGGTGCTCTACAGAGTCACTGTGGCCTAATGGTTAAGGTCTGAGACTCTTACTCGCAAGGTTAAGTGTTCAATTCATGGTGTTTCAATGAAAGGTGTAGGTAATGTTAAATTACTTGTCCAAGGTTGGAATTTTTCTTTCTTTAACCTTGTTTGAATAGATCTCTTTTTAAGTATGTATTATCCCAGAGAGGAAAAAATCCTCTTTATCTCTCTCCTACCCTTTCTCTGTCCTTCAATTCCACACTGTAAACCATTTTACTCTACGTGTACTCTAAGCTGCAGCACTGTATATGCTGGGTTTTCGGTTTGAATGTCATATATAAGTTTTGAGGGTGTTTTACAGAGAGGCATTGTGGCCTAATGGTTAAGGTCTGAGACTCTTACTCTCAAGTTTAAGTGTTCAATTCCTGGTTTTTCAATTTTCTGTCTCTTCAATGAAAGGAGTAGGCAATGGTAATTTACTTGACAAAGGTTGGATTTTTTTTTCTTTTACCTTGCTTGAATAGATCTCTTTTAAGTATGTATTACCCCAGAGAGGAAAAAATCCTCTTTATCTCTCTCTCCTACCCTGTCTCTGTCCTTCCATTCCACACTGTAAACCATTTTACTCTACGTGTACTCTAACCTGCAGCTTTGTATATGCTGGGTTTTTGGTTTGAATGTCATATATAAGTTTTGACTGCAATCTACAGAGAGTCACTGTGGCCTAGTGGTTAAGGTCTCAGTCTCTCACCATCAAGTTTGAGGGTTCTGTTTCAATGGCTTTGTTTTTTCAGTTAAAGATGTAAGCAATTGTAATTTATTTGACTAAGCTTGGATTTTTTTTTTCTTTTACCCTTTTTCAATAGATCTCTTTTTAAGTATGTATTACCCCAGAGAGGAAAACATCCTTTCTATCTCTCTCTCCCACCCTGTCTCTGTCCTTCCATTCCACACTGTAAACCATGTTACTGTATGTGCACTCTAACCTACAGCTCTATATATGCTGGGTTTTCGGTTTGAATGTCATATATAAGTTTTGAGGGTCTCCTACAGAGAGTCAGTGAGGCCTAATGGTTAAGGTCTGAGACTCTTACTCTCAAGGTTAAGTTTTCAATTCCTGGTGTTTCAATGTCTCTTCAATGAAAGGTGTAGGTAATGGTAACTTACTTGTCCAAGGTTGGAATTTTCTTTCACCTTGTTTGAATAGATCTCTTTTTAAGTATGTATTACCCCAGAGAGGAAAAAATCCTCTTTATCTCTCTCTCCTACCCTGTCTCTGTCCTTCAATTCCACACTGTAAACCATTTTCCTCTACGTGTACTCTAACCTGCAGCACTGTATATGCTGGGTTTTAAATTTAAATGTCATATATACGTTTTAACTGTGATCTATAGAGAGTCACTGTGGCCTAGTGGTTAAGGTCTCAGTCTCTCAGCTTCAAGATTGAAGGTTCAGTACCTTGTGTTTGAATGGTTTTGTTTTTTCAGTTAAAGATGTAAGCAATTGTAATTTATTTGACTAAGGTTGGAATTTTGTTTTTCTTTTACCCTTTTTCAATAGATCTCTTTTTAAGTATGTATTACCCCAGAGAGGAAAAAATCCTCTTTATCTCTCTCTCCTACCCTGTCTCTGTCCTTCCATTCCACACTGTAAAACATGTTACTGTATGTGCGCTCTAACCTACAGCTCTATATATGCTGGTTTTCGATTTGAATGTCATATATAAGTTTTGACTCTGTGCAATGGAGAGTCATTGTGGCCTAATGGTTAAGGTCTGAGACTCTTACTCTCAAGTTTAAGTGCTCAAGTCCTGTTATTTCAATGTTTCTGTTTCTTCAATGAAAGGAGTAGGCAATGGTAATTTACTTGACAAAGGTTGGATTTTCTTTTCTTTTTACCTTGCTTGAATAGATCTCTTTTTAAGTATGTATTACCCCAGAGAGGAAAAAAATCCTCTTTATCTCTCTCTCCTACCCTGTCTCTGTCCTTCCATTCCACACTGTAAACCATTTTACTCTACGTGTACTCTAACCTGCAGCTTTGTATATGCTGGGTTTTGGTTTGAATGTCATATATAAGTTTTGACTGCAATCTACAGAGAGTCACTGTGGCCTAGTGGTTAAGGTCTCAGTCTCTCACCATCAAGTTTGAGGGTTCAGTTCCTTCTGTTTCAATGGCTTTGTTTTTTCAGTTAAAGATGTAAGCAATTGTAATTTATTTGACTAAGCTTGGATTTTTTTTTTCTTTTACCCTTTTTCAATAGATCTCTTTTTAAGTATGTATTACCCCAGAGAGGAAAACATCCTTTCTATCTCTCTCTCCCACCCTGTCTCTGTCCTTCCATTCCACACTGTAAACCATGTTACTGTATGTGCACTCTAACCTACAGCTCTATATATGCTGGGTTTTCGGTTTGAATGTCATATATAAGTTTTGAGGATCTCCTACAGAGAGTCAGTGAGGCCTAATGGTTAAGGTCTGAGACTCTTACTCTCAAGGTTAAGTTTTCAATTCCTGGTGTTTCAATGTCTCTTCAATGAAAGGTGTAGGTAATGGTAACTTACTTGTCCAAGGTTGGAAGTTTTCTTTCACCTTGTTTGAATAGATCTCTTTTTAAGTATGTATTACCCCAGAGAGGAAAAAAATCCTCTTTATCTCTCTCTCCTACCCTGTCTCTGTCCTTCAATTCCACACTGTAAACCATTTTCCTCTACGTGTACTCTAACCTGCAGCACTGTATATGCTGGGTTTTAAATTTAAATGTCATATATACGTTTTAACTGTGATCTATAGAGAGTCTCTGTGGCCTAGTGGTTACGGTCTCAGCTTTAAGATTGAAGGTTCAGTACCTTGTGTTTGAATGGTTTTGTTTTTTCAGTTAAAGATGTAAGCAATTGTAATTTATTTGACTAAGGTTGGAATTTTTTTTCTTTTACCCTTTTTCAATAGATCTCTTTTTAAGTATGTATTACCCCAGAGAGGAAAAAATCCTCTTTATCTCTCTCTCCTACCCTGTCTCTGTCCTTCCATTCCACACTGTAAAACATGTTACTGTATGTGCACTATAACCTACAGCTCTATATATGCTGGTTTTCGATTTGAATGTCATATATAAGTTTTGACTCTGTGCAATGGAGAGTCATTGTGGCCTAATGGTTAAGGTCTGAGACTCTTACTCTCAAGTTTAAGTGCTCAAGTCCTGTTGTTTCAATGTTTCTGTTTCTTCAATGAAAGGAGTAGGCAATGGTAATTTACTTGACAACGGTTGTATTTTTTTTTCTTTTACCTTGCTTGAATAGATCTCTTTTTAAGTATGTATTACCACAGAGAGGAAAAAATCCTCTTTATCTCTCTCTCCTACCCTTTCTCTGTCCTTCAATTCCACACTGAAACCATTTTACTCTACATGTACTCTAACCTGCAGCACTGTATATGCTGGGTTTTCGGTTTGAATGTCATGTATAAGTTTTGAAGGTGCCCTACAGAAATCACTGTGGCCTAATGGTTAACGTCTGAGACTCTTACTCTCAAGTGTAAGTGTTCAATTCCTGGTGTTTTAATGTTTCTGTGTCTTCAATGAAAGGAGTAGGCAATGGCAATTTACTTGACTAAAGTTGGATTTTTTTTTCTTTTACCTTGTTTAATAGATCTCTTTTTAAGTATGTATTACCCCAGAGAGGAAAAATCCTCTTTATCTCTCTCTCCTACCCTTTGTCTGTCTTTCAATTCCACACTGTAAACCATTTTCCTCTACGTGTACTCTAACCTGCAGCACTGTATATGCTGGGTTTTAAATTTGAATGTCATATATACGTTTTAACTGTGATCTATAGAGAGTCACTGTGGCCTAGTGGTTAAGGTCTCAGCTTCAAGATTAAAGGTTTAGTTCCTTGTGTTTCAATGGTTTTGTTTTTTCAGTTAAAGATGTAAGCAATTGTAATTTATTTGACTAAGGTTGGATTTTTTTTTCTTGTACCCTTTTTCAATAGATCTCTTTTTAAGTATGTATTACCCCAGAGAGGAAAAATCCTCTTTATCTCTCTCTCCTACCCTGTCTCTGTCCTTCCATTCCACACTGTAAAACATGTTACTGTATGTGCACTCTAACCTACAGCTCTATATATGCTGGTTTTCGATTTGAATGTCATATATAAGTTTTGACTCGGTGCAATGGAGAGTCATTGTGGCCTAATGGTTAAGGTCTGAGACTCTTACTCTCAAGTGTAAGTGTTCAAGTCCTGGTGTTTTAATGTTTCTGTGTCTTCAATGAAAGGAGTAGGCAATGGCAATTTACTTGACTAAAGTTGGATTTTTTTTCTTTTACCTTGTTTAATAGATCTCTTTTTAAGTATGTATTACCCCAGAGAGGAAAAATCCTCTTTATCTCTCTCTCCTACCCTTTGTCTGTCCTTCAATTCCACACTGTAAACCATTTTACTCTACGTGTACTCTAACCTGCAGCACTGTATATGCTGGGTTTTCAATTCGAATGTCATATATAAGTTTTGAGGGTGTTCTATAGAGAGTCACTGTGGCCTAATGGTTAAGGTCTGGTACTCTTACTCTCAAGGTTAAGTATTTAATTCCTAATGTGTCTGTCTCTTCATTGAAAGGAGTAGTCAATACTAATTTACTGAACTTTAGTTAGATTTTTTTTTCTTTTACCTTGCTTGAATAGATCTCTTTTTAAGTATGTATTACCCCAGAGAGGAAAAAATCCTCTTTATCTCTCTCTCCTACCCTGTCTCTGTCCTTCAATTCCACACTGTAAACCATTTTCCTCTACGTGTACTCTAACCTGCAGCACTGTATATGCTGGGTTTTAAATTTGAATGTCATATATACGTTTTAACTGCGAGCTGTAGAGAGTCACTGTGGCCTAGTGGTTAAGGTCTCAGTCTCTCAGCTTCAAGATTGAAGGTTCAGTACCTTGTGTTTCAATGGTTTTGTTTTTTCAGTTAAAGATGTAAGCAATTGTAATTTATTTGACTAAGGTTGGAATTTTTTTCTTTTACCCTTTTTCAATAGATCTCTTTTTAAGTATGTATTACCCCAGAGAGGAAAAAATCCTCTTTATCTCTCTCTCCTACCCTGTCTCTGTCCTTCCATTCCACACTGTAAAACATGTTACTGTATGTGCACTATAACCTACAGCTCTATATATGCTAGTTTTCGATTTGAATGTCATATATAAGTTTTGACTCTGTGCAATGGAGAGTCATTGTGGGCTAATGGTTAAGGTCTGAGACTCTTACTCTCAAGTTTAAGTGCTCAAGTCCTGTTCTTTCAATGTTTCTGTCTCTTCAATGAAAGGAGTAGGCAATGGTAATTTACTTGACAACAGTTGGATTTTTTTTTCTTTTACCTTGCTTGAATAGATCTCTTTTTAAGTATGTATTACCCCAGAGAGGAAAAAATCCTCTTTATCTCTCTCTCCTACCCTTTCTCTGTCCTTCAATTCCACACTGAAACCATTTTACTCTACGTGTACTCTAACCTGCAGCACTGTATATGCTGGGTTTTCGGTTTGAAGGTCATATATAAGTTTTGAAAGTGCTCTACAGAAAATCACTGTGGCCTAATGGTTAAGGTCTGAGACTCTTACTCTCAAGTGTAAGTGTTCAATTCCTGGTTTTTAAATGTTTCTGTGTTTTCAATGAAAGTAGTAGGCAATGGCAATTTACTTGACTAAAGTTGGATTTTTTTTTCTTTTACCTTGTTTAATAGATCTCTTTTTAAGTATGTATTACCCCAGAGAGGAAAAATCCTCTTTATCTCTCTCTCCTACCCTGTCTCTGTCCTTCAATTCCACACTGTAAACCATTTTACTGTACGTGTACTCTAACCTGCAGCACTGTATATGCTAGGTTTTAAATTTGAATGTCATATATACGTTTTAACTGCGATTTATAGAGAGTCACTGTGGCCTAGTGGTTAAGGTCTCAGCTTGAAGGTTGAGATCCTTGTGTTTCAATGGGTTTGTTTTTTCAGTTAAAGATGTAAGCAATTGTAATTTATTTGACTAAGGTTGGATTTTTTTTTCTTTTACCCTTTTTCAATAGATCTCTTTTTAAGTATGTATTACCCCAGAGAGGAAAAATCCTCTTTATCTCTCTCTCCTACCCTGTCTCTGTCCTTCCATTCCACACTGTAAAACATGTTACTGTATGTGCACTCTAACCTACAGCTCTATATATGCTGGTTTTCGATTTGAATGTCATATATAAGTTTTGACTGTTTGCAAAGGAGAGTCATTGTGTCCTAATGGTTAAGGTCTGAGACTCTTACTCTCAAGTTTAAGTGTTCAAGTCCTGTTGTTTCAATGTTTCTGTCTCTTCAATGAAAGGAGTAGGCAATGGTAATTTACTTGACAACAGTTACATTTTTTTCTTTTACCTTGCTTGAATAGATCTCTTTTTAAGTATGTATTACCCCAGAGAGGAAAAAATCCTTTCTATCTCTCTCTCTCCCAGCCTGTCTCTATCCTTCCATTCCACACTGTAAACCATTTTACTCTGCATGTACTCTAACCTGCAGCACTGTATGAGCTGAGTTTTTGATTCGCATGACATATATACGTTTTGATAGAGCTCTATTGAGAGTCACTGTGGCCTAGTGGTTCAGGTCTCAGTCTCTCACCTTCAAGGTAGACGGTTCAATCCCTTGTGTTTCAGTGGCTTTGTTTTTTCAGTTAAAGATGTAAGCAATTGTAATTTATTTGACTAAGGTTGGATTTTTTTTTTTCTTTTACCTTTTTTCAATCGATCTCTTTTTAAGTATGTATTATCCCGGAGAGGAAAAAATCCTTTCTATCTCTCTCTCCCACCCTGTCTCTGTCCTTCCATTCCACACTGTAAATCATGTTACTGTATGTGCGCTCTAACCTATAGCTCTATATATGCTGGGTTTTCGGTTTGAATGTCATATATAATTTTTGAGGGTCGTTTATAGATGGTCCCTGTGGCCAAATGGTTAAGGTCTGAGACTCTTACTCTCGTGGTTATGTGTTTAATTCCTGGTGTTTCTCTGTCCCTTCAATTAAAGGTGTAGGTAATGGTAAGTTACTTGACCAAGGTAGGAATTTTTCTTTCTTTTACCTTGTTTGAATAGATCTCTTTTTAAGTATGTATTACCCTAGAGAGGAAAAAATCCTCTTTATCTCTCTCTCCTACCCTTTCTCTGTCCTTCAATTCCACACTGTAAACCATTTTACTCTACGTGTACTCTAACCTGCAGCACTGTATATGCTGGGTTTTCGATTCGAATGTTATATCTAAGTTTTGTTGGTGTTCTGTAGAGAGTCACTGTGGCCTAACGGTTAAGGTCTGGGACTCTTACTCTCAAGGTTAAGTGTTCAATTCCTGGTGTTTCAATGTTTCTGTCTCTTCATTGAAAGGAGTAGTCAATGCTAATTTACTTGACTAAAGTTAGATTTTTTTTTCTTTTACCCTTTTTCAATAGATCTCTTTTTAAGTATGTATTACCCAAGAGAGGAAAAAATCCTCTTTATCTCTCTCTCCTACCCTGTCTCTGTCCTTCCATTCCACACTGTAAAACATGTTACTGTATGTGCACTATAACCTACAGCTCTATATATGCTGGTTTTCGATTTGAATGTCATATATAAGTTTTGACTCTGTGCAATGGAGAGTCATTGTGGCCTAATGGTTAAGGTCTGAGACTCTTACTCTCAAGTGTAAGTGTTCAAGTCCTGGTGTTTTAATGTTTCTGTGTCTTCAATGAAAGGAGTAGGCAATGGCAATTTACTTGACTAAAGTTGGATTTTTTTTTCTTTTACCTTGTTTAATAGATCTTTTTTTAAGTATGTATTACCCCAGAGAGGAAAAATCCTCTTTATCTCTCTCTCCTACCCTTTGTCTGTCCTTCAATTCCACACTGTAAACCATTTTACTCTACGTGTACTCTAACCTGCAGCACTGTATATGCTGGGTTTTCAATTCGAATGTCATATATAAGTTTTGAGGGTGTTCTATAGAGAGTCACTGTGGCCTAATGGTTAAGGTCTGGTACTCTTACTCTCAAGGTTAAGTATTTAATTCCTAATGTGTCTGTCTCTTCATTGAAAGGAGTAGTCAATACTAATTTACTGAACTTTAGTTAGATTTTTTTTCTTTTACCTTGCTTGAATAGATCTCTTTTTAAGTATGTATTACCCCAGAGAGGAAAAAATCCTCTTTATCTCTCTCTCCTACCCTGTCTCTGTCCTTCAATTCCACACTGTAAACCATTTTCCTCTACGTGTACTCTAACCTGCAGCACTGTATATGCTGGGTTTTAAATTTGAATGTCATATATACGTTTTAACTGCGAGCTGTAGAGAGTCACTGTGGCCTAGTGGTTAAGGTCTCAGTCTCTCAGCTTCAAGATTGAAGGTTCAGTACCTTGTGTTTCAATGGTTTTGTTTTTTCAGTTAAAGATGTAAGCAATTGTAATTTATTTGACTAAGGTTGGAATTTTTTTTCTTTGACCCTTTTTCAATAGATCTCTTTTTAAGTATGTATTACCCCAGAGAGGAAAAAATCCTCTTTATCTCTCTCTCCTACCCTGTCTCTGTCCTTCCATTCCACACTGTAAAACATGTTACTGTATGTGCACTATAACCTACAGCTCTATATATGCTAGTTTTCGATTTGAATGTCATATATAAGTTTTGACTCTGTGCAATGGAGAGTCATTGTGGGCTAATGGTTAAGGGCTGAGACTCTTACTCTCAAGTTTAAGTGCTCAAGTCCTGTTCTTTCAATGTTTCTGTCTCTTCAATGAAAGGAGTAGGCAATGGTAATTTACTTGACAACAGTTGGATTTTTTTTTTCTTTTACCTTGCTTGAATAGATCTCTTTTTAAGTATGTATTACCACAGAGAGGAAAAAATCCTCTTTATCTCTCTCTCCTACCCTTTCTCTGTCCTTCAATTCCACACTGTAAACCATTTTACTCTACTTGTACTCTAACCTGCAGCACTGTATATGCTGGGTTTTCGGTTTGAAGGTCATATATAAGTTTTGAAAGTGCTCTACAGAAAATCACTGTGGCCTAATGGTTAAGGTCTGAGACTCTTACTCTCAAGTGTAAGTGTTCAATTCCTGGTTTTTAAATGTTTCTGTGTTTTCAATGAAAGGAGTAGGCAATGGCAATTTACTTGACTAAAGTTGGATTTTTTTTTCTTTTACCTTGTTTAATAGATCTCTTTTTAAGTATGTATTACCCCAGAGAGGAAAAATCCTCTTTATCTCTCTCTCCTACCCTGTCTCTGTCCTTCAATTCCACACTGTAAACCATTTTACTGTACGTGTACTCTAACCTGCAGCACTGTATATGCTAGGTTTTAAATTTGAATGTCATATATACGTTTTAACTGCGATCTATAGAGAGTCACTGTGGCCTAGTGGTTAAGGTCTCAGCTTCAAGATTGAAGGTTGAGATCCTTGTGTTTCAATGGGTTTGTTTTTTCAGTTAAAGATGTAAGCAATTGTAATTTATTTGACTAAGGTTGGATTTTTTTTTCTTTTACCCTTTTTCAATAGATCTCTTTTTAAGTATGTATTACCCCAGAGAGGAAAAATCCTCTTTATCTCTCTCTCCTACCCTGTCTCTGTCCTTCCATTCCACACTGTAAAACATGTTACTGTATGTGCACTCTAACCTACAGCTCTATATATGCTGGTTTTCGATTTGAATGTCATATATAAGTTTTGACTGTTTGCAAAGGAGAGTCATTGTCTCCTAATGGTTAAGGTCTGAGACTCTTACTCTCAAGTTTAAGTGTTCAAGTCCTGTTGTTTCAATGTTTCTGTCTCTTCAATGAAAGGAGTAGGCAATGGTAATTTACTTGACAACAGTTACATTTTTTTTTCTTTTACCTTGCTTGAATAGATCTCTTTTTAAGTATGTATTACCCCAGAGAGGAAAAAATCCTTTCTATCTCTCTCTCTCCCAGCCTGTCTCTGTCCTTCCATTCCACACTGTAAACCATTTTACTCTGCATGTACTCTAACCTGCAGCACTGTATGAGCTGAGTTTTTGATTCGCATGACATATATACGTTTTGATAGAGCTCTATTGAGAGTCACTGTGGCCTAGTGGTTCAGGTCTCAGTCTCTCACTTTCAAGGTAGACGGTTCAATCCCTTGTGTTTCAGTGGCTTTGTTTTTTCAGTTAAAGATGTAAGCAATTGTAATTTATTTGACTAAGGATGGAATTTTTTTTTCTTTTACCTTTTTTCAATCGATCTCTTTTTAAGTATGTATTATCCCGGAGAGGAAAAAATCCTTTCTATCTCTCTCTCCCACCCTGTCTCTGTCCTTCCATTCCACACTGTAAATCATGTTACTGTATGTGCGCTCTAACCTATAGCTCTATATATGCTGGGTTTTCGGTTTGAATGTCATATATAATTTTTGAGGGTCGTCTATAGATGGTCCCTGTGGCCAAATGGTTAAGGTCTGAGACTCTTACTCTCGTGGTTATGTGTTTAATTCCTGGTGTTTCTCTGTCCCTTCAATTAAAGGTGTAGGTAATGGTAAGTTACTTGACCAAGGTAGGAATTTTTCTTTCTTTTACCTTGTTTGAATAGATCTCTTTTTAAGTATGTATTACCCTAGAGAGGAAAAATCCTCTTTATCTCTCTCTCCTACCCTTTCTCTGTCCTTCAATTCCACACTGTAAACCATTTTACTCTACGTGCACTCTAACCTGCAGCACTGTATATGCTGGGTTTTCGATTCGAATGTTATATCTAAGTTTTGTTGGTGTTCTGTAGAGAGTCACTGTGGCCTAACGGTTAAGGTCTGGGACTCTTACTCTCAAGGTTAAGTGTTCAATTCCTGGTGTTTCAATGTTTCTGTCTCTTCATTGAAAGGAGTAGTCAATGCTAATTTACTTGACTAAAGTTAGATTTTTTTTTCTTTTACCCTTTTTCAATAGATCTCTTTTTAAGTATGTATTACCCCAGAGAGGAAAAAATCCTCTTTATCTCTCTCTCCTACCCTGTCTCTGTCCTTCCATTCCACACTGTAAAACATGTTACTGTATGTGCACTATAACCTACAGCTCTATATATGCTGGTTTTCGGTTTGAATGTCATATATAAGTTTTGAAGGTGCCCTACAGAAAATCACTGTGGCCTAATGGTTAAGGTCTGAGACTCTTACTCTCAAGTGTAAGTGTTCAATTCCTGGTGTTTTAATGTTTCTGTGTCTTCAATGAAAGGAGTAGGCAATGGCAATTTACTTGACAACGGTTGGATTTTTTTTTCTTTTACCTTGCTTGAATAGATCTCTTTTTAAATATGTATTACCACAGAGAGGAAAAAATCCTCTTTATCTCTCTCTCCTACCCTTTCTCTGTCCTTCAATTCCATACTGTAAACCATTTTACTCTACTTGTACTCTAACCTGCAGCACTGTATATGCTGGGTTTTCGGTTTGAATGTCATATATAAGTTTTGAAGGTGCCCTACAGAAAATCACTGTGGCCTAATGGTTAAGATCTGAGACTCTTACTCTCAAGTGTAAGTGTTCAATTCCTGGTGTTTTAATGTTTCTGTGTCTTCAATGAAAGGAGTAGGCAATGGCAATTTACTTGACTAAAGTTGGATTTTTTTTTCTTTTACCTTGTTTAATAGATCTCTTTTTAAATATGTATTACCCCAGAGAGGAAAAATCCTCTTTATCTCTCTCTCCTACCCTTTGTCTGTCCTTCAATTCCACACTGTAAACCATTTTACTCTACGTGTACTCTAACCTGCAGCACTGTATATGCTGGGTTTTCAATTCGAATGTCATATATAAGTTTTGAGGGTGTTCGATAGAGAGTCACTGTGGCCTAATGGTTAAGGTCTGGTACTCTTACTCTCAAGGTTAAGTATTTAATTCCTAATGTGTCTGTCTCTTCATTGAAAGGAGTAGTCAATACTAATTTACTGAACTTTAGTTAGATTTTTTTTCTTTTACCTTGCTTGAATAGATCTCTTTTTAAGTATGTATTACCCCAGAGAGGAAAAATCCTCTTTATCTCTCTCTCCTAACCTGTCTCTGTCCTTCAATTCCACACTGTAAACCATTTTCCTCTACGTGTACTCTAACCTGCAGCACTGTATATGCTGGGTTTTAAATTTGAATGTCATATATACGTTTTAACTGCAAGCTGTAGAGAGTCACTGTGGCCTAGTGGTTAAGGTCTCAGTCTCTCAGCTTCAAGATTGAAGGTTCAGTTCCTTGTGTTTCAATGGTTTTGTTTTTTCAGTTAAAGATGTAAGCAATTGTAATTTATTTGACTAAGGTTGGAATTTTTTTCTTTTACCCTTTTTCAATAGATCTCTTTTTAAGTATGTATTACCCCAGAGAGGAAAAAATCCTCTTTATCTCTCTCTCCTACCCTGTCTCTGTCCTTCCATTCCACACTGTAAAACATGTTACTGTATGTGCACTATAACCTACAGCTCTATATATGCTAGTTTTCGATTTGAATGTCATATATAAGTTTTGACTCTGTGCAATGGAGAGTCATTGTGGGCTAATGGTTAAGGTCTGAGACTCTTACTCTCAAGTTTAAGTGCTCAAGTCCTGTTCTTTCAATGTTTCTGTCTCTTCAATGAAACAAGTAGGCAATGGTAATTTACTTGACAACAGTTGAATTTTTTTTTCTTTTACCTTGCTTGAATAGATCTCTTTTTAAGTATGTATTACCACAGAGAGGAAAAAATCCTCTTTATCTCTCTCTCCTACCCTTTCTCTGTCCTTCAATTCCACACTGTAAACCATTTTACTCTACTTGTACTCTAACCTGCAGCACTGTATATGCTGGGTTTTCGGTTTGAATATCATATATAAGTTTTGAAGGTGCTTTACAGAAAATCACTGTGGCCTAATGGTTAAGGTCTGAGACTCTTACTCTCAAGTGTAAGTGTTCAATTCCTGGTTTTTAAATGTTTCTGTGTTTTCAATGAAAGGAGTAGGCAATGGCAATTTACTTGACTAAAGTTGGATTTTTTTTTCTTTTACCTTGTTTAATAGATCTCTTTTTAAGTATGTATTACCCCAGAGAGGAAAAATCCTCTTTATCTCTCTCTCCTACCCTTTGTCTGTCGTTCAATTCCACACTGTAAACCATTTTACTCTACGTGTACTCTAACCTGCAGCACTGTATATGCTGGGTTTTCGGTTTGAATGTCATATATAAGTTTTGAGGGTGCTCTACAGAGAGTCACTGTGGCCTAATGGTTAAGGTCTGAGACTCTTACTCGTAAGTGTTCAATTCCTGGTATTTCAATGTTTCTGTCTCTTCAATGAAACTAGTAGGCAATGGTAATTTGCTTGACTAAAGTTGGATTTTTTTTTCTTTTACCTTGTTTGAATAGTTCTCTTTTAAAGTATGTATTACCCCAGAGAGGAAACATCCTCGTTATCTCTCTCTCCTACCCTTTCTCTGTCCTTCAATTCCACACTGTAAACGATTTGACTCTACGTGTACTCTAACCTGCAGCACTGTATATGCTGGGTTTTCGATTCGAATGTAATATATAAGTTTTGAGGGTGTTCTATAGTGAGTCACTGTGGCCTCATGGTTAAGTGTTCAATTCCTTGTGTTTCAATCTTTCTGTCTCTTCATTGAAAGGAGTAGTCGATGCTAATTTACTTGACTAAAGTTAACAATTAGGCCACAGTGACTCTCTGTAGAGCACTTTCAAAACTTATATATGACATTCAAACCCGAAAACCCAGCATATACAGTGCTGCAGGTTAGAGTACAAGTAGAGTAAAATGGTTTACAGTGTGAAATTGAAGGACAGAGAAAGAGTACGAGAGAGATAAAGAGGATTTTTCCTCTCTGGGGTAATACATACTTAAAAGAGATCTATTCAAGCAAGGTAAAGAAAAAAATCCAACTGTTGTCAAGTAAATTACCATTGCCTACTCCTTTCATTGAAGAGACAGAAACATTAGGACTTGAACACTTAAACTTGAGTGTAAGAGTCTCAGACCTTAACCATTAGGCCACAATGACTCTCCATTGCATAGAGTCAAAACTTATATATGACATTCAAATCGAAAACCAGCATATATAGTGCTGTAGGTTAGAGTGCACATACAGTAACATGTTTTACAGTACTGTCTGAGCTGAGTTTTTGATTCGCGTGACATATATACGTTTTGATAGAGATCTATAGAAAGTCACTGTGGCCTAGTGGTTCAGGTCCCAGTCTCTCACCTTCAAGGTAGAGGGTTCAATACCTTGTGTTTCAATGGCTTTGTTTTTTCAGTTAAAGATGTAAGCAATTGTAATTTATTTGACTAAGGTTGGAATTTTTTTTTTCTTTTACCTTTTTTCAATCGATCTCTTTTTAAGTATGTATTATCAAGGAGAGGAAAAAATCCTTTCTATCTCTCTCTCCCACCCTGTCTCTGTCCTTCCATTCCACACTGTAAACCATGTTACTGTATGTGCGCTCTAACCTATAGCTCTATATATGCTGGGTTTTCGGTTTAAATGTCATATATCATTTTTGAGGGTCCCTGTGGCCAAATGGTTAAGGTCTGAGACTCTTACTCTCAAGGTTAAGTGTTCAATTCCTGGTGTTTCTCTGTCTCTTCAATGAAAGGTGTAGGTAATGGTAAGTGACTTGACCAAGGTAGGAATTTTTCTTTCTTTTACCTTGTTTGAATAGATCTCTTTTTAAGTATGTATTACCCTAGAGAGGAAAAAATCCTCTTTATCTCTCTCTCCTACCCTTTCTCTGTCCTTCAATTCCACACTGTAAACCATTTTACTCTACGTGTACTCTAACCTGCAGCACTGTATATGCTGGGTTTTCGTTTAGAATGTCATATATAAGTTTTGAGGGTACTCTATAAAGAGTGACTGTGGCCTAATGGTTAAGGTATGGGACTCTTACCCTCAAGGTGAAGTGTTCAATTCCTGGTGTTTCAATGTTTCTGTCTCTTCATTGAAAGGAGTAGTCAATGCTAATTTACTTGACTAAAGTTGGATTTCTTTTTCTATTACCTTGCTTGAATAGATCTCTTTTTAAGTATGTATTACCCCAGAGAGGAAAAAATCCTCTTTATCTCTCTCTAATACCCTTTCTCTGTCCTTCAATTCCACACTGTAAACCATTTTACTCTACGTGTACTCTAACCTGCAGCACTGTATATGCTGGGTTTTCGATTCGAATGTCATATATAAGTTTTGAGGGTGTCCTTTAGAGAGTCACTGTGGCATCATGGTTAAGGTATGTGACTCTTACTCTCAAGGTTAAGTGTTCAATTGCTGGTGTTTCAATGTTTCTGTCTTTCATTGAAAAGAGTAATCAATTCTAATTTACTTGACTAAATTTGGATTTTTTTTCTTTTACCTTGCTTGAATAGATCTCTTTTTAAGTATGTATTACCCTAGAGAGGAAAAAATCCTCTTTATCTCTCTCTCCTACCCTTTCTCTGTCCTTCAATTCCACACTGTAAACCATTTTACTCTGCATGTACTCTAACCTGCAGCACTGTATATGCTGAGTTTTCGATTCGCATGACATATATACAATTTGAAAAGGATCTTTAGAGAGTCACTGTAGCCTAGTGGTTAAGGTCTCAGTCTTTCACCTTCAAGGTTGAGGGTTCAATTACTTGTGTTTCAATGGCTTTGTTTTTTCAGTTAAAGATGTAAGCAATTGTAATTTATTTGACTAAGGTTGGAATTTTGTTTTTCTTTGACCTTTTTTTAATAGATCTCTTTTTAAGTATGTATTATCCCGGAGAGGAAAAAATCCTTTCTATCTCTCTCACCCTGTCTCTGTCCTTCCATTCCACACTGTAAACCATGTTACTGTATGTGCGCTCTAACCTACAGCTCTTTATATGCTGGGTTTTTGGTTTGGATGTCATATATAAGTTTTGAGGGTTTTTTATAGCGTGTAACTGTAGCCTAATGGTTAAGGTCTGTGACTCTTACTCTCAAGGTTATAAGTGTTCAATTCCTGGTGTTTCAATGTTTCTGTCTCTTCGTTGTAAAGAGTGGTCAATGCTAATTTACTTGACTAAAGTTAGATTTTTTTTTCTTTTACCTTGCTTGAATAGTTCTCTTTTTAAGTATGTATTACCCCAGAGAGGAAAAAATCCTCTTTATCTCTCTCTCCTACCATGTCTCTGTCCTTCAATTCCACACTGTAAACCATTTTACTCTACGTGTACTCTAACCTGCCGCACTGTATATGCTGGGTTTTTTATTTGAATGTCATATATACGTTTTGACTGTGATCTATAGAGAGTTACTGTGGCCTATTGGTTAAGGTCTCAGTCTCTCACCTTCAAGGTTGAAGGTTCAGTTCCATGTGTTTCAATGGCTTTGCTTTTTCAGTTAAAGATGTAAGCAATTGTAATTTATTTGACTAAGGTTGGATTTTTTTTCTTTTACCCTTTTTCAATAGATCTCTTTTTAAGTATGTATTACCCCAGAGAGAAAAAAATCCTCTTTATCTCTCTCTCCTACCCTGTCTCTGTCCTTCCATTCCACACTGTAAAACATGTTACTGTATGTGCACTATAACCTACAGCTCTATATATGCTGGTTTTCGATTTGAATGTCATATATAAGTTTTGACTCTCTGCAATGGAGAGTCATTGTGGCCTAATGGTTAAGGTCTGAGACTCTTACACTCAAAATTAAGTGTTCAAGTCCTGGTGTTTCAATGTTTCTGTCTCTTCAATGAAAGAAGTAGGCAATGGTAATTTACTTGACAACAGTTGGATTTTTTTTTCTTTTACCTTGCTTGAATAGATCTCTTTTTAAGTATGTATTACCCCAGAGAGGAAAAAATCCTCTTTATCTCTCTCTCGTACCCTTTCTCTGTCCTTCAATTCCACACTGTAAACCATTTTACTCTACTTGTACTCTAACCTGCAGCACTGTATATGCTGGGTTTTCGGTTTGAATGTCATATATAAGTTTTGAGGGTCTCCTATAGAGAGTCACTGTTGCCTAATGGTTAAGGTCTGAGACTCTTAAGGTTAACTGTTCAATTCCTGGTGTTTCAATGTCTTGTCAGTGAAAGTTGTAGGTACTGGTAACTTACTTGTCCAAGGTTGGAATTTTTCTTTCTTTTACCTTGTTTGAATAGATCTCTTTTTAAGTATGTATTATCCCAGAGAGGAAAAAATCCTCTTTATCTCTCTCTCCTACCCTGTCTCTGTCCTTCAATTCCACACTGTAAACCATTTTACTGTACGTGTACTCTAACCTGCAGCACTGTATATGCTGGGTTTTCGATTCGAATGTCATATATACGTTTTGACTGTAATCTATAGAGAGTCACTGTGTCCTAGTGGTTAAGGTCTCAGGTTGAAGGTTGAGATCCTTGTGTTTCAATGGGTTTGTTTTTTCAGTTAAAGATGTAAGCAATTGTAACTTATTTGACTAAGGTTGGATTTTGTTTTCTTTTACCCTTTTTAATTGATCTCTTTTTAAGTATGTATTACCCCAGAGAGGAAAAAATCCTCTTTATCTCTCTCTCGTACCCTTTCTCTGTCCTTCAATTCCACACTGTAAACCATTTTACTCTACATATACTCTAACCTGCAGCACTGTATATGCTGGGTTTTCAATTCGAATGTCATATATAAGTTTTGATTCTTTGCAATGGGGAGTCATTGTGGCCTAATGGTTAAGGTCTGAGACTCTTACTCTCAAGACTTGGTGTTTCAATGTTTCTGTCTTTTCAATGAAAGGAGTAGGCAATGGTAATTTACTTGACAAATTTTTTTTTTTATTCTTTTACCTTGCTTGAATAGATCTTTTTTAAGTATGTATTACCCCAGAGAGGACAAAATCCTCTGTATCTCTCTCTCCTACTCTGTCTCTGTCCTTCAATTCCACACTGTAAACCATTTTTACTCTACGTGTACTGTAACCTGCAGCACTGTATATACTGGGTTTTGATTCGAATGTCATATACAAGTTTTGACTGCACTTAATAGAGAGTCACTGTGGCCTAGTGATTAAGGTCTCTGTTTCTGACGTTTGAGTTTTCAAATCCTTGTGTTTCAATGACTTTGTTTTTTCAGTTAAAGATGTAAGCAATTGTAATTTATTTGACAAAGGTTTGAATTTTTCTTTCTTTTACCTTGTTTGAATAGATCTCTTTTTAAGTATGTATTTCCCCAGATAGGAAAAAAATCCTCTTTATCTCTCTCTCCTACCCTGTCTCTGTCCTTCAATTCCACACTGTAAACCATTTTACTCTACGTGTACGCTAACCTGCAGCACTGTATATGCTGGGTTTTCGGTTTGAATGTCATACATAAGTTTTGAGGGGAATGTATAGAGAGTTGTTGTGGCCTAGTGGTTAAGGTCTCAGTTTCTCATCTTCAAGTTGAGGGTTCAATTCCTTGTGTTTCAATGTATTTGTTTTTTCAGTTAAAGATGTAAGCAATTGTAATTTATTTGACTAAGGTTGGAATTTTTTTTTCTTTTACCTTTTTTCAATAGATCTCTTTTTAAGTATGTATTACCCCGGAGAGGAAAACATCCTTTCTATCTCTCTCTCCCACCCTGTCTCTGTCCTTCCATTCCATACTGTAAACCATGTTACTGTATGTGCACACTAACCTGCAGCTCTATATATGCCGGATTTTCGGTTTGAATGTCATATATAAGTTTTGAGGGTGTTCTATAGAGAGTCACCGTGTACTAATGGTTAAGGTCCTAGACTCTTACTCTCAAGTGTAAGTGTTCTATCCTGATGTTTGAAAGTTTCTGTCTCTTCATTGAAAGTAGTAGGCAACGCTAATTTACTTGACTAAAGTTGGATTTTTTTTCTTTTACCTTGCTTGAATAGATCTCATTTTAAGTATGTATTATCCCAGAGAGGAAAAAATCCTCTTTATCTCTCTCTCCTACCCTGTCTCTGTCCTTCAATTCCACACTGTAAACCATTTTACTCTACGTGTACTCTAACCTGCAGCACTGTATATGCTGGGTTTTCGATTCGAATGTCATATATAAGTTTTGACTACGATCTATATAGAGTCACTGTGGTCTAATGGTTAAGGTCCTAGACTCTTACTCTCAAGTGTAAGTGTTCTATCCTGATGTTTCAATGTTTCTGTCTCTTCATTGAAAGGAGAAGGCAATGCTAATTTCCTTGACTAAAGTTGAATTTTTTTTTCTTTTACCTTGCTTGAATAGATCTCTTTTTAAGTATGTATTACCCCAGAGAGGAAAAAATCATCTGTATCTCTCTCTCCTACTCTGTCTCTGTCCTTCAATTCCACACTGTAAAACATTTTACTCTACGTGTACTGTAACCTGCAGTACTGTATAAACTGGGTTTTTGATTCGAATGTCATATACAAGTTTTGACTACACTCAATAGAGAGTCACTGTGGTCTAGTGATTAAGGTCTCTGTTTCTCACCTTCAAGTTTGAGTGTTCAAATACTTGTGTTTCAATGGCTTTGTTTTTTCAGTTAAAGATGTAAGCAATTGTAATTTATTTGACTAAGGTTTGAATTTTTCTTTCTTTTACCTTGTTTGAATAGGTCTTTTTTAAGTATGTATTACCCCAGAGAGGAAAAAATCCTCTTTGTCTCTCTCTTACCCTGTCTCTGTCCTTCAATTCCACACTGTAAACCATTTTACTCTACGTGTACGCTAATCTGCAGCACTGTTTATGCTGGGTTTTCGGTTTGAATGTCATATAGAAGTTTTGAGTGAGATCTACAGAGAGTTTCTGTGGCCTAGTGGTTAAGGTCTCAGTCTCTCATCTTCAAGGTTGAGGGTTCAATTCCTTGTGTTTCAATGGCTTTGTTTTTCCAGTTAAAGATGTAAGCAATTGTAATTAATTTGACTAAGGTTGGAATTTTTTTTTTCTTTTACCTTGTTTGAATAGATCTCTTTTTATGTATGTATTACCCCAGAGAGGAAACAATCCTCTTTATCTCTCTCTCCTACCCTTTCTCTGTCCTTCAATTCCTCACTGTAACCCATTTTACTCTACGTGTACTCTAACCTGTAGCACTGTATATGCTGGGTTTTCGGTTTGAATGTCATATATAAGTTTTGAGGGTGCTCTACAGAGTGTCACTGTGGCCTAATGGTTAAGGTCTGAGACTCTTACTCTCAAGTGTAAATGTTCAACTCCTGGTGTTTCAATGTTTTTGTCTCTTCAATGAAAGGAGAAGGCAATGGTAATTTTCTTGACAAAGGTTGGTTTATTTTTTTCTTTTACCTTGCTTGAATAGATCTCTTTTTAAGTATGTATTACCCCAGAGAGGAAAGAATCCTCTTTATCTCTCTCTCCTACCCTTTCTCTGTCCTTCAATTCCACACTGTAAACCATTTTACTCTACGTGTACTCTAACCTGCAGCACTATATATGCTGGGTTTTCGGTTTGAATGTCATATATGAGTTTTGAGTGGGCTCTGTAGAGAGTCGCTGTGGCCTAGTAGTTAAGGTCTCAGTCTCTCACTTGTAAAGTTGGGTGTTCAATTCCTTGTGTTTCAACAGCCTTGTTTCTTCAGTTAAAGATGTAAGCAATTGTTATTTATTTGACTGAGGTCGGATTTTATTTTTATTTTACCCTTTTTCAATAGATCTCTTTTTAAGTATGTATTACCCCAGAGAGGACAAAATCTTCTTTATCTCTCTCTCCTACCCTGTCTCTGTCCTTCAATTCCACACTGTAAACCATTTTACTCTACGTGTACTCTAACCTGCAGCACTGTATATACTGGGTTTTCGATTCGAATGTCATATATAAGTTTTGACTGCAATTTGTAGCGACTTGCTGTGGCCTAGTGGTTAAGGTCTCAGTCTCTCACCTTCAAGTCTGAGTTTTCAATTCCTTGTGTTTCAATGGCTAAGTCTTTTCAGCTAAAGATGTAAGCAATTGTAATTTATTTGACTAAGGTTGGATTTTTTTTTCTTTTACCCTTTTTCAATAGATCTCTTTTTAAGTATGTATTACCCCGGAGAGGAAAAAATCCTTTCTATCTCTCTCTCCCAGCTTGTCTCTGTACTTCCATTCCACACTGTAAACCATGTTACTGTATGTGCACTCTAACCTACAGCTCTATATATGCTGGTTTTCGATTTGAATGCATTATATAAGTTTTGACTCTGGTCAATAGAGAGTCACTGTGGCCTAATGGTTAAGGTCTGAGACTCTTACTCTCAAGGTTAAGTGTTCCATTCCTGGTGTTTCAATGTTTCTGTTTCTTCAATGAAAGGCATAGCTAATGGTAATTTACTTGACCAAGATTGGAATTTATTTTTTCTTTTACCTTGTTTGACTAGATCTCTTTTTAAGTATGTATTACCTCAGGAAAAAATCCTCTTTATTTCTCTCTCCTACCCTGTCTCTGTCCTTCAATTCCACACTGTAAACCATTTTACTCTACGTGTACTCTAACCTACAGCACTGTATATGCTGGGTTTTCGTTTAGAATGTCATATATAAGTTTTGAGGGTACTCTATAAAGAGTGACTGTGGCCTAATGGTTAAGGTATGGTACTCTTACCCTCAAGGTGAAGTGTTTAATTCCTGGTGTTTCAATGTTTCTGTCTCTTCATTGAAAGGAGTAGTCAATGCTAATTTACTTGACTAAAGTTGGATTTCTTTTTCTATTACCTTGCTTGAATAGATCTCTTTTTAAGTATGTATTACCCCAGAGAGGAAAAAATCCTCTTTATCTCTCTCTAATACCCTTTCTCTGTCCTTCAATTCCACACTGTAAACCATTTTACTCTACGTGTACTCTAACCTGCAGCACTGTATATGCTGGGTTTTCGATTCGAATGTCATATATAAGTTTTGAGGGTGTCCTTTAGAGAGTCACTGTGGCATCATGGTTAAGGTATGTGACTCTTACTCTCAAGGTTAAGTGTTCAATTGCTGGTGTTTCAATGTTTCTGTCTCTTCATTGAAAAGAGTAATCAATTCTAATTTACTTGACTAAATTTGGATTTTTTTTTTCTTTTACCTTGCTTGAATAGATCTCTTTTTAAGTATGTATTACCCTAGAGAGGAAAAAATCCTCTTTATCTCTCTCTCCTACCCTTTCTCTGTCCTTCAATTCCACACTGTAAACCATTTTACTCTGCATGTACTCTAACCTGCAGCACTGTATATGCTGAGTTTTCGATTCGCATGACATATATACAATTTGAAAAGGATCTTTAGAGAGTCACTGTAGCCTAGTGGTTAAGGTCTCAGTTTTTCACCTTCAAGGTTGAGGGTTCAATTACTTGTGTTTCAATGGCTTTGTTTTTTCAGTTAAAGATGTAAGCAATTGTAATTTATTTGTCTAAGGTTGGAATTTTTTTTTTCTTTGACCTTTTTTTTAATAGATCTCTTTTTAAGTATGTATTATCCCGGAGAGGAAAAAATCCTTTCTATCTCTCTCACCCTGTCTCTGTCCTTCCATTCCACACTGTAAACCATGTTACTGTATGTGCGCTCTAACCTACAGCTCTTTATATGCTGGGTTTTTGGTTTGAATGTCATATATAAGTTTTGAGGGTTTTTATAGCGTGTAACTGTAGCCTAATGGTTAAGGTCTGTGACTCTTACTCTCAAGGTTATAAGTGTTCAATTCCTGATGTTTCTGTCTCTTCGTTGTAAAGAGTAGTCAATGCTAATTTACTTGACTAAAGTTAGATTTTTTTTTCTTTTACCTTGCTTGAATAGTTCTCTTTTTAAGTATGTATTACCCCAGAGAGGAAAAAATCCTCTTTATCTCTCTCTCCTACCATGTCTCTGTCCTTCAATTCCACACTGTAAACCATTTTACTCTACGTGTACTCTAACCTGCCGCACTGTATATGCTGGGTTTTTATTTGAATGTCATATATACGTTTTGACTGTGATCTATAGAGAGTTACTGTGGCCTATTGGTTAAGGTCTCAGTCTCTCAGGTTGAAGGTTCAGTTCCATGTGTTTCAATGGCTTTGCTTTTTCAGTTAAAGATGTAAGCAATTGTAATTTATTTGACTAAGGTTGGATTTTTTTTTTCTTTTACCCTTTTTCAATAGATCTCTTTTTAAGTATGTATTACCCCAGAGAGAAAAAAATCCTCTTTATCTCTCTCTCCTACCCTGTCTCTGTCCTTACATTACACACTGTAAAACATGTTACTGTATGTGCACTATAACCTACAGCTCTATATATGCTGGTTTTCGATTTGAATGTCATATATAAGTTTTGACTCTCTGCAATGGAGAGTCATTGTGGCCTAATGGTTAAGGTCTGAGACTCTTACACTCAAAATTAAGTGTTCAAGTCCTGGTGTTTCAATGTTTCTGTCTCTTCAATGAAAGAAGTAGGCAATGGTAATTTACTTGACAACAGTTGGATTTTTGTTTTTCTTTTACCTTGCTTGAATAGATCTCTTTTTAAGTATGTATTACCCCAGAGAGGAAAAAATCCTCTTTATCTCTCTCTCGTACCCTTTCTCTGTCCTTCAATTCCACACTGTAAACCATTTTACTGTACTTGTACTCTAACCTGCAGCACTGTATATGCTGGGTTTTCGGTTTGAATGTCATATATAAGTTTTGAGGGTCTCCTATAGAGAGTCACTGTGTCCTAATGGTTAAGGTCTGAGACTCTTAAGGTTAACTGTTCAATTCCTGGTGTTTCAATGTCTTGTCAGTGAAAGTTGTAGGTACTGGTAACTTACTTGTCCTAGGTTGGAATTTTTCTTTCTTTTACCTTGTTTGAATAGATCTCTTTTTAAGTATGTATTATCCCAGAGAGGAAAAAATCCTCTTTATCTCTCTCTCCTACCCTGTCTCTGTCCTTCAATTCCACACTGTAAACCATTTTACTGTACGTGTACTCTAACCTGCAGCACTGTATATGATGGGTTTTCGATTCGAATGTCATATATACGTTTTGACTGTAATCTATAGAGAGTCACTGTGTCCTAGTGGTTAAGGTCTCAGGTTGAAGGTTGAGATCCTTGTGTTTCAATGGGTTTGTTTTTTCAGTTAAAGATGTAAGCAATTGTAACTTATTTGACTAAGGTTGGATTTTGTTTTCTTTTACCCTTTTTTAATTGATCTCTTTTTAAGTATGTATTACCCCAGAGAGGAAAAAATCCTCTTTATCTCTCTCTCGTACCCTTTCTCTGTCCTTCAATTCCACACTGTAAACCATTTTACTCTACATGTAATCTAACCTACAGCTCTATATATGCTGGTTTTCGATTTGAATGTCATATATAAGTTTTGATTCTTTGCAATGGGGAGTCATTGTGGCCTAATGGTTAAGGTCTGAGACTCTTACTCTCAAGACTTGGTGTTTCAATGTTTCTGTCTTTTCAATGAAAGGAGTAGGCAATGGTAATTTACTTGACAAAGTTTTTTTTTTTAATTCTTTTACCTTGCTTGAATAGATCTTTTTTTAAGTATGTATTACCCCAGAGAGGACAAAATCCTCTGTATCTCTCTCTCCTACTCTGTCTCTGTCCTTCAATTCCACACTGTAAACCATTTTACTCTACGTGTACTGTAACCTGCAGCACTGTATATACTGGGTTTATGATTCGAATGTCATATACAAGTTTTGACTGCACTCAATAGAGAGTCACTGTGGCCTAGTGATTAAGGTCTCTGTTTCTGACGTTTGAGTTTTCAAATCCTTGTGTTTCAATGACTTTGTTTTTCAGTTAAAGATGTAAGCAATTGTAATTTATTTGACAAAGGTTTGAATTTTTCTTTCTTTTACCTTGTTTGAATAGATCTCTTTTTAAGTATGTATTTCCCCAGATAGGAAAAAATCCTCTTTATCTCTCTCTCCTACCCTGTCTCTGTCCTTCAATTCCACACTGTAAACCATTTTACTCTACGTGTACGCTAACCTGCAGCACTGTATATGCTGGGTTTTCGGTTTGAATGTCATATATAAGTTTTGAGGGGAATGTATAGAGAGTTGTGGCCTAGTGGTTAAGGTCTCAGTTTCTCATCTTCAAGTTGAGGGTTCAATTCCTTGTGTTTCAATGTATTTTTTTTTCAGTTAAAGATGTAAGCAATTGTAATTTATTTGACTAAGGTTGGAATTTTTTTTTTTTTACCTTTTATCAATAGATCTCTTTTTAAGTATGTATTACCCCGGAGAGGAAAACATCCTTTCTATCTCTCTCTCCCACCCTGTCTCTGTCCTTCCATTCCATACTGTAAACCATGTTACTGTATGTGCACACTAACCTGCAGCTCTATATATGCCGGGTTTTCGGTTTGAATGTCATATATAAGTTTTGAGGGTGTTCTATAGAGAGTCACCGTGGCCTAATGGTTAAGGTCCTAGACTCTTACTCTCAAGTGTAAGTGTTCTATCCTGATGTTTGAAAGTTTCTGTCTCTTCATTGAAAGTAGTAGGCAACGCTAATTTACTTGACTAAAGTTGGATTTTTTTTCTTTTACCTTGCTTGAATAGATCTCATTTTAAGTATGTATTATCCCAGAGAGGAAAAAATCCTCTTTATCTCTCTCTCCTACCCTGTCTCTGTCCTTCAATTCCACACTGTAAACCATTTTACTCTACGTGTACTCTAACCTGCAGCACTGTATATGCTGGGTTTCGATTCGAATGTCATATATAAGTTTTGACTACGATCTATATAGAGTCACTGTGGCCTAGTGGTTAAGGTCTGAGACTCTTACTCGTAAGTGTTCAATACTGATGTTTCAATGTTTCTGTCTCTTCATTGAAAGGAGAAGGCAATGCTAATTTCCTTGACTAAAGTTGTATTTTTTTCTTTTACCTTGCTTGAATAGATCTCTTTTTAAGTATGTATTACCCCAGAGAGGAAAAAATCATCTGTATCTCTCTCTCCTACTCTGTCTCTGTCCTTCAATTCCACACTGTAAAACATTTTACTCTACGTGTACTGTAACCTGCAGTACTGTATAAACTGGGTTTTTGATTCGAATGTCATATACAAGTTTTGACTACACTCAATAGAGAGTCACTGTGGACTAGTGATTAAGGTCTCTGTTTCTCACCTTCAAGTTTGAGTGTTCAAATACTTGTGTTTCAATGGCTTTGTTTTTTCAGTTAAAGATGTAAGCAATTGTAATTTATTTGACTAAGGTTTGAATTTTTCTTTCTTTTACCTTGTTTGAATAGGTCTCTTTTTAAGTATGTATTACCCCAGAGAGGACAAAATCTTCTTTATCTCTCTCTCCTACCCTGTCTCTGTCCTTCAATTCCACACTGTAAACCATTTTACTCTACGTGTACTCTAACCTGCAGCACTGTATATACTGGGTTTTCGATTCGAATGTCATATATAAGTTTTGACTGCAATTTGTAGCGACTTGCTGTGGCCTAGTGGTTAAGGTCTCAGTCTCTCACCTTCAAGTCTGAGTTTTCAATTCCTTGTGTTTCAATGGCTAAGTCTTTTCAGCTAAAGATGTAAGCAATTGTAATTTATTTGACTAAGGTTGGATTTTTTTTTCTTTTACCCTTTTTCAATAGATCTCTTTTTAAGTATGTATTACCCCGGAGAGGAAAAAATCCTTTCTATCTCTCTCTCCCAGCTTGTCTCTGTACTTCCATTCCACACTGTAAACCATGTTACTGTATGTGCCCTCTAACCTACAGCTCCATATATGCTGGTTTTCGATTTGAATGCATTATATAAGTTTTGACTCCGGTCAATAGAGAGTCACTGTGGCCTAATGGTTAAGGTCTGAGACTCTTACTCTCAAGGTTAAGTGTTCCATTCCTGGTGTTTCAATGTTTCTGTTTCTTCAATGAAAGGCATAGCTAATGGTAATTTACTTGACCAAGATTGGAATTTATTTTTTCTTTTACCTTGTTTGACTAGATCTCTTTTTAAGTATGTATTACCTCAGAGAGGAAAAAATCCTCTTTATTTCTCTCTCCTACCCTGTCTCTGTCCTTCAATTCCACACTGTAAACCATGTTACTCTACGTGTACTCTAACCTGCAGCACTGTATATGCTGCGTTTTCGATTCGAATGTGATATATAAGTTTTGACGGGCATCTATAGAGACTCGCTGTGGCCTAGTGGTTAAGGTCTCACTCTCTCGCCTTCAAGTCTGAGTTTTCAATTCCATGTGTTTCAATGGCTTAGTTTTTTCATTTAAAGGTGTAAGCAATTGTAATTTATTTGACTAAGGTTGGAATGTTTTTTTTCTTTTACCTTTTTTCAATAGATCTCTTTTTATGTATGTATTACCCCGGAGAGGAAAAAATCCTTTCTATCTCTCTCTCCTACCCTTTCTCTGTTCTTCAATTCCACACTGTAAACCATTTTACTCTACGTGTACTCTAACCTGCAGCACTGTATATGCTGAGTTTTTGGTTTGAATGTCATATATAAGTTTTGAGTCTGTGCGATTGAGAGGCATTGTGGCCTAATGGTTAAGGTCTGAGACTCTTATTCTCAAGTTTAAGTGTTCAAGTCCTGATGTTTCTGTCTCTTCAATGAAAGGAGTAGGCAATGGTAATTTACTTGACTAAGGTTGGATTTTATTTTTATTTTACCTTTTTTGAATAGATCTCTTTTAAGTATATATTACCCCAGAGAGGAAAAATCCTTTCTATCTCTCTCTCCCACCCTGTCTCTGTCCTTCCATTCCACACTGTAAAACATGTTACTGTATGTGCACTCTAACCTAGCGCTCTATATCTGCTGGTTTTCGATTTGAATGTCATATATAAGTTTTGACTCTGTGCAGTAAAGAGTCACTGTGGCCTAATAGTTAAGGTCTCAGTCTCTCACCTTCAAAGTTGTGTGTTCAATTCCTTGTGTTTCAATGGCATTGTTTCTTCATGTAAGCAATTGTATTTTGTTTGACTAAGGTTGGAATTTTATTTTTTCTTTTACCTCTTTTGAATAGATCTCTTTTTAAGTATATATTACCCCAGAGAGGAAAAATCCTTTCTATCTCTCTCTCCCACCCTGTCTCTGTCCTTCCATTCCACACTGTAAAACATGTTACTGTATGTGCACTCTAACCTGCAGCACTGTATATGCTGGGTTTTTGGTTTGAATGTCATATATAAGTTTTGAGTCTGTGCAATGGCAAGGCATTGTGGCCTAATGGTTAAGGTCTGAGACTCTTACTCTCAAGTTTAAGTGTTCAAGTCCTGATGTTTCTGTCTCTTCAATGAAAGGAGTAGGCAATGGTAATTTACTTGACAAAGGTTGTTTTTTCTTTTACCTTGCTTGAATAGATCTCTTTTTAACTATGTATTACCCCAGAGAGGAAAAAATCCTCTTTATCTCTCCTAACCTGTCTCTGTCCTTCAATCCCACACTGTCAACCATTTTACTCTATGTGTACTCTAACCTGCAGCACTGTATATGCTGTGTTTTAGGTTTGCATGTCATATATAAGTTTTGAGGGAGTTCTATAGAGCGTCACTGTGGCCTAATGGTTAAGGTCTGGGACTCTTACTCTCAAGATTAAGTGTTCAATTTCTGGTCTTTTAATGTTTCTGTCTCTTCAATGAAAGGTGTAGGCAGTGGTAATTTACTTGACTAAGGTTGGATTTTATTTTTATTTTACCTTTTTGAATAGATCTCTTTTAAGTATATATTACCCCAGAGAGGAAAAATCCTTTCTATCTCTCTCTCCCACCCTGTCTCTGTCCTTCCATTCCATACTGTAAAACATGTTACTGTATGTGCACTCTAACCTACAGCTCTATATATGCTGGGCTTTCGGTTTGAATGTCATATATAAGTTTTGAGGGTCTTCTATAGAGAGTCCTTGTGGCCTAATGGTTACGTTCTGAGACTCTTACTCGCAAGTTTAAGTGTTCAATTCCTGGTGTTTCAATGTCTCTATCTCTTCAATGAAAGGTGTAGGTAATGGTAACTTACTAGACCAAAGTAGGAATTTTTCTTTCTTTTACCTTGTTTGAATAGATCTCTTTTTAAGTATGTATTACCCCAGAGAGGAAAAATCCTCTTTATCTCTCTCTCCTACCCTTTCTCTGTCCTTCAATTCCACACTGTAAACCATTTTACTCTACGTGTACTCTAACCTGCAGCACTGTATATGCTGGGTTTTCGGTTTTAATGTCATATATAAGTTTTGAGGTTGTTCTTTAGAGAGTCGCTGTGGCCTAGTGGTTAAGATCTCAGTCTCTCACTTTCAAAGTTTGGTGTTCAATTCCTTGTGTTTCAATGGCCTTGTTTCTTCAGTTAAACATGAAAGCAATAGTAATTTATTTGACTAAGTTTGGAATTTTTTTTTTCTTTTACCCTTTTTCAAAAGATCTCTTTTTAAGTATGTATTACCCCAGAGAGGAAAACATCCTCTTAATCTCTCTCTCCTACCCTTTCTCTGTCCTTCAATTCCACACTGTAAACCATTTTACTCTACGTGTTCTCCAACTTGCAGCACTGTATATGCTGGGTTTTCGATTCGAATGTCACATATAAGTTTTGAGGTTGTTCTTTAGAGAGTCACTGTGGCCTAATGTTTAAGGTCTGAGACTCTTACTCATAAGTGTTCAATCCTGATGTTTCAATGTTTCTGTCTCTTCATTGAAAGGAGAAGGCAATGCTAATTTCCTTGACTAAAGTTGGATTTTAATTTATTTACCTTTTTTGAATAGATCTCTTTTAAGTATATATTACCCCAGAGAGGAAAAATCCTTTCTATCTCTCTCTCCCATCCTGTCTCTGTCCTTCCACACTGTAAAACATGTTACTGTATGTGCACTCTAACCTACAGCTCTATATATGCTGGTTTTCGATTTGAATGTCATATATAAGTTTTGACACTGTGTAACCGAGAGGCACTGTGGCCTAATGGTTAAGGTCTCAGTCTTTTACCTTCAAAGTTGTGTGTTCAATTCCTTGTGTTTTAATGGCATTGTTTCTTCAGTTAAACATGTAAGCAATTGTATTTTGTTTGACTAAGGTTAAAATTGTATTTTTTCTTTTACCTGTTTTGAATAGATCTCTTTTTAAGTATATATTACCCCAGAGAGGAAAAATCCTTTCTATCTCTCTCTCCCACCCTCTCTCTGTCCTTCCATTCCACACTGTAAAACATGTTACTGTATGTGCACACTAACCTGCAGCACTGTATATGCTGGGTTTTCGGTTTGAATGTCATATATAAGTTTTAAGGGTGGTCTATAGAGAGTCACTGTGGCCTAATGGTTAAGGTCTGAGACTCTTACTCTCATGTGTACGTGTTCTATCCTGATGTTTGAAAGTTTTTGTCTCTTCATTAAAAGTAGTAGGCAATGCTAATTTACTTGACTAAAGTTGGATTTTTTTTCTTTTACCTTGCTTGAATAGATCTCTTTTTAAGTATGTATTATCCCAGAGAGGAAAAAATCCTCATTATCTCTCTCTCCTACCCTGTCTCTGTCCTTCAATTCCACACTGTAAACCATTTTACTCTATGTGTACTCTAACCTGCAGCACTGTATATGCTGAGTTTTCGATTCGAATGTCATATATAAGTTTTGACTATGATTTATAGAGAGTCACTGTGGCCTAGTGGTTAAGGTCTGAGACTCTTACTCGTAAGTGTTTAATCCTGGTGTTTCAATGTTTCTGTCTTTTCATTGAAAGGAGAAGGCAATGCTAATTTCCTTGACTCGAGTTGGATTTTTTTTCTTTTACCTTGCTTGAATAGATCTCTTTTTAAGTATGTATTACCCCAGAGAGGAAAAAATCCTCTGTATCTCTCTCTCCTACTCTGTCTCTGTCCTTCAATTCCACACTGTAAACCATTTTACTCTACGTGTACTGTAACCTGCAGCACTGTATATACTGGGTTTTTGATTCATAGTATATGCAAGTTTTGACTGCACTCAATAGAGAGTCACTGTGGCCTAGTGATTAAGGTCTCTATTTCTCACCTTCAAGTTTGTGTGTTTAATTCCTTGTGTTTCAATGGCTTTGTTTTTTCAGTTAAAGATGTAAGCAATTGTAATTTATTTGACTAAGGTTTGAATTTTTCTTTCTTTTACCTTGTTTGAATAGATCTCTTTTTAAGTGTGTATTACCCCAGAGAGGAAAAAATCCTCTTTATCTCTGTCTCTGTCCTTCAATTCCACACTGTAAAAACTGTATGTGCACTCTAACCTGCAGCACTGTATATGCTGGGTTTTCGGTTTGAATGTCATATATAAGTTTTAAGGGTGTTCTATAGAGAGTCACTGTGGCCTAATGGTAAAGGTCTGAGACTCTTATTCTGAAGTGTAAGTGTTCTATCCTGATGTTTCAAAGTTTCTGTCTCTTCATTGAAAATAGTAGGCAATGCTAATTTACTTGACTAAAGTTGGATTTTTGTTCTTTTACCTTCCTTGAATAGATCTCTTTTTAAGTATGTATTACCCCAGAGAGGAAATAATCCTCTTTATCTCTCTCTCCCACCCTGTCTCTGTCCTTCCATTCCACACTGTAAACCATTTTACACTACTTGTACTCTAACCTGCAGCACTGTATATGCTGGGTTTTTGGTTTGAATGTCATATATAAGTTTTGAGGATCTTCTATAGAGAGTCCCTGTGGCCTAATGGTTAATCTCTGAGACTCTTACTCTCAAGCATAAATGTTCAATTCCTGGTGTTTCAATGTTTCTGTCTCTTCATTGAACAATAAGGCAATGCTAATTTCCTTGACTAAATTTTGATTTTTTTTTCTTTTAACTTGCTTGAATAGATCTCTCTTTAAGTATGTATTACCCCAGAGAAGAAAAAATCCTCTTTATCTCTCTCTCCTACCCTTACTCTGTCCTTCAATTCCACACTGTAAACCATTTTACTCTACGTGTACTCTAACCTGCAGCACTGTATATGCTGGGTTTTCGGTTTGAATGTCATATATAAGTTTTGAGGGAGCTCTATAGAGAGTCGCTGTGGCCTAGTGATTAAGGTCTTTGTTTCTCACCTTCAAGTTGAGTGTTCAATTCCTTGTGTTTCAATGGCTTTGTTTTTTTCAGTTAAAGATGTAAGCAATTGTAATTTATTTGACTAAGGTTTGAATTTTTCTTTCTTTTACCTTGTTTGAATAGATCTCTTTTTAAGTATGTATTACCCCAGAGAGGAAAAAATCCTCTTTATCTCTCTCTCCTACCATGTCTCTGTCCTTCAATTCCACACTGTAAACCATTTTACTCTACGTGTACGCTAACCTGCAGCACTGTATATGCTGGGTTTTCGGTTTGAATGTCATATATAAGTTTTGAGGGAGTTCTATAGAGAGTCGCTGTGGCCTAGTGATTAAGGACTGAGACTCTTACTCGTAAGTGTTCTATCCTGATGTTTGAAAGTTTATGTCTCTTCATTGAAAGTAGTAGGCAATGCTAATTTACTTGACTAAAGTTGGATTTTTTTTCTTTTACCTTGCTTGAATAGATCTCTTTTTAAGTATGTATCATCCCAGAGAGGAAAAAATCCTCTTTATCTCTCTCTCCTACCCTGTCTCTGTCCTTCAATTCCACACTAAACCATTTTACTCTACGTGTACTCTAACCTGCAGCACTGTATATGCTGGGTTTTCGATTCGAATGTCATATATAAGTTTTGACTATAATCTATATACAGTCACTGTGGCCTAGTGGTTAAGGTCTGTGACTCTTACTCGTAAGTGTTCTATCCTGATGTTTGAAAGTGTATGTCTCTTCATTGAAAGTAGTAGGCAATGCTAATTTACTTGACTAAAGTTGGATTTTTTTTCTTTTACCTTGCTTGAATAGATCTCTTTTTAAGTATGTATCATCCCAGAGAGGAAAAAATCCTCTTTATCTCTCTCTCCTACCCTTTCTCTGTCCTTCAATTCCACACTAAACCATTTTACTCTACGTGTACTCTAACCTGCAGCACTGTATATGCTGGGTTTTCGGTTTGAATGTCATATATAAGTTTTGAAGGGAATCTACAGAGAGTTGCTGTGGCCTAGTGGTTAAGGTCCCAGTCTCTCACCTTCAAGTTGAGGGTTCAATTCCTTGTGTTTCAATGGCCTTGTTTCTTCAGTTAAACATGTAAGCAATTGTAATTTTTTGACTAAGGTTGGATTTTTTTTTTCTTTTACCCTTTTTCAATAGATCTCTTTTTAAGTATGTATTACCCCAGAGAGGAAAAAATCCTCTTTATCTCTCTCTCCTACCCTGTCTCTGTCCTTCCATTCCACACTGTAAACCATGTTACTGTATGTGCACTCTAACCCACAGCTCTATATATGCTGGTTTCCTATTCGAATGTCATATGTAAGTTGTGACTGTTGATGGAGCAAGAACTCACAATGAGACTTGCTCGTAAGCAATCCTCTCACGGTATTAATTATTAATTTTTGTAATGCCTTTACTAACAAATGCACACATAAACACTATCCTAGAGAAGCTTGCCTATGTGTTTAAGCTAATAAGTAACGCTTGTGTAATCTAAAATGGCCACAAGGGCGCAGGAATTTCAGTGCGCATGTGTCAACCATATCACGTGGTATGACGTCTTTCTTTGCTTGGAGGGAAATCTTTGCTTCTGCGCAGTGTGTATTACAATGGCTGCTTAATGTTGTCACGTGCTACAGCTTGCGCATATGCTGCAATTAAAACTGTGGTATTCTAATGCTATTAATGCGGGATAGATTTATAATTAAATGGGAATAGAGTAGACATAGTGGGTATACAGTGAAAACATTTATTTGTGATTTTAATATTTTCTTCTTTGACTTTTATTAGTTCGTAAATGGGCCTGGGTTGGTTGAAATGCAGCTCGAGAGACATTTGGTTCTGCGCATGCGCCCTGCAAAGCTGACCAGAGGAAGCAATGAAGTCAACTTGGAAGCCCTCCAAGGTCGCAAAAGCCTGGTTCACAAGTTCATCTGAAATGTACCTGAAGTCGCAACAAATGTATACAAAATGTATTGAAGAATCCATGGGAAACGGGTGGGAAATAAAGCAAATGTATTAATTGTGAGGGGCGGTATTTTAAAACAATGGGCTTAAAGAAATTGAACTAAATTGACATGGTGTGAGGATCAACCCCCTGTCCCGTCCAATCAGAAGTAGTGGGCCCATAATTTTGCAACATTAAGGGGAGGTACATGGGCATAGAAGGGTATAATAGGTATAGATTAATTAATTAGTTAGACCAGATGACCAGATGAGACGGAACGAGAGAGAGCAATACTACATTCATTGATCCAGACGCTGATGCAGAGCAGATCTAGGCAGATTCGCTGTCCAGAGAAGTCCTGAGGTGGGGGCGGCGGAATCTTAGAAGACGACCCGAGAGAAGCAAGGAGAAGCGAAGTATCAGAGAGGGGAACGACGCTGGCGTCGTTGATAGAGAGGTCACCTGTCCTGTCCTGAACCTGGTCCAGAGGTCTTTGGTCTTCATCTTTCCTGGGGCCTATCTTTCCAACTCCTTGGCCAAGGGGTTTGGTTTCTCGCACCTTTAGGTAAATATAAACGCAACTTTTAGTTGTGCTGCTGTCTCTATCTTCTTCTTTCTGAGGAACCGTCATTGATCGACAATTGATTATTATGCTTCATCCTTCATATACGATTAAGTATCATGTGGTTCTGTATTTTACTCTGCTAAAACTTTAGATAAACATTTTAAAACTTCCTGACTCAGTGATTTTTTTAGAATTTATGAATTGTAATGAATGTCACTCATTTTAAACTTCCCAATTATCAAAGGGTCCATTGGTAAGTCATTACTCTTCAATCAGAAAAGTAATTGGTAGCAGGGATATTGATAAAGAGTACAACTGACCCACCAGCGGAAATTGCTAGCGTATTATGAATGAATGGGCCCAGGTGAGTAGTCTGTGTATGAATGCTTGTTGCTAGTAACCCGCTGGATCACTGTACCCAATAGAGAGTCACTGTGGCCTAATGGTTAAGGTCTGAGACTCTTACTCTCAAGTTTAAGTGTTCAATTCCTGGTGTTTCAATGTTTCTGTCTCTTCAATGAAAGAAGTAGGCAATGGTAATTTACTTGACAAAGGTTGGATTTTTTTTTCTTTTACCTTGTTTGAATAGATCTCTTTTTAAGTATGTATTACCCCAGAGAGGAAAAAATCCTCTGTATCTCTCTCTCCTACCCTTTCTCTGTCCTTCAATTCCACACTGTAAACCATTTTACGCTACGAGTACTCTAACCTGCAGCACTGTATCTGCTGGGTTTTCGGTTTGAATGTCATATATAAGTTTTGAGGGTGTTCTATAGAGAGTCACTGTGGCCTAATGGTTAACCCCTTCCCTGCGGGGGTAATTCCCCCACGGGTGCGGGGGGCGCAGCGCCGCGGTGCTTGTGACGAGACCAGCTCGTCATGAGTCACAGTGGAGCTGTGCTCATGACGAGCTGGTCTCGTCATGACCCCGCCCACTGATTAATTCTCCCGCACAGGTGGGGAATTAATCCCGCGTGGGCAGAGCACAGCCGTTATGACGAGACCAGCTCATCATGAGCACAGCTCCACTGTGACTCATGACGAGCTGGTCTCGTCATGAGCACCGAAGCAGTTAATGTCTGAGACTCTTACTCTCAAGGTTAAGTGTTAAATTCCTGGTGTTTCAATGTTTCTGTCTCTTCAATGAAAGGTGTAGGCAATGGTAATTTACTTGACTAAGGTTGTAATTTTTCTTTCTTTTACCTTGTTTGAATAGATCTCTTTTTAAGTATGTATTACCCTAGAGAGGAAAAAATCCTCTTTATCTCTCTCTCCTACCCTGTCTCTGTCCTTCAATTCCACACTAAACCATTTTACACTACGTGTACTCTAACCTGCAGCAATGTATATGCTGGGTTTTTGATTCGAATGTCATATATATCTGTTTTGACACTGATCTATAGAGTCACTATGGCCTAGTGGCTAAGGTCTCAGACTCTTACTTTCAATATTGAATGATCAGTTCCTTGTGTTTCAATGGCTTTGTTTCTTCAGTTAAAGATGTAAGCAATTGTAATTTATTTGACCAAGGTTGGAATTTTTCTTTCTTTTACCTTTTTTGAATAGATCTCTTTTTAAGTATGTATTATCCCAGAGAGGAAAAAATCCTCTTTATCTCTCTCTCCCACCCTGTCTCTGTCCTTCCATTCCCCACTGTAAACCAAGTTACTGTATGTGCACTCTAACCCACAGCTCTATGAATGCTGGTTTTCGATTCAGATGTCATATATAAGTTTTGACTCTGCTTAATAGAGTGTCACTGTGGACTAATGGTTAAGGTCTGAGACTCTTCCTCTCAAAGCTAGGTGTTCAATCACTAATGTTTCTGTTTCTTCAATTAAATGTGTAGGCAATGGTAATTTACTTGACAAAGGTTGGTATTTTTTTTTCTTTTACCTTGTTTGAATAGATCTCTTTTTAATTATGTATTACCCCAGAGAGGAAAAAATCCTCTTTATCTCTCTCTCCTACCCTGTCTCTGTCCTTCAATTCCACACTGTAAACCATGTTACTCTACGTGTACTCTAACCTGCAGCACTGTATATGCTGGGTTTTGGTTCGAATGTCATATTTCAGTTTTGACCATGATCTATAGAGAGGCTCTGACGCCTAGTGGTTAAGGTCTTAGTCTCTCACCTTTAAGGTTGAGTGTTCAATTCTTTGTGTTTCAATGGCTTTGTTTTTTCACTGAAAGATGTAAGCAATTGTAATTTATTTGACAAATCTTGAAAAATAATATTTTCTTTTTACCATGTTTGAATATATCTCTTTTTGAGTACGGCTTCTCCGAGATAATAAAAATCCTTTCTATCTCTACCACCCTGTCTCTGTCCTTCCATTCCACACTGTAAACCATGTTACTGTATGTGCACTCTAACCTATGGCTCTCTGTATGCTGGTTTTCGATTCAGATGTCATATATAAGTTTTGAGTCCGTTCAATAGGAGGTCACTGTGGCCTAATGGTTAGGGTCTGAGACACTTACTTTCAAGGTTAAGTGTTCAATTTCCAATGATTCTGTTTCTTTAATTAAAGGTGTATGCAATGGTAATTTACTTGACTAAGGTTGGAATTTTTTTCCTTTTACGTTGTTTGAATAGATCTCTTTTTAAGTATGTATTACCCCAGAGAGGAAAATATTCTTTCTATCTCTCTCTCCCACCCTGTCTCTGTCCTTCCATTCCACACTGTTAACCATGTTACTGTATGTGCTCTCTAACCCACAGCTCTATATATGCTGGTTTTCGATTTGAATGTCATATATAAGTTTTGACACTGTTCGCTAAAGAGTCACTGTGGCTTAATGGTTAAGGTCTTAGATTTTTACTCAAAAGATTAAGTGTTCAATTCCTAGTGTTTCAATGTTTCTGTCTCTTCAAATAAAAGTGTAGGCAGTGGTTATTGTTTGACTGAGATTGGGAATTTTACATTGTTTGAATAGATCTCTTTTTAAGTATGTATTACACCAGAGAGAAAAAACTCCGCTTTATCTCTCTCTCTCCTACCCGGTCTCTGTCCTTCAATTCCACACTTTAAACCATTTTAATTTACGTGTACTCTAACCTGCAGCACTGTATATGCTGGGTTTTCGATTTGAATGTCATATATAAGTTTTGAGGGTGATCTATAGCGAGTCACAGTGGGCTAGTGGTTAAGGTCTCAATTTCTCACCTTCAAAGTTGAGTGTTCAGTTCCTTGTGTTTCAATGGCTTTCTTACTTCAGTTAAAGATTTAAGCAATTGTAATTTATTTGACAAATCTTGGAAAATAATATTTTCTTTTTACATGTTGGATTATATCTCTTTTTACGTATGGCTTACCCAATATAATAAAAATCCTTTCTATCTCTCTCTCCCACCCTGTCTCTGTCCTTCAATTCCACACTGTAAAGCATTTTAATCTACGTGTACTCTAACCTACAGCACTGTATATGCTGGGTTTTCGATTTGAATGTCATACATAAGTTTTGAGGGTGTTCCGTATAGAATATAATAATAGTATAGAATATATCTGTTTTTAAGTACGTCTTACCCGAGATAAGGAAAATCCTCTCCATCTCTCTCCCTCACCCTGTCTCAGTCCTTCCATTCCACACTGTAAACCATGTTACTGTATGTGTACTCTATCCTACAGCACTATATATGCTGGGTTTCCATTTTAACATCATATATAAGTTTTGATTGTGGCATTCAGAGAGTCACTGTGGCCTAGTGGTTAAGGTCTTAGATTCTTATTCTAAATCTCCAGTGTTCAAGTTCTGGTGCTCCAATGGTATTGTTTCTTCAGTTAAAGGTGTATGTGGTTCTTTTTTATTTGGAAAATATTATTTTCTTTTCACCTTATTTGAATATATCTGTTTTTAAGTACTTTTTATCCAGGATAATAAAAATCCTCTCTATCTCTCTCTCTCACCCTGTCTCTGTCCTTCAATTCCACACTGTAAACCATGTTACTGTATGTGTACTCTAACCTACAGCACTATCTATGCTGTGTTTTCGATTCGAATGTCATATAGACGTTTTGATGCTGGCCTTTTGATAGGCTCAGTGGCTTAGTGGTTAATGGCCTAGACTCTTATGCTAAAGGTTAAGTGTTCAATACCTGCAGTTTCTATGGGTCTGTTTTTTCATTTAAAGGTGTAGGCAATGGTTATTTATTTGACAAACGTTGGAAAATATTTGGCTTACACAAGCTAATATAAATTGTGTCTATCTCTATCTCTCTCCAACCCTGTCTTTGTACTTCCATTCCACACTGTACACCATGTTAATATACATGTATTCTAACCTACAGCACTATATATGCTGGACTTTCGTTTGAAAGTCATATATAAGTTTTGAGTGTGACCAGTAGTGGCTCACTATGGCCTAGTTGTCAAGGTTTTGGACTCTTGTTCTCAAAGCTAAGTGTTCCAATTCAGGTGTTTCAATGGAGCTATTTTTCAGTTAAAGGTGTAGTTTAAGTACTTCTTACCCGAGATAATGAAAATCCTCTCCATCTCTCTCTCACCCTATTTCTGTCCTTCCATTCCACACTGTAAACCATGTTACTGTACGTGAACTCTATCCTACAGCACTATATATGCTGGGTTTTCATTTTAATATCATATATAAGTTTTGGTTGTGAACTATGGAGGATCACTGTGGCCTAGTGGTTAAGTTCTTAGACTCTTATTCTAAAGCTCCAGCGTTCAAATCGTGGTGCTTCAATGGTACTGTTTCTTCAGTTAAGGGCGTAGGGAATGGTTCTTTATTTGACAAAGGTTGGCAAATAATTTTTTCCTTTCACCTTGTTTGAAAATATCTGTTTTTAAGTATGTCTTACTTGAGATAATAAACATCCTCTCTATCTCTTTCTCTCACCCTGTCTCTGTCCTTCCATTCCACACTGTAAACCATGTTACTGTATATGTACACTAACTGACAGCACTATATATGCTGGGTTTTCGATTCGTATCTCATATATAAGTTTTAATGGTGACATATAGAGAGTCACGGTGGCCTACTGGTTAAGGTCGTAGACTCTTACTCTCAAGGTTTAGAGTTCAAATCCTAGTGTTTTAATAGTACTGTATCTTAAGTTATAGGCAATTCTTATTTATTTGGCAACTTTGGAAAATATTTTGATCTTTTCACTTTGTTTGACTATACTATTTTTAAGTAAGTTTTACCCAAAACCGAACCTATAGAGAGTCACTGTGGCCTAGTGGTTAAGGTCTTAGACTCTTACTCTCAAGGTTAAGGATTGAAATCCTGGTGTTTCAATGGCATTGTTTCTTCATTTCAAGTTGTAGGCATTTCTTATTTCTTTGGCAAAGGTTGGAAAATATTATTTTCACCTTATTTGAATATATCCCTTTTTAAGTATGTTTTACCAAAAATAATTCAAATCCTCTCTCTCTCACGCTGTCTCTGTCCTTCCATTCCCCACTGTAAACCATGTTAATGTATGTGTACTCTAACCTACAGCACTATCTATGCTGGGTTTTCGTTTGAAGGTCATATATAAATTTTGATTAAGACCTATAGAGCATCACTGTGGCCTAGTGGTTAAGATCTTTATCTCTTCTTCTCAAGGCTAAGTGTTCAGTTCCTGGTATTTTAATGGTCCGCTTCTTCAGTTAAAGGTGTAGGCAGTGGTAATTTATTTGACAAAGTTTGGAAAATAATATTTTCTTTTCACCTTGTTTGAATATATCTCTTTATAAGTTCGTCTTACACAAGATAATAAAAATCCAGTCTATCTCTGTTTCTTTCTCTCCCACATTGTTCTGTCCTTCCATTCCACACTGTAAACCATGTTACTGTACATGTACTCTAACCTACAGCACTATATATGCTGGGTTTTCGATTTGAATTTCATATATACGTTTTGATTCTATTCTGAACAGATCAGTGTGGTGTTGCGCTTAAGGTCTTAGACTCTTACTCTCAAGGTTAAGTGTTCAAATCCTGGTGTTTCAATGATTCTGTTTCTTTAGTTAAAGGTGTTAGCAGGGGTAAAGATTTTGACAAAGGTTGGAAAATAATATTTTCTTTTCACCTTGTTTAAATATATCCTTTTTTAGGTACGGCTTACCCGAGATAATAAAAATCCTCTCTATCTCTCTCTCTGCCACCCTGTCTCTGTCCTTCCATTCTACTCTGTAAACCATGTGACTGTATGTGCACTCTAACCTATAGTACTATATATGCTGGCTTTTCAGTTTGAATGTCATATACAAGTTTTGATTCTGACCTGTAGAGGGTCACTGTGGCCTAGTGGTTAAGGTTGTAGACTCTTACTCTGAAGAGTAGGTATTCAATTCCTAGTGTTTCAATGGTTCTCTCTTTTCAGTTGAAGGTGTAGGCAATGGTAATTTATTTGACAATGGTAGGACTTTTTTCTTTTCACCTTGTTTGAATATATCTCTTTTTAAGTATGTCTACCCCAATATAATAAAAATCCTTTCTATCTCTCTCTCCCACCCTGTCTCTGTCCTTCAATTCCACACTGTAAAGCATTTTAATCTACGTGTACTCTAACCTACAGCACTGTATATGCTGGGTTTTCGATTTGAATGTCATACATAAGTTTTGAGGGTGTTCCGTATAGAATATAATATAATAATAGTATAGAATATATCTGTTTTTAAGTACGTCTTACCCGAGATAAGGAAAATCCTCTCCATCTCTCTCCCTCACCCTGTCTCAGTCCTTCCATTTCACACTGTAAACCATGTTACTGTACGTGTACTCTATCCTACAGCACTATATATGCTGGGTTTCCATTTTAACATCATATATAAGTTTTGGTTGTGTACCACGGAGAGGTTCTGTGGCATAGTGGTTAATGTCTCAGACTTTTACTCTAAAGCTCCAGTGTTCAAATCGTTGGTGTTTCAATGGTACTGTTTCTTCAGTTTAGGCTGTTGGCAATGAATATATATATATATATATATATATATATATGACAAAGGTTGGAAAATATTTTTTCCTTTCACCTTGTTTGAAAATATCTGTTTTTAGGTAAGTCTTACCCGAGATAATAAAAATCCTCTCTGTCTCTTTCTCTCACCCTGTCTCTGCCCTTCCATTACACACTGTAAACCATGTTACTGCATGTGTACTCTAACTTACAGCACTATATATGCTGGGTTTTCAATTCAAATCTCATATATAAGTTTTGATTGTGGCATTCAGAGAGTCACTGTGGCCTAGTGGTTAAGGTCTTAGATTCTTATTCTAAATCTCCAGTGTTCAAGTTCTGGTGCTCCAAAGGTATTGTTTCTTCAGTTAAAGGTGTATGTGGTTCTTGTTTGTTTGGAAAATATTATTTTCTTTTCACCTTATTTGAATATATCTGTTTTTAAGTACTTTTTATCCAGGATAATAAAAATCCTCTCTATCTCTCTCACCCTGTCTCTGTCCTTCAATTCCACACTGTAAACCATGTTACTGTATGTGTACTCTAACCTACAGCACTATCTATGCTGTGTTTTCGATTCGAATGTTCTATAGACGTTTTGATGCTGGCCTTTAGATAGGCACAGTGGCTTAGTGGTTAATGCCTAGACTCTTATGCTAAAGGTTAAGTGTTCAATACCTGCAGTTTCTATGGGTCTGTTTCTTCATTTAAAGGTGTAGGCAATGGTTATTTATTTGACAAACGTTGGAAAATATTTGGCTTACACAAGCTAATATAAATTGTGTCTATCTCTCTCCAACCCTGTCTCTGTACTTCCATTCCACACTGTAAACCATGTTAATATACATGTATTCTAACCTACAGCACTATATATGCTGGACTTTCGTTTGAAAGTCATATATAAGTTTTGAGTGTGACCTGTAGTGGCTCACTATGGCCTAGTTGTCAAGGTCTTGGACTCTTGTTCTCAAAGCTAAGTGTTCAAGTCCAGGTGTTTCGATGGAGCTATTTTTCAGTTAAAGGTGTAGGCAATGGTTATTTATTTGACAAACATTGGACAAAAAAATTATTTTCACTTTGTTTGAATATATCTGTTTTTAAGTACTTCTTACCCGAGATAATGAAAATCCTCTCCATCTCTCTTTCACCCTATTTCTGTCCTTCCATTCCACACTGTAAACCATGTTACTGTACGTGAACTCTATCCTACAGCACTATATATGCTGGGTTTTCATTTTAATATCATATATAAGTTTTGGTTGAGAACTATGGAGGGTCACTGTGGCCTAGTGGTTAAGTTCTTAGACTCTTATTCTAAAGCTCCAGCGTTCAAATCGTGGTGCTTCAATGGTACTGTTTCTTCAGTTAAGGGCGTAGGGAATGGTTCTTTATTTGACAAAGGTTGGCAAATAATTTTTTCCTTTCACCTTGTTTGAAAATATCTGTTTTTAAGTATGTCTTACCTGAGATAATAAACATCCTCTCTATCTCTTTCTCTCACCCTGTCTCTGTCCTTCCATTCCACACTGTAAACCAGGTTACTGTATATGTACACTAACTGACAGCACTATATATGCTGGGTTTTTGATTCGTATCTCATATATAAGTTTTAATGGTGACATATAGAGAGTCACGGTGGCCTACTGGTTAAGGTCGTAGACTCTTACTCTCAAGGTTTAGAGTTCAAATCCTAGTGTTTTAATAGTACTGTATCTTAAGTTATAGGCAATTCTTATTTATTTGGCAACTTTGGAAAATATTTTGATTTTTTCACTTTGTTTGAATATATCTATTTTTAAGTAAGTTTTACCCAAAACCGCACCTATAGAGAGTCACTGGGCCTCGTGGTTAAGGTCTTAGACTCTTACTCTCAAGGTTAAGGATTGAAATCCTGGTGTTTCAATGGTATTGTTTCTTCATTTCAAGTTGTAGGCATTTCTTATTTCTTTGGCAAAGGTTGGAAAATATTATTTTCACCTTATTTGAATATATCCTTTTTTAAGTATGTTTTACCAAAAATAATACACATCCTCTCTCTCTCACGCTGTCTCTGTCCTTCCATTCCACACTGTAAACCATGTTACTGTATGTGTACTCTAACCTACAGCACTATCTATGCTGGGTTTTCGTTTGAAGGTCATATATAAGTTTTGATTGAGCCCTATAGAGCGCCACTGTGGCCTAGTGGTTAAGGTCTTTATCTCTTCTTCTCAAGGCTAAGTGTTCAGTTCCTGGCATTTTAATGGTCCCGCTTCTTCAGTTAAAGGTGTAGGCAATGGTAATTTATTTGACAAAGTTTGGAAAATAATATTTTCTTTTCACCTTGTTTGAATATATCTCTTTATAAGTTTGTCTTACACAAGATAATAAAAATCCAGTCTATCTCTGTTTCTTTCTCTCCACATTGTTCTGTCCTTCCATTCCACACTGTAAACCATGTTACTGTACATGTACTCTAACCTACAGCACTATATATGCTGGGTTTTCGATTTGAATTTCATATATACGTTTTGATTCTATTCTGAACAGAATCAGTGTGGTGTTGCGGTTAAGGTCTTAGACTCTTACTCTCAAGGTTAAGTGTTCAAATCCTGGTGTTTCAATGATTCTGTTTCTTCAGTTAAAGGTGTTAGCAAGGGTAAAGGTTGGAAAATAATATTTTCTTTTCATCTTGTTTAAATATATCCCTTTTTAGGTACGGCTACTACCGAGATAATAAAAATCCTCTCTATCTCTCTCTCTCCCACCCTGTCTCTGTCCTTCCATTCTACTCTGTAAACCATGTGACTGTATGTGCACTCTAACCTATAGTGCTATATATGCTGGCTTTTCAGTTTGAATGTCATATACAAGTTTTGATTCTGACCTGTAGAGGGTCACTGTGGCCTAGTGGTTAAGGTTGTAGACTCTTACTCTGAAGAGTAGGTATTCAATTCCTAGTGTTTCAATGGTTCTCTCTTTTCAGTTGAAGGTGTAGGCAATGGTAATTTATTTGACAATGGTAGGACTTTTTTTCTTTTCACCTTGTTTGAATATATCTCTTTTTAAGTATGTCTTGTCCGAGAGTATAAAAATCCTCTCTATCTCTCTCACTCTCACCCTGGCTCTGGCCTTCCATTTAACTCTGTAAACCATGTTACTGTATGTGTACTCTAATCTACTGCACAACATAGGCTTTGGTGTTGATTTGAAAGGGATATATGATTTTTGTTAAGATTCACTGTGGTGTAGTGGTTAAGATCTTTGACTCTTTTTCTCAAGGTTAAATGTGCAAATCCTGGTTCTGCAATGGTACTGTGTGTTCAGTTAAAGGTGAATGCAATGATTTGACAAAGGTTGGAATTTTTTTTATTCTTTTCAACCTTATTTGAATACATCTCTTTTTAAGAATGTATTACCCCAGAGAAAAAAATCCTCTCTATCTCTCTCTCACCCTGTCTCTGTCCTTCCATTCTACACTGTAAACCATATTACTGTATTTGTACTGTAACATAGAGAACTATATGTGCTGGGTTTTCGATTTGAATGTCATATATAAGTTTTGATTATGACTGATTGACAGACAGTCACTGTGGCCTAGTGGTTAAGGTCTTAGACTCTTACTCTCAAGGTTAATTGTTCAATTCCTGGTGTTTCAGTTGCTCAAATTCTTCAGTCAAACGTGTAGGTAATGGTATATTATTTGACAAAGGTTGGAATTTTTTTTTTTTTTCACCTTCTTTGAATATATCTCTTTTTAAGTATGTATTACTCTTTCAAATCTGTCTATGTCCTTCCATTCCACATTGTAAACCATTTTACTGTATGAGTACTCTAACCTACAGCACTATATATGCTGGGAATATTCACAAGGACTTATCTCCGATTTATCTCCACCTTAAATCATCAAAAGTGGAAATAGATTTAACACCCCATTCACAAGCGGGTGCAAACTGCAGACATCGCCAGTATTTCCACGATAACTGCCCCAAAATTTAACACCACTGTAGACACCACCAACTAACCCTAATGAGATGCAGAGTAGGCGTTCCCGTGCGAAAACACCACTACAGCACTTTCACAACGAACTGCCAGAGCTGCGATGCGAGTCAAAACCACGCGATAAGCCACGGCAGCAGCAGGTATTTAACACCTGCCTTCAGCTGGTGTAAAGCTTGATGACTACCTGCAGTAGGCAACGGAGCCCCGCAAACAGCCAAACCCGAAGAACAAACGACGCCATGGAGCTACTCATCATGCAGCTCGGAGCCCCAATAGGCCCACAACACCCACCGCCACCACCCCCAGGACCGCCACCTCCCCAGGACCCGGACCCGCACCCCCCCAGACCACCACAGAGGCAGCACAGAGTAAGACATCGGACCTACCGAAAACGCACCAGTCTCACAGACCTAACGCCCGAGGAAGTCATCGCCCACTACAGGCTCAAAAGGACAACCATCATCCGCATCATGACCCACATCGGCCACAGGTTGATGGTCCCAAACCAGCGGAGAACCAACATCCCTCCGCAGACGAAGCTGCTGGCTGTGCTGCACCTGTTGGCCTCTGGTACCTTCCAACCAACAACTGCCAGAGTCGGAGGAGTCTCACAGCCAGCCCTATCAAAGTTCATCACACCTGTCCTGGATGCCATCAGCAGCTTCATACCCCAGTACCTTCACTTCCCCCACACTGCGCAGGAACAGCTAGAGACAAAGCAAGGCTTCTACGCCTTTGCTAGCTTCCCACACGTGTTGGGGCCATTGACTGCACACATGTCCCACTTATGCCCCCTGCGGATACTGCACACCACTACCGCAACAGAAAGCACACGCATTCCATCAATGTGCAGGCAATAGTGGACCACCGGGGAATGTTCACCAATGTTGTCGCAAACTACCCAGGCAGTATGCACGATTCATACATCTTCTGACAGTCCATCATCAACCAGCGCTTCCAGGATGGCATCTATGGAACTGGACTGCTCGTTGGTAAGTGGCAAATCAACACACCACACACCTCAAAGCCACCATCTCACAACGCACAACTGTGGGAATGCACACGTGACCAAACCACATGATGGAGCAAGGACTCACAAATGAGACTTGCTCGGAGACAATCTTCTCATAGTATTAATTTATTAAACTTTGTATTGTTCATACTAACTCTTGCATACACGAACATAAATAAGGAGGAAGCTTGCTTATGTGTTTAAACTAACAAATAACGCTTGTCTGTTCTAAAATGGCCGCTAAAGCGCGGGAAACTCTATTGCGCATGTCTCAACCATATCACGTGGTGTGACGTCTTTCTTTGCTTGGTGGGAAATTCTTGCTTCTGCGCAGTGTGTATTAAAATGGCTGCTTTATGTTTTCACGTGCTACAGCTTGCTCTCATGTTGCAATTAAACTGTGGTATATTAACGCTATTAATGCGGGATAGAATTTATAAGTAAATGGGAATAGAGTAGAAAGAGTGGGAATACAGTGAAACAATTTATTTGTGATTTTAATATTTTCTTCTTTGACTTTTTATTAGTTCGTAAAATGGGCCCGGAGTTGGTGAACTGGAAACTCGAGAGACAATGGTTCTGTGCATGCGCCCTGAGTGGCTGCCCAGAGAGAAAAGGATGAAGTCAACCTGGACGACGTCCAAGGCCGTGACCTGATGGCCAACACTGATGTACCCATGATGTTCCTACTGAAAAGCAACAATTTACATGAACATTGTATAATATTTGTCGTGAGACGGGTGGGAAATAAAGCAAATGTATTAATTGTGATGGGCGGTATTTCTAAACTATGGGCTTTAAGAAATTGAACCAAATCGAAATGGTGTGAGGATCAACCCCCTGTCCAATCAGAAGTAGTGGGCCCATATTTTTGCAACATTAATGGGAGGTACATGGGCGTAGAAGGGTATAATAGATATAAGAATTAGTTAATTAGAGAAACTTCTAGACTAGACGCTGACAGACACAGAAGAACAGGCGTACCGAACAAGCTGATCGATTGCAGACTGAACCGCTGTCCAGAGAGGTCCGGAGGTGGGGGCGGCAGAGTCCATTAGAAGGAAGGCACGGGAGAATCAAGGAGAAGTCGAGTATCAGAGAGGGGAACGACGCAGGCGTCGTTGATAGAGAGGTCACCGGTCCTGTCCTGAACCTGGAGGAGGTCTTTGCTCTTCATCCTTCCTGTGTCCTATCTGTTCCAACTCCTTGGCCAAGGGGTTTGGTTCTCGCACTTTAGGTAAATATAAATGCAACCTTTAGTTGCGCTGCTGTCTCTATCCTCTCCTTTCTGAGGGACCGTCATTAATCGATAATTGATTTCTATACTTCATCCTTGATATGCGATTAAGTATCATGCAATTCTGTACTTTACTCTGCTAAATCTTTTAGATAAACATTTTAAAACTTCCTGACTCAGTGATTATTTCAAGATTATGAATTGTAATGAATGTCACTCATTTTAAACTTCCCAATTGGCAAAGGATCCATTGGTAAGTCATTACTCTTCATTCAGAAAAGTAATTGGTAGCAGGGATTTGATAAAGAGTACAACTGACCCACCAGCGGAAATTGCTAGCGTAGTATGAATGTATGGGCCCAAGTGAGTATTTGGTGTATGAATGCTCGTTGCTAGTAACCCGCTGGATCAGTTTTCTGGTTATCAGAGGATGGTTGTGCTTTGTTAATTGGGTAATGAGGATTGTACTTCTATGAACTAACATCCATTATTGTTTAAAGTTTGTTTTATGTTGTCCAGAAATCCCGGGGAAATTGAATAGCGGATGGTAAGTGGAAGCCATACTGCAGTGAGGTTATCTGTCAGGCAGAAATAGTACTGAAAAGTTAGGCAGGGCTATCAGTACTTGTTAGGGACTCTATGCGTATGAGTAATAGCAAGAGGAATAAGGCTGGTGAAAATTTGATGTTATATCACCTAGAAAGGGTAACATTGAAGAAGTAACAGGCGTGAAGAGTAAATGGACGGGTTTTACTCGTAGTGTATGTTTAGTAAACGGAAAGGTTTTACTAAGAGTGGACGAAACTATCTTTTCCAATTTAGAGAAACTGGCACGATAGCGAATGTTTTATGTTGTTACTGAATTTTAATTAAAATCGTAGAGAAAATAAAGTTTTGCATACGATTTTGTAAAGGGAGGGTCAGCTGCCGGAGAGGAAGCTGACGTCATAAAGCGCCTCGCTGGGATTGGTCGAAACAGCGGGCGTGGAAAGACTCTTGTAAAGGAGGGGTCAGTAGTCAGGAGTAGTACTGACGTCACAGGTGCCGCGCTGGGATTGGTCGAAACAGCGAGGGACAGAAAAGCGCAGATTGTAAAGGAGGGGTTGGCAGACAAACGTCACAGAAAGGCCGCGCTAGGATTGGTTCAGAGACAAAAGTTAGCTGGAATTTGATTGGTTGTTACCATAGAAGTTGAAATCCTAGTGGATAGTGGAGATTGTATGTTAAAACGTGATCCAACTTTAATAGGAATTCGTCCGGATAGGAGATTCCTAGGCTTTGCAGAATATAATTTCATACATCGAGATTTACCCAAGATGTATGGAGAGAAGAGAAAATGTCAGTTCTACAAAAGATTAAAAATTATTTTAAAAAGGATAAACCAATCAAAACTAGGGAAAGAATTATTATTCCACCAGCTAAAACGCCCGCTTCATTCATGATGATGGAGAGAGGTTATCATACTTGCGTATGGATAGAGAATTGGATAGAATATGCCAAGAATGACGGAATATTAGCATTTCCCGAGAATGGTACTTTCAATGGGAGAATTCTTCAAAATTTGAGATTGAGGATGAATGATTTAGAACCCAGACCTAGACTAACCCAATACGAAGCCTTAGAGGAGTGGGAAACTGAGGCATTTGAACGTGACCGATCCAGAAGTAATAAAGGTTATCGGGGATTTTTTCCTCGGTACCAAAATGAGTCAAGGGACGGTCAGATGAAACAGTGGAGAAGAGCAATGCTTACAGAAGGTCTGTATCCAATATTAATGGCAGAAGATTCGAAAGGGAGCAAATGCACAGAAAAGACAAAACACTTGACTAGATTTGGAGATTCCGAAGATGAATTTATGGAAGAAATATTAAAGAACCCGCCACCATATCAGGAAGGGGCAAGTGGATGCACCCCAAGTGCACCACTGTTAAGGACACCATTGGTACCACAAATATTGCATGATTCCCCAGCTAGTAGGCTACTTCACAATAGAGAAAAGGAAGCCATAGATAAAAACAGAGCAGAATTAATACAGAAAATAACACAGTTAAATGTACATCCTGATTCCTTGACCATACCTGTAACAATTGGTCCAGTGGTTCCCTTATATGGTGACAAGGTAAATTATCCCAAGCCTCTAGTTACGCCTATTCCTGTGAATGTTCCTAAACCTGAAACAGTAGTAATGGTTGAGGATCACTTTAGTGATTGTGAATCTATGATCTCATTAATGGACTTGCCCATTCGAGAATCTGCAAATAGCCCCAGAAGAGCTACACCTGGTTGCTCGAAAGATGTAAACATAATAACATCATCAGGAACCAAAAGTGCCACAGTAGTTACTCCGGAAGACTTAGAAAGATGGGCACAAGGATCAGAGAGACACAGTTCACCCCCAAGGATTATGGACATTTATAAACTAAAAGTCGAATTAGAAGAAATAATAGCAGGAAATGTAGGGGTAGATCGCCTAAATACTTACGATGAAGAAGAACTATTGTTCGTGTGCAGAAGTATCACAAGAAATGTAAATATATTCCATGAGAAATTATCAGATTTAGCTCTGCAGATGGGAATTGAAATAGGGAAGTCAAAAGTGTTACAGAAACAATATAGAGCAGATTTTTCAGACAAAGATTTAGAAAACATGAATGCCTCTGGAAGAAAATTACAAATAAGGGAATTAATGACAGTCTTGCAGAAATGGGGAGACCTAGATAAATGGAAAGTTAGATGGACAAAGAAAAAGGAAGAGGCACGATACAGTAGAACAACTTCTGAATATTTAATGAAGGAAACAGGGAAAGCAGATCAAATGTACCCGATGAGAGAAGTTCCAGGAGGGGGATATGTACATGTCCCATGGAGCAGACAGGATATTTTGTCATTTACGAATGATTTTCCAAAGTTGAGAGAAAAGCCAATTGAATGGTACAAGCAGGTTGAGAGGTTTGTGAAGGTGTCAAAGGTATTGTTGAAGGATTTGGATGGTTTGTTCGACATAGTGGTACCTGCCGATTTGTGGACAGATTGCAAAATCACAGTTGATTGGCCCAGTGAAGAGTATCCTAGAGATCCAAAGACAGGTGCCCCGTCAAATGATGTAATGAAAAAGTATCAGCAGGTAATAACTTACCTGAAAGGGAAAATACCACCAAAAGAAACAGATTGGGTGAAAATAGACAGAACTACCCAGGAAGCCAGTGAATCGGTACACGCCTACTATGAACGTTTATTGCAGGTATTCAAGCAGTATAGTGGATTTGAGGATATTGGAGATAAAAACATGAGTCAGTTTGTCTACCGATGTGTTTACGGTCTAAAGACAGAGATTTGTCAAATGATTAAGCAGCACATGTTGTGCTGGCAAGGGAAACCGATCGACGAGATCTTGAAATATGCAAAATATTGTGGAGATGACATTGAGGATAGGCACAAGAAACTACAGGAGAAAGTAATGTGGGCTCAGGTAAAAATGGCTGAGAAACAGGGAATTAACTTGGATAATCCAAGTGAGAATCAGGGAAAGGATTCTGGAACGAATGGTGACACTGGGAATGGTGGAAAAATGAGAGGACGAATGAGCAGAGAAGAGGCTAAAAAGAAATTTCCTTGTCATGGATGCGGAAAATTGGGACATTGGAAGGATGAATGTAAAAAGATTCGGAATAATAATAGCCCAAATCAAAATTTAAATCCACAGACGCAGAATGATTCACAGCAGGGTGTTAATCCTCAGAGTCAGTTACCACCAGCACCTATAAAGGGTAATGTAAGCAGAGCAAAGCACGGTACAGACGTCGGATATCAAGGAGGAAGTGGTAAGAATGATTATGTAACCTCACAATTTCTTTTACAGGACGATTTCTGTCCGTACAGTCTATGACGGTGCCTAAGAGAGGGGGAGAAGGAGTGCGTACTTGGCGCGTCCTTACCGGTAGATCAGTCAGGTCCATATGTTGAAGGGAATGTGAAAGGTAATGATATTACCTTCCTTTTGGACACTGGTGCTACCAGGTCTACTGTAAGAACAGCAGACATCCCAGACCTTCCTCTCTCTGGAGAAGCTATCCAAGTAGTGGGGGTAGCTAATCGAAAGATTAGAACACCTCTTACCGAACCAATGGAAGTTAAAATTGGAAATTTTAGAGAAATGCATCAATTCGTAGTGTGTGATTCTAGTCCAGTAAACTTACTGGGCAGAGATTTGTTGTGTAAAATGAATTGCACAATTTTCTGCACACCACATGGTGTGGCAATTCAGACCCCAGATGAAGACCATGTATATAAATTTATGATTGCAAAGCAAGGTACAGAAGTAGATGAGATGTTCTCTTTGATTACCAAAGACGAGTTGCCAGAAGAATTAAAAACTACAGTAAATCCCATAGTATGGGATTTCACGGGAAAGGAAGTAGGACTTATGGCCAAAATAGACCCAGTTAAAATTACTGTAAAGGAAAGTGCAATTTTCCCAAATACCAGACAGTACAAAATGAGTGCAGAAGTAAAAGCAGGAGTCATTGAGGAAATAAACAGAATGGTAAAACAGGGAATATTAAAAGAAGCGATGAGTAGCCCTTGTAACTCACCAATCATGGGTTTGAAGAAACCTAGTGGAAAGTATAGGATTGTTCAAGACCTGCGCAAAATAAATAAGATCGTGGAACCCTGTTGTCCTATAGTGCCCAATCCTGCTGTAATTCTATACCAGATTCCTTGGAGTGCAGGATGGTTTACTGTGATTGATTTATGCCAAGCGTTCTTTTCAATACCCTTGCACCCAGATAGCCAATATCTTTTTTCATTTAAATTTGAGAACAAAGTCTATGTATGGAATCGTGTTCCTCAGGGGTACACGGAGAGTCCTTCCATCTTCAATCAGATATTGAAAAAGTGCTTAGAGAAACTAGTGATGCCAGGAAGCTCAGTCTTAGTGCAGTATATAGACGACTTACTGGTGGCATCTAACACTAGAGAGGACTGTATTGTTGACTCTATTGCATTATTAAATCACTTAGCTGAAGAAGGGCATAAGGTTTCACCTGAAAAGTTACAGTTTTGTACAACAGCAGTCAAATATTTAGGACACCAAATTGAGAGGGGAAAAAGAAGAATAACCTCTGAAAGAGTGCAACTAATCAAGAAATTGCAAATGCCTGTCTCCCAACGGGAAGTGAGAATGTTCCTCGGAATAGTAGGTTATTGTTGACAATGGATACTAGGATTTTCTCTGTTAGCAAAGCCCTTAATTCAAATGACGAAAAAGAAGGCAAAAGACCCAGTTAAATGGGATGATGAGAGCGTAGGAGCTTTTGTAAAATTAAGAAATGCTCTGTGTGCAGCACCTGCCCTAGGCATGCCTGATTATAAGAGACAATTTGCATTATTCTGTCATGAGCGAGAAAATTGCGCACTTTCAGTCCTAACTCAGAGACATGGTTTAGACAGACGTCCTATAGCATATTTTTCTGCTACATTGGACCCAGTGGCAGCCGCGTTGCCAGGCTGCTTAAAAGCAGTGGCGGCTACCTGTTTGAGCATTGAACAAAGTGAGTCAATTGTAATGGGACACCCTGTAAAAGTGTTTGTTCCACATGCGGTTGTTATTCTGTTGACAAGAACATGAACTCAGCATCTTACTCCTAGTCGGCTGACTAAATATGAAAGAATAATACTGGGTGCTGAAAATGTGACCATTGTAAGGTGCACAATAGTAAATCCTGCTACCTTACTACCAGACCCATATCATGAGGAAGTTAAAAATGACGAAGAGGAACATAATTGTTTACAAGTCACAGAGTTATGCACGAAACCACGTCCTGATATTCAGGAATTACCACTCAGGAAGCCAGACAGGGAGCTGTTTGTTGATGGTTCGTGCCAAAGGCATGAAGATGGAAAACTAACTGCAGCATATGCAGTGTGTGAATTAACTGGAATAGTCGAAGCATCCTATTTACCAGGAGTCAAATCTGCACAAATAGCTGAATTGATTGGGTTAATAAAGGCTTGCAAAATTGGGAGGAATCAAAAAGTAACTATATTTACAGATAGCCAATATGGTTACGGGGTTGTGCATGATTTAGGCCAACTATGGATGCAAAGGGATTTCATGACTTCTTCAGGATCCCCCATTAAAAATGGACAGTTCGTAAAAGAACTATTGGAAGCAATACAATCACCAAAAGAATTGGCTGTGGTGAAGTGTGCCGCACACCAGTCAGGAGATGACTGGGTGGTAGTCGGCAACAGTTACGCAGATCTTGTGGCTCAACATTGCGCCAAAAATAGATTGTCAGTAAATAAAAGGGTGGAAAGAATGGGAATCAGTTGCCAACTTATGTTGTATGCACCTCCTGAAACATGGAATGATGTAAAACGATTGCAAGATGATGCTGATGAGAATGAAAGAAGTACATGGATTAAAATGGGATGTTCTCAAAGGGCAGACGATGATGTATGGATTTGTGCCGATGGCAGATCAGTCATGCCTGACTGTCTGCTTTCACAAATGGCCAGGATGTATCATGGAGACACACACGTAGGGAGAGATGCAATGATTAGGCTCTTCAGACAAAATTGGTACAATCCAAGGTTTAGGGCCGTAGCAGAGAGTCTTTGCCAGAGATGTTTAACCTGCCAAATGCATAATCCAGGAAGAAAAACAATAATTGGGTTTGGAAAAATTGGAAAGGCGGAGGGTCCATTTATGAGATTGCAACTTGATTTCATTCAGTTACCCCCATGTAGAGGGCTGAAATATGTACTTGTCATAGTGTGTCTGTTTTCAAAGTGGGTGGAGGCTTACCCTACCAGGAGGAATGACAGTATTACAGTCGCAAAGTTGTTGCTACGAGAACTCATTCCTAGATTTGGTTTCCCAGTAACTTTGGAATCAGATAGAGGAAAGCATTTTAACAGTGAAGTGATTAAGATAATATGTGAAGCATTCCAAATTGAGCAAAAATTGCACTGTGCATATCGTCCAGAGGCTTCTGGAGTGGTTGAACAAATGAATGGCACGATAAAATCCAGACTGGGAAAAATGTGTGCATCAACATCATTAGATTGGCCGGATGCATTGCCACTTGTTTTAATGGGACTCAGAAGCATTCCTGATAGAAATACTGGATTGAGTCCACACGAGATAATGATGGGAAGAGCAATGAGACAAGCACATGTTCCCACAAATAAACTGCTGAATATATCTGATGATATGGTTCTGGATTATTGCAAAGTATTGGCTGACCTAGTGCGTTCTGTCTCTCACCAGGTTGGAGAAGACGCAGTTTCCAAGCAGCCTGAACAAGAACATGATCTGAATCCCGGTGACTGGGTGGTAGTGAAGAATCACACCAGAGAAACGTGTCTATCACCTAGGTGGGGCGAACCTTGTCAGGTCATACTGGTCACAAACACGGCAGTGAAGTGTGCAGGATTTCCTAATTGGATTCATGTAAGCCACACCAAAAGAGTACCAGATCCTGAAGAAGAAAATCCTCAGATAGTATCGATCACTGAGGAAGCTGAAGGTTGCCCAGTTGAAGAATCTCAGGAACAAGATTCGAGGGAAGCTGAAGAAGAACAACTGAGCACAAGTCAGGACTGGATACCGGTGGTGGAAATTCCTGAAATTTACCACAGAACAAGAAGTCAAGCAAATTTAGAAGAAATTGAAGAAGATCAGATAGGTGAAGAAGAAGCAGCTCAGGAAGAAGAAGAAGACACAATAAGAGAACCTGAGCAGGACCAGATAGGGAGAGGAAACTGGGCTCAAAATAATGACGAACCAACAGATTTTGAGCAGGGACAGACAGGTTTAGAAGAACACGGTCATGCTGCAGAAGTACAAAGTGCAATAAGCCCTGATCAGGACCAGTTAGATCCAGAGAAATACATTCAAAAAGAAGATCCCGAGAATCTCGAACAAGAAGACGTAAATAAAGAACAAAATCCGTTACTAGAGACTCACAGTGGAGCAGCTGAAGAGAAATGAATAACACCTGAAAAAGAACAAATAGCAGAAGAAACCGTAGTTGAAGAAAAACAAACTGTGCCACAACCTGAAAATAAAAGAATTTCTGAAGAAGAAATAAAAAGTAAAGAGACAGTGCAAACAAAGAAAATCAGAAAAGGTGATCATTGGCCTAGTGTCATTAAAAGAGTAAAATACCACATAACAACCAGAAGTGAAGATCCAGAACAAGTAAACGAAGTAACAAGCCAAACGGGACAAGAAAGTAAAACTGAAAAACGAAGAAGCAAAAGACTGAAACTTGTGAACAACAAATTTAAAGGTCCTGATTGGACTTATATTATTCTCAAAGACTACGAAAGCTCAGAATCAAGTGAAAGTGGTGACGAAGGAACCAGTGCGGAACTGTCCTATGAAAAAGAAATAAAGCCACCTTGATAATATAAGAAGACTTAAAAATAGATAAGAAGAGCAATCTTCCTTGTCAAAATGTCTGACGATAGAGTTTCTGGGAGACCAAAAAGGAAATGTTGTAAAAGATGCTGTGCAATATGCATATGAAGTCTGGTAATGGTGCTTATAGTATGGTTAGTCGTGATTGTAGCAATTCCCTACCTTATGATAACAGATAAGAAGATTAACAACGAAACGAAGGGAAGGATAGATAATTTAAAGGGTGATAGAGTAAATTTAGAGGCAGAAGATGAATCAGAACTACATCATGAAGTAACAGATAACGACACTAGTTTGAATGTTTTCACAAAATGATTGTTTCAATATGTAGATACCATGGAGGTTAGTAATTGTTATGTCTGTATGAAGTTACCGGAATCAGTAGCAGAAGGGTTAACATATCATCACTTGCCATTAACTTATGGCATATCATGTAGTGTATTGGCTAGTTTATTTTATAGAACAGGCAGACTTCAGTATTATTATTCAAACCTAGATGTGATATTTTCTGAGGTTCCAATTCGAAAGAATATGAACCCAGTGCTTAGTAGCCAAGATGCACAATTTATGGGAGAATTTTTCTTAACAATGAAATCGATAGATATAACACATGCACATAGAAGCAATCTAACATGTTTGTTACATGAAGAAGAAAAGATATTTTTGAATTTAGTAGAAGATAGAAGACAAGATTTCCAAAAGAAAGCTTCTGAGCATAAGGCTCATTTGCCACCTTGGGCTGAGAAAGAAGGGAGTTACACACCTGGCAAGGCTCAAGCTGCTATGGCACTGGATTTTGTAAAAACAGGGAAAATTTGTCTACATAGGTTAAAGACTGATTATAACAATGTTTTCATCGGTACCAGTGAATGTGAGCACAATTTCTTAATTCTTGGAGGTTGGGGACTAAAAGGAGGAACAGATTCAGTTTTTCCTGGAATCTATTATGTGTGTGGGAATAAGGCTTACTTTAGGCTTCCTGCACGGTGGTATGGAAGTTGTTACTTTGGAATAGTATTTCCAAAGATGTACCACGTAAAAAGAAACACTGGGAGCAATGAAAATAATAGTGAATTAAAACGTAGTAAAAGAGCTAGTTTTTCAGAAATTGTAGGTGATATATTTGGTGCATTGATACCTTCAGTGGGGATAATTCTGAACTCAAGGAAAATATGTAAATTATCTACAGTGGTTGATCGTTTATCAACAGACACTGCTGGAGGATTTCTAATGATTAATGTGGAGATGGTTGCGATTCGATCTATGGTTATGCAAAATCGACTTGCTCTTGACATTATATTGGCAAAAGAGGGAGGAGTCTGCAAATTATTAAAGACGAAACACTGTTGCACTTACATACCTGATAAAAGTGCAGAAATTGGAACATACATACAGAATATAACGAAACTTGAGAAGGAATTAAAACCACTGGAAGTCGATAGTGTATGGGAAAGATTGACAAATAGTATTGCGTCAATTGGTACCTGGTTTGCTAATGTAGGGAAAGGACTTATAGGTCAAATATTAGTACCCTTAGCAGGGATAGCAATAATAGTATTGACAATAATAATATGGTGCAAATGTTGTAGAAAGAATGAATCGTATAATGTGACAGGAAAAGGAAAGAAAAGAAAGTTTGACGAAATTGAACTTGAAGATATGAGAAGTGAATTATACAAGAAACTGAAAGGGGATGTGAAAAATAGAAAGTGTAAAAACGAAAATGAAACCATTTTATGCTAAAAGTTGGCATCTGGTTGTGGGTAGCATTTGATGGCTCAGAAACGCCATCAGAGAGGGGATTGATGGAGCAAGGACTCACAAATGAGACTTGCTCGGAGACAATCTTCTCATAGTATTAATTTATTAAACTTTGTATTGTTCATACTAACTCTTGCATACACGAACATAAATAAGGAGGAAGCTTGCTTATGTGTTTAAACTAACAAATAACGCTTGTCTGTTCTAAAATGGCCGCTAAAGCGCGGGAAACTCTATTGCGCATGTCTCAACCATATCACGTGGTATGACGTCTTTCTTTGCTTGGTGGGAAACTCTTGCTTCTGCGCAGTGTGAAGTAAAATGGCTGCTTTATGTTTTCACGTGCTACAGCTTGCTCTTATGTTGCAATTAACAGTGGTATTCTAAACGCTATTAATGCGGGATAGAATTTATAAGTAAATGGGAATAGAGTAGAAAGAGTGGGAATACAGTGAAACATTTTATTTGTGATTTTAATATTTTCTTCTTTGACTTTTATTAGTTCGTAAAATGGGCCTGGGGTTAGTGAACTGGAAACTCGAGAGACAATGGTTCTGCGCATGCGCCCTGAGTGGCTGCCCAGAGAGAAAAGGATGAAGTCAACCTGGACGACGTCCAAGGCCGTGACCTGATGGCCAACAATGCTGTACCCATGATGTTCCTACTGAAAAGCAACAATTTACATGAACATTGTATAATATTTTTCGTGAGACGGGTGGGAAATAAAGCAAATGTATTAATTGTGATGGGCGGTATTTCTAAACAATGGACTTTGAGAAATTGAACCAAATCGATATGGTGTGAGGATCAACCCCTGTCCCTGTCCAATCTGAAGTAGTGGGCCCATATTTTTGCAACATTAATGGGAGGTACATGGGCGTAGAAGGGTATAATAGATATAGAATTAGTTAATTAGAGAGACTTCTAGACTAGACGCTGACAGACACAGAAGAACAGGCGTACCGAACAAGCTGATCGATTGCAGACTGAACCGCTGTCCAGAGAGGTCCGGAGGTGGGGGCGGCGGAGTCCATTAGAAGGAAGGCACGGGAGAATCGAGGAGAAGTCGAGTATCAGAGAGGGGAACGACGCAGGCGTCGTTGATAGAGAGGTCACCGGTCCTGTCCTGAACCTGGAGGAGGTCTTTGCTCTTCATCCTTCCTGGGTCCTATCTTTTCCAACTCCTTGGCCAAGGGGTTTGGTTCTCGCACTTTAGGTAAATATAAATGCAACCTTTAGTTGCGCTGCTGTCTCTATCCTCTCCTTTCTGAGGGACCGTCATTAATCGATAATTGATTTTTATACTTCATCCTTGATATGCGATTAAGTATCATGCAATTCTGTACTTTACTCTGCCAAATCTTTTAGATAAACATTTTAAAACTTCCTGACTCAGTGATTATTTCAAGATTATGAATTGTAATAAATGTCACTCATTTTAAATTTCCCAATTGGCAAAGGATCCATTGGTAAGTCATTACTCTTCAATCAGAAAAGTAATTGGTAGCAGGGATTTGATAAAGAGTACAACTGACCCACCAGCGGAAATTGCTAGCGTAGTATGAATGTATGGGCCCAAGTGAGTATTTGGTGTATGAATGCTCGTTGCTAGTAACCCGCTGGATCAGTTTTCTGGTTATCAGAGGATGGTTGTGCTTTGTTAATTGGGTAATGAGGATTGTACTTCTATGAACTAACATCCGTTATTGTTTAAAGTTTGTTTTATGTTGTCCAGAAATCCTCGGGGAAATTGAATAGCGGATGGTAAGTGGAAGCCATACTGCAGTGAGGTTATCTGTCAGGCAGAAATAGTACTGAAAAGTTAGGCAGGGCTATCAGTACTTGTTAGGGACTCTATGCGTATGAGTAATAGCAAGAGGAATAAGGCTGGTGAAAATTTGATGTTATATCACCTAGAAAGGGTAACATTGAAGAAGTAACAGGTACTTCTGAAGCTGGCGTGTAGAGTAAACGGACGGGTTTTACTCGTAGTGTATGTTTAGTAAACGGAAAGGTTTTACTAAGAGTGGACGAAACTATCTTTTCCAATTTAGAGAAACTGGCACGATAGCGAATGTTTTATGTTGTTACTGAATTTTAATTAAAATCGTAGAGAAAATAAAGTTTTGCGTACGATTTTGTAAAGGGAGGGTCAGCTGCCGGAGAGGAAGCTGACGTCACAAAGTGCCGCGCTGGGATTGGGCGAAACAGCGGGCGTGGAAAGACTCTTGTAAAGGAGGGGTCAGTAGTCAGGAGTAGTACTGACGTCACAGGTGCCCGCTGGGATTGGTCGAAACAGCGAGGGACAGAAAAGCGCAGATTGTAAAGGAGGGGTTGGCAGACAAACGTCACAGAAAGGCCGCGCTAGGATTGGTTCAGAGACAAAAGTTAGCTGGAATTTGATTGGTTGTTACCATAGAAGCTGAAATCCTAGTGGATAGTGGAGATTGCATGTTAAAACGTGATCCAACTTTAATAGGACTTCGTCTGGATAGGAGATTCCTAGGCTTTGCAGAATATAATTTCATACATCGAGATTTACCCAAGATGTATGGAGAGAAGAGAAAAATGTCAGTTCTACAAAAGATTAAAAATTATTTTAAAGAGGATAAACCAATCAAAACTAGGAAAGGAATTATTATTCCACCAGCTAAAACGCCCGCTTCATTCATGATGACGGAGAGAGGTTATCATACTTGCGTATGGATATAGAATTGGATAGAATATACCAAGAATGACGGAATATTAGCATTTCCCGAGAATGGTACTTTCAATGGGAGAATTCTTCAAAATTTGAGATTGAGGATGAATGATTTAGAACCCAGACCTAGACTAACCCAATACGAAGCCTTAGAGGAGTGGGAAACTGAGGCATTTGAACGTGACCGATCCAGAAGTAATAGGGGTTATCGGGGATTTTTTCCTAGGTACCAAAATGAGTCAAGGGACGGTCAGATGAAACAGTGGAGAAGAGCAATGCTTACAGAAGGTCTGTATCCAATATTAATGGCAGAAGATTCGATAGGGAGCAAATGCACAGAAAAGACAAAACACTTGACTAGATTTGGAGATTCCGAAGATGAATTTATGGAAGAAATATTAAAGAACCCGCCACCATATCAGGAAGGGGCAAGTGGATGCACCCCAAGTGCACCACTGTTAAGGACACCATTGGTATCACAAGTATTGCATGATTCCCCAGCTAGTAGGGTACTTCACAATAGAGAAAAGGAAGCCATAGATAAAAACAGAGCAGAATTAATACAGAAAATAACACAGTTAAATGTACATCCTGATTCCTTGACCATACCTGTAACAATTGGTCCAGTGGTTCCCTTATATGGTGACAAAGTAAATTATCCCAAGCCTCTAGTTACGCCTATTCCTGTGAATGTTCCTAAACCTGAAACAGTAGTAATGGTTGAGGATCACTTTAGTGATTGTGAATCTATGATCTCATTAATGGACTTGCCCATTCGAGAATCTGCAAATAGTACCCCCAGAAGAGCTACACCTGGTTGCTCGAAAGATGTAAACATAATAACATCATCAGGAACCAAAAGTGCCACAGTAGTTACTCCGGAAGACTTAGAAAGATGGGCACAAGGATCAGAGAGACACAGTTCACCCCCAAGGATTATGGACATTTATAAACTAAAAGTCGAATTAGAAGAAATAATAGCAGGAAATGTAGGGGTAGATCGCCTAAATACTTACGATGAAGAAGAACTATTGTTCGTGTGCAGAAGTATCACAAGAAATGTAAATATATTCCATGAGAAATTATCAGATTTAGCTCTGCAGATGGGAATTGAAATAGGGAAGTCAAAAGTGTTACAGAAACAATATAGAGCAGATTTTTCAGACAAAGATTTAGAAAACATGAATGCCTCTGGAAGAAAATTACAAATAAGGGAATTAATGACAGTCTTGCAGAAATGGGGAGACCTAGATAAATGGAAAGTTAGATGGACAAAGAAAAAGGAAGAGGCACGATACAGTAGAACAACTTCTGAATATTTAATGAAGGAAACAGGGAAAGCAGATCAAATGTACCCGATGAGAGAAGTTCCAGGAGGGGGATATGTACATGTCCCATGGAGCAGACAGGATATTTTGTCATTTACGAATGATTTTCCAAAGTTGAGAGAAAAGCCAATTGAATGGTACAAGCAGGTTGAGAGGTTTGTGAAGGTGTCAAAGGTATTGTTGAAGGATTTGGATGGTTTGTTCGACATAGTGGTACCTGCCGATTTGTGGACAGATTGCAAAATCACAGTTGATTGGCCCAGTGAAGAGTATCCTAGAGATCCAAAGACAGGTGCCCCGTCAAATGATGTAATGAAAAAGTATCAGCAGGTAATAACTTACCTGAAAGGGAAAATACCACCAAAAGAAACAGATTGGGTGAAAATAGACAGAACTACCCAGGAAGCCAGTGAATCGGTACACGCCTACTATGAACGTTTATTGCAGGTATTCAAGCAGTATAGTGGATTTGAGGATATTGGAGATAAAAACATGAGTCAGTTTGTCTACCGATGTGTTTACGGTCTAAAGACAGAGATTTGTCAGATGATTAAGCAGCACATGTTGTGCTGGCAAGGGAAACCGATCGACCAGATCTTGAAATATGCAAAATATTGTGGAGATGACATTGAGGATAGGCACAAGAAACTACAGGAGAAAGTAATGTGGGCTCAGGTAAAAATGGCTGAGAAACAGGGAATTAACTTGGATAATCCAAGTGAGAATCAGGGAAAGGATTCTGGAACGAATGGTGACACTGGGAATGGTGGAAAAATGAGAGGACGAATGAGCAGAGAAGAGGCTAAAAAGAAATTTCCTTGTCATGGATGCGGAAAATTGGGACATTGGAAGGATGAATGTAAAAAGATTCGGAATAATAATAGCCCAAATCAAAATTTAAATCCACAGACGCAGAATGATTCACAGCAGGGTGTTAATCCTCAGAGTCAGTTACCACCAGCACCTATAAAGGGTAATGTAAGCAGAGCAAAGCACGGTACAGACGTCGGATATCAAGGAGGAAGTGGTAAGAATGATTATGTAACCTCACAATTTCTTTTACAGGACGATTTCTGTCCGTACAGTCTATGACGGTGCCTAAGAGAGGGGGAGAAGGAGTGCGTACTTGGCGCGTCCTTACCGGTAGATCAGTCAGGTCCATATGTTGAAGGGAATGTGAAAGGTAATGATATTACCTTCCTTTTGGACACTGGTGCTACCAGGTCTACTGTAAGAACAGCAGACATCCCAGACCTTCCTCTCTCTGGAGAAGCTATCCAAGTAGTGGGGGTAGCTAATCGAAAGATTAGAACACCTCTTACCGAACCAATGGAAGTTAAAATTGGAAATTTTAGAGAAATGCATCAATTCGTAGTGTGTGATTCTAGTCCAGTAAACTTACTGGGCAGAGATTTGTTGTGTAAAATGAATTGCACAATTTTCTGCACACCACATGGTGTGGCAATTCAGACCCCAGATGAAGACCATGTATATAAATTTATGATTGCAAAGCAAGGTACAGAAGTAGATGAGATGTTCTCTTTGATTACCAAAGACGAGTTGCCAGAAGAATTAAAAACTACAGTAAATCCCATAGTATGGGATTTCACGGGAAAGGAAGTAGGACTTATGGCCAAAATAGACCCAGTTAAAATTACTGTAAAGGAAAGTGCAATTTTCCCAAATACCAGACAGTACAAAATGAGTGCAGAAGTAAAAGCAGGAGTCATTGAGGAAATAAACAGAATGGTAAAACAGGGAATATTAAAAGAAGCGATGAGTAGCCCTTGTAACTCACCAATCATGGGTTTGAAGAAACCTAGTGGAAAGTATAGGATTGTTCAAGACCTGCGCAAAATAAATAAGATCGTGGAACCCTGTTGTCCTATAGTGCCCAATCCTGCTGTAATTCTATACCAGATTCCTTGGAGTGCAGGATGGTTTACTGTGATTGATTTATGCCAAGCGTTCTTTTCAATACCCTTGCACCCAGATAGCCAATATCTTTTTTCATTTAAATTTGAGAACAAAGTCTATGTATGGAATCGTGTTCCTCAGGGGTACACGGAGAGTCCTTCCATCTTCAATCAGATATTGAAAAAGTGCTTAGAGAAACTAGTGATGCCAGGAAGCTCAGTCTTAGTGCAGTATATAGACGACTTACTGGTGGCATCTAACACTAGAGAGGACTGTATTGTTGACTCTATTGCATTATTAAATCACTTAGCTGAAGAAGGGCATAAGGTTTCACCTGAAAAGTTACAGTTTTGTACAACAGCAGTCAAATATTTAGGACACCAAATTGAGAGGGGAAAAAGAAGAATAACCTCTGAAAGAGTGCAACTAATCAAGAAATTGCAAATGCCTGTCTCCCAACGGGAAGTGAGAATGTTCCTCGGAATAGTAGGTTATTGTTGACAATGGATACTAGGATTTTCTCTGTTAGCAAAGCCCTTAATTCAAATGACGAAAAAGAAGGCAAAAGACCCAGTTAAATGGGATGATGAGAGCGTAGGAGCTTTTGTAAAATTAAGAAATGCTCTGTGTGCAGCACCTGCCCTAGGCATGCCTGATTATAAGAGACAATTTGCATTATTCTGTCATGAGCGAGAAAATTGCGCACTTTCAGTCCTAACTCAGAGACATGGTTTAGACAGACGTCCTATAGCATATTTTTCTGCTACATTGGACCCAGTGGCAGCCGCGTTGCCAGGCTGCTTAAAAGCAGTGGCGGCTACCTGTTTGAGCATTGAACAAAGTGAGTCAATTGTAATGGGACACCCTGTAAAAGTGTTTGTTCCACATGCGGTTGTTATTCTGTTGACAAGAACATGAACTCAGCATCTTACTCCTAGTCGGCTGACTAAATATGAAAGAATAATACTGGGTGCTGAAAATGTGACCATTGTAAGGTGCACAATAGTAAATCCTGCTACCTTACTACCAGACCCATATCATGAGGAAGTTAAAAATGACGAAGAGGAACATAATTGTTTACAAGTCACAGAGTTATGCACGAAACCACGTCCTGATATTCAGGAATTACCACTCAGGAAGCCAGACAGGGAGCTGTTTGTTGATGGTTCGTGCCAAAGGCATGAAGATGGAAAACTAACTGCAGCATATGCAGTGTGTGAATTAACTGGAATAGTCGAAGCATCCTATTTACCAGGAGTCAAATCTGCACAAATAGCTGAATTGATTGGGTTAATAAAGGCTTGCAAAATTGGGAGGAATCAAAAAGTAACTATATTTACAGATAGCCAATATGGTTACGGGGTTGTGCATGATTTAGGCCAACTATGGATGCAAAGGGATTTCATGACTTCTTCAGGATCCCCCATTAAAAATGGACAGTTCGTAAAAGAACTATTGGAAGCAATACAATCACCAAAAGAATTGGCTGTGGTGAAGTGTGCCGCACACCAGTCAGGAGATGACTGGGTGGTAGTCGGCAACAGTTACGCAGATCTTGTGGCTCAACATTGCGCCAAAAATAGATTGTCAGTAAATAAAAGGGTGGAAAGAATGGGAATCAGTTGCCAACTTATGTTGTATGCACCTCCTGAAACATGGAATGATGTAAAACGATTGCAAGATGATGCTGATGAGAATGAAAGAAGTACATGGATTAAAATGGGATGTTCTCAAAGGGCAGACGATGATGTATGGATTTGTGCCGATGGCAGATCAGTCATGCCTGACTGTCTGCTTTCACAAATGGCCAGGATGTATCATGGAGACACACACGTAGGGAGAGATGCAATGATTAGGCTCTTCAGACAAAATTGGTACAATCCAAGGTTTAGGGCCGTAGCAGAGAGTCTTTGCCAGAGATGTTTAACCTGCCAAATGCATAATCCAGGAAGAAAAACAATAATTGGGTTTGGAAAAATTGGAAAGGCGGAGGGTCCATTTATGAGATTGCAACTTGATTTCATTCAGTTACCCCCATGTAGAGGGCTGAAATATGTACTTGTCATAGTGTGTCTGTTTTCAAAGTGGGTGGAGGCTTACCCTACCAGGAGGAATGACAGTATTACAGTCGCAAAGTTGTTGCTACGAGAACTCATTCCTAGATTTGGTTTCCCAGTAACTTTGGAATCAGATAGAGGAAAGCATTTTAACAGTGAAGTGATTAAGATAATATGTGAAGCATTCCAAATTGAGCAAAAATTGCACTGTGCATATCGTCCAGAGGCTTCTGGAGTGGTTGAACAAATGAATGGCACGATAAAATCCAGACTGGGAAAAATGTGTGCATCAACATCATTAGATTGGCCGGATGCATTGCCACTTGTTTTAATGGGACTCAGAAGCATTCCTGATAGAAATACTGGATTGAGTCCACACGAGATAATGATGGGAAGAGCAATGAGACAAGCACATGTTCCCACAAATAAACTGCTGAATATATCTGATGATATGGTTCTGGATTATTGCAAAGTATTGGCTGACCTAGTGCGTTCTGTCTCTCACCAGGTTGGAGAAGACGCAGTTTCCAAGCAGCCTGAACAAGAACATGATCTGAATCCCGGTGACTGGGTGGTAGTGAAGAATCACACCAGAGAAACGTGTCTATCACCTAGGTGGGGCGAACCTTGTCAGGTCATACTGGTCACAAACACGGCAGTGAAGTGTGCAGGATTTCCTAATTGGATTCATGTAAGCCACACCAAAAGAGTACCAGATCCTGAAGAAGAAAATCCTCAGATAGTATCGATCACTGAGGAAGCTGAAGGTTGCCCAGTTGAAGAATCTCAGGAACAAGATTCGAGGGAAGCTGAAGAAGAACAACTGAGCACAAGTCAGGACTGGATACCGGTGGTGGAAATTCCTGAAATTTACCACAGAACAAGAAGTCAAGCAAATTTAGAAGAAATTGAAGAAGATCAGATAGGTGAAGAAGAAGCAGCTCAGGAAGAAGAAGAAGACACAATAAGAGAACCTGAGCAGGACCAGATAGGGAGAGGAAACTGGGCTCAAAATAATGACGAACCAACAGATTTTGAGCAGGGACAGACAGGTTTAGAAGAACACGGTCATGCTGCAGAAGTACAAAGTGCAATAAGCCCTGATCAGGACCAGTTAGATCCAGAGAAATACATTCAAAAAGAAGATCCCGAGAATCTCGAACAAGAAGACGTAAATAAAGAACAAAATCCGTTACTAGAGACTCACAGTGGAGCAGCTGAAGAGAAATGAATAACACCTGAAAAAGAACAAATAGCAGAAGAAACCGTAGTTGAAGAAAAACAAACTGTGCCACAACCTGAAAATAAAAGAATTTCTGAAGAAGAAATAAAAAGTAAAGAGACAGTGCAAACAAAGAAAATCAGAAAAGGTGATCATTGGCCTAGTGTCATTAAAAGAGTAAAATACCACATAACAACCAGAAGTGAAGATCCAGAACAAGTAAACGAAGTAACAAGCCAAACGGGACAAGAAAGTAAAACTGAAAAACGAAGAAGCAAAAGACTGAAACTTGTGAACAACAAATTTAAAGGTCCTGATTGGACTTATATTATTCTCAAAGACTACGAAAGCTCAGAATCAAGTGAAAGTGGTGACGAAGGAACCAGTGCGGAACTGTCCTATGAAAAAGAAATAAAGCCACCTTGATAATATAAGAAGACTTAAAAATAGATAAGAAGAGCAATCTTCCTTGTCAAAATGTCTGACGATAGAGTTTCTGGGAGACCAAAAAGGAAATGTTGTAAAAGATGCTGTGCAATATGCATATGAAGTCTGGTAATGGTGCTTATAGTATGGTTAGTCGTGATTGTAGCAATTCCCTACCTTATGATAACAGATAAGAAGATTAACAACGAAACGAAGGGAAGGATAGATAATTTAAAGGGTGATAGAGTAAATTTAGAGGCAGAAGATGAATCAGAACTACATCATGAAGTAACAGATAACGACACTAGTTTGAATGTTTTCACAAAATGATTGTTTCAATATGTAGATACCATGGAGGTTAGTAATTGTTATGTCTGTATGAAGTTACCGGAATCAGTAGCAGAAGGGTTAACATATCATCACTTGCCATTAACTTATGGCATATCATGTAGTGTATTGGCTAGTTTATTTTATAGAACAGGCAGACTTCAGTATTATTATTCAAACCTAGATGTGATATTTTCTGAGGTTCCAATTCGAAAGAATATGAACCCAGTGCTTAGTAGCCAAGATGCACAATTTATGGGAGAATTTTTCTTAACAATGAAATCGATAGATATAACACATGCACATAGAAGCAATCTAACATGTTTGTTACATGAAGAAGAAAAGATATTTTTGAATTTAGTAGAAGATAGAAGACAAGATTTCCAAAAGAAAGCTTCTGAGCATAAGGCTCATTTGCCACCTTGGGCTGAGAAAGAAGGGAGTTACACACCTGGCAAGGCTCAAGCTGCTATGGCACTGGATTTTGTAAAAACAGGGAAAATTTGTCTACATAGGTTAAAGACTGATTATAACAATGTTTTCATCGGTACCAGTGAATGTGAGCACAATTTCTTAATTCTTGGAGGTTGGGGACTAAAAGGAGGAACAGATTCAGTTTTTCCTGGAATCTATTATGTGTGTGGGAATAAGGCTTACTTTAGGCTTCCTGCACGGTGGTATGGAAGTTGTTACTTTGGAATAGTATTTCCAAAGATGTACCACGTAAAAAGAAACACTGGGAGCAATGAAAATAATAGTGAATTAAAACGTAGTAAAAGAGCTAGTTTTTCAGAAATTGTAGGTGATATATTTGGTGCATTGATACCTTCAGTGGGGATAATTCTGAACTCAAGGAAAATATGTAAATTATCTACAGTGGTTGATCGTTTATCAACAGACACTGCTGGAGGATTTCTAATGATTAATGTGGAGATGGTTGCGATTCGATCTATGGTTATGCAAAATCGACTTGCTCTTGACATTATATTGGCAAAAGAGGGAGGAGTCTGCAAATTATTAAAGACGAAACACTGTTGCACTTACATACCTGATAAAAGTGCAGAAATTGGAACATACATACAGAATATAACGAAACTTGAGAAGGAATTAAAACCACTGGAAGTCGATAGTGTATGGGAAAGATTGACAAATAGTATTGCGTCAATTGGTACCTGGTTTGCTAATGTAGGGAAAGGACTTATAGGTCAAATATTAGTACCCTTAGCAGGGATAGCAATAATAGTATTGACAATAATAATATGGTGCAAATGTTGTAGAAAGAATGAATCGTATAATGTGACAGGAAAAGGAAAGAAAAGAAAGTTTGACGAAATTGAACTTGAAGATATGAGAAGTGAATTATACAAGAAACTGAAAGGGGATGTGAAAAATAGAAAGTGTAAAAACGAAAATGAAACCATTTTATGCTAAAAGTTGGCATCTGGTTGTGGGTAGCATTTGATGGCTCAGAAACGCCATCAGAGAGGGGATTGATGGAGCAAGGACTCACAAATGAGACTTGCTCGGAGACAATCTTCTCATAGTATTAATTTATTAAACTTTGTATTGTTCATACTAACTCTTGCATACACGAACATAAATAAGGAGGAAGCTTGCTTATGTGTTTAAACTAACAAATAACGCTTGTCTGTTCTAAAATGGCCGCTAAAGCGCGGGAAACTCTATTGCGCATGTCTCAACCATATCACGTGGTATGACGTCTTTCTTTGCTTGGTGGGAAACTCTTGCTTCTGCGCAGTGTGAAGTAAAATGGCTGCTTTATGTTTTCACGTGCTACAGCTTGCTCTTATGTTGCAATTAAACAGTGGTATATCTAAACGCTATTAATGCGGGATAGAATTTATAAGTAAATGGGAATAGAGTAGAAAGAGTGGGAATACAGTGAAACATTTTATTTGTGATTTTAATATTTTCTTCTTTGACTTTTATTAGTTCGTAAAATGGGCCTGGGGTTAGTGAACTGGAAACTCGAGAGACAATGGTTCTGCGCATGCGCCCTGAGTGGCTGCCCAGAGAGAAAAGGATGAAGTCAACCTGGACGACGTCCAAGGCCGTGACCTGATGGCCAACAATGCTGTACCCATGATGTTCCTACTGAAAAGCAACAATTTACATGAACATTGTATAATATTTTTCGTGAGACGGGTGGGAAATAAAGCAAATGTATTAATTGTGATGGGCGGTATTTCTAAACAATGGACTTTGAGAAATTGAACCAAATCGATATGGTGTGAGGATCAACCCCTGTCCCTGTCCAATCTGAAGTAGTGGGCCCATATTTTTGCAACATTAATGGGAGGTACATGGGCGTAGAAGGGTATAATAGATATAGAATTAGTTAATTAGAGAGACTTCTAGACTAGACGCTGACAGACACAGAAGAACAGGCGTACCGAACAAGCTGATCGATTGCAGACTGAACCGCTGTCCAGAGAGGTCCGGAGGTGGGGGCGGCGGAGTCCATTAGAAGGAAGGCACGGGAGAATCAAGGAGAAGTCGAGTATCAGAGAGGGGAACAACGCAGGCGTCGTTGATAGAGAGGTCACCGGTCCTGTCCTGAACCTGGAGGAGGTCTTTGCTCTTCATCCTTCCTGGGTCCTATCTTTTCCAACTCCTTGGCCAAGGGGTTTGGTTCTCGCACTTTAGGTAAATATAAAGGCAACATTTAGTTGCGCTGCTGTCTCTATCCTCTCCTTTCTGAGGGACCGTCATTAATCGATAATTGATTTCTATACTTCATCCTTGATATGCGATTAAGTATCATGCAATTCTGTACTTTACTCTGCCAAATCTTTTAGATAAACATTTTAAAACTTCCTGACTCAGTGATTATTTCAAGATTATGAATTGTAATAAATGTCACTCATTTTAAATTTCCCAATTGGCAAAGGATCCATTGGTAAGTCATTACTCTTCAATCAGAAAAGTAATTGGTAGCAGGGATTTGATAAAGAGTACAACTGACCCACCAGCGGAAATTGCTAGCGTAGTATGAATGTATGGGCCCAAGTGAGTATTTGGTGTATGAATGCTCGTTGCTAGTAACCCGCTGGATCACACATACAACATGTCAATCAACATGCCCACCTACCAGACACGACAACACAACTCCATTGGGATCCTGGGCTTCCCCTGCACACAATACAGCTATATCATGGCACCACATCCACACAACAGCTGAACGTGTGGAGATGCGGAATGCAGCCATGTGCGAAGGATGCAAGTGACCCGTGAATGGGAATATACACGACAAGTGAGGCGTGGATGTGCCGGACAGACATGGGTATGCAAACCACAGATATGTCCCTGCAGACATCAACTGCTGGTGACTGGAGAGTAGTGAACAGTGGACGCAACCATGCCACCCCAGGCCGTGGGTCAGATCGCGGAAATGTCACTCGCTGCGTCCCCCCCTGTGTGCGTGAGCGTAGTGGGTGGGCCCGGAGTACGCCAGGCCTGCGCAGGGGTGTGGACAAAAACCCTGTGGCGCAGAGCATGGTTCACTCCCGGAAAGGCCAACGTCACTGCCAGGGCGGCGCCTCTCAGCCCGCCACAAGGCCGACGCCGTGAGCAGCGGGGCCTGCGAGCCTGTGCACCTGCTGCACCCCAGGACGCTGATACCCAGACCAGGCCTGCCCACACTAGCACTCCAAGGCTGCACTGCTCACCTGCCGACACCGTCGTGTGTCAAAGAGGGCCCACCACGTGCCGGTGCTAGCTCCAAGACCCATGCCCGCGACCTTGGCGGCCTCCTCAGGCCATCTCTGTCTTCCGTGACACAGGCCCCCTGGGGTCCCCATTCGTTGACATACCCCACCGCTGCAGCCCGGCTACACTGCAGTCCAGCATGTCCCACATCCTGGACTGAGTCATCATTGATCAATGGCAGGGTCCATGCCAGTGTACGCAGGGGGAGGACTGAGAGGGAGATGCATCACAGTCTGGTGGTAACACAGATTACGGTTACGGAGGAGGTCAACCAGTAGCAAGGACTGACCTGGTGCCACTAACCCTGTGCGCTGTGAGTGACCGTCAGCCTCCGGCGGAACATTGATGGTGTCTGAGGCTGTGGCCTGGGGGTTATCATCAGCAACGGGCAGGTATGGACTTGGTGTCTGGCATGAGTCTGTGGCATTCATATCCGCCATGTTGCCGGTCACAGCTGGCATGTGCCCTCTGCATCATGCCCTGGGGGTACACCGACCATTCTCCCCCGAGACACTCCGCGGAAGGCACCTCTGAGACATTGGAGACCCTGCTCTGCCCTCATGACCCTAACCCAGTCTCCCGCAGGTCAGCGTCCCGTGGCGGTAGGCCTGTGTCGGCGGCTGTGCATCCGGGTCCACTAACCCTGTGCGACTCAAGTCATGCTCCCTTGTTGTTCTGACATTGCCTTTCTGAGTGCCTGATGACTGTTGGAGTTGTTGCCAGCACCAGCTACTCCCTGAGGGCTGGCTTACACTCACCCCACACACAGCCAGCACAGGTGTCACTGGATCAGTGGGCATGCCATCACATCATGCCGAACCAAGTATTGACTCTTTTCTCTCTGCACTGTCACAGGTGATCAAGGATATGCACTCTGCCCTTGGATGATGACACCCCTCCGAGACCCGAACACACCCGCCCAGAGGCAGTACAATGCGGCCCACATACGCACCAGGGGCATCGTTGAACGCACATTTGGCGTGTTGAAGTCACGTTTCAGGTGCCTGGACGTCACAGGTGGAAGGCTCCTGTACAGCCCAGACATCGTGTGCAAGATGATCGTTGCATGTTGTGTGTTGCACAACTTCTGTGTACGCACCAATGCCCCATGGATCCCAGTTCCAGAAGTACCGGACGATGATGGGGACGATGGGGCAGGTGGCCCACATCCCACTGCTGCTGCGGCAGGATTGGCCCGTTGGAACACCATCATTAACAATTTCTTCTCATGAGAACGTCACATTGTGGCCGTCCCTGGCAATCACGGGACAGTACAAAATGTCCACAAGCACAGCATGTGTGAATAAAACATATTTGCAGGTTACAGGTTGTACTTGTACATTGTCATGTCACAGTTTCCTGCTGTGCCAGATGTAATTTGCCATGTTGTGCACATTTGCGGCACCAGTTGTGCCCTGTGTCCTGTTGTGGAGGTGTTGCTGTTTGTTCCGGGATGTTGTCAATGTCAAGGTGCACTTATACTTATGTGCGTATGCTGCACGGTGGGTGATTCGCTCCTGCGACTCTGATTTGTCTGCCACTGATCCCTTTCATGCGGTGTGCCTGTCAGTTCTGTGCTTCCAGGGTGCTGAGATGTTGCAGACTTTGGGTAACTTGTGCTCTTTGTCGAGTTGAGACTCTTGGGCCTGATTTGTCCGCAGATGTGTCGTTGACGTCAGGGGTTGTTTGTGCAGGTAGTTGTGTCCGAGTGTGACCTGCTCCTTTTCGGGTGTTGTCCGCACTCCAGCCACCTCAGTGTTGTGCCGTGTACATTGCCATGTTGTTGGGACTGCAGCCAAGTTACTGGTCATGTGGTGTCTCTTGCATTGTCAGTGTGGCTGATGTATGTGCATGTTCGCATGTTCGCATGTTCGCACGTGGGCATGTGTTGGTTGTGTGACTGTTGATGTGTTAGGTGGGTGCCCCTTTGGGCACAGGCTGTTCGTGGGACTACTTGGTGTTTGTGTGTGTGCTGGAGTGTTCCCGTGGGATCAGGGACATGGACCAGGGTCATTGTGGGTGTGCAGTGTGCCCTGCTTGATTGTGCATGTGTGCCATTGTGCCCATCTCCAACAGTCCCCCCACTCCAAGGTCGCTACGCACCATGTTGATGTGATGTAGGGTCATGTTGGGCAGTGTCCAGATCACCAACTCATGTCACCATCTCCAGACTGGTGAATGTGGCCACCATCTTCTCCATGTCATTCAGCTCCTGGTGTTCTGCTGGCCCCCCTCCTCTGGGGTGCGTTGCTGCTTTCGTGTTGGCAGCGGGTTTCTGCTTGGTTTTGCCATTCACATCAGTCCAGCGTCTCTTGTGCTCTTCATTTGTCCTCCTCTGCCATGAGGTGGCATTCACATGGTCCGAGGTGGTGTGCCATCTTTGCCTCTTGGTTGTCAATGACACGTTGGAGGTGACGTACAGTTGGTGGTGGTGTTCTGTCTCACCGTGGTGATCATGTGGTTTTCCTGTAGGCTGTAGCCCGTCTTCCTCTTCCTCTTCTCATTGCCCTACCACTTGCCCTGTATTCCTGGGTGTTCCTCCGTGGGGATTGTGGAGTTCATGTTGTCCTCTGCAGTCGGTCAGGGTGCGTCCGTGGTACTCCGCAGTTGATTTGGTTTGTGGTGGCATTTTCCGTATGCTGTTCTTGTGCTTTTTTCCGCATTACGCGTGGGTTTTGCTGGCCTCTCGCTGCTTATCGCTGATTTCCTCATCGCGCTTTGGCCCATTGCATGTTTTTTCGCGTTGAGGTTTGTGTTTTCATCACGCTCGCGGTAATTGTATCGCGGACATTGACCCCGTTTTCGGGGGACTATCTCATGGTACCGCCGTGTTGTGAATTGCACGTTAACACAGGGTTATTTTCCCGCGATCGGCTGCGATGTGTGAAGTTGCACTAACATTTTTGGGTGATATTTAGCACACGTTCTTGTGAATATCCCCCTTAGTCTTTTACACTCAAGGTTAAGTGTTCATTTCCTGGTGTTTCAATGCTTCTGTTTCTTCAGTTAAAGGTGTAGGCAATGGTAATTTATTTGACAATGGTTGGAAAATAATATTTTCTTTTCACCTTGTTTGAATACATCTCTTTTTAAGTACGTCTTACCCGTGATAATAAAAATCCTCTCTATCTATCTCTCTCACCCTGTCTCTGTCCTTCCATTCTACACTGTAAACCATGTTACTCTCAATAGAGAGTCACTGTGGCCTAGTGGTTAAGCTCTTAGACATTTTCTCTCAAGGTTAAGTGTTCAACTCCTGGTGTTTCAATGCTTCTTTTTTTTTTCAGCTAAAGGTGTATTCAATGATACTTTTATTGACAAAGGTTGGAAATTAATTTTTTCTTTTCAACCTTATTTGAATATATCTCTTTGTAAGTATGTATTACCCCAGAGAAAAAAATCCTCTCTATCTCTATCTCGCTCTCTCACCCTGTCTCTGTCCTTCCATTCAACACTGTAAACCATATTACTGTATGTGTACTCTAACCTACAGAAGTATATGTGCTGGGTTTTTGATTCGAATGTCATATATAAGTTTTGATGGTTACTTATAGAGAGTCACTGTTGCCTAGTGGATAAGGTCTTAGTCTTGTATTCTCAAAGTTAAGTGATCTATTACTGGAGTTTCAATGCTTCTGTTTCTTCAGTTAAAGGTGTAGGGAATGATTATTTCTTTGACAAAGGTTGGGGAAAAAAAAATTATTTTCACCTTGTTTGAATATATATCTTTTTAAGTATGTATTACCCATGCAAAATAAAATCCTCTCTATCTCTCTCAACCTGTCTCTGTCCTTCCATTCCACACCGTAAACCATGTGACTGTATGTGTACTCTAACTACAGCACTATATCTGCAGCCATTTCGGTTTGAATGTCATATATATGTTTTAACTCTAACTTACAGAGAGTCACTGTGGCCTAGTGGTAAAGGTCTTAGACTCTTACTTTGAAGGTTAAGTGTTCAATTCCTGGTGTTCCAATGGTTTTATTTCTTCAGTGAAATTTGTAGGTAATGGTAATTTATTTGACAAAGGTTGGCAAACATTTTTTTCTTTTCACCTTGTTTGAATATATTTCTTTTTAATATGCATTACCGCAGAGAAATAAAATCCTCTCTATCTCTCTCAACCTGTCTCTGTCCTTCCATTCTACGCTGTAAACCATGTTACTGTATGCGCACTCTAACTTACAGCACTGCATATGTTGGGTTTTCGATTCGAATGTCAGATATACATTTTGAGTCCCCCTCTAAAGAGGATCAGTGTGGCCTAGTGGTTAAGGTAGACTCTTATTCTCAAGGTTAAGTGTTCACTTCCCGGTGTTTCAATGCTTCCGGTAAAGGTGCGGGCAAGGGTGGAAAACATTTTTTTCTTTTCACCTTGTTTGAGTATATTTCTTTTTAAGTATATATTACCCCAGAGAAAAAAAAATGCTCTCTATCACTCTCAACCTGTCTCTGTCCTTCCATTCCACACTGTAAACCATGTGACTGTTTGTGTACTCTAACCTACAGCACTATATAAGCTGGCTTTTCGGTTTGAATGTTATATATAGGTTTTGACTCTGACATACAGGGTGTTTCAATGGTTCTGGTTCTGCTTCTTGTGTTAATGGTGTAGCTAATGGTAATTTATGACAAAGGTGGGAATTTGTTTTTTCATTTCACCTTGTTTGAATATATCTCTTTTAAGTACGTATTACCCTATCTCTCTCTCTTTCTCACCCTGTCTCTGTCCTTCCATTCCGCACTGTAAACCACGTTACTGTATGTGAACTCTAACCTACAGCACTTTCTGTGCTGGGTTTTCGATTCAAATGTCACATATAAGTTTTGATGCTGACCTATAGGGATTCACTGTGACCTACTGGTTATGGTCTTTGTCTCTTACTCTCAAGGATAAGTGTTTCAATGGTTCTGTTTCTTCAGTTAAAGATGTAGGCAATTGTGATTTATTTGACAAAGGTTGGAAAATAATACTTTCTTTTCACCTCATTTGAATATATCTCTTTTTAAGTACGTCTTACCCGAGATAATAAGAAATCCTCTCTATCTCTCCCACCCTGTCTCTGTCCTTCCATTCCAAACTGTAAACCATGTGACTGTATGTGTACTCTAACCTACAGCACTATATATGCTGACTTTTCGGTTTGAATGTCATATATTAGTTTTGAATCTGCAATCCTGAAGGCAGGGTGCTTGGTTCTAAGTGAGAGGGTGTCCCTGCATGAGCAGGACACCCCTGCAGCCTACGGAGTCCATTCTCCGGGTTGTCAGTGAAGCAGCCATATACACCACTGCACTTCTACCGTCTGGGCAATCTGGACTTCGCTGGACTTCTTATGGGCCTGACTTCATCTCTCTTCCAGTCTGCTGCATCATCTGTGCCTGTGCATCATACAGGAACCTTCCAAGGTCTCTGAAGCATCAAAGACAACCAAAGTAATCTCCCTTTGAGTGAAGGAGTCACTCCCCTGTATTCGCAGGCACCACAACTAATTCGACCGGTCTGCAGATCCTGAGCTCCTCCCCACTTTGAGGGCTCTGCAACACAGGTGGGGGTTTTCCTCAGCTACCGAGGCCTGCTCTACCCACTTAGCTAGTTTGAGGCCAGTAGCCCTCTTGGGGCTTGCAATAACCGAACCCCTCAGTACCGTGTCCAACTTGTTGGCTTCTTTGCAAGAAGATCTTCGAGCTCCAAGTAGCCCCAACCTCGAGCATCGCCTGTGACCAGAATCTTCAGCCACACCGCATCGTGTGCACCGTGGCCTGCATCTTTTGGTGAGCTGCTTGAGGTCCTCTGGCAACTCCAGTGCCTCCGGCCTGTGGGTCCACTTGAGGGTCACACTTGTTTCTTTTGGGCTTTCCTGATTGCTCGGGGCCTTCCTGACTGCCCTGGATCACGACGTTGCTCCTTCTTTGATTCCTACATGGCTTGCCTTTGCCAAAGCTTGTTGGTGCTCCCGCCGGACACCGACCCCTCAGCACTCGACATCCTTTGTGGGCTAGCTCATATCCGGGTCCTGGTCTTCCTCAGCATCACCTGGTTGTCACAGCTGCAGAGTAAAGGTCCTCATCATCCATCCTGAAGCACCCGACATCGGAGGACATTCGTCTTCCAACTCTCCTGGTCACCCCTGAGTGACATAGACTCTGTGCCCTCTGCTTTCAGGTACTCCTCTTCAAGAATCCACATTTGGATTCCCACGGACACTTTCTCCTCTTCCAGCAGCAGCACTTTCCTTAAGTCCTCCATTTGGTTCGACGGCGGTTTCCGATACCACTTCACACGTATGCACCCGGCTTCCCTGGTGTAGGTAACGTGGGTACTAGGGTATACAAGGGTGGGGTGGCTCTCCAACCTTCTGTCTTCCACAGGGTTTCTTCAGGGTCCACTGGGAAGGGTCTTTAATCTATAAAAATCCAACTGCGACTTGCACATAGACTTGTACGGAGAACGCGGTTGTGTTCCCACACTGCACATGCTCTCCGTGGGGTGCCTATCTACTCACTTTGGGTGGTTCCTTGGGGTCCCAGAAATTCTACGTCCTCTCGACACTGTCTTGACTCGAGTCGTGGTTCTTATACCACTTTCTTAGTATATGGTTTGGTCCCGCCCGGGGCCACTGTGTTTTTCGTGCTATTTACTGTGTTTCTTTGCTAAAGTAATGGGTGCATTGTGTTTATCTCCGTGTTGGAGATACTTGAACATTCTAGAGAGTACTATATAATAAATACATATTTTTATAAATACTTGATGTGGTTCTTTTCACTTAATCTATACTATAAGATGGCATTATGGTAAAACAAGCTGCTTTACACTCCTTCCGGACTAAGCCTGAATGCTGCTCTCCACAGCTACCATTTAGAGAGCTTTCTAATGTTGTCTAAGACCTCTTAAATCACCATAAGGGTTGTCTGGACTGGTGCAAGGTGCCCACTTACATTAGTGGACATCATATACCAGGTCAGCCTCTCACAACCTCCTCACAGGTCAGCGTTCTAGTGGCTGGAGCTCTAGGGGGATAAAGATAGAATGCTGACACAACCGCGCAGCATAGAATCACAGTGAAGTTAGGAATCCGTCTGCTTGGCCACACCGTTTTCGCCGCACTAGCCTGGATTTTAAGCATTTTGAAAGCATTTTGAAAGCGTCAATTTTAACAAACACTCTTACTTTTAATTTACTGCTCCTGCACCTTGCACTTTCGTTGCTGCTAAACGCTGGTAAATCGCCATTGTAAAACAGCCCGGCTGTTTAGTGAAGAGAATAATAATGCCCTGTTATGCCCCCATTGCAAGTTTGCACTTTCAGCCAGTAACCTCCCAGCTAACCTCCGGCCCTCGGCCTCCTCGAAGAGATGGGTCTGCTAACTGATGTAGCTCGAGGATCCAAGAACCAGAACTCTCTGTGTACCTTTCCATCCTCGGACTCCTCAGAGGTTACTTATGTCCCACAATCCAATGGTGGTGTACTTAGCACTATTCTACTCGACGCTAGATCGGCTATTAAACACAAATATGAATTAGAATGCCTACTCCAAACTGCCAATCCCGATGTAGTGTTTCTCACTGAAACATGGGCTACTGCCTCGTCGGAACCAGATTGGGTAGCAGCACTACCAATTGGCTACTCGCTTGCCAGCCTGCCTAGATCAGGCCAAATGGGTGGTGGGATTGCTATCATATATAGGTCCGAGTTTAAAATAGCTTTTGAACCTGTGCCGCTGCCAGGAGCAGAAGCCATGACGTTCAATATCAAAATCAGTAACGTATTAACCTTTCCTGGGCTTCTCCTTTACAGAGAGCCCAGACCCAAGTCCCTATTTTCCCAAGTTCTACAATCTCTATTGGAATCTTGCTTAGACTCTCCTAAATTCACCATATTAGGGGATTTTAACTTTCTTTTAGAACTTGGGGATGATGCAAGTACCTCGGTGCTGATAGATACCCTTGAAGCCTTTGGTCTTACTCAGATAGTCTCAAAACCAACTCATAAGGCTCTACATACACTGGATGGGATTTTTACTAATCACCCACATTAGTATTAATAGAATCCTGCCACTTACCTGGACCGACCACATAGCTATTTTTTTCAACCTACCCGTGGGCACAACAATGACCCGCCGCTACCCCCACCGCTGTCGACCAAAGTACGGTCCTGACGCAACATAAGATCTGAGGAGCTAACAGTCCTGTTGGATAACAGTATGCCCACCCTAGTGGCAGATTCAAATTTCGCGGCTGATAGCTATGATACCTGGCTTAGGTCTGCCATTGAGTAATTGGCTCCAGAAAAAATGGTCAAACAACATAGGACTAAACCCACCGCCCCATGGTACAACCTTTTTTTTTGTTTTGTTTAAATATCTTTGTTTTTCTTAAATTTTGTAACAGGTTAGAATTATCATAGGCATCACATCTGCATATGCAAAGTTACATTATGGAAACAATTGACGTGTCTGTAACTGGTTACATAAATTTAAATATAGTACACAATAATATTCACTTGTCCTTGCAGGTGGCCTATATTTGTAAAACAGTGTATGCTACTTCCTGCTAGCATTTATGCACTTCAGTTCCCAACCAGCGAGTTGTAACGCTCCAAACATTGTAAACATGACTTATTGAGCCAGGCAGCTGCGACATGTGGTGTAAATCGGCAGCTCACGTGGGAAGTAGGAGCTTGTATTGCAACCAACAATATACTGGGATATTGTGCGAAGAGAAAAGAGTGGGCCAATAAGACATATGTTAATCAAACCTCAAAACTAATGATTAAATAAATGAACTGCCATCAAGATATAACGAAAAAGGATATACATAGCATCGTCAGGCACTCAAACGCGCATCTCGAACTGGATATTACGGCGGCTCGCCAGGGTGGCGTTTGGACCCATTAAAGCGTGAGAGACCACTGTCATCCAAACGATTGGCTAGGGGTGGAGGGTTAGGGGGGACTCTCGGCAGTGGACCCAGGTAACAAATGCATTGCATCGTGGGGCTTAATACCGTCTATGGATATCTAGTGCCTCTGGGCTCGGGACCGCCAGCAATTGGATCACGCATTGGCGGGAGGGGCATCTGCACCGTTTCCATTTTCCCCATTTTTGAAGGCCGTGAGTATGCTATCCCAGTGTTGTGCTATGGGATACTTGCGGAGCCCCGCGTTTCCTCCCTGTGCAGTGTTGTACTTTCCGCCTGTGCCCATATCGTAAGGGACCTTTCCTAATTAACCGTTTCCGGGGTAGTGTTATGTTTCCACCTCTTCGTGATTAAGCGCTTCGCTACTATCAGCCCCAGATCCCAGAACCGTGACGTGACTTTGTTTTTCTTAGACCTAGTGTAGAGCCCTAGTAGGTGTACTTCCCATGTGTGCAGCAAGGATGTTTCAGTGCAGAGTGAAAGTGCCGCGGCCACTTCTTGCCAATAAAATTGTGGAGAGGTGCAGGACCATAGCATGTGAACCAAGTTTGCATTAAGTTGCTGGCACCGAGGGCATGCGGATGTGGCAATATTAAAATATCTGTTTATGTTGTCGGGGGAAAGGTACGCTCTTTGTATGATGTACGTTTGTATCAGTTTGAATTTGGAGCTCCTTGGGATGCATGAGGAGCTGGCCAGAATAGCACTCCATTCCTTTTCCGCCCAAGGTGTGCCCCTATCCTCTTCCCAGCGGGTACGGAGACTTAGCATCGGTTTCAGTGTATGCGTGAGGAGAGTCGCCACTAGCCAGTGCACTATGTGCGACCCCGCCCCCATGACATGCAAGTATTGAAGTAACAGATGCGTTGGCGGCTCAGTCGCCAGGTCCCCCCAAGAGGCCGACAGGGCCCTAATTAGGGAAGTGTGGAGTAGAAACTGCCCTGCCGGTAACCCACTGTCTCTTGCTAGGGCATCAAAAGTGAGTAATGCGCCATCCGAATACAAGTCACCCAGGGTATCCACGCCTAATGTATGCCAATGTGTAAGAGCCTCCTCGGAGGTGCCCGTCCTTCCTCTGGGCGTCCCTAGGAGTGGTAGTGTCGGAGCGTACGGTAGTGTTGTGCGGGTAAGATGTAGGCTTCACCTGTAGCATTTGTGCGCCAGTGCTAAATGCAATTGGGATGGTCGTGGGGACTTGGCGACGGGATGGAAAAAATGGTAGATTTGTGATTGGGTCCAGGACTGCTGCAGAGTTGCTGTGTCTTCCAGACCCTTGCCACTTAACCACTTCGTCACCCATTGTAACTGGGCCGCTATATAGTACAGCTCCATATTAGGGACTGCCAAACCTCCCTGACTGACGGGTGCATATAGTTTCCACAGAGCAACTCGAGGCCTGCCTTTGTTCCAGATTAGGTCACGGAACATGCGTTCCAGCTCGCGGAAGGTCTTGGTCCGAACATAGATCGGGAGATTCGAGAAATAGTATAATAGTTTTGGAAGGACAATCATCTTGATCAAGGTGCTGCGGCTCATGACATTCAGTGGGAGCGACTTCCAGAACTGTACCTGAGCCCTAACAGCTGATATTGCTCTCGTTAAATTGCCTTCTAATAAATCATCAGGCGTCTTGTATATAAAGATACCAAGATAGCGAAACGTGGTGGAGTACCACGGGAGAAGAGAGTCGCCGAGAAGAACATCTGTTTCGACCGTATCTGCGCTAAAGGGATAAACCCCCGATTTGGTCCAGTTAACCCGGAGGCCCGACACTGCTTCAAAGGCCTTAAGCGCATCTGCTATGGACGTAGGGATGTCGTTAATGTCCCAGACATACAATAACAGGTCGTCAGCGTAGAGAGAAACGGCATGTATTCCGTCTCCTAACTCAATTCCCCACGCTTCGCTGCCATTGCGGAGCACCATCGCTAGTGGTTTCATGGCGAGGGAAAAGAGTAACGGGGACAGGGGACAACCCTGGCGTGTCCCTCGTCTTACTTGAATAGGGTCTGAGATGAGCTTGCCGGTTCTAACCCGAACAATGGGTCGTTGATATAACAGCTGAACCATACTCATATAATGGTCTCCAAGATCATATTTATGGATAACTGCCGCTGGATAGGGACATTCCAAAGAATCAAAGGCCTTCTCTAGGTCCAGCACCAGGCAGCCAGAGCGGGGCCACTCGTCCATCGCATAATGCTGTATCCGGAAGAGCCTACGAATATTGAGCGAGGTACTCCTAGCGGGAACAAATCCGTTCTGATCTGGGTGCACCAACGTTTTCACTATGGGCGAGAGACGTTTTGCAAGCATTGATGCAAACATTTTGTAGTCAGTATTAAGAAGTGCTAAAGGGCGATAACAGCCCAAGGATTCAGGGTTTTTATCGGGCTTGAGCAGAGACACCAGCAAAGCTTCGTTTTGTGTGCCAGCAAGAGTGGATTCATCGACCGCAGTTTCTAACACTTTCAACAGCTGCGGGACCAGTATATGCGCATAGGCCTTGTAAAACTCAGTCGGTAGTCCGTCAGGGCCCAGCGACTTCCCATTGGATAGTGAGAATATGCAGTCCCGGACTTCCTCTGAGAGGAGGGGGTCATTCAGGTCCCTTTTTTGGGTATGCGTAGGATGTGGCAATGTTATCCCCTCAAGGTAGAGCTGCAGCTCCATGGGTATGGCCTGCGTGCGGGATTTGTATAGGTCCCGATAATGTGCCACAAACTCATCATGTATGTCCCGCTGTGTGTATGCTATACCCCCTTGCGCCATGCGTATCGATGCCACCGGAGCCGACGATTCATCCTGGCGAACAAGCCACGTGAGCAGCTTCCCCGCTTTGTCCCCCATGTGGTGTGTCCGCGCCGAGTGTGCTGCGTAATTAAGACATCGTAACCGTTCTAATAATTGTGCGTGCTCTTCCCTGTGACCATCAGGCCGTCTCGGGGATCCCTCCGCGGCTTTCTGCTCGCTGGATGCCAATTGTGTATCTAATTTAGTGAGGTCTTTTTCCAGCTGCACTCTGATACCCGCCTGCTCCCCCAAGCAATGCCCCCGTACAACTACCTTTAGAGCGTCCCACTCCAGCAGTGGCGATGAAGCTGTGCCTGCATTCTCGTCAAAATATTGTGCTACTGTGGTGGCCAATAAGTCCCGGAAGGGCGCATCCAACAGAACATCGGGCTGAAGGCGCCAGATGGGGATTGGCGGTATCCCGCCCTCCCACTCCAGCTCCATCACATGCGGATTATGGTCTGAGTGCATACCTCCCATATAGTGTGACCCAGAGATACAGGGTAAGAGATCATTGGATACCATAAAGCGGTCTAGGCGTACATGAAGGCCGTGCGCCCCCGAATATTAGGAATACGCTCTATCTAGTGGGTTATGGTGTTGACAGACGTCTGTCAGGTGCCATTGCGTAGCCCAGTTATTTAATGCTTTCATGGCAGTATGTGTGGCTGTGCCAGGCAAGGGAGGAAAGGAATTGTCCAGCGAGATGTCTAGTACACTATTGTAGTCGCCGCCTAATATCATGGGAGTATCATGCCATGCGGCCAGTTTGTGGGAGATGAGTTCAAGATAAGCTGCTTGATCAGTGTTGGGTGCATATAGCGAGGCAAGAATCACAGGTCTACCATCTAGGACACCTTTAACAATGACGTACCTGCCCTCCGTGTCTATATATGAGTCCACCACCCGAAAGGGAGTCCCCGGTCTCACCCATACCAGAACCCCCGTGCATACGCCGAGTAACCCGTAGCGTACAATTGTCCCCTCCAGCGTCTGTGTAATCGTGCCACTTCAGGTTTGTGTAAGTGTGTCTCTTGGAGGAGTGCTATATGTATGTGGTGGCGTTTCAGATATGAGTAAATGAGGTATCGTCGCGATGGGTTATGTATACCCCGCACGTTCCAGGTTCCTATCTTATCGGGGCCATAACGTATGAGAGATATTAGCACATAGGGCCTTGCCAGGCCGAGGGATGGGGGAACCAGTGGAGTGCCTGCAAAAGTATGTGTAGAGTCTGCGCCACCGCGCGAGCCAGCAGATCGGTCAGCGTGCCCTGCTATATAGGAGATGGCATAACAAACGTTCAAACCATATATAATAAAAAATACCAAAAGGGCGAGTGTGCAACAGGCAACCGCCCAAACAAGAAGCGAAAGTAGCATACAGCCAACGTCTGGGGGGGACTAATATGCACAGCAATATACTATGCATCAGTAGCTGGAGATTTGTCTCCGATAGCTACCCCTCTGTCCTGGCCGAATGTGTGCTTGATGGGGTTACTACCTCAATATCATAGTTAATATTCCCTTAGGGGCATGGGTCATAAGGGCACCCCACCAAGGTGTCCCGGGGCTTACCGAGTGGCGCAACCTCTGCATCTCACCCACAGCTATAGCATCAGCACCACAATATAAGTCTGACAACTTAAGCCAGGGAATACAGTGCGCAATCTATTCGCAGGAGCCTTTATACTTGCGTGTCGGGGGACATCGTCCACTGCCAGATTGGCGGGAGACATGTGATAAAGGTAATGGAGAGTACGAAGCTTAGACAATGTCATTGGAAGTCTGTGGGGTAATCTGGGGCAGATCACAAGAGGTCTGGGAGGCAAAATAACTGTCCGATAGATCATCATCACTTGGTGGCCCTTGCTGATCGGAGGTCGAGTTGGTCTCTTCTTCGTGTGCCCCGCTGATGTCTGCCACCGCCTGTAGAGCCTGTTGCTGGCCGCTGAGGATCAGTTCCGGGGCTGGGCCAAATGTCTGAGAGGCTAGGGACTGGGGTTTCTTTCGTCCCCTGCGACGATGCCGCGAGGAGGCTTCGGGGGCCAACTCCCTCCGGCCAGCAGAGGGGGCCGCGCCCCTCGAGGAGTAGTAAGTGTCCAGCCATTCTTCTGCCCCCTCTGAAGTTGTAAAGAAATTAGTTTTTCCATTCATGATCACCCTTAGCTTCGCCGGGAACAGCAGCGAGTACTTGAGATCATATTGTCGAAGTCTCCGTTTCACAGCCATATACGAATAACGCTGTCTCTGGACCTGCATCGTGTAGTCCGGGAAGAACATGATTTTGTGGTTGTCCACTTGAACCTCCTGTAGTTTTCTTGTTCCCTGGAGCACTGCATCTCTGTCTCTATAATTCAGTAGGTGAATCAAGAGTGGTCGCGGGTTAGAGCCCAGTGGGGGAGGCCTGGCAGGCACCCTGTGCGCCCGTTCGACTACAAAGTATGGAGAGAGGGTTTCCCCGGATAGTAGCGAGCGAAGCCATTGTTCAGTATAAGCCACTGCATCTCTCCCCTCCGTCCCCTCCGGTAGGCCCACCACACGTATTTTGTTGCGTCGGGCGCTGCCTTCTGCATCTTCGGCCCTGTCTTCCAGGAATCCGACGCGGTCAAGAAGGCTCTGGATTTGCTTCTCCGCTGTGGTTACTCGTGGAGAGACATGCAGCAATGAACTCCTCGGCAGAGGTGGTGCAGTCTGCCAATTTCTGGTGGTCTGTGTGGAGTAGTAAGGTCAACTGCCACTTTATCTATTTTACCTTCGAGGGAGGTGCGGATCTGGTTCATGGTTTCGCCAAGTTTTTCGACTGCCGCCAACACTGCATCCAGCTTATGCGACATCGGATCCACTGTTTCTGCGCCCGCCATCCTGTCAGCCTGGGCCCGGGTCTGCGGGAGTGGGGCCGCAATACCCCCAGTGCCTATCTTCGTGCGCCCCCCACGCGACATGGGACTTCCGTTAGACCCCGAGAAGCAGGTAAGGCACTACTGCCGTGTGGCACGCGCTGGTATTGGAGAGGACAGTGTGGTCGACCCTGTGGATGTGGCACGGATAGGAGAAACTTCACCGCCTGTTCCTTCCAAGGCCTCCCTCCCCGGAGCACATTTTTTCTCCAACCAGGTGTTCCGTGTGTCCGCAGGTCAGCGTCCCTCAATCGCCGTGTCGCTCAGAGCGGCCACTGTGTCTCACAGGCGCCCCATAATCCCGGGAAGTGAGCCTCCGATGAAACAGGGCGAGGCGGACATGTAGGGCAGTACTCCAGTGGGTCCGCGGCTGTCGGAACAGGGGATTTCCTCCTGGGCAAAAGAGCTGCATGTTGGTGGAGTCTGCGCCTTAAGAATGAACTATACCACTGCGCCCCTTCGCCAATTATCACTGTCTCCAGGTGGCACTCCCACCACACCACCAGTACTCACTGTTCGTTTTATCACAGCCTCGTATCCAGACGTCGTCTCTCTGCCTGTAGGAGCCGATAAAGCGTGCTGTATCCGATGCTGGGGAGGTATTCAGAAAGCGGCGTGTCAGATTCATAGGCCGCGTCTCAATCCTTCATATTTGCGCAGGAGTCGCGTCGCCGGTGGGGAGAGCCACTTCATTAGCACTGCTCCACCGCAGAGATGTCCTCCGATATCAAGGAAACACAGCCGCCATGCATACCGGCCACAGCAAAGACGGCTGTTGCATGTAGCACAGAGCTGCGCCACAGGTCTAGTCCTAGGGGGCGGAGCCAATCCCCGGCGTCCCGTGGCGCGTTGCGTCCAGGGCCATGGATGCCTACTGAGCAGCTCCGGTGACGGGGAGGCACACCGCGGGTCCCCGCGTCTCCCGCTGCTTGCCGGGACACCGGAGCTACAGATCTGCCCCCGGGGTATGCTTGGAGGTCAGCGACCCCTTCCAGACAGTTATCGGATCTATGCGGCCAGGAGCAGGAGCTTGCGACGGAGCTCTACTTGAGCACGTCCAACTCCATTGCTGGCTTAGCCACGCCCCCCCGCCCCATGGTACAACCTTGAGTTGAAAACATTAAAATCGACTTGTAGACGCTTACAATGAATATGGAGGGTGAACTACAATACGACGGCCAAAAAGAACTATAATCAAGCATTAACTAGCTACAAAACAGCTATCATCAGCGCCAAAACGAACTTTTACACCAATAACATAGAGGGGGCAAAACTCGAACAGGGCGATGTTTTCACCCCGGATCAAGTGCTCTGTGACAAAATGGCCATGTTCTTTCAGTCTCAGGTTCAAACAATATATCAGGAATTTGAGAACCAGAATTCTGGCCCTCCCTCCCCTTAGGCCACGCTCACAGAAGACGTGACATCTACCAAATGTCACCTGACCAGTTTCTCCCCCTAACTATCGGCATGGTAAATTACCTCTTAATAACAATTAAATCTGGCTCCCCAACGGACCCATGCCCGCCAGATATCATTCATGGCGTCTCGAACAAAGTCAGTGTACTACTTGCCCCCTCCTGAACACTGTTATTAGTACTGGTGTCTTCCCGACTTCTTGGAAGAAGGCATGTGTCAGACCTATTTTAAAGAAACCCTACCTTGATCCTCTCGCGGTAACTAACTACTGTGCGATCTCGTGTCTGCCTCTAGCAGCCAAAGTCCTGGAAAAAGCTATTAATTCAGAGCTTACGAAATATCTAGACACTAACAACTTCTTAGACCCAACACAACATGGTTTTCGATTGGGCCATTCCACGGAGTCAGCACTAATCATGGCCACTGAGGAAATACGATGGCAAATTGACAGGGGTGGTAGGGCTATCCTGATCCTACTTGACCTATCAGCCACGTTTGATACGGTTAATCATACTGTACTTACGTAATGCCTGGAGGCAGTAGGTATTGGAGACACCACACTTACCTTTCTCACCTCCTTCCTCTCAGCCAGAGAACAAAGGGTTTGCTGGGACACCTTGGAATCAGGCAAATTCATCTTCCTGGGGGAGTGGCACAAGGGTCAGCGCTCTCCCCAACGTTGTTTAACATTTATGTCACCCCATTGGCCAAACTAATCAGGGACCATGGCTTTTGGTTAGTATCGTATGCTGATGTTACTCAAATTATTATATCCATTTCATCAATGGCAGATCCGGTGGCAGACAGATTCCATAGCTGTCTTGGCCACATCATGAACTAGATGCTTAAGAACTACTTAAAACTGAACGCCAACAAGACAGAGGTCATGGAATTTGGAAATGGGCCTTGTATTTGAACCCAGTCATGGTGGCCATCAGCGGCAGGAGCCTGTCCTGTCCCAGGCACCAAAGTCAGGAACCATGGCGTTTTGTGTGATGCCCAGCTCAATTTCTCAGGCCAAATCAACCAACTGATGTCTTCCTGCTACTTCCTCTTAAAAATATTACAAAAAAATCCTACCTTTCCTACCTATGAGTTGAGGAAAACAATGGTGGTGGACCTTATTCTCTCCCGCTTAGACTACTGCAACGCCCTGTATCTAGGCGCGAACAAATGTCAGCTGTCTAAACTCCACTCACTGCAGAATGCGGCTGCACGTACCCTGCTTAACATTCCAAAACATAGTCATATCTCGGATGCCATCAGAAATCTGCATTGGCTTCCAGTCAAGCACCGAAATTGAGTTCAAGGCATTATGACTGGCTAATTAAGCTTTATATGGAGGAGCAACTAACTACTTCCATAAATTATTCCAATGGCACGCACCCCGCTCGATGCTAGTATCTGCTAACAAAGCTCTGCTTTGCGTGCCCAGAGTCAGGAGGACCAGATGGGGAGGCAGATGTCTCTCTTTTCTGGCATCTAAGCTTTGGAACAAACTTCCACTAAATATTAGGCTCCTATCATCCAGGTCTAAGTTTAGGATTCAGATTCAAACCTGGCTCTTCCCTCCCCAATAGCGACCTAGCTCCTCCTGACTTCCGTACTTTTTGCTTCCTCCAGCGCCAACACGGCTCGGCATTCATGCGCTTTATAAGCTATTATTTACTTACTTACATCAGCATATATAGTGCTGTACTTTAAAGTACACATACAGTAACATGGTGTACAATGTTCAATGCAAGGACAGAGACAGGGTGTGAGTGAGAGAGATAGAGAGGATTTGTATTCTCTCGGGTAAAACGCACTTTAAAAAAGATATATTCAAATAAGGTGAAAAGAAAAAAAAATGTCCAACCTTTGTCAAATAAATTACCATTGCCTACACCTTTAACTGAAAAAAGAGAACCATTGAAACACCGGGAATTGAACACCTAGCTTTGAGAGTAAGAGTCTAAGACCTCAACCATTAGGCCCAAGTGACTCTATAGGTTAGAATGAAACATTTCCTAGCTATCTTAACGGAAAGTTTCAATTCTATTAAGGACTCGGAGGCGAGGATTATGCTATCCTTTCCTTGCTTTATTTTTAACAGCAGCCATTTTAAACTTCATAAACAGACCACATTTCCCAAACACCCACGGGAACATGATGGTCAAAAAGGAAACAAACAAGGGACAACACATCCCTAAGTCCATGAACCAATCACGGCGCTGTGTGCCTGATATAGTCTCTCTTCCAGTCACTGCCCATCCTCTTTCGATGCGCGAGTCATGCCCATCTTCACCAGTCAACCTTCCTGTTTCCCAGAATCACCTCCTGGAATGAAAAGGACAATATCAGGACTAGAAGACCAACGGGTAAAACAACCCAATGCCTACATGTAAACACCAAAGGTACAACGAACCAAAAAAACAAGCATTCGAAGACATTAGCAGTCTGAGATAAACAAGAACCAGTGGAGCATAATCAAACATTAACTTGAACCATTGAGCACTATTTTGCACCATGACAATTAGAGCCTAAAATTGTACTTACTCCTTAACGGGCGGGCGAGGCAGACAACGTCCAAGGGTGGGATAATCCTTGCCTCCGAGTCCTTAATAGAATTGAAACTTTCCATTAAGATAGCTAGGAAATTTTTCATTCTATGTCAGGACTGGAGGCTTCGGATTATGCTAGTTTAAAGCTTACTTACCACCAAATGCGCCATGTCAAAAATAGGCTTGAAATAAAACCTTTTAAAGGTAGAATCTGAGGACTAGTCCGCTGCGTTCATGATATCCTCTAACCTTGCTCCCAGCGTGAAAGCCTTAGAGGCCATTGCTCCCCTAGTTGAATGGGCCCCAAATTGCCACAGACTAATGCCCGCCTCTTGCATGACCCATCGCACCCATCGTGCGATTGTTGGAGCGGAAACCGCCTTGTGTGGTTTTCTGAGAGCAATCAAAAGCTGCCGTTCTCCTGGAGGCCTCAACTCCAAAGACATTTCCTCATATGCCTTCAAGCAGCGAACCACACACAGCTTAGGGACGTCAGGGAATGCTGGGTATTCAATTATTCTAGTATGACACTTAGTCCGACGCCTGATCGTAAGAGACACTCCAGAAGGAGAAAAAACCCTGCCCGTGATGTCCAGGGCTCGTACATCGGACACTCTCCTGCAGGAGATTAGACAAAGAAGCATCGCCAACTTCGCCGTCAACTCTTTCCTTGACAAATATTCGTTAGGTTGCCATGACAAAAACAAATTAAGCACCCTATTCACATCCCATAACTCAGAATAACGAGGTTCCGGGGGGAGCGACAAGCGGAGTCCACACAAGAGACGACACACAAAAGGATGTTCCCCCACCGGATTACCCTGAATTGGCACATGCCCCGGTGAAATAGCGGATCGAAAGGTATTTACCAAATGGTATGCCAAACCCTGCTGGGCCAAACCCGCCAGAAAATTCAGCACGTGAACTAAATCTGCGCCCACGGGATCACACCCCGCCACACACCAACGACACCATCGTCGCCAGGCAGATCTATAGCGTTTGATAGTGCTATCCGCCCAGGCCTTGGACAAGAGGCACTCAGCAAAGTCCGAAAGGCCATGGAGAGACCATCTACTCCTGTAATCCTCCATGCCATGAGCCGGAGGGTTTCGCTGAGCACCATCTGATGAGGGATCAGATCCAGGTTGAGAAGTAGCTCTGGAAAGTGGGGGAGTCGGATTGGAAAATCCCAAGAAAGTTCCAGCAGAACTGGAAACCATACTTGCGACCTCCAAATTGGAGTGATGAGAACCACGTTCGTTTTTGTCTCCTGATCTGGGCCGATACCCGAATGATCATCGTGAACGGGGGAAACGCATAGGCCTGTTCCTGCGTCCAATCCTGTAGGAACGCATCCGTGGCTACTGCCAACGGGTCTGGTCGCCAACTGAAAAACCGGGGAACCTGGTGGTCCAGCCTGGAGGCAAAAAGATCCATTGAAAAAAGACCCCAACGTTCCTGTACTAGAGAAAAAACGTCCGGATGTAACTTCCAGAGACTGGAATCCGTGAAGTGGCGCGATTGCCAGTCCGCCACCTGATTCTCCTGACCCGGGAGGTACTCTGCCTGTAATGAAATGTGATGGTCCAGGCAAAATTACCAGAGGGTTGTCGCTAGATCCGACAGCACCTTCGAGCGGGTGCCTCCTAAATGATTGATATACCGGACTGCCGATATATTGTCCATCTTCAACAGGAGACACGACTGGATTTGCTCCTTGGTCCAGCACTTTACTGCAAAGGAGCCTGCCAAGAGCTCCAGACAGTTGATGTGCAGTGTTTGCTCCTGAGGAGACCAAGACCCTCCTGTGGAGAAATCTCCACACCTGGCACTCCAACCGCACTTGCTGGCATCTGACTCGATGACCAGGTCCGGAGCTGAACCGAAAACCGCCCTCCCATTCCAGGCTTCCATGTGGGAGAGCCACCAAAGAATCTCCTCCCGTGCCTCGTTCGACAGGGAAACCGGATGGGAGTAGGGACAACCTTTCTGCAAATGCCGAGTCTTGAGGCGCTGTAAGGCCCTGTAGTGGAGCGGGCCTGGGAAAATCACTTGGATGGAAGCGGACAGAAGCCCCACCACTCGGGCAATCTGTCGAAGGGGAACCCTCTGCTTGGTCAGAGTGCGTCGCAACTCGTGTCGGATTTTGTTCAACTTCCGCGCCGGAAGGCTGAGGGTCGCATCGATCGAGTTTACCACAAACCCTAAGAACGGCACTGGAGTATATGGTTAATAGATTTATCTGGGCACATGGGAAGACCAGGAGGGCACTGCGGTATATGTCTTTGCCAAGGGAAAGAGGTGGATGGGCTGTTCCTGATTTTAAAATGTATTATTGGGCGGCAGCTTTTGAGTATATGTGTGGGTTAATCGGGGGAGATGTGACTGGACCTTGGGTCAGGCCGGATCCAACTGAAATATATGCAATTTTGCTCGGAGAAGATGCTCAGAATTGTTTTTTGAAATTCACTGAGCCTGGTTACTTTAAGAGAACTAGGTTCAAGACCCTGATGGCTGCATACAAAATCTGGACAGTATTCCGTAAAAAAACTGGCCTAGGCCGGTTAAATGGTTATACGCAGCTTTTCCGAAACCCCACCCTCCCTGGCGAAATCTTTTCAGACTCCACAATGGCGGAATGGGAAGGGTGTGGGATCCGGAGACTGGGAGATTTAATGGGGCCCTATGGAATTTGGCAGTTTGTAGATATACAGAATAGCTTTGTTATCAACAAAAGAAACTTTTTAAATATCTTCAAATTCGTAGTTTTATAGGTAGGAAAAAGGGGGGCCTTGTGGGTTCAGCGATAATAAAATTATGGAGGTAATCAGAGGTAGGGAAGACTGTACTATTCGGAGGATATACGCTGAACTTTCCATATTCAAACAGGATGATCTCGGGAAATATGAGAAGAAATGGGCAGATAAACTTGGCATAGATAAGGATAGTTTTAAGGTCTCTTTAGAGCTAGGCCAAACTCTTCTTTGCTCCGCAGGGCTTCAAGCTCAACAGTACAAAACAATTTTCTCCTTATACTATACACCTGCACGGATTGCACAATGGGGGGCAGACAGGAATTCGGTGCCCTCGGTGTGACGGCACGGACGCGGAGATAATCCACATGTTTGCGTCATGCCCTCAATTGCAAACCCTGAGGAATAAGATAGAGGTGTTTCTTGACAAAACATTAGATATTAGAGTCTGTCTCACCCCATCTATAATCTTGTTGGGGATAAGTAATGAGGACAGGTCAGACCCACCTGAAAGCTTCATTTTTGTGGCTATGTCAGTAATGCGAATCTGCATAGCTACAGCCTGGCTTGATAAGGCACCACCAACGTTTCAGCAGTGGCTCGCCAGGTTGCTGTCTATATTTAATCTTGAAAAGGGAATCTACGAGAGAAAGGGTAAAAAGGGTAGATTGCTCGGTAAACGGATCTGGGGCCCCATTTATAGGTGGAAGGAAAGTCAATCATAAATGATAGCTTGCAGCGGATAGCATGGACGGCACTGGTTTTGTGGGTTTTTTTTGTTGTTTTTTTTTACTCCCTCCGGCTGTTTAATGAATCGGTAATGATGTATTAGTGATGTTAGGTGTATACGCTTATTGGGTCTGAATCTTTTTGTATGACCATATATATCGGTTATTGCATTATAAGTTTGTATATTACTCAGATAATTTCTGTATGTTTATTTTGGATAAGCTGCTGTGCTATAATAAAAAAATAAAAAAAAATAAAAAAGAAAAAAGACCCCAACGTTCCTGTACTTGAGAAAAACGTCCGGATGTAACTTCCAGAGACTGGAATCCGTGAAGTGGCGTGATTGCCAGTCCGCCACCTGATTCTCCTGACCCGGGAGGTACTCTGCCTGTAATGAAATGTGATGGTCCAGGCAAAATTGCCAGAGGGTTGTCGCTAGATCCGACAGCACCTTCGAGCGGGTGCCTCCTAAATGATTGATATACCGGACTGCCGATATATTGTCCATCTTCAACAGGAGACACGACTGGATTTGCTCCTTGGTCCAGCACTTTACTGCAAAGGAGCCTGCCAAGAGCTCCAGACAGTTGATGTGCAGTGTTTGCTCCTGAGGAGACCAAGACCCTCCTGTGGAGAAATCTCCACACCTTGCACTCCAACCGCACTTGCTGGCGTCTGACTCGATGACCAGGTCCGGAGCTGAACCGAAAATCGCCCTCCCATTCCAGGCTTCCATGTGGGAGAGCCACCAAAGAATCTCCTCCCGTGCCTCGTCCGACAGGGAAACCGGATGGGAGTAGGGACAACCTTTCTGCAAATGCCGAGTCTTGAGGCGCTGTAAGGCCCTGTAGTGGAGCGGGCCTGGGAAAATCACTTGGATGGAAGCGGACAGAAGCCCCACCACTCGGGCAATCTGTCGAAGGGGAACCCTCTGCTTGGTCAGAGTGCGTCGCAACTCGTGTCGGATTTTGTTCAACTTCCGCGCCGGAAGGCTGAGGGTCGCGTCGATCGAGTTTACCACAAACCCTAAGAACGTGACCTTTTGAGACGGGACCAATAACGACTTCTTGGCGTTTGTTACAAACCCAAGGTCTTCCAAGAGATCGACCGCTTGTGGTAACTGGGCTTGAAGCAAATACGGATCCTGAGCCAACAGAAGCATGTCGTCCAGGTACACGATAAGACGAGTTCCTCTTGCCCGGAGGTATTCCACGACCGGTCGGAGGACCTTCGTAAAGCACCACGGAGCTGAGGAGAGCCCGAAAGGAAGAGACGTAAACTGGTACATCTGATCTCGCCAGAGAAACTGAAGAAACCGTCTGTGCGGCGGAAAAATGGGAATGGCCAAATAGGCATCTTTTAAATCGAGACGGACCATCCAATCCACGGGACGCAACACATCTCTGAGGAGATGAATGCCCTCCATTTTGAAGTGGCGATAGACGAGCCACCCGTTGAATTCTCGGAGGTTCAACACTGGGCGCTGGCCCCCATCCGTCTTTTCTACCAAAAACATATTGCTTAGGAAACCTTGTGGATGCAAAACGGTGCGACAAATGGCCCCTTTGTCTAACAACGCGGACACTTCTGCGTCTATCAAGGCCGCCTCTTGGCGGGAGAATTGGAGAGGTCGGGGTGGAACCAACTGTCTGGGATCGCCGCAAAACTCTATTTGAAACCCCTGTATTGTTTGTAACACCCAAGCATCGGACGTGACTGTTTCCCACTGTCTCACAAAACCGGCCAGACGGCCGCCCACACGTACCAGAGACTCTGAAGAAACACTTACCGGCTGTAAAGGAGTTGTTCCCTCCTCTGAAACCACGACCTGTGGAACGGCGTCCGCAGGAAGGGTAGAAATTATTGTACCTCTGCTGGTTCTGGTACTGCCCTTGCCTGGAGCCTTGCACCCTGGAGTTCTGGGGGCCTGGCCGGTCGCGCGGCCCCTGCCTCGACCGGCCCCACGGAAAACCCGGGAGGAAAAAACCTTTTTTATAGAAGACTGGGCTTTGTCGAGCGACGTGAACGTGTTCACGAATTTGCCCAACTCTTTGATAAAGGGCTCCCCGAAGAGACCCCCTTGGGCCACCGCTCCTGCCTCGGAATCCGCTAAGTCCCCAAGTTTTGGATCAACCTTTATGAGAAAGGACATCCGTCGCTCTGTTGAGAGTGCACAATGCGCGTTGCCGAGGAAGACCATGGCCCGCTGAGCCCATCCGGAGAGGGCCTCTGGTGAGATAAGGGGCCGGACGTTTTGGCGTCTTCTGCCATATCTAAGATCATGGTTAGGGGTCCTAAGGCGTCCAACAATTTGTCTTGGCACGCCCTCCAAGATCTATCTATCCCTTTCTTGGGATCTTTAATGAATTTCGCTAAAAAAGTCGCCATCCTAGGATCTAACTCGGGGGTCTGCGCGACTTTCCCATCCAAAGAGGGACGGGGACACTCCGACCGGAGCCGGTTACGGGCGTCTTTCCCCATGGGAGTTCGAATTCTGCCCGCCATTTAGCTTGCCACCTTCACGGAGGGGGCTCCTTCTGAGGACCTGGGATGCATGAGGAGTTCGGGGTCTAACATGTCCGAAGTACCCCCTGTTCCCTGAGGCTCTGAGGGTCCTGTCCCTGAGGCTGGGCGCCACGGTCTAGAGGTTTCAGGCTCTTCGTCTGTGTCAGCCTGGGTGTCATCCCCTAGGGATGGGCTAACTGGGTTAGTGTGGGCCGGGGAAGGAGTATTATCTACCGGAGTGACCAGAGGCTGGCTCTGCACCAGGAAGGCCTCACGCAAGCGCGCAAAGCGACCTGGTCCAGCCCGTCCACCCTGGGACATTTAGCAGGAACAGGGTCAGGCCCCTGCGCACTCTGGGGTGTAGAAGGGGTAGTAGGCGCTGCACCTTGGGGTGTAGATGAGGTATTGGGCGCTACTGGAGCCCACCGAGCACACAATTGCTCAAGCTTCTGGGACAAACGCTCCTCCATTGGAGCCATTACTTCCTCAACTGCCCGGTAGATGGACGCATCTACTGCGTCATAAAACTCATCGTCCCAGGGCAGTTGGGCCAGGGGATCCTCCTCCCACTGCATGTCGGCCTGGTTAGACATGCTCACAATCCTAAGAAGTGTGAAATTTGGTTGAAAAAGATTCTTAGCGCCAATAGTGCCTCCACAGCCCGAGAGACTGCGTTCCAGGTGCTGGGGGACCAGCCAATTGACCAGGGCAGAGCCCTAATTTAATAATTATGGAGGGCCAAACCACCCTTCAGGGACACCACCTGCTAAACTAGTATTCACAGGCCTAACAACCCTGGGAGCGTGTCCCTGCAGGTGTTGCTTTAACCTGCTGCTGGCAATAATACACACAAAGGGCGTCAGAAATCACACACACACCGACTCAGGACTCATCCTGAGCGTCAAAGTAGCCAGCTGAAGCACTACAGATCCAGGCAGGGCGTAAACTCTCCAGGGCAGCGGGGCACAGGCAACGGGCGCGGAGTGAGGAGAACCCGACTAACGGCCACTGTCAAACTCCACGCTCGATGCAAACGAGGCGAGAGAACGCGCAACGCGCCTCCTACAGCACCCCATGGTGGTCAGAGGTGGACCGCATCCCGCAGCAGGCAATAATGCGCAGTGTCGCGTAGGCCCCTCAATGGAAACCGCGAGCCGGTGCCGGCAGGCCGGCAGACACCGGAGCACAGCACTCGGAATCCCACATCAGCGCGCAGAGCCGAAGAACGACGCGTGGGAACACCACATTCACACCATTCCCTCAGGTAACCGGGAAGCGCCGGTCCCGTTCAATCAGGGGAAAAACACGATCAAAACAATATTAACAGCAGAATACAGTGCGTATTGAGGCAAAATCAATTATAAACATGCAACATGAAACGCGGTTGCGGGCGCCCGAAAGCGGCCTGCAATTGTGTTATGAATCGTAAAGTACACGCAGTCTATGGCATGAGGGTAAAGAAAAACACTCATCTGAGGGCTGAGAGCAGCAAAGAAAGAGGATGGGCAGTGACTGGAAGAGAGACTATATCAGGCACACAGCGCCGTGATTGGTTCATGGACTTGGGGATGTGTTGTCCCTTGTTTGTTTCTTTTTGACCATCATGTTCCCGAGGGTGTTTGGGAAATGTGGTCTGTTTATGAAGTTTAAAATGGCTGCTGTTAAAAATAAAGCAAGGAAAGGATAGCATAATCCGAAGCCTCCGGTCCTGACAGAATCAAAACTTCTATATGACATTCGAAATGAAAAGCCAGCATATATAGTGCTGTAGGTTAGAGTACATGTACAGTAACATGGTTTACATAGTGGAATGGAAAGACAGAGACAGGGTGGGAGAGAGCGGGAGAGAGATAGAGAGGATTTTTACTATCTCGGGTAAGACGTACTTAAAAAGAGATATATTCAAACAAGGTGAAAATAAAAAAATATTTTCCAACCTTTGTCAAAAAAGTTACAATTGCCTACATCTTTAACTGAAGAAACAGAACCATTGAAACACTTAACCTTGAGAGTAAGAGACTAAGACCTTAACCACTAGGCCACAGAGACTCTCTGTTGTTGACACTCAAAACTTATGTATGTCATTCAAATCGAACACCCAGCACATATAGTGCTGTAGGTTAGAGTACACATACAGTAACATGGTTTGCAGTGTGGAATGGAAAGACAGAGACCGGGTGAGAGAGAGAGGGGATTTTGTTCCTCTGGGGTAAGACATACCTAAAAGAGATATATTCAAACAGGTTGAAAAGAAAACAAAATCCAACTTTTTAAAAAATAAATTACCATTGCCTACACCTTTAACTGAAGAAGAAGAACCATTGAAGAACACCAGGAATTGAACACTTAATCTTGAGAATAAGAGTCTAAGACCTTAATCACTAGGCCACAGTAACTCTCAACAGATCAATATCAAAACTTCTATATGTCATTCGAATTGAAAACCCAGCATGTATAGTGCTATAGGTTAGAGTACACATACAGTAACATGGTTTACAGTGTGGAATGGAAGGACAGAGACAGGGTGAGAGAGAGAGAGGATGGATTTTCTCTGCTGTAAGACATACTTAAAAAGAGATATATTCAAACAAGGTGAAACAAATATATATTTTCCAACCTTTGTCAAATAAATATCCATCACCTACAACTTTAGCTGAAGAAACAGAACCATTGAAACAGGAATCAAACACTTAACCTTGAGAGTAAAAGTCTAAGACCTTAACCACTAGGCCACAGTGACTCTCAATAGGGTAAAGCCAAATCTTATATATGACATTCAAATCGAAAACCCAGCATATATAGTGCTGTAGATTTGAGTGCACATACAGTAATATGGTTTACAGTGTGGAATGGAAGGACAGAGACAGGGTGGAAGAGAGAGAGAGATAGCGAGGATTTTTATTATCTCGGGTAAGCCATAGTTAAAAAGAGATATATTCAAACAAGGTGAAAAGTAAATATTAGTTTCCAACCTTTGTCAAATAAATTACAATTGCCTACATCTTTAACTGAAGAAAGAGAATAATTAAAACACCAGAAATTGAACACTTAACCTTGAAAGTAAGAGTCTAAGACCTTAATCACTAGGCCACACATCAGCATCAAAACTTTTATATGACATTCAAAGCGAAAACTCAGCATATATAGTGCTGAAGGCTAGAGTACACATACAGTAACATCGTTTACAGTGTGAAATGGAAGGGCAGAGATAGTGGGAGAGAAAGTGGGACAGAAAGAAATGTTATTCTCTCGGGTAAGACGTATTTAAAAAGAGATATAAGCTAACACAGTGAAAAGAAAATATTTGTCAAATAAATCCCCACTGCCTACACCTTTAACTGAAGAAGTAGTTCCATTGATAAACCAAGAACTGAACACTCAACCATAAGGATAAGAGTCCCATACTTAACCACCAGGCCACAGAGTCTCTTAACAAGGTAAAATCAAAACTAATATTTGACATTCAAATCAAAAACCAACGCCTATGTAGTGCAGTAGATTAGAGTACACATAGAGTAACATGGTTTACAGTGTTGAATGGAAGGACAGAGGGAGAGCGAGAGAGATAGCAAGGATTTTTTTCTGTGGTGTAAGAGATACTTAAAAGAGATATATTCAAACTAGGTGAAAAGAAAAACATCTTTCCCACCTAGGTCATAAAAATTACCATTGCCAACACCTTCAACTGTAGACACAGAACAATTGAAAAACCCATAATTGAACACCTAACCTTGAGGGTAAGAGTCCAAGACCTTACCCACTAGGCCACAGATTACTCTCAATAGGTCAGAATCAATACCTATACATGACATTCAAATTGAAACCCACCATATATAGTGCTGTAGGTTAGAGTACACATACAGAAACATGCTTTAGAGTGTGGGATGGAAGGACAGAGACAGGATAAAAAGAGAGAGAGGAATTTTTTTCTCTGGGGTAAGACATACTTAAGAAGAGATATATTCAAACAAGTTGGAAAAAAAATGCAACCTTTCTAAAATAAATTGCCATTGCCTGCACCTTTAACTGAAGCAGAATCATTGAAACACCAGGAATTGAACACTTAACCTTTAGAGTAAGAGACTAAGACATTAACCACTAGGCAACAGTGACTCTCTGGAAGTCAGAATCAAAACTTATATATGACATTTGAATTCAAAACCCAACATATGTAGTGCTGCAGGTTAGAGTGCACATACAGTAGCGTACAATTGTCCCCTCCAGCGTCTGTGTAATCGTGCCACTTCAGGTTTGTGTAAGTGTGTCTCTTGGAGGAGTGCTATATGTATGTGGTGGCGTTTCAGATATGAGTAAATGAGGTATTGTCGCGATGGGTTATGTATACCCCGCACGTTCCAGGTTCCTATCTTATCGGGGCCATAACGTATGAGAGATATTAGCACATAGGGCCTTGCCAGGCCGAGGGATGGGGGGAACCAGTGGAGTGCCTGCAAAAGTATGTGTAGAGTCTGCGCCACCGCGCGAGCCAGCAGATCGGTCAGCGTGCCGTGCTATATAGGAGATGGCATAACAAACGTTCAAACCATATATAATAAAAAATACCAAAAGGGCGAGTGTGCAACAGGCAACCGCCCAAACAAGAAGCGAAAGTAGCATACAGCCAACGTCTGGGGGGGGACTAATATGCACAGCAATATACTATGCATCAGTAGCTGGAGATTTGTCTCCGATAGCTACCCCTCTGTCCTGGCCGAATGTGTGCTTGATGGGGTTACTACCTCAATATCATAGTTAATATTCCCTTAGGGGCATGGGTCATAAGGGCACCCCACCAAGGTGTCCCGGGGCTTACCGAGTGGCGCAACCTCTGCATCTCACCCACAGCTATAGCATCAGCACCACAATATAAGTCTGACAACTTAAGCCAGGGAATACAGTGCGCAATCTGTTCGCAGGAGCCTTTATACTTGCGTGTCGGGGGACATCGTCCTCTGCCGGATTGGCGGGAGACATGTGATAAAGGTAATGGAGAGTACGAAGCTTAGACAATGTCATTGGAAGTCTGTGAGGTAATCTGGGGCAGATCACAAGAGGTCTGGGAGGCAAAAAAACTGTCCGATAGATCATCATCACTTGGTGGCCCTTGCTGATCGGAGGTCGAGTTGGTCTCTTCTTCGTGTGCCCCGCTGATGTCTGCCACCGCCTGTAGAGCCTGTTGCTGGCCGCTGAGGATCAGTTCCGGGGCTGGGCCAAATGTCTGAGAGGCTAGGGACTGGGGTTTCTTTCGTCCCATGCGACGATGCCGCGAGGAGGCTTCGGGGGCCAACTCCCTCCGGCCAGCAGAGGGGGCCGCGCCCCTCGAGGAGTAGTAAGTGTCCAGCCATTCTTCTGCCCCCTCTGAAGTTGTAAAGAAATTAGTTTTTCCATTCATGATCACCCTTAGCTTCGCCGGGAACAGCAGCGAGTACTTGAGATCATATTGTCGAAGTCTCCGTTTCACAGCCATATACGAATAACGCTGTCTCTGGACCTGCATCGTGTAGTCCGGGAAGAACATGATTTTGTGGTTGTCCACTTGAACCTCCTGTAGTTTTCTTGTTCCTGGAGCACTGCATCTCTGTCTCTATAATTCAGTAGGTGAATCAAGAGTGGTCGCGGGTTAGAGCCCAGTGGGGAGGCCTGGCAGGCACCCTGTGCGCCCGTTCGACTACAAAGTATGGAGAGAGGGTTTCCCCGGATAGTAGCGAGCGAAGCCATTGTTCAGTATAAGCCACTGCATCTCTCCCCTCCGTCCCCTCCGGTAGGCCCACCACACGTATTTTGTTGCGTCGGGCGCTGCCTTCTGCATCTTCGGCCCTGTCTTCCAGGAATCCGACGCGGTCAAGAAGGCTCTGGATTTGCTTCTCCGCTGTGGTTACTCGTGGAGAGACATGCAGCAATGAACTCCTCGGCAGAGGTGGTGCGGTCTGCCAATTTCCGGTGGTCTGCGTGGAGTAGTAAGGTCAACTGCCACTTTATCTATTTTACCTTCGAGGGAGGTGCGGATCTGGTTCATGGTTTCGCCAAGTTTTTCGACTGCCGCCAACACTGCATCCAGCTTATGCGACATCGGATCCACTGTTTCTGCGCCCGCCATCCTGTCAGCCTGGGCCCGGGTCTGCAGGGGTGGGGCCGCAATACCCCCAGTGCCTATCTTCGTGCGCCCCCCACGCGACATGGGACTTCCGTTAGACCCCGAGAAGCAGGTAAGGCACTACTGCCGTGTGGCACGCGCTGGTATTGGAGAGGCCAGTGTGGTCGACCCTGTGGATGTGGCGCGGATAGGAGAAACTTCACCGCCTGTTCCTTCCAAGGCCTCCCTCCCCGGAGCACATTTTTTCTCCAACCAGGTGTTCCGTGTGTCCGCAGGTCAGCGTCCCTCAATCGCCGTGTCGCTCAGAGCGGCCACTGTGTCTCACAGGCGCCCCACAATCCCGGGAAGTGAGCCTCCGACAACACAGGGCGAGGCGGACATGTAGGGCAGTACTCCAGTGGGTCCGCGGCTGTCGGAACAGGGGATCTCCTCCTGGGCAAAAGAGCTGCATGTTGGTGGAGTCTGCGCCTTAAGATTGAACTATACCACTGCGCCCCTTCGCCAATTATCACTGTCTCCAGGTGGCACTCCCACCACACCACCAGTACTCACTGTTCGTTTTATCACAGCCTCGTATCCAGACGTCGTCTCTCTGCCTGTAGGAGCCGATAAAGCGTGCTGTATCCGATGCTGGGGAGGTATTCAGAAAGCGGCGTGTCAGATTCATAGGCCGCGTCTCAATCCTTCATATTTGCGCAGGAGTCGCGTCGCCGGTGGGGAGAGCCACTTCATTAGCGCTGCTCCACCGCAGAGATGTCCTCCGATATCAAGGAAACACAGCCGCCATGCATACCGGCCACAGCAGAGACGGCTGTTGCATGTAGCACAGAGCTGCACCACAGGTCTAGTCCTAGGGGGCGGAGCCAATCCCCAGCATCGCGTGGCATGTTGCGTCCAGGGCCATGGATGCCGACTGAGCAGCTCCGGTGACGGGGAGGCACACCGCGGGTCCCCGCGTCTCCCGCTGCTTGCCGGGACACCGGAGCTACAGATCTGCCCCCGGGGTATGCTTGGAGGTCAGCGACCCCTTCCAGACGGTTGTTATCGGATCTATGCGGCCAGGAGCTTGCGACAAAGCTCTACTTGAGCACGTCCGACTCCATTGCTGGCTTAGCCACGCCCCCCGCCCCATGGTACAACCTTGAGTTGAAAACATTAAAATCGACTTGTAGACACTTACAATGAATATGGAGGGTGAACTACAATACGACGGCCAAAAAGAACTATAATCAAGCATTAACTAGCTACAAAACAGCTATCATCAGCGCCAAAACGAACTTTTACACCAATAACTTGGAGGGGGCAAAACTCCAACAGGGCGATGTTTTCACCCCGGATCAAGTGCTCTGTGACAAAATGGCCATGTTCTTTCAGTCTCAGGTTCAAACAATATATCAGGAATTTGAGAACCAGAATTCTGGCCCTCCCTCCCCTTAGGCCACGCTCACAGAAGACGTGACATCTACCAAATGTCACCTGACCAGTTTCTCCCCCCTAACTATCGACATGGTAAATTACCTCTTAATAACAATTAAATCTGGCTCCCCAACGGACCCATGCCCGCCAGATATCATTCATGGCGTCTCGAACAAAGTCAGTGTACTACTTGCCCCCCTCCTGAACACTGTTATTAGTACTGGTGTCTTCCCGACTTCTTGGAAGAAGGCATGTGTCAGACCTATTTTAAAGAAGCCCTACCTTGATCCTCTCGCGGTAACTAACTACTGTGCGATCTCGTGTCTGCCTCTAGCAGCCAAAGTCCTGGAAAAAGCTATTAATTCAGAGCTTATGAAATATCTAGACACTAACAACTTCTTAGACCCAACACAACATGGTTTTCGATTGGGCCATTCCACGGAGTCAGCACTAATCAAGGCCACTAAGGAAATACGATGGCAAATTGACAAGGGTGGTAGGGCTATCCTGATCCTACTTGACCTATCAACCACGTTTGATACGGTTAATCATACTGTACTTACGTAATGCCTGGAGGCAGTAGGTATTGGAGACACCACACTTACCTTTCTCACCTCCTTCCTCTCAGCCAGAGAACAAAGGGTTTGCTGGGACACCTTGGAATCAGGCAAATTCATCTTCCTGGGGGAGTGGCACAAGGGTCAGCGCTCTCCCCAACGTTGTTTAACATTTATGTCACCCCATTGGCCAAACTAATCAGGGACCATGGCTTTTGGTTAGTATCGTATGCTGATGTTACTCAAATTATTATATCCATTTCATCAATGGCAGATCCGGTGGCAGACAGATTCCATAGCTGTCTTGGCCACGTCATGAACTAGATGCTTAAGAACTACTTAAAACTGAACGCCAACAACACAGAGGTCATGGAATTTGGAAATGGGCCTTGTATTTGAACCCAGTCATGGTGGCCATCAGCGGCAGGAGCCTGTCCTGTCCCAGGCACCAAAGTCAGGAACCATGGCGTTTTGTGTGATGCCCAGCTCAATTTCTCAGGCCAAATCAACCAACTGATGTCTTCCTGCTACTTCCTCTTAAAAATATTACAAAAAAATCCTACCTTTCCTACCTATGAGTTGAGGAAAACAATGGTGGTGGCCCTTATTCTCTCCCCGCTTAGACTACTGCAACGCCCTGTATCTAGGCGCGAACAAATGTCAGCTGTCTAAACTCCACTCACTGCAGAATGCGGCTGCACGTACCCTGCTTAACATTCCAAAACATAGTCATATCTCGGATGCCATCAGAAATCTGCATTGGCTTCCAGTCAAGCAGCGAAATTGACTTCAAGGCATTATGACTGGCTAATAAAGCTTTATATGGAGGAGCAACTAACTACTTCCATAAATTATTCCAATGGCACGCACCCCGCTCGATGCTAGTATCTGCTAACAAAGCTCTGCTTTGCGTGCCCAGAGTCAGGAGGACCAGATGGGGAGGCAGATGTCTCTTTTCTGGCATCTAAGCTTTGGAACAAACTTCCACTAAATATTAGGCTCCTATCATCCAGGTCTAAGTTTAGGATTCAGATTCAAACCTGGCTCTTCCCTCCCCAATAGCGACCTAGCTCCTCCTGACTTCCGTACTTTTTTGCTTCCTCCAGCGCCAAGACGGCTCGGCATTCATGCGCTTTATAAGCTATTATTTACTTACTTACATCAGCATATATAGTGCTGTACTTTAAAGGTGTACAATGTTCAATGCAAGGACAGAGACAGGGTGTGAGTGAGAGAGATAGAGAGGATTTGTATTCTCTCGGGTAAAACGCACTTTAAAAAAGATATATTCAAATAAGGTGAAAAGAAAAAAAAATGTCCAACTTTTGTCAAATAAATTACCATTGCCTACACCTTTAACTGAAAAAAGAGAACCATTGAAACACAGGGAATTGAACACCTAGCTTTGAGAGTAAGAGTCTAAGACCTCAACCATTAGGCCCAAGTGACTCTCTATAGGTTAGAATGAAACATTTCCTAGCTATCATAACGGAAAGTTTCAATTCTATTAACCCCTTCGCTGCTAGGCCTTTTCCCCCCCTGTGCTAAGCCTTTTTTGGCTATTTGGGGTAGTGCGGGCTTAGGCCCCTGTAACTTTTTGACCACATAAGGTATCCACGCCAAATTTGCGTCCTTTTTGTCTAACATCATGGGGATTGTAAAGGTACCCAGGGTTTGTGGATTCCCCTGGAGGGGACCCAGAAATTAGCCAAAATACAGCAAAATGTTGTTGTTTTTGGGAAAAATGCGAAAAAAGGGCTACAGATGAAAGCATCTTGTTTTTTCCCTGCAAATGGCATCAAAAAAGGGGTTGTGGTGCTGAAATCACCATCTTCCCAGCTTTCAGGGACAAGCAGACTTTTGTCAGAAAACCAACTTTTTTACACAGTTTTGGCATTTTTCTGGGACATAGCCTATTTTTGCTATTTTTTGTGCTTTCAACCTCCTTCCAGTTAATGGTAGAAATGGGTATGAAACCAATAATGGATCCTGAAAAGCCATACATTTCTGAAAAGTAGACAAAATTCTGAATTCAGCAAGGGGTCATTTGTGTAGATCCTTAAAGTTTTCCTTATAGAAACTAACAGTTAAATGAAGGAAAAATTGAAAATTAGTTGAAAAAAACAGCCATTTGTGTCAACGTTTTCACCTGTAACTTCTTCTAATTATGACAGCTATTTGAAAGCAATATACCGTTATATCCGCTGGACCTTTCTGGTTGTGGGGATATATAGGACTTGTAGGTTCACCAAGAACCCGACGAACCCAGAGCCAATAACTGAGCAGCATCTTGCAATGGTTTTTTATTATGTACCGGGTATATAGCAATTATTTTGGGAAAATGTATACATGGAAAAATTGTTATGAAAGACACCTATGTATTTCTGAAATGGGAACAAAATGTAGATTTTAGAAACAGTAGATATTTGCACATTTCCGAAATTGGGAGTACCCATACTAGCATGAGAATTATAGGTCATTTTTCAAAATGACTTATTTTTTACACATTGTCTTTCATTTGGAAGGCAGAAATGCATCGAAAGTCAATAGGTAATAACAGTTGCTCTACAATTCTGTGTTACCCTAAGTCTCCCGATAAAAATGGTACCTCACTTGTGTGGGTAGCCCTTGTGCCCACAACAGGAAACGGCGCAAAACGCAACGTGGTCACACCTCAATTTCGCAGTGAAAAATGACCCTTTTTGGCAAAGTGCTTAGCTGTAGTTTTTGAACCCTACCTCTGCCGGCACCTAGGGAAACCTAGCAAACCTATACATTTTTGAAAACTAGACACCCAGGGAATCCAGGATGGGGTGACTTGACTGCCTCCCACCAGGTTCTGTTACCCAGAATCCCTTGCAAACCTAAAAATTGTCAAAAAAAACCACATTTTCCCCAAATTTCTGTGGTGGAAAGTTCTGGAATCTGCGTGGATCCACAAATTTCCACCCACCCCGCGTTCCCCAAAGTCTTACGAGAAAAATGGTACCTCACTTGTGTGGGTCGGCCTAGTGCCTGCGACAGGAAACGGCGCAAAACGCAACGTGGTCACACCTCAATTTCGCAGTGGAAAATGACCCTTTTTTGGCAAAGTGCCTAGCTGTAGTTTTTGAACCCTAGCTCTGCCGGCACCTAGAGAAACCTAGCAAACCTATACATTTTTGAAAACTAGACACCCAGGGGAATCCAGGATGGGGTGACTTGACTGCCTCCCACCAGGTTCTGTTACCCAGAATCCCTTGCAAACCTAAGAAAGTATCAAAAAAACCACATTTTCCCCACATTTCTGTGGTGGAAAGTTCTGGAATCTGCGTGGATCCACAAATTTCCACCCACCCCGCGTTCCCCAAAGTCTTACGAGAAAAATGGTACCTCACTTGTGTGGGTCGGCCTAGTGCCTGCGACAGGAAACGGCGCAAAACGCAACGTGGTCACACCTCAATTTCGCAGTGAAAAATGTCCCTTTTTTGGCAAAGTGCCTAGCTGTAGTTTTTGAACCCTAGCTCTGCCGGCACCTAGGGAAACCTAGCAAACCTATACATTTTTGAAAACTAGACACCCAGGGGAATCCAGGATGGGGTGACTTGACTGCCTCTCACCAGGTTCTGTTACCCAGAATCCCTTGCAAACCTAAAAAATTGTCAAAAAAACCACATTTTCCCCACATTTCTGTGGTGGAAAGTTCTGGAATCTGCGTGGATCCACAAATTTCCACCCACCCCGCGTTCCCCAAAGTCTTACGAGAAAAATGGTACCTCACTTGTGTGGGTCGGCCTAGTGCCTGCGACAGGAAACGGCGCAAAACGCAACATGGTCACACCTCAATTTCGCAGTGAAAAATGACCCTTTTTTGGCAAAGTGCCTAGCTGTAGTTTTTGAACCCTAGCTCTGCCGGCACCTAGGGAAACCTAGCAAACCTATACATTTTTGAAAACTAGACACCCAGGGGAATCCAGGATGGGGTGACTTGACTGCCTCCCACCAGGTTCTGTTACCCAGAATCCCTTGCAAACCTAAAACAATTGTCAAAAAAACACATTTTCCCCACATTTCTGTGGTGGAAAGTTCTGGAATCTGCGTGGATCCACAAATTTCCACCCACCCCGCGTTCCCCAAAGTCTTACGAGAAAAATGGTACCTCACTTGTGTGGGTCGGCCTAGTGCCTGCGACAGGAAACGGCGCAAAACGCAACGTGGTCACACCTCAATTTCGCAGTGAAAAATGTCCCTTTTTTGGCAAAGTGCCTAGCTGTAGTTTTTGAACCCTAGCTCTGCCGGCACCTAGGGAAACCTAGCAAACCTATACATTTTTGAAAACTAGACACCCAGGGGAATCCAGGATGGGGTGACTTGACTGCCTCCCACCAGGTTCTGTTACCCAGAATCCCTTGCAAACCTAAAACATTGTCCAAAAAACCACATTTTCCGCACATTTCTGTGGTGGAAAGATCTGGAATCTGCGTGGATCCACAAATTTCCACCCACCCCGCGTTCCCCAAAGTCTTACGAGAAAAATGGTACCTCACTTGTGTGGGTCGGCCTAGTGCCTGCGACAGGAAACGGCGCAAAACGCAACGTGGTCACACCTCAATTTCGCAGTGAAAAATGACCCTTTTTTGGCAAAGTGCCTAGCTGTAGTTTGTGAACCCTAGCTCTGCCGGCACCTAGGGAAACCTACCAAACACACACATTTCTGAAAAGTAGACACCCGGGGGCTTCCAGGGTGGTATGGCTTGCGTGGATCCCCCAACGTTTCCTTACCCAGAATCCCCTGCAAACCTCTATTTTAGCTGAAAAAATCACTTTTTTCACACATTTTTGTGTGGGAAAGTGTGGCATCACTGGCCTCACACAAATTTCCTACCACCCAGCGTTCCCCAGGTCTCCCGATAAAAATGGTGCCTCACTTGTGTGGGAGGCCCAAGTACCCGCGACAGGCAAGGGCCCAAAACGTAGTGAGGTCGACATCAAAATTGCCTATCTCAAAACCACCTGGTTTTGCAAGGTAGTCACCTGGGTTTTTGGCCCCGTGCTCGGCGGCCATCTAGGAAACCTACCAAACCCACACATTTCTGAAAAGTAGACACCCGGGGGCTTCCAGGGAGGTATGGCTTGCGTGGATCCCCCAACGTTTCCTTACCCAGAATCCCCTGCAAACCTCAATTTTAGCTGAAAAATCACTTTTTCACACATTTTTGTGTGGGAAAGTGTGGCATCACTGGCCTCACACAAATTTCCTACCACCCAGCATTCCCCAGGTCTCCCGATAAAAATGGTGCCTCACTTGTGTGGGAGGCCCAAGTACCTGCGACAGGCAAGGGCCCAAAACGTAGTGAGGCGACATCAAAATTGCCTATCTCAAAACCACCTGGTTTTGCAAGGAGGTCACCTGGGTTTTTGGCCCCGTGCTCGGCGGCCATCTAGGGAAACCTACCAAACCCACACATTTCTGAAAAGTAGACACCCGGGGGCTTCCAGGGAGGTATGGCTTGCGTGGATCCCCCAACGTTTCCTTACCCAGAATCCCATGCAAACCTCTATTTTAGCTGAAAAAAATCACTTTTTTCACACATTTTTGTGTGGGAAAGTGTGGCATCACTGGCCTCACACAAATTTCCTACCACCCAGCATTCCCCCAGGTCTCCCGATAAAAATGGTGCCTCACTTGTGTGGGAGGCCCAAGTACCCGCGACAGGCAAGGGCCCAAAGCGTAGTGAGGCAACATCAAAATTGCCTATCTCAAAACCACCTGGTTTTGCAAGGAGTCACCTGGGCTTTTGGCCCCGTGCTCGGCGGCCATCTAGGAAACCTACCAAACCCACACATTTCTGAAAAGTAGACACCCGGGGGCTTCCAGGGAGGTATGGCTTGCGTGGATCCCCCAACGTTTCCTTACCCAGAATCCCCTGCAAACCTCTATTTTAGCTGAAAAAATCACTTTTTCACACATTTTTGTGTGGGAAAGTGTGGCATCACTGGCCTCACACAAATTTCCTACCACCCAGCGTTCCCCAGGTCTCCCGATAAAAATGGTGCCTCACTTGTGTGGGAGGCCCAAGTACCCGCGACATGCAAGGACACAAAACGTTTTGAGGCAACATCAACATTGCCTATCAAAAAATGTTTTGGGCCCTTGCCTGTCGCGGTACTTGGGCCTCCCACACAAGTGAGGCACCATTTGATCGGGAGACCTGGGGAACGCTGTGTAGGAAATTTGTGTGAGGCCAGTGATGCCACACTTCCCACACAAAATGTGTGAAAAAAGTGATTTTTTCAGCTAAAATTGAGGTTTGCAGGGGATTCTGGTAAGAAACGTTGGGGGATCCACGCAAGCCATACCTCCCTGGAAGCCCCGGGTGTCTACTTTTCAGAAATGTGTGGGTTTGGTAGGTTTCCTAGATGGCCGCCGAGCACTGAGCCAAAACCCAGGTGACCCCCTTGCAAAATCAGGTCGTTTTGTGAAAGGCCATTTTGAGGTAGCCTCAATACGTTGTGGGCCCTTGCCTGTCGCGGGTACTTGGGCCTCCCACACAAGTGAGGCACCATTTTTATCGGGAGACCTGGGGAACGCTGGGTGGTAGGAAATTTGTGTGAGGCCAGTGATGCCACACTTTCCCACACAAAAATGTGTGAAAAAAGTGATTTTTCAGCTAAAATTGAGGTTTGCAGGGATTCTGGGTAAGGAAACGTTGGGGGATCCACGCAAGCCATACCTCCCTGGAAGCCCCGGGTGTCTACTTTTCAGAAATGTGTGGGTTTGGTAGGTTTCCCTAGATGGCCGCCGAGCACGGGGCCAAAACCCCAGGTGACCCCCTTGCAAAACCAGGTGGTTTTGTGAAAGGCCATTTTGAGGTCGCCTCAATACGTTGTGGGCCCTTGCCTGTCGCGGGTACTTGGGCCTCCCACACAAGTGAGGCACCATTTTTATCGGGAGACCTGGGGAACGCTGGGTGGTAGGAAATTTGTGTGAGGCCAGTGATGCCACACTTTCCCACACAAAAATGTGTGAAAAAGTGATTTTTCAGCTAAAATTGAGGTTTGCAGGGGATTCTGGGTAGGAAACGTTGGGGGATCCACGCAAGCCATACCTCCCTGGAAGCCCCGGGTGTCTACTTTTCAGAAATGTGTGGGTTTGGTAGGTTTCCCTAGATGGCCGCCGAGCACAGGGCCAAAACCCAGGTGACCCCCTTGCAAAACCAGGTGGTTTTGTGAAAGGCCATTTTGAGGTCGCCTCAATACGTTGTGGGCCCTTGCCTGTCGCGGGTACTTGGGCCTCCCACACAAGTGAGGCACCATTTTTATCGGGAGACCTGGGGGAACGCTGGGTGGTAGGAAATTTGTGTGAGGCCAGTGATGCCACACTTTCCCACACAAAATGTGTGAAAAAGTGATTTTTCAGCTAAAATTGAGGTTTGCAGGGGATTCTGGGTAAGGAAACGTTGGGGGATCCACGCAAGCCATACCTCCCTGGAAGCCCCCAGGTGTCTACTTTTCAGAAATGTGTGGGTTTGGTAGGTTTCCCTAGATTAGCCGCCGAGCACAGGGCCAAAACCCAGGTGAACCCCCTTGCAAAACCAGGTGGTTTTGTGAAAGGCCATTTTGAGGTCGCCTCAATACGTTGTGGGCCCTTGCCTGTCGCGGGTACTTGGGCCTCCCACACAAGTGAGGCACCATTTTTATCGGGAGACCTGGGGGAACGCTGGGTGGTAGGAAATTTGTGTGAGGCCAGTGATGCCACACTTTCCCACACAAAAATGTGTGAAAAAGTGATTTTTCAGCTAAAATTGAGGTTTGCAGGGGATTCTGGGTAAGGAAACGTTGGGGGATCCAGGCAAGCCATACCTCCCTGGAAGCCCCCGGGTGTCTACTTTTCAGAAATGTGTGGGTTTGGTAGGTTTCCCTAGATGTCCGCCGAGCACAGGGCCAAAAGCCCAGGTGACCCCCTTGCAAAACCAGGTCGTTTTGTGAAAGGCCATTTTGAGGTCGCCTCAATACGTTGTGGGCCCTTGCCTGTCGCGGGTACTTGGGCCTCCCACACAAGTGAGGCACCATTTTTATCGGGAGACCTAGGGGAATGCTGGGTGGTAGGAAATTTGTGTGAGGCCAGTGATGCCACACTTTCCCACACAAAAATGTGTGAAAAAAGTGATTTTTTCAGCTAAAATTGAGGTTTGCAGGGGATTCTGGGTAAGGAAACGTTGGGGGATCCACGCAAGCCATACCTCCCTGGAAGCCCCCGGGTGTCTACTTTTCAGAAATGTGTGGGTTTGGTAGGTTTCCCTAGATGGCCGCCGAGCACAGGGCCAAAAGCCCAGGTGACCCCCCTTGCAAAACCAGGTCGTTTTGTGAAAGGCCATTTTGAGGTTGCCTCAATACGTTGTGGGCCCTTGCCTGTCGCGGGTACTTGGGCCTCCCACACAAGTGAGGCACCATTTTTATCGGGAGACCTGGGGGAACGCTGGGTGGTAGGAAATTTGTGTGATGCCACACTTTCCCACACAAAAATGTGTGAAGAAAGTGATTTTTTCAGCTAAAATTGAGGTTTGCAGGGGATTCTGGGTAAGGAAACGTTGGGGGATCCAGGCAAGCCATACCTCCCTGGAAGCCCCCGGGTGTCTACTTTTCAGAAATGTGTGGGTTTGGTAGGTTTCCCTAGATGTCCGCCGAGCACAGGGCCAAAAACCCAGGTGACCCCCCTTGCAAAACCAGGTCGTTTTGTGAAAGGCCATTTTGAGGTCGCCTCAATACGTTGTGGGCCCTTGCCTGTCGCGGGTACTTGGGCCTCCCACACAAGTGAGGCACCATTTTTATCGGGAGACCTGGGGGAACGCTGGGTGGTAGGAAATTTGTGTGAGGCCAGTGATGCCACACTTTCCCACACAAAAATGTGTGAAAAAAGTGATTTTTTCAGCTAAAATTGAGGTTTGCAGGGGATTCTGGGTAAGGAAACGTTGGGGGATCCACGCAAGCCATACCTCCCTGGAAGCCCCCGGGTGTCTACTTTTCAGAAATGTGTGGGTTTGGTAGGTTTCCCTAGATGGCCGCCGAGCACAGGGCCAAAACCCAGGTGACCCCCTTGCAAAATCAGGTCGTTTTGTGAAAGGCCATTTTGAGGTAGCCTCAATACGTTGTGGGCCCTTGCCTGTCGCGGGTACTTGGGCCTCCCACACAAGTGAGGCACCATTTTTATCGGGAGACCTGGGGGAACGCTGGGTGGTAGGAAATTTGTGTGAGGCCAGTGATGCCACACTTTCCCACACAAAAATGTGTGAAAAAAGTGATTTTTTCAGCTAAAATTGAGGTTTGCAGGGGATTCTGGGTAAGGAAACGTTGGGGGATCCACGCAAGCCATACCTCCCTGGAAGCCCCGGGTGTCTACTTTTCAGAAATGTGTGGGTTTGGTAGGTTTCCCTAGATGGCCGCCGAGCACAGGGCCAAAACCCCAGGTGACCCCCCTTGCAAAACCAGGTGGTTTTGTGAAAGGCCATTTTGAGGTCGCCTCAATACGTTGTGGGCCCTTGCCTGTCGCGGGTACTTGGGCCTCCCACACAAGTGAGGCACCATTTTTATCGGGAGACCTGGGGGAATGCTGGGTGGTAGGAAATTTGTGTGAGGCCAGTGATGCCACACTTTCCCACACAAAAATGTGTGAAAAAAGTGATTTTTTCAGCTAAAATTGAGGTTTGCAGGGGATTCTGGGTAAGGAAACGTTGGGGGATCCACGCAAGCCATACCTCCCTGGAAGCCCCGGGTGACTACTTTTCAGAAATGTGTGGGTTTGGTAGGTTTCCCTAGATGGCCGCCGAGCACAGGGCCAAAAACCCAGGTGACCCCCTTGCAAAACCAGGTCGTTTTGTGAAAGGCCATTTTGAGGTCGCCTCAATACGTTGTGGGCCCTTGCCTGTCGCGGGTACTTGGGCCTCCCACACAAGTGAGGCACCATTTTTATCGGGAGACCTGGGGGAACGCTGGGTGGTAGGAAATTTGTGTGAGGCCAGTGATGCCACACTTTCCCACACAAAAATGTGTGAAAAAAGTGATTTTTTCAGCTAAAATTGAGGTTTGCAGGGGATTCTGGGTAAGGAAACGTTGGGGGATCCACGCAAGCCATACCTCCCTGGAAGCCCCCGGGTGTCTACTTTTCAGAAATGTGTGGGTTTGGTAGGTTTCCCTAGATTAGCCGCCGAGCACAGGGCCAAAAACCCAGGTGACCCCCCTTGCAAAACCAGGTGGTTTTGTGAAAGGCCATTTTGAGGTCGCCTCAATACGTTGTGGGCCCTTGCCTGTCGCGGGTACTTGGGCCTCCCACACAAGTGAGGCACCATTTTTATCGGGAGACCTGGGGGAACGTTGGGTGGTAGGAAATTTGTGTGAGGCCAGTGATGCCACACTTTCCCACACAAAAATGTGTGAAAAAAGTGATTTTTTCAGCTAAAATTGAGGTTTGCAGGGGATTCTGGGTAAGGAAACGTTGGGGGATCCACGCAAGCCATACCTCCCTGGAAGCCCCCGGGTGTCTACTTTTCAGAAATGTGTGGGTTTGGTAGGTTTCCCTAGATGGCCGCCGAGCACAGGGCCAAAAACCCAGGTGACCCCCCTTGCAAAACCAGGTCGTTTTGTGAAAGGCCATTTTGAGGTCGCCTCAATACATTGTGGGCCCTTGCCTGTCGCGGGTACTTGGGCCTCCCACACAAGTGAGGCACCATTTTTATCGGGAGACCTGGGGGAACGCTGGGTGGTAGGAAATTTGTGTGATGCCACACTTTCCCACACAAAAATGTGTGAAGAAAGTGATTTTTTCAGCTAAAATTGAGGTTTGCAGGGGATTCTGGGTAAGGAAACGTTGGGGGATCCAGGCAAGCCATACCTCCCTGGAAGCCCCCGGGTGTCTACTTTTCAGAAATGTGTGGGTTTGGTAGGTTTCCCTAGATGTCCGCCGAGCACAGGGCCAAAACCCAGGTGACCCCCTTGCAAAACCAGGTCGTTTTGTGAAAGGCCATTTTGAGGTCGCCTCAATACGTTGTGGGCCCTTGCCTGTCGCGGGTACTTGGGCCTCCCACACAAGTGAGGCACCATTTTTATCGGGAGACCTGGGGGAACGCTGGGTGGTAGGAAATTTGTGTGAGGCCAGTGATGCCACACTTTCCCACACAAAAATGTGTGAAAAAAGTGATTTTTTCAGCTAAAATTGAGGTTTGCAGGGGATTCTGGGTAAGGAAACGTTGGGGGATCCACGCAAGCCATACCTCCCTGGAAGCCCCCGGGTGTCTACTTTTCAGAAATGTGTGGGTTTGGTAGGTTTCCCTAGATGGCCGCCGAGCACAGGGCCAAAAACCCAGGTGACCCCCCTTGCAAAACCAGGTCGTTTTGTGAAAGGCCATTTTGAGGTCGCCTCAATACATTGTGGGCCCTTGCCTGTCGCGGGTACTTGGGCCTCCCACACAAGTGAGGCACCATTTTTATCGGGAGACCTGGGGGAACGCTGGGTGGTAGGAAATTTGTGTGAGGCCAGTGATGCCACACTTTCCCACACAAAAATGTGTGAAAAAAGTGATTTTTTCAGCTAAAATTGAGGTTTGCAGGGGATTCTGGGTAAGGAAACGTTGGGGGATCCACGCAAGCCATACCTCCCTGGAAGCCCCCGGGTGTCTACGTTTCAGAAATGTGTGGGTTTGGTAGGTTTCCCTATGTGGCCGCCGAGCCCCGGGCCAAAAACCCAGGTGACCCCCCTTGCAAAACCAGGTCATTTTGAGATAATGTGTTGTTTATTTCTGCAGCGTGAAAATTTTGGCACAATATTGCAAGGAAAATGTGACAGACATTTTGAGGTTTGCAGGACATTGTGGGTACCATAACTTGTTGGGATCCACAAGAGAGATATCACCATGTACTCCCATGGGTGTTTCGTTTACGACAATATCTACAGTTGGTAGGTTATTCTTAGACGGAATGTACACCTTGGCAGACAGACTAAAAAGACAAAGATTACTGCACAGCCATCTATTCCTCAAGCACACACACATACTGGTTGGATCTGGCACGAGGGCAAGTGATGGTTCAGTATATACAATTTTATTAACAAGAGATTTCACAAAAATGAAATGCACTGTCAATAATTGAAAGGACAAAAACGGAACCAGTGACTCGCAGCTCGTGAGCTGTAAAGCCACGTCAAGGCCCCAACCGCTTTACAGGCCATTCACACACCTTTCATACGTGATACACACAAGACCATTCACACCACCAGGCACGAAACAAACACATTACAACATTCACAAAAAGGGACAAGGTACACCCTGCTTGAGAAAGACAAAAAAAAATATTACTGCACAGCCATCTAATCCTCAAGCACACACACACATACTGGTTGGATTTGGCACGAGGGTGAGTGATGGTTCAGTATATACAATTGTATTAACAAGTGATTTCACAAAAATGAAATGCACTGTTAATAATTGAAAGGACGAGAAACTGAACCATTGACTCACAGCTCGTGAGCTGTAAAGCCACGACAAGGCACCAACCTCTTTACAGGCCATTCATACACCTTTCATACGTGTGACAAATACAAAACCATTCACACCACCAGCCGCGGGCCCATCACATTACAACACTCACACCAGCAGACAGCGCCATTCAAGGGCCCATCACTTTCACACGCCCACATTCCTAACACAGCAACCACACAAGCTGATGGATTGCGTGGAGTGTCGCTCGGCTAGCAGTGTGTGTAGTGACCAGCAGCAAGTCACTACTCACACACTGCCAGCTGAGCGCCAGTCCACGCACACCGCCAGCCAAGTGTCACTCCACGCACACCGCCAGCCAAGCGCCACTCCACGCACACCACCAGCCTAGCGCCACTCCACGCACACCACCAGCCTAGCGCCACTCCACGCACACCGCCAGCCTAGCGCCACTCCACGCACACCGCCAGCCTAGCGCCACTCCACGCACACCGCCAGCCTAGCGCCACTCCACGCACACCGCCAGCCAAGCACCACTCCACGCACACCGCCAGCCAAGAGCCACTCCACGCACACCGCCAGCCAAGCGCCACTCCACGCACACCGCCAGCCTAGCGCCACTCCACGCACACCGCCAGCCTAGCGCCACTCCACGCACACCGCCAGCCTAGCGCCACTCCACGCACACCGCCAGCCAAGCACCACTCCACGCACACCGCCAGCCAAGAGCCACTCCACGCACACCGCCAGCCAACCGCCACTCCACGCACACCGCCAGCCAAGCACCAGCCTACACACACCACCATCACATTTAGGATTTTTTTATACAAAAAAGAAAACACAAACAAATTGCAAATAGATACAAATCTACTAACACAAAATCAGAAACTAAATACATTGCACTAATGCCAACCTTGAAACAGAACAACAATTCTTAAACATTACAGACCAGGCAGTTCACTTTACCACTCATGGTTGCTCCCAATAATTCTTTTGCTTGTGGTACGCTCTATAACAAGCAGGCACACACAGCCCAGGGTTAGAAGGACACTCAGGGCAGTACATATGAGTCTCCTTCCGCGTACCTCTTCGCCAACAGACTCTACATCTCCTAGTGGGAAAGTCTTTTGAGGGTGTAGGAGGAATGTGATCAGGAAAGTGGCGATCTTTCAATCGAGCCACATCCTCCACCACTCCAACTCTAAGAACACTTGCCTGTTCCACAACAACAAGGCTGCCTATGACAGACTGCTGAAACTGAACAAAAGTCAACTTTGACGCAGGAGAACACTCCTTGAACACAACAAAAGCATTTAAAGTTGCTAAATTGAAGAGATGGATGGCCAACTTCATATACCAAATGTAAGACTTACGAATAGCAGTGTAAGGTTCCAACCTCTGATCTACTCTATCAACACCACCCATGTGCTTATTGTAGTCTAAAATGCACACAGGTTTGCGCACTTCAGCAATCTGACCCCAAACAGCCACAGGTGAAGTACTCTCATCATGGATGGTAGTCAGCATGTACACATCCCTCCTGTCCACAAATTTCACAGCTAGCAGTTCCTCACTACGCAAGGCACTGCACTGTCCCCTCTGAAGTTTTTGCAAACAAGCTCTTTTGGATAACCTTTACGGTTAGAGCGGATTGTGCCACAAGCAAAAGTGTCCACTTTGAACAATTCCTTAAACAATTGCACAGCAGTGTAGAAGTTATCAAGGTACAAATGGTGGCCTCTGTTAAACAGTCCTCTAGCAAGATCCCACACAATTTTCTCTGAAACTCCAAAAGTGGACGGACAACCAGGGGGGGTCAATAGTGGAATCCCTACCAGTGTACACACGCAAATTAAAAACATATCCTGTCCTACTCTCAGACAACATATACAGCTTAATTCCATAGCGTGCTCTCTTGCTAGGAATGTACTGCCTAAAAACCAAACGGCCCTTGAACATGACCAAAGACTCATCAATAGATATTTCTTTCCCTGGAGTATAGATCTCTGAAAATCGATCTACAAAGTGATCAAGAACAGGCCGAATCTTAAAAAGACGGTCACATTCAGGGTGATCTCGTGGCAACGCCAAACCATTATCAACAAAATGCAGCATCCGAAGCAAAAGTAAATACCGATCACGAGTCTTAACTGCAGGAAATATGGCCGTTGCCATCAAGGGACTGGTAGACCAATATGAACCCATGGACGGCTTCCTTATCAAACCCATCAAAAAAGTCAAACCCAAAAACTTCTTCATCTCTTCCAGATTTGTGGGACTCCACCGGGTAGCTCTAGAATGGGGCCTAAGTCTGGCACTGTTGTCCCTCAAAAACTGTTCAGCATACAAATTAGTCTGCTCAACAATCTCACCCAAAAATACATCATCCATAAACAACTGAAAATACTGTATAGGCAAATAATGTTCACAATCCACTCTACACCCTGCATAACCACTAAAGGCAGGCAACACCGGCTGCACCATGTTTGGATCAACTCAGAGTCCAGCACTTCCAGTAGGAAGCCTAGCAGCCCCAGGCTGCAATCCAGATGCCTCTTGCACCATCGGCACAGTAGTATCCTCCTCTAAATCAGGCACTTCATCTGCACTGAGAGTACCTTCATCATCCGATGATTCCATGTGGAGAGAAAACTCACTGCCTGAATCTTCCCCTCCCTCCTCTCCCTCAGACGCACTGTCAGTCTCATAATCCTGCTCAGAGGAAGATTCAAGAAGAAAACCAACCACCTGCTGAGCAGTAATTCTACGGCTAGCCATAATGCTTACTAATAAAGGTTACTTGTTAAACAAGTCAACAACAACAAACCCTTTGTAAAAAAAAGAAATAAACAAAATGTAGCTTTATCACAAAGACCTATATACTCCAACACTATACCACTCACGTGACAGAAGCAGCTAGACTCACCACCACCTACTCTGCACAGACACAGTAAGGATCAACAATATCCCACTAAAAAGAAGAAAAAAAATTACACATAAGACAATGCAAAACATCACAAAGAATTTCATGCTCTGAACACTAACAAATATGCTGCCATTATGACACCACTTACAAAAAAATTCATTCATGCATGACAATAATACTCATTTGGAGTACACACAACAAAAATATTTTTCTTACCAAATAAATGCAATTACGCAAAACTGCAGAACAACCACTGCCGAAACCGCAAACAGGAATCAAAAGCTTTACACTAGAATAAAAAGGAGAAAAAAAACATTACAATCACATATGCAAATAATGCACCAGTCCACACACAATCCACCAGCCAAGCTAAGGGGTAGGTGGGCCAAAGAGTATAAATAAAATATTTACCCCCCCAAAAAAAGGGGAGCAACCCTTGCCCTTTTGGCCACTCCCCAACACAAAAATTAAAAAAACCCTGGTGTCTAGTGGCTTCTGCCCTCCTTGGGGGCAGATGGGCCTAAAAACATACTGCTATTCTGCCACCCAAGGGGTCACTCTCCACAAATAAATGCCTGGTGGACTAGTGGGAAGATACCTTTATCTTCCGCACACGATCTCTCACTACTCAACTCTACTCAACTCTATTCACAACTGGATGTTAGCTCACCAACTCATTCTGAATCCCGCCAAAACTGAATTCCTCCTCCTCTCTACCTCTCTCTCACCTCCTCCTGTTCAATCTTGGATGGATCAGCTGAACCTACTCAACAACAAACCCATCATTGTCGACAGCGCTAAATACCTAGGTGTCATTCTTGACAAAAGACTCAACCTAATCTCCCACATCAACTCTATTGCTAAGAACGCACGTTACCAGTTGTGCCTTCTATGGGGGATCCGTCGGTTCTTCCCGGAGAAAGACTTAAAAACCTTAGTACAATCTCTGGTTCTCTCAAGACTGGATTATTGCAATTCTCTTCTGAAGGGCCTACCCAAATCCCACCTCTCCCCTCTCAAATCCATCCTCCATTCAGCAGCTCGCTTCATTTCAGGGTCTAAACGAAGCGACCACGTCACTCCTATCCTGTCCTCTCTTCGATGGCTTCCGATCGAGGCAAGATCTATTTACAAAACTGCCTGCATCACACACAAAGCCTTACACACGTCCTCCCTCGTTACCTGGCGAATAAATTGAAATTGTCCGGTGGCTCGCAATGCGGAAAAGCTTCTGCTTGCGCACCCCCCCTCTTCAAAAGGGAAAGATCGATGGCGCAATCCGGTGAGAATCGCTTCCCCCATTGCTCCGTGCCACCTCCTCTACCCGGATCTTCAAAGCTGACCTCAAATCTCTTCTCTTCCAAAGACACTATACTTTCACTCTCAGCCCCCTCTAGTTCGCTCTGCATTGTGTTCTGAGTGCCACTTATTGCAGTATACCTCTATATCATGCACATGTGTGTGTGCCCGGAAGCTGCCACACACGGGGGGGGTGGTGTATGCACTGCCAGCAACCTGCCAGGCCAGTGCACAACACTTGCCCGATTCAAGGCCCCATTCTCCCAATTTATTAAATAAAAAACTGCCCAGGGGGGGCAGAGCACCAGAAGCATATTGCCCAAGGGGCCGCTCCCCGAAACAGTTTAAAAAAAAAAAAAGAGATTCCCTGGTGTCTAGTGGGCATTCCTGCTGCACGATTGCATGATCGTGCAGCAAAAATGCACAAAAGAGGCATCGGGGGAAAGGAAAGCCCTTTCCTTTACCTCGATGCCTCTTTTGTTTCACACCGGGGGGGGGGGGTGGTGTATGCACTGCCATTCTCCCGATTTATTAAAAAAACTGAAATTCCCTGGTGTCTAGTGGGCATTCCTGCAGCACGATCGCACGATCGTGCAGCAGGAATGCACAAAGAGGCATCGAGGGAAAGGAAAGGGTTTTCCTTTCCTCGATGCCTCTTTCTTTCAAACCCCCCTCCCCGAGCCAAAACTGACCTTATTCCCCGACGCGCTGGAAGCAAATGGCTTCCAGCGCGTCGGGAGAGGAGAGGGGGGGTGGCGTGGGAGGCAGGGAAGCCCTTCCCCTGCCTTCCCGAAAAAAAACCAACGATCGGATCCCCACGGGGGAGCGCCAGTGCTTCCCCGTGGGTGGGTCTTATGACGAGCTGGACTCGTCATGAGCACACGACCACTGTGTGCCATGACGAGTCCAGCTCGTCATAAGCACCGAAGGGGTTAAGGACTCGGAGGCGAGGATTATGCTATCCTTTCCTTGCTTTATTTTAACAGCAGCCATTTTAAACTTCATAAACAGACCACATTTCCCAAACACCCACGGGAACATGATGGTCAAAAGGAAACAAACAAGGGACAACACATCCCTAAGTCCATGAACCAATCACGGCGCTGTGTGCCTGATATAGTCTCTCTTCCAGTCACTGCCCATCCTCTTTCGATGCGCGAGTCATGCCCATCTTCACCAGTCAACCTTCCTGTTTCCCAGAATCACCTCCTGGAATGAAAAGGACAATATCAGGACTAGAAGACCAACGGGTAAAACAACCCAATGCCTACATGTAAACACCAAAGGTACAACGAACCAAAAAAACAAGCATTCGAAGACATTAGCAGTCTGAGATAAACAAGAACCAGTGGAGCATAATCAAACATTAACTTGAACCATTGAGCACTATTTTGCACCATGACAATTAGAGCCTAAAATTGTACTTACTCCTTAACGGGCGGGCGAGGCAGACAACGTCCAAGGGTGGGATAATCCTTGCCTCCGAGTCCTTAATAGAATTGAAACTTTCCATTAAGATAGCTAGGAAATTTTTCATTCTATGTCAGGACTGGAGGCTTCGGATTATGCTAGTTTAAAAGCTTACTTACCACCAAATGCGCCATGTCAAAAATAGGCTTGAAATAAAACCTTTTAAAGGTAGAATCTGAGGACCAGTCCGCTGCGTTCATGATATCCTCTAACCTTGCTCCCAGCGTGAAAGCCTTAGAGGCCATTGCTCCCCTAGTTGAATGGGCCCCAAATTGCCACAGACTAATGCCCGCCTCTTGCATGACCCATCGCACCCATCGTGTGATTGTTGGAGCGGAAACCGCCTTGTGTGGTTTTCTGAGAGCAATCAAAAGCTGCCGTTCTCCTGGAGGCCTCAACTCCAAAGACATTTCCTCATATGCCTTCAAGCAGCGAACCACACACAGCTTAGGGACGTCAGGGAATGCTGGGTATTCAATTATTCTAGTATGACACTTAGTCCGACGCCTGATCGTAAGAGACACTCCCGAAGGAGAAAAAACCCTGCCCGTGATGTCCAGGGCTCGTACATCGGACACTCTCCTGCAGGAGATTAGACAAAGAAGCATCGCCAACTTCACCGTCAACTCTTTCCTTGACAAATATTCGTTAGGTTGCCATGACAAAAACAAATTAAGCACCCTATTCACATCCCATAACTCAGAATAACGAGGTTCCGGGGGGAGCGACAAGCGGAGTCCACACAAGAGACGACACACAAAAGGATGTTCCCCCACCGGATTACCCTGAATTGGCACATGCCCCGGTGAAATAGCGGATCGAAAGGTATTTACCAAATGGTATGCCAAACCCTGCTGGGCCAAACCCGCCAGAAAATTCAGCACGTGAACTAAATCTGCGCCCACGGGATCACACCCCCGCCACACACCAACGACACCATCGTCGCCAGGCAGATCTATAGCGTTTGATGGTGCTATCCGCCCAGGCCTTGGACAAGAGGCACTCAGCGAAGTCCGAAAGGCCATGGAGAGACCATCTACTCCTGTAATCCTCCATGCCATGAGCCGAAGGGTTTCGCTGAGCACCATCTGATGAGGGATCAGATCCAGGTTGAGAAGTAGCTCTGGAAAGTGGGGGAGTCGGATTGGAAAATCCCAAGAAAGTTCCAGCAGAACTGGAAACCATACTTGCGACCTCCAAATTGGAGTGATGAGAACCACGTTCGTTTTTTGTCTCCTGATCTGGGCCGATACCCGAATGATCATCGCGAACGGGAGAAACGCATAGGCCTGTTCCTGTGTCCAATCCTGTAGGAACGCATCCGTGGCTACTGCCAACGGGTCTGGTCGCCAACTGAAAAACCGGGGAACCTGGTGGTCCAGCCTGGAGGCAAAAAAATCCATTGAAAAAAGACCCCAACGTTCCTGTACTAGAGAAAAAACGTCCGGATGTAACTTCCAGAGACTGGAATCCGTGAAGTGGCGCGATTGCCAGTCCGCCACCTGATTCTCCTGACCCGGGAGGTACTCTGCCTGTAATGAAATGTGATGGTCCAGGCAAAATTGCCAGAGGGTTGTCGCTAGATCCGACAGCACCTTCGAGAGGGTGCCTCCTAAATGATTGATATACCGGACTGCCGATATATTGTCCATCTTCAACAGGAGACACGACTGGATTTGCTCCTTGGTCCAGCACTTTACTGCAAAGGAGCCTGCTAAGAGCTCCAGACAGTTGATGTGCAGTGTTTGCTCCTGAGGAGACCAAGACCCTCCTGTGGAGAAATCTCCACACCTGGCACTCCAACCGCACTTGCTGGCGTCTGACTCGATGACCAGGTCCGGAGCTGAACTGAAAATCGCCCTCCCATTCCAGGCTTCCATGTGGGAGAGCCACCAAAGAATCTCCTCCCGTGCCTCGTCCGACAGGGAAACCGGATGGGAGTAGGGACAACCTTTCTGCAAATGCCGAGTCTTGAGGCGCTGTAAGGCCCTGTAGTGGAGCGGGCCTGGGAAAATCACTTGGATGGAAGCGGACAGAAGCCCCACCACTCGGGCAATCTGTCGAAGGGGAACCCTCTGCTTGGTCAGAGTGCGTCGCAACTCGTGTCTGATTTTGTTCAACTTCCGCGCCGGAAGGCTGAGGGTCGCGTCGATCGAGTTTACCACAAACCCTAAGAACGGCACTGGAGTATATGGTTAATAGATTTATCTGGGCACATGGGAAGACCAGGAGGGCACTGCGGTATATGTCTTTGCCAAGGGAAAGAGGTGGATGGGCTGTTCCTGATTTTAAAATGTATTATTGGGCGGCAGCTTTTCAGTATATGTGTGGGTTAATCGGGGGAGATGTGACTGGACCTTGGGTCAGGCCGGATCCAACTGAAATATATGCAATTTTGCTCGGAGAAGATGCTCAGAATTGTTTTTGAAATTCACTGAGCCTAGTTACTTTAAGAGAACTAGGTTCAAGACCCTGATGGCTGCATACAAAATCTGGACAGTATTCCGTAAAAAAACTGGCCTAGGCCGGTTAAATGGTTATACGCAGCTTTTCCGAAACCCCACCCTCCCTGGCGAAATCTTTTCAGACTCCACAATGGCGGAATGGGAAGGGTGTGGGATCCGGAGACTGGGAGATTTAATGGGGCCCTATGGAATTCGGCAGTTTGTAGATATACAGAATAGCTTTGTTATCAACAAAAGAAACTTTTTTAAATATCTTCAAATTCGTAGTTTTATAGGTAGGAAAAAGGGGGGACCTGGTGGGTTCAGCGATAATAAAATTATGGAGGTAATCAGAGGTAGGGAAGACTGTACTATTCGGAGGATATACGCTGAACTTTCCATATTCAAACAGGATGATCTCGGGAAATATGAGAAGAAATGGGCAGATAAACTTGGCATAGATAAGGATAGTTTTAAGGTCTCTTTAGAGCTAGGCCAAACTCTTCTTTGCTCCGCAGGGCTTCAAGCTCAACAGTACAAAACAATTTTCTCCTTATACTATACACCTGCACGGATTGCACAATGGGGGGGCAGACAGGAATTCGGTGCCCTCGGTGTGACGGCACGGACGCGGAGATAATCCACATGTTTGCGTCATGCCCTCAATTGCAAACCCTGAGGAATAAGATAGAGGTGTTTCTTGACAAAACATTAGATATTAGAGTCTGTCTCACCCCATCTATAATCTTGTTCGGGATAAGTAATGAGGACAGGTCAGACCCACCTGAAAGCTTCATTTTTGTGGCTATGTCAGTAATGCGAATCTGCATAGCTACAGCCTGGATTGATAAGGCACCACCAACGTTTCAGCAGTGGCTCGCCAGGTTGCTGTCTATATTTAATCTTGAAAAGGGAATCTACGAGAGAAAGGGTAAAAAGGGTAGATTGCTCGGTAAACGGATCTGGGGCCCCATTTATAGGTGGAAGGAAAGTCAATCATAAATGATAGCTTGCAGCGGATAGCATGGACGGCACTGGTTTTGTGGGTTTTTTTTTGTTGTTTTTTTTTTTTTACTCCCTCCGGCTGTTTAATGAATCGGTAATGATGTATTAGTGATGTTAGGTGTATCGCTTATTGGGTCTGAATCTTTTTGTATGACCATATATATCGGTTATTGCATTATAAGTTTGTATATTACTCAGATAATTTCTGTATGTTTATTTTGGATAAGCTGCTGTGCTATAATAAAAATTAAAATTAAAAAAAAGACCCCAACGTTCCTGTACTAGAGAAAAAACGTCCGGATGTAACTTCCAGAGACTGGAATCCGTGAAGTGGCGCGAATGCCAGTCCGCCACCTGATTCTCCTGACCCGGGAGGTACTCTGCCTGTAATGAAATGTGATGGTCCAGGCAAAATTGCCAGAGGGTTGTCGCTAGATCCGACAGCACCTTCGAGCGGGTGCCTCCTAAATGATTGATATACCGGACTGCCGATATATTGTCCATCTTCAACAGGAGACACGACTGGATTTGCTCCTTGGTCCAGCACTTTACTGCAAAGGAGCCTGCCAAGAGCTCCAGACAGTTGATGTGCAGTGTTTGCTCCTGAGGAGACCAAGACCCTCCTGTGGAGAAATCTCCACACCTGGCACTCCAACCGCACTTGCTGGCGTCTGACTCGATGACCAGGTCCGGAGCTGAACCGAAAATCGCCCTCCCATTCCAGGCTTCCATGTGGGAGAGCCACCAAAGAATCTCCTCCCGTGCCTCGTCCGACAGGAAACCGGATGGGAGTAGGGACAACCTTTCTGCAAATGCCGAGTCTTGAGGCGCTGTAAGGCCCTGTAGTGGAGCGGGCCTGGGAAAATCACTTGGATGGAAGCGGACAGAAGCCCCACCACTCGGGCAATCTGTCGAAGGGGAACCCTCTGCTTGGTCAGAGTGCGTCGCAACTCGTGTCGGATTTTGTTCAACTTCCGCGCCGGAAGGCTGAGGGTCGCGTCGATCGAGTTTACCACAAACCCTAAGAACATGACCTTTTGAGACGGGACCAATAACGACTTCTTGGCGTTTGTTACAAACCAAGGTCTTCCAAGAGATCGACCGCTTGTGGTAACTGGGCTTGAAGCAAATACGGATCCTGAGCCAACAGAAGCATGTCGTCCAGGTACACGATAAGACGAGTTCCTCTTGCCCGGAGGTATTCCACGACCGGTCGGAGGACCTTCGTAAAGCACCACGGAGCGGAGGAGAGCCCGAAAGGAAGAGACGTAAACTGGTACACCTGATCTCGCCAGAGAAACTGAAGAAACCGTCTGTGCGGCGGAAAAATGGGAATGGCCAAATAGGCATCTTTTAAATCGAGACGGACCATCCAATCCACGGGACGCAACACATCTCTGAGGAGTTGAATGCCCTCCATTTTGAAGTGGCGATAGACGAGCCACCCGTTGAATTCTCGGAGGTTCAACACTGGGCGCTGGCCCCCATCCGTCTTTTCTACCAAAAACATATTGCTTAGGGAACCTTGTGGATGCAAAACGGTGCGACAAATGGCCCCTTTGTCTAACAACGCGGACACTTCTGCGTCTATCAAGGCCGCCTCTTGGCGGGAGAGATTGGAGAGGTCGGGGTGGAACCAACTGTCTGGGATCGCCGCAAAACTCTATTTGAAACCCCTGTATTGTTTGTAACACCCAAGCATCGGACGTGACTGTTTCCCACTGTCTCACAAAACCGGCCAGACGGCCGCCCACACGTACCAGAGACTCTGAAGAAACACTTACCGGCTGTAGAGGAGTTGTCCCCTCCTCTGAAACCACGACCTGTGGAACGGCGTCCGCAGGAAGGGTAGAAATTATTGTACCTCTGCTGGTTCTGGTACTGCCCTTGCCTGGAGCCTTGCACCCTGGAGTTCTGGGGGCCTGGCCGGTCGCGCGGCCCCTGCCTCGACCGGCCCCACGGAAAACCCGGGAGGAAAAAACCTTTTTTATAGAAGACTGGGCTTTGTCGAGCGACGTGAACGTGTTCACGAATTTGCCCAACTCTTTGATAAAGGGCTCCCCGAAGAGACCCCCTTGGGCCACCGCTCCTGCCTCGGAATCCGCTAAGTCCCCAAGTTTTGGATCAACCTTTATGAGAAAGGACATCCGTTGCTCTGTTGAGAGTGCACAATTCGCGTTGCCGAGGAAGACCATGGCCCGCTGAGCCCATCCGGAGAGGGCCTCTGGTGAGATAAGGGGCCGGACGTTTTGGCGTCTTCTGCCATATCTAAGATCATGGTTAGGGGTCCTAAGGCGTCCAACAATTTGTCTTGGCACGCCCTCCAAGATCTATCTATCCCTTTCTTGGGATCTTTAATGAATTTCGCTAAAAAGTCGCCATCCTAGGATCTAACTCGGGGCTCTGCGCGACTTTCCCATCCAAAGAGGGACGGGGACACTCCGACCGGAGCCGGTTACGGGCGTCTTTCCCCATGGGAGTTCGAATTCTGCCCGCCATTTAGCTTGCCACCTTCACGGAGGGGGCTCCTTCTGAGGACCTGGGATGCATGAGGAGTTCGGGGTCTAACATGTCCGAAGTACCCCCTGTTCCCTGAGGCTCTGAGGGTCCTGTCCCTGAGGCTGGGCGCCACGGTCTAGAGGTTTCAGGCTCTTCGTCTGTGTCAGCCTGGGTGTCATCCCCTAGGGATGGGCTAACTGGGTTAGTGTGGGCCGGGGAAGGAGTATTATCTACCGGAGTGACCAGAGGCTGGCTCTGCACCAGGAAGGCCTCACGCAAGTGCGCAAAGCGACCTGGTCCAGCCCGTCCACCCTGGGACATTTAGCAGGAACAGGGTCAGGCCCCTGCGCACTCTGGGGTGTAGAAGGGGTAGTAGGCGCTGCCCCTTGGGGTGTAGATGAGGTATTGGGCGCTACTGGAGCCCACCGAGCACACAATTGCTCAAGCTTCTGGGACAAACGCTCCTCCATTGGAGCCATTACTTCCTCAACTGCCCGGTAGATGGACGCATCTACTGCGTCATAAAACTCATCGTCCCAGGGCAGTTGGGCCAGGGGATCCTCCTCCCACTGCATGTCGGCCTGGTTAGACATGCTCACAATCCTAAGAAGTGTGAAATTTGGTTGAAAAAGATTCTTAGCGCCAATAGTGCCTCCACAGCCCGAGAGACTGCGTTCCAGGTGCTGGGGGACCAGCCAATTGACCAGGGCAGAGCCCTAATTTAATAATTATGGAGGGCCAAACCACCCTTCAGGGACACCACCTGCTAAACTAGTATTCACAGGCCTAACAACCCTGGGAGCGTGTCCCTGCAGGTGTTGCTTTAACCTGGTGCTGGCAATAATACACACAAAGGGCGTCAGAAATCACACACACACCGACTCAGGACTCAGCCTGAGCGTCAAAGTAGCCAGCTGAAGCACTACAGACCCAGGCAGGGCGTAAACTCTCCAGGGCAGCGGGGCACAGGCAACAGGCGCGGAGTGAGGAGAACCCGACTAACGGCCACTGTCAAACTCCACGCTCGATGCAAACGAGAGAACGCGCGACGCGCCTCCTACAGCACCCCATGGTGGTCAGAGGTGGACCGCACCCCGCAGCAGGCAATAATGCGCAGTGTCGCGTAGGCCCCTCAATGGAACCCGCGAGCCGGTGCCGGGAGGCCGGCAGACACCGGAGCACAGCACTCGGAATCCCACGTCAGCGCGCAGAGCCGAAGAACGACGCGTGGGAACAACACATTCACACCATTCCCTCAGGTAACCGGGAAGCGCCGGTCCCGTTCAATCAGGGGAAAAACACGATCAAAACAATATTAACAGCAGAATACAGTGCGTATTGAGGCAAAATCAATTATAAACATGCAACATGAAACGCGGTTGCGGGCGCCGAGCGGCCTGCAATTGTGTTATGAATCGTAAAGCACACGCAGTCTATGACATGAGGGTAAAGAAAAACACTCATCTGAGGGCTGAGAGCAGCAAAGAAAGAGGATGGGCAGTGACTGGAAGAGAGACTATATCAGGCACACAGCGCCGTGATTGGTTCATGGACTTGGGGATGTGTTGTCCCTTGTTTGTTTCTTTTTGACCATCATGTTCCCGAGGGTGTTTGGGAAATGTGGTCTGTTTATGAAGTTTAAAATGGCTGCTGTTAAAAATAAAGCAAGGAAAGGATAGCATAATCCGAAGCCTCCGGTCCTGACAGAATCAAAACTTCTATATGACATTCGAAATGAAAAGCCAGCATATATAGTGCTGTAGGTTAGAGTACATGTACAGTAACATGGTTTACATAGTGGAATGGAAAGACAGAGACAGGGTGGGAGAGAGCGGGAGAGAGATAGAGAGGATTTTTACTATCTCGGGTAAGACGTACTTAAAAGAGATATATTCAAACAAGGTGAAAATAAAAAAATATTTTCCAACCTTTGTCAAAAAAGTTACAATTGCCTACATCTTTAACTGAAGAAACAGAACCATTGAAACAACAGGTATGAAACACTTAACCTTGAGAGTAAGAGACTAAGACCTTAACCACTAGGCCACAGTGACTCTCTGTAGTTGACACTCAAAACTTATGTATGACATTCAAATCGAACACCCAGCACATATAGTGCTGTAGGTTAGAGTACACATACAGTAACATGGTTTGCAGTGTGGAATGGAAAGACAGAGACAGGGTGAGAGAGAGAGAGGGGATTTTGTTCCTCTGGGGTAAGACATACCTAAAAAGAGATATATTCAAACAAGTTGAAAAGAAAACAAAATCCAACTTTTTAAAAATAAATTACCATTGCCTACACCTTTAACTGAAGAAGAAGAACCATTGAAGAACACCAGTAATTGAACACTTAACTTTGAGAATAAGAGTCTAAGACCTTAATCACTAGGCCACAGTAACTCTCAACAGATCAATATCAAAACTTCTATATGTCATTCGAATTGAAAACCCAGCATGTATAGTGCTATAGGTTAGAGTACACATACAGTAACATGGTTTACAGTGTGGAATGGAAGGACAGAGACAGGGTGAGAGAGAGAGAGGATGGATTTTCTCTGCTGTAAGACATACTTAAAAAGAGATATATTCAAACAAGGTGAAACAAATATATATTTTCCAACCTTTGTCAAATAAATATCCATCACCTACAACTTTAGCTGAAGAAACAGAACCATTGAAACAACAGGAATCAAACACTTAACCTTGAGAGTAAAAGTCTAAGACCTTAACCACTAGGCCACAGTGACTCAATAGCGTAGAGCCAAATCTTATATATGACATTCAAATCGAAAACCCAGCATATATAGTGCTGTAGATTTGAGTGCACATACAGTAATATGGTTTACAGTGTGGAATGGAAGGACAGAGACAGGGTGGAAGAGAGAGAGAGATAGCGAGGATTTTTATTATCTCGGGTAAGCCATAGTTAAAAAGAGATATATTCAAACAAGGTGAAAAGTAAATATTAGTTTCCAACCTTTGTCAAATAAATTACAATTGCCTACATCTTTAACTGAAGAAAGAGAATAATTAAAACACCAGAAATTGAACACTTAACCTTGAAAGTAAGAGTCTAAGACCTTAATCACTAGGCCACACATCAGCATCAAAACTTTTATATGACATTCAAAGCGAAAACTCAGCATATATAGTGCTGAAGGCTAGAGTACACATACAGTAACATCGTTTACAGTGTGAAATGGAAGGGCAGAGATAGTGGGAGAGAAAGTGGGACAGAAAGAAATGTTATTCTCTCGGGTAAGACGTATTTAAAAAGAGATATAAGCTAACACAGTGAAAAGAAAAAATGTGTCAAATAAATCCCCACTGCCTACACCTTTAACTGAAGAAGTAGTTCCATTGATAAACCAAGAACTGAACACTGAACCATACGGATAAGAGTCCCAGACTTAACCACCAGGCCACAGAGTCTCTTAACAAGGTAAAATCAAAACTAATATTTGACATTCAAATCAAAAACCAACGCCTATGTAGTGCAGTAGATTAGAGTACACATAGAGTAACATGGTTTACAGTGTTGAATGGAAGGACAGAGGGAGAGCGAGAGAGATAGCAAGGATTTTTTTTCTGTGGTGTAAGAGATACTTAAAAAGAGATATATTCAAACTAAGTGAAAAGAAAAACATCTTTCCCACCTAGGTCATAAAAATTACCATTGCCAACACCTTCAACTGTAGACACAGAACAATTGAAAAACCCATAATTGAACACTTAACCTTGAGGGTAAGAGTCCAAGACCTTACCCACTAGGCCACAGTTACTCTCAATAGGTCAGAATCAATACCTATACATGACATTCAAATTGAAACCCACCATATATAGTGCTGTAGGTTAGAGTACACATACAGAAACATGCTTTAGAGTGTGGGATGGAAGGACAGAGACAGGATAAAAGAGAGAGAGAGGAATTTTTTTCTCTGGGGTAAGACATACTTAAGAAGAGATATATTCAAACAAGTTGGAAAAAAAATGCAACCTTTCTAAAATAAATTGCCATTGCCTGCACCTTTAACTGAAGCAGAATCATTGAAACACCAGGAATTGAACACTTAACCTTTAGAGTAAGAGACTAAGACATTAACCACTAGGCAACAGTGACTCTCTGGAAGTCAGAATCAAAACTTATATATGACATTTGAATTCAAAACCCAACATATGTAGTGCTGCAGGTTAGAGTGCACATACAGTAACATGGTTTACAGTGTGGAATGGAAGGACAGAGACAGGGTGAGAGACGGGATGGTTTTCTCTGCTGTAAGACATACTTAAAAGAGATGTATTCAAATGAGGTGAAAAGAAAAAAATATTTTCCAACCTTTGTCAAATAAATTACCATTGCGTACACCATTAACTAAAGATACAGTGTGAAAATGTAAAATCTGAATCTCTCGTTTTTTAATTAAGCTGTGCTTCATCTATTTTCACCCCTGTCCTGTTTTCAGCCTGGCTCTCTCCTTGACACCGTACCTGCATCAACATTGGTAAAGAATCTAGATTGAGACATTGTAGGCTGCGTAAACATGCAAAGTCAGCACAAATGAACAGCTGATGTCTGCACTGGGTTTCGTGTGTTTGTTAAACAATGGTAAAGCCTTGGATAAAGTTTGCTTAGATAGCCTATCTTGTTGTGCAGCTTCAGGACGCGACAGTTACACAAGGCACCAAGGTTGTTGATTCTTACCGATTGTCTCATTTGTGTGTTCTTCCCAAAGTTCTATTTACCTCTGGGCGTACCATGTCTATGATCTTCACTATAAAAACTCATGTAACCATCGTTCAGTGTGTTCTCTCCTTGGGTATCTTGATGGTACTTGTCGGATGGAGACCCATTCATGAATGCTTAATAAATAACCTATGGTTTGACTTCGCTCCAGTGTCGATTTCTCCTTCCTTGTTAAAGAACCCGTGGCGAAGTGGTGATCCCTGCACCAGCAGGTTATTAATTAATCTGCTCCACAATTTGGCGCCCGAACGCGGGGCCCCATCAAAGGCTTGCAGTCGGACCGGGGGAGGAGATCGTGTCGGTGAGACGAACTTTGCTGAGGGGCGCCCCACCTGATGAGACTAGTGTTGCTCATGGTCCAAGGTGATTTTTCAGCTCTCCGACTTTGATCTTCCTGGCAGCTGCTGGCCTTGACTGGGGCCTTCGGTCGGTGATTTTCTTTGGATCAGGGAGGATCGACAGGTGGGAGTCGAAGACTACGCATGAGGTAAATCTGTATTGAACCGGTTCATTTTTTCATTTGGTTAGGATCTGTTTGATCTTTGCTTGACTTGGTATTTGTCTTGACTTGGTATTTGTTTGGTAATCCATTCGGAATCTGCTTGGAATTTTGAAACCTAGGATCTGTTTGGTATTTTGAAACCTAAGTTTTGTTTTGAGACTTGCTATTTGTTTTGACTAACATTTTTTCTTACAGGTAAATGTGAGAATATTTTTTATTTCTCTCTGTTTATAAGGTTTTTTATATTTTATATAACATGCCTGTACTTAGAACGCTTTGGAAGTTTTGTTGTTGCTGCTGCGATAAGCAGAGCATTTTGGAAGCAAGTCAGCCGGCGCCACCAGAAGGTACGCCGAATTTTGAGATGTACATCAAATATGGTATTTGTCCCATCATGTATAATGCATTGTGGAACAAATATACAAAAGGGGATCCCCAGTTACAATGGCCATTAGAGGGAACGATGGACCCTCACAAACTCGAGTATTTAGAGAATCGATTGTTTTTGAAGAAAGTTAGGCTGGCCATGTTTGACAGTCTGCGTATGTGGAGGAAAGAAGTGAAGGAGCGGCAGCTTAAGGGAGAGAAGGTACAAAGGAAACAGGAAAGGAAGACAGAGTATCAGAAGTATAAGGAATTGAAGGATAAGGAAGGTCAAGAGAAAAAGGAATGTTTAGATAGAGAGCATAGATTATTAACATCTAAGGAATATATAGTTAGACCAACTGTAGCAGTTCAGGCCAACCAAGAAGATGTGGATTCAGATATTGATGGGTTGTTGATAGAACGACCCCCATATGTAATTTTAACACCTCTTCCCCCTGTACCCCCGGTTCCACCTCCTTTGCCCGCGGTTGTCCAGCTCCCTATTTTCCAACCAGTACCTGTACATTCCTTACCCCCTCCAACCCAGGCCTCTGCGCCTCCAACTCAGGCCACTGCACCCAAAATGACTGATGATCCCGTACTTCCTGCATCTGTCCTGACCTCTCGGGTTCTTCGTTCTACTGTACCTCAGTTTCGTCAGGATGCGATAAGGTTAATGGTATTAAATTGGTTAAGTGATCTAGAAATGGAAGTAGAAGAAATGATAGATTTGCCTCTACGGCTGTCCGCTGACCAATTTCTTCTTTTTTTAAAAATATTTTTTTATGTCCATGTCAGTTAAACTTTGGGAAAGTTAGTAAAAAAAAAACATTTTTTTGTCCTCTAATATTTAGGCCCAAACAACAAATACAAGAAAAATGTAAAGGTATTTTAGAGTAATCCAAAAGATTCTTAAATTATAAAACAAAACAAAAAAAATCAAAGAAGCGGAATAGCAATGTTAAAAACGAAAACAGGATTTTTAAGCTACATGTGACACGAACCGCTGGGCAGCATTTGTTGCCTCCTGCCTGTCACAAAGACGCTTTGATAAACAGTGGCAAGAGGAACACATAAAATGTGTAAATTGTAGAAGTGTTCACTGTGCTCAAAGGAATGCACCTGACTGAGCTTAACACAGATACCCAGTGAAGAGCTGATCTCGGTCCACTTACCAAAGGCCTTTTGTCCAGGTGAAGCCATTAACAGTATTCACAAGGTCTCTTCACTTTTGTTTTCTTTCCTTAGAGAATAATGCACAAGTTAACTAAATCCTATCTTAAGTAGGGGAGTGCGTAATTCACATAATTTGCTTCTGTGTACTAATGCGTAATTTCTACTAAATTATGCGAATCTGTCATTTTGTGCTACATTTTAGAGCAAAGTGCGTCCTTGCATCAATTTTGATGTGAGGACACATTTCACACACCCCCAAAAAAAATTGTGCAGAAAAACAAAAGCCCTGCAAATAGCGGCTCGCGTTTTGTTGTTCCCGTGCGTTTGTGGTATATTTTTACCATGGAAGGCTCATAATTAAGTGAAGTGGCATAATTTTGGGAACTTTGCATAACAAGTGTAATGCGAAATTTCTAAAAATACGCAAATTATACCAGCATAATTTATAGATCGTCTTGGCCTAATCTTGAGGTTTTTTCACATTCAACAAAACAGCTATTTTGTCAGTATCTAAAAGACTTGATGGCGTTATGGGGAAAGCATTGAGTAATTATTGACACATCTCCCGGTCATCACTAGAGCACTGGACATTTTTTTCCAGGAAGAGAATTTTTTCATGGATTGCTTTGGCACTGATAGGGTTCACCTAACACGGAAGCACCGAGGTTAGGAAGCAGTTCTCCATGTGAGTGATTTGCTTGCTGCCTCCAGTAGATGGCGCAATTTTGCTACTTCCTTTTGCCAGCTGTTCCCCCGGAAGTAATCATATTTGCATGCTTCCACAGAGTTCCCTTAGAGAAGCATGTATGTACCCCCACATTTTTGAGGAGAGAAAGATTTATTGTTCTAACTCCAGTCCTCGAATATTTGGGAAAAGAGTATAGTCAAGAGCCTTGCCAAGCTTCACTGCCTGGATGAAGAAAGGAAAAAAAATAAGAAATAATTTCTGTTTTCTATCTATTTGCCCTAGACATGAGACTGGGTGTACAGTTAGTGACCCCATGTCTCTGTTCATGCGGATCCAGACCGTGGACCCGGTCAAGAAGTTTCAGGTGGTAATCACGGTAAAGGTTCTCAAATGGTGCTTCCTGACCCGTTGTAGGTCAGTGATGTCTTAAGTCCCAGCCGTCCTTTTATGTCGCTGCGGTTACATTAACTGTGGGGAATGTCTACAGACCACAAATGTATTCTGCTTTTAGTGCAGAAGTCGCCGCCTGGCGATTTTCGTCCTCATAAGGGACATTTCTTAATAGTATTTTTGTATCCCTGTTACTTTGTAAATGTTCTTTTTTAAAGCAGGGGAGGCGGAGTGGAGAGCCGGGTGACCACGAGCAAGGATGATGCTTCTCACCCCGCCTTGCCTCAGCATGGAAGCGATGTTTGATTTCTGTGGTTTTTTTTTTTAAATTGTTTACTGTAGCTGTGATGCCCAGAGGGCATTATCTGCCCCTGTGTAAAATAGCTCAAATGCCATACATTGAAGGTACGAGTAGAAGTCCCAGAATTGGGCAAAGAATTGAGAAGACGAGTCACTAAAGACCAAACGGTACGCTGCGCTGCCGCCATGGGTTGAGCCCAGAGTTGTCCTGTCTTAGAGACGTGTGTGTTGCACATTCCATACCACCCTGTTGCCCTCGTAACCCTAAGGTACCAATGCCTGAGAGATGAGTGGTGTTGTAGGGTTTTGAGATGAAAGCAAATCGGAGATAACAATGGTGGACAAGATGAGTCACGATTGTGGAGTTTTTAGAGTCGCAGCTCTTCGCGCTGCTCTTAGTGTGAGCTGCGTCATGTAATCCTCATGGCTGTAAAAGAGCTGTTCATGTGTTTACCTCCCAAGCTCCTGCCAGCATATGGTTCTTTGCTCAAATCAGGTAGTCAGCTGGTGGCCATTTTAGTTATGGTAAACATTGACCCCACCTAAAATCAGGTAGTCAGCTGGTGGCCATTTTAGTTATGGTAAACATTGACCCCACCTTCCCGAAATTGTCTAAAACTAAAATGTTTCCCCTGTATTTTCGGCTGCTTTTTGCCTGTTAGTATTATCCAGGTGGCCTTTTCTCCGCGTTGACCTTGTAGAAGCCACCATTACTCTTGCTTTCATCTTCAAACCCTGCACAGGTGAAGCTGGGAATAGGCTGGGGGTCGGAGGCGAGAGAAGTATGTGTTTCATTGTCAAGTCTGCTGCTTTTTTTGTACAGTGTGTAATTTTGTGCCACCCGGAAGTGTGTAGACCAGCCCTTTCCTTTCTTCTAGCCCTTTCTTTCTCTTCATTGAGCTGTCGACTCAGGGCGCTGTGACATACTCTGACCATTAAGCATATGTAAGTTCTTTTTAAGGAGTCTGGAGGGGCCAAAGTCCATATTTATTTATATATATATATAATATATATAATATATATATATATATATATATATATATATATATAGGATTTCATTGATTTGGGGGGTTTGCATGTGCAGTATTAATAAGGTTGTACACTTTCAGGGCAAAAGGTTCACCAAGATCTATGCTTGTGCAACTGAACAGATTCCTGGGTTGCTCATGTGCATTGACACATTAATCTGAAACCTGCATGTGCACCTCGACAGCCATCTGAAATGCGCGTGAGCAGTGTGACATGCCAGCCGGAGAGCTGTTCCTATACAGTGATCCTGAGTTACACCTTAAAATGTGCAGGATCCCTGCTAAGATTTTACAAGATTTCTCTGATGTCATCTGCATTCAAGTCGGCAGACTCTGCTCTTTTGTTTACTTCCTTCTCCCCTTAAACTCTCCCCCCCTCCGGGTTTGGTCTTCGCCCACTGTTGGTAATGGGAAAATGCTGAATTTGTTGCTTGTAATCCCATGGATGTTTAGGGAGATTTAATCCTATCTGTGTAAATATTTTGTTAGTTTTTTGTAAATTTGACTGAAAGGTTCCACTAGAAATTACATAAAAATGTGAAGTAAGGTACTTTAAGTTAGAATTAGAGGCCAATGAGACGCAACTGCGACCATAATTGCCCTGGGCCTGGTAACACGCAGGTTTGTCCATTCAAAATAATAAAAAAAACTTGGTAGGGATTGGGGCATTAGCCCACTCAGGTCCCCGTTGCACGTCTAACAGAACGCGTTACCTAATGAAGGGTTTGGGGGTAAAACAAAAGTTCCACGCTGCAAATTATCCTCAAGCAGCGGGTCTGGTAGAAAGATATAATGCCACATTGTAATTGAAACTTGCAAAAATTCAAGCCACAACGGGCCTTAATTGGCCAGATGCCTTGCCTTTGGCCCTGTTATCTGTTTGTTCCATCCCACACAGAAAAATTGGACTTTCTCCCTACGAGATCGTCTTTGGTAGGCCTATGAATGTATGGGGACCCCCAAGGCCAAATATGATAAAAGAAATACTGTACCCTGTTTTAAGTGATTACTCGAAAGACTTAACTGAAAAACTGTCTCTGATTCATCAGCAGGTGCATGAAGCTATTCCAGACAAGTCAGAGGGTCCGGCCCATGGTCTTCAACCTGGATAATATGTCCTTATAAAATTTTCCAGCGTTCTAAAAACTTGGAGCCTCGCTGGAAGAATCCGGAACAGATCCTGCTTGCAACTCGAACTGCTGTCCGTGTCACCAACAGACGCCACTGGAGTAATGCAGGGCACTGCAAGCGAATCCCAGCAACTGTTCTCCAGCCAGAAGGCAGAAGCGATCTGAAAGATATCTTACAGACTCAGAAAAGTGTTGGTCCTCTGAATGAAGATACTTTGTTTCCTGATCAAACTACGCCTTCAGCAACAAGGTACGATTTACGACCAAGGAAGGGAAGGAGCAGATAGAGATACCGGAGGACCGATTTCAATTAGTGGAACGGTTCGGCTGTGACACGGTAGGATCACAGAATCGGCTGAACTAGGTTCAGAGGGGATTGTGATACGTGTTCAGTGGCACCTGGATCTCTCTCAAACCTGTGGTTGTATTGATACTGAGAAGGAGAAATTGGGATCTAAGTTGCAGATGCGAAACAAAGACAAGCCGCTGTGTATGGGGATTTTGATTATACTCTTGATAATCTTGGCAGCAGTATTTTGGACAATGGCGAAAGTGATTCCGGCCCGAATCCTATTGCTCGCTACTACTCCTGTCCCCACAGAACATGTGTATTATACTCTTCCCTACCATGAACAAAAACACTGCATGTCCTACCTCAATAACACTTTCATACAAATGCTACATCATACCCACAATGCTACGAACACTACCAACTGCTGGGTGTGTGGAATGATGCCAGCTCATCAGAAGAAGGGAGGAACGCCTTTTATCCCCTTGCCATTCTCACATAATGGCTCCTGTAGAGCCTGGTTTGCATTATTGTGGGCCTCTGAAATAAGTCAGAAAGTTTTTGCTGATGTAGAAGACTCAATGCCCAGTTAAATAGGGTATGTTACCCCGATGAGGAAGGAGATCCCCAAGCCAAAGTAACTGTATGGGAAATGGAGGCATATCGCAGAGGGAATTCCTCCACCAGATATGTCTTCCCCAACACTCGAACAGCCAAGGGTAATGGGCCTCCTGTTATCGCTGTAACCAGAGCCCGAGCAGAACTTTGTGTGAGCAGTATTGGAAGTATTCCCGTGGGAAAAAGTGACTGTACCACCATTTTAAATATCACTGGAACGAACAATAGCACCTTTCTATCTTCCCATAACACTTACTTTATTTGTGGAAACAAGGGTTACTATCATCTACCAGTCAGTTGGTCTGGCATCTGTTATGTGTTTTTAGCACCTGCCACTTATCACAAAGACCTGAAATTATTTAATGACATCTCTTTAAATAGATTCAGCACAGCTGAAAAGGAAGGACTGTGAAAATGTAAAATCTGAATCTCTCGTTTTTTTAATTAAGCTGTGCTTCATCCATTTTCACCCCTGTCCTGTTTTCAGCCTGGCTCTATCCTGGACACCGCACCTGCATCAACATTGATAAAGAATCTAGATTGAGACATTGTAGGCTGCGTAAACATGCAAAGTCAGCACAAAAGAGCAGCTGATGTCTGCACTGGGTTTCGTGTGTTTGTTAAACAATGGTAAAGCCTTAGATAGCCTATCTTGTTGTGCAGCTTCAGGACGCGACAGTTACACACGGCACCAAAGTTGTTGATTCTTACCGATTGTCTCATTTGTGTGTTCTTCCCAAAGCTCTATTTACCTCTGGGCGTTCCTTGTCTATGATCTTCACTATAAAAACTCATGTAACCATCGTTCAGTGTGTTCTCTCCTTGGGTATCTTGATGGTACTTGTTGGATGGAGACCCATTCATGAATGCTTAATAAATAACCTATGGTTTGACTTCGCTCCAGTGTCGATTCCTCCTTCCTTGTTAAAGAACCCGTGGTGAAGTGGTGATCCCTGCACCAGCAGGTTATTAATTAATCTGCTCCACAACAGTACCGTTGCAGCACCAGGAATTGAATACTTAACCTTGAAAGTAAGAGTCCAAGATCTTATCCACCAAGCCACAGTGACTCTTAACAAACCTCCATCAAAATTCATATATGACTTTCAAATAAACACCAAAGCCCATGTAGTGCAGTAGATTAGAGTACACATACAGTAACATGGTTTATAGTGTTGAATGGAAGGACAGAGCGAGAGGGAAAGTGAGGTTTTCTTTTCTCTGGGGTAAGACATACTTAAAAGAGATATATTCAAACAAGGTGAAAAGAAAAAAAATTCCACCTTTGTCATAAATTACCATTAGCTACACCATTAACTCAAGAAACAGAACCATTGAAACACCCTGAATCGAACACTTAACCTTGAGGGTAAGAGTCTAAGGCCTTAACAACTAGGCCACAGTGACTCTAGAGATCTGAATCAAAATCTTATAGTCAGCAGTTCTCAGACTCAAGGCCTCAATTCAGAATATTCACTATGTTAGTCAACTTGAATGCCTATCTAAAACAGCTATCGCCCTACATCCTTCTAAATTCCCTCCAAGGTCCCCACACCTTTTCCCACTTTTTAGGGCACCCTCGTCCTTGGTACACAACTTGTTCTGCATTTTGACACCAGTCCATGTCTGACATCTACTCCCTTATTGATGGAGGTTCTGACTTGCCCCACGCCCTGACACCGTTTCTCTTTGCCACCCCCAAGGCTAAGGTGACCCATATACGATGGTACCTGGGTCTAGTTTCTTCCCCGGATATGTTCAGTAGTATTTCTTTTGCACTCATTGGGACTGCCTCGGATAAGACTTGGGCCAGCACCTTGGTGATTCGTTCCCAAATTGACTGGATAAGCGGACACACCCATAGTTTATGGAAAAATGTTGCTTCCCGGCCACATCCCCTTAGGCACGTCGGTGACAGTGTTTCCCTATTTTGAAGAGGGGGGTCCGGTAATAGTAGGATTGATGTAAGATCCATAATTGGATCAAGCGAAACCTGGTTCTAATGGTAATTTCCCTTCGGCTGTGCAATACCTCGACCCATTCCTCATCCTCTATCTTCCCTAGATCATCGATCCATTTCTGACGCAGTGATATCACATTTGGGGAGTTAATTAGTAATTTCTTATAGATCAGTGATATACCCTTGCTAGACATGGGGTCCACTATAAGTCTGTCCTCTAAGGGGGACAGATCTGGCAACGATTACCCATCCCATATGTGACGACTCAGCGCGTGGCCCAACTGTAGGGTCTATAGCATTCCTGTTGCAGATTGCTGAACGATATCATAGCCTGTCTTCTCCAGGTGTCTCCTAGGTGTTCTATCCCGAGTGTTTCCCAGCACTTAAAACCCTTTAGTCCTCTCACCTCTCCCAGCAGGTCGCTTCGCAACAGTGGGGTCTTCTCTGTCAGTCTGTTATGCCAGCCCAGGTAGCATGTTGCCTCCCGCCAGGCTCTGACCATCGAACGGGTGTGCTCAGGGACAGTAATTTCCTTTCTCCTCTGATAAAGAATAGTTTTGAACTTTCCATTCCCCATCGCATATCTGTCTACTCTATACGCAGGCTCCTGTTGATCCACGAACACCCAGTTATTGACCACCGTCAGTTGTGCTGCCCAATAATAAAGTCGAGGGTCCGGGACTCTCAGGCCACCCTCGTTTATACCCCGCTGCAGCCTGCGCAGAGCTATTTGAAGGGCTGACCCCAGCCACAGCAATGACCGCACCTCCTGGTCCAGCCTTTGAAATATCTTCACTGGGAGGCAAAATAGGGTATTTTGCCACACGTAGAGAAGACGTGGGCGGTTCATAATTTTATATATTACGGCCCTCCCCGACGCTGTGAGGGATAGTGTGCGCCAGTGGGCCATGTCGTCATGTAATCGGTCTAACTGAGGATATATATTCAATCAGGGAAACACCTGCGGGTCCCTGGTGATATGGTTGCCCAGATATCAGAACCCGTCACCCAAAACTTGAGCCTCACAGTCCAGCGGCACTCGGGACAGCTTCCTGCAAGCAGGAAGACCAGCAATTTAGACCAGTTAATCCGGTATCCAAAATGGTCACTGAACTCAGCAAATATCTGGAGCAACCTGCTCACTGATCTGTATGGGCGTGTGATGTACAGGAGGACATCGTCCGCATAAAGCGATATGCGCTCCTCCCATCCACAGGCATTGGTACTCCCTTAACTATGGGGTCTCCACGTATGCATGCCGCGAGAGGCTCTAGCGCCAATGCGAAGATTATCGGTGACAGGGGACAGCCTTGGCATGTCCCTCTACCCAAGGAGAACACCTGAGATGTTACTCCATAACACTTACCTGGGTTAGGGGTTCCTGATATAACAACCTAATCCACTTACAGAAGTTTGGTCGGAAGCCCATCCTAGGCAGTACAGTGAAGATATAGTTTCACTGTACTGCCTAGGATGGGCATCGTAGCATCGAGGGCCATCACCACTGCCTTCTCTGAGAATGGTGGCCCAGTTTGACTCAGGACCCCATAGAGGCGTCGAAGGCGTCGCCGGGTACTATGATGGTCCAAGATAGGTGAGGAGAAGCAAGTGCTCCAAGGAGTGCTCGTGAGAGGTTAAGAATGAGGGTAAAAAGTATTACAATATTTACATTCAGTAGTGAAAGAAACCTGTCTAACAGTCTAAGATATATAACTGAAGAAAACCACAGTCAAGAGATACAGTAAATAAATTGCTGCTATCTACATGTGGATAAAATGGTAGTACAGTTTGGTGAAAGAAAAAGTCGACGTTTCGACTCTAATGAGGATGGGAGGGACAATGATTCCTTACATCGGGGTCTTCATCAGGACAAAAGGAGTGACCTGCAGATTATTTAAGGAAATGACATGAATTAATATCAGGGTGACTGTTAGGTGCACATTAATATGATTCATAAGATACGTGGCACATCGGCTCACCTTACTCCACTGTAATGAAAACAGTGGGCAACAGATAGTTGGGCCCATAGGCTCCAATGCCAGAAAAGCTACAACCTCACAACATTCGTCAATGGTCCGTAGCCAATATAAGAACCAGTTGTATTGAAATTAAATGGATGCACATCAACACTGAGAACTATGAATAGCAAATCTGAAATCCGCTGATTGAATCTGGTACATACATTAAGGGGCCACCCGGAAGTAGAGGGCCTCAATTGCAAGAACATAAGTTGTTTGCTTTATTCCATAAAACGTCTTGTGTTGCACAGTATATGTAGTCAGAAAGAATCTGATGGAAATCTAAAAGTCAGGACAAAACAAAAGCAGAGGTGCGTCTTAATCCAAAACTGAAAGGAGACTTGAGTATCAAAAGCTGTGGTACAAGGACCTAGCGGGCTGGAGTAGAGAAAGTTAGTTCTGTTTACGGGAAACCTCCAGAAGCGTCTCGCGAGTCAGCGAGCTTTCCAGCAAGCATGTCTAAAAATAGACATCGGAAAGGTCAGCGTACACGCGGCTGTGCTCACGTTGAGAGCGCAGTCGCTAGCTGCTGCCACGATTGCTCTCACATATCGTATGGGGCCGCCACGATACACCAACAGATGCGTCTGTTGGTGCAGGAGGCTTGCACATTAAAGAGTATTTTACTTTTAAACAGACTCCAAGAGTGCGCCCATTCTTTGGCTACTTCTGGACATTTTCCTAGTGTGGGTGGATGTATATTTGAGATATATATACATATATATATATATATGTATATATATATTCACTGAAAAAACCATAGGTTTCAGGGACGTTATAGTTAGAAATTAGCATTTAAAAACCCTTAGAAATTCACTGAAAAAACCACAGGTTTCAGGGACATTATAGTTAGTTGGACATTTCACTCATACAAAACCAGAGAAATGCGGCCGTTATAGTTAGTTCAGCTAACTATAACTCGCGCCCCCGCAATGCACTGCTGATGTCGTCACATATTCATGACATGGTCAGTGACATCACTGATGACATCACTGGTGACATCTCAAATGACATCACTGATGACATCATCCAGTGACTGTGTTTCTATAAAGTTTAAATATGTTTAATATATATGCCAAGGTGTATTGAAGAATGAGTGGGTATATAAGTGTCTGGATGGATGATTTAGTAGGTGCATGACTGATTGTACAAGTGAGTGAAGAAAGTGTCTTACTGAATGCATGGGTTAGTGACTGATACAGACATTCACACAGTTTAGTTTGTCAGTTGGTGTGTAAGCGGTTGCATGGGTTGGTGAGTAGCTAAATGAGGATCTATATGGGTTATTGATTGGTTGTCTGAGTATCTATGGGTGCCTGAGTGTCTGTGTGGGTGGGGGGGTGTGACTCTGTGCATAAATATATGAGTGGATGATTCACTGGGTGTATGGGTTCAAGAGTGAATCTGTGAAGGGCTGTATGGGTGGGTGAGTGTGTGTATGGGTGTGTTGGTGAGTGAATGGATGCCTCAGTGGTACATGTGTGAGTAACTGCATATGTGAAAGGCAGTATATGTGAGTGTTGGAGTATATAAATGACTATGTGAGAGAGTGAGGGATTGTGAGAGTGGCTGTATGGATCAGTGTGTGCTTGTATTAGTTATTGTATAAGAGTGCAAGTATGTGTTAGTATATGTTTGAATAAGTGAGGTGGTGTGTGTATAACTGTATAGGTGAGTAAATGGGAGTGTGATTGAATCTTTGCATGACTGACTAGGTGTGTGAGTAACTCTGTGGATGAGTGGCGGTGTGTGAGTGTCTGTATAGATATGTGAGTGCATATGATAATGCCGTATTGATGGTTGACTGCATGTATGAGTGACTGTATAGGTGAATGAGTGGATGTGTGTGTGTAGACCTAGGAATTAGTGAGTGGGCATGTACTAACTGGTATTGGTGTGTCTGGTTTCGAAAATGGTAGTCTGCATTTTAGAGTTGGTGTATCAAAGGTTATATTAGGGTATGAGGAGGTGCATCAGATTATCACTGGGATGATGTCATCAGTGATGTCATTTGAGATGTCATCAGTGATGTCACTGACCATGTCATGAATGATGTAATATCTGATGTCATCAGCAGTGCATTGCAGGGGCGCGAGTTATAGTTAGCTGAACTAACTATAACGGCAGAATTTCTCTGGTTTTGTATGAGTGAAATGTCCAACTAACTATACCGTCCCTGAAACCTGTGGTTTTTTTCAGTGAATTTCTAAGGTTTTTTAAATGCTAATTTCTAACTATAACGTCCCTGAAACCTATGGTTTTTTCAGTGAATTTCAAAGGTTTTTTAAATGCTAATTTCTAACTGTAATGTCCCTGAAACCTATGGGTTTTTTTCAGTGAAATTCAAAGGTTTTTTTAAATGATAATTTCTAACTATAACGTCCCTGAAACCTATGGTTTTTTCAGTGAATTTCTAAGGTTTTTAAATGCTCATTTCTAACTATGCCTACAGATGTAGGACATGTGAAGAAAGAGGAAGAAAGGCGCAGAAAGAACCAACAGGTGCAGAAAGAGGCCTTGTTTCAAAGTCATCCTGTGCCCCCAACTTTTTACTGACTGGTACTGGTGGTAACTGACTGACTAACCAGACCCGGAGCCAGTGCTATGCTGAAAGACACTTAGAATACAGTGAAAACAGCTACATACACTAGGGTACACTATGGGTTGGGGTATCCCTGTGATTGGCATGTCCTCCCCTGTAAGCCCCTAGTACATAATAGGACAGGGGGATTAAAAGTACCTCTAACTCAGAGGTGCAGAAAGAGGCAAGAGAGGTGCAGGAAGAAGTAAGGGCAGTGCAGAAAGAACCAAAAGAGGTGCAAAAAGAGGCAAGAGGGGTGCAGAAAAAGGTAGGAGGGATGCACAAAGAGGCAAGAGTGTTACAGAAAGAGGCAGGAGGGGTGCTGAAAGAAAGAAGAGAAGTGCAGAAAGAGGCAAGTGAGGTGCAGCAAAAAGCAAGAGCAGTGCAGAAGGAACCAACAGAGGTGCTGAAACAGGTGTGAAGGGTGCAGAAAGAGCAAGAGAAGTGCAGAAAGAGGCAACAGGGGTGCAGAAAGAGGCAAGAGAGGTGCAGAAAGAGGCAAGAGATCTGCAGAAAAAAGCAACAGAGGTGCTGAAAGAGGCAAGTGACGTGCAGAAAGAGGCAAGAGATCTGCAGAAACAAGCAAGAGAGGTGCAGAAAGAGGTAATAGAAGTGCTGAAAGAAGCAACACAGGTGCAGAAAGAGGCAAGAGGGGTGCAGAAAGAAGGAACAGAAGTGTAAAAATAAGCAACAGAGGTGCAGAATGAGGCACGAAGGGTGCAGAAAGAGGCAAGAGAAGTGCAGAAAGAACCAAGAGAAGTGCAGAAAGAAGCAACAGAGGTGCAGAATGAGGCACAAGGGGTGCAGAAAGAAGGAACAGAAGTGCAGAAAAAGGAACAGAAGTGCAGAAAAAGCAACAGAGGTACAGAAAGAGGCAAGAGAGGTGCAGAGAGAGAGGGAAGAGAGGTGTAGAAAGAGGCAAGAGAGTTGGACAAATAGGGAAGAGGGGTGCCGAAAGAGGGAACAGGGGTGCCGAAAGAAGCAAGAGAGGTGCCGAAAGAGGCAAGAGAGGTGCAGAAAGAGGCAAGAGAGGTGCAGAAAGAGGCAAGAGAGGTGCAGAAAGAGGCAAGAGAGGTGCAGAAAGAGGCAAGAGAGGTGCAGAAAGAGGCCGGAGGGGTGCAGAAAGCAGGAAGAGAAGTGCAGAAAGAGGCAAGAGAATTGCTGAAAGAAGCAACAGAGCTGTAGAAAAAAGCAAGAGAAGTGCAGAAAGAGGCTAGTGAGGTGCAGAAAAAGCAAGATCAGTGCAGAAAGAACCAACAGAGGTGCTGAAAGAGGCACGAAGGGTGCAGAAAGAGCAAGAGAAGTGCAGAAAGAGGTAACAGAGGTACAGAAAAAGGCAAGAGATGTGCAGAAACAGGCAGGAAAGGTGCAGAAACAGGGGTGCAGAAAGGGGCAAGAGAGGTGCCAAAAGAGAAAAGAGGGGTGCAGAAAGGGGCAAGAGATCTGCAGAAAAAAGCAACAGTGATGCTGAAAGAGGCAAGTGGGGTGCAGAAAGAAGCAAGAGAGGTGCAGAAAGAGGCAATAAAAGTGCAGAAAGAAGCAACAGAGGTGCTGAAAGACGCAAGTGAGGTGCAGAAAGAGGCAAGCAATCTGCAGTAAAAAGCAAGAGAGGTGCTGAAAGAGGCAAGTAAGGGTGATGAAAGAAGCAAGAGAGGTGCAGAAAGAGGCAATGAAAGTGTAGAAAGAGGCAAGAGGGGTGCAGAAAGAGGCAAGAGGGGTGCATAAAGAGAAGAGAGAAGTGCAGAAAGAAGCAACAGAGGTGTAAAAGGAGGCATGAGGGGTGCAGAAAAAGGTAGGAGGGGTGCACAAAGAGGCAACAGAGGTACAGAAAGAGGCAGGAGGGGTGCAGAAAGAAGTAAGAGAAGTGCAGAAAGAAGTAACAGAGGTGCTAAAAGAGGCACGAAGGGTGCAGAAAGAGCAAGAGAAGTGCAGAAAGAGGCAACAGAGGTACATAAAGAGGCAAGAGAGGTGTAGAAACAGGCAGGAAAGGTGCAGAAACAGGGAACAGGGGTGCAGAAAGAGGCAAGAGATCTGCAGAAAGAGGCAAGAGATCTGCAGAAAGAGAAAAGAGGGGTGCAGAAAGAGGCAAGAGATCTGCAGAAAAAAGCAACAGAGGTGCTGAAAGACGCAAGTGAGGTGCACAAAGAGGCAAGAGATCTGCAGAAAAAAGCAACAGAGGTGCTGAACGAGGCAAGTGAGGTGCAGAAAGAAGCAAGAGAGGTGCAGAAAGAGGCAATAGAAGTGCAGAAAGAAGCAACAGAAGTGCAGAAAGAAGCAACAGAGGTGCAGAAAGAGGCAAGAGGGGTGTAGAAAGAAGGAAGAGAAGTGCAGAAAGAGGCAACAGAGGTGCTGAATGAGGCACGAAGTGTGCAGAAAGAGGCAAGAGAAGTGCGGAAAGAACCAAGAGAAGTGCAGAAAGAAGCAACAGAGGTGCAGAAGGAGGCACGAGGGTTGCAAAAAGAAGGAAGAGAAGTACAGAAAGAAGCAACAGGTGCTGAAAGAGGCACAAAGGGTGCAGAAAAAGGCAAGAGAAGAGCAGAAAGAACCAAGAGAAGTGCAGAAAGAAACAACAGAGGTGCAGAAGGAGGCACAAGGGTTGCAGAAAGAAGGAAGAGAAGTACAGAAAGAAGCAACAGAGGTACAGAAAGAGGCAAGAGTGGTGCAGAAAGAGGGAAGAGAGGTGCAGAAAGAGGCAAGCGATCTGCAGAAAAAAGCAACAGAGGTGCTGAAAGAGGCAAGTGGGGTGCAGAAAGAAGCAAGAGAGGTGCAGAAAGAGGCAACAGAGGTGCAGAAAGACGCAAGAGAGGTGCAGAAAGACGGAAGAGAAGTACAGAAAGAAGCAACAGAGGTGCTGAAAGAGGCACGAAGGTTGCAGAAAGAGGCAAGAGTGGTGCAGAAAGAGGCAAGAGTGGTGCAGAAAGAGGGAAGATAGGTGTAGAAAGAGGCAAGAGAGTTGCACAAATAGGGAAGAGGGGTGCAGAAAGAGGCAGGAGAAGTGCAGAAAGAATTAGCAGAGGTGCCAAAAGAGGCAAGAGAAGTGCAGAAAGAAGTAAGTGAAGTGCAGAAAGAGGCAATAGAAGTGCAGAAAGAAGCAACAGAAGTGCAGAAAGAAGCAACAGAGGTGCAGAAAGAAGCAACAGAGGTGCAGAAAGACGCAAGAGAAGTGAGGTACATAAAGCAGCAAGAGCAGTGCAGAAAGAACCAACAGAGGTGCAAAAAGAGGCAAGAGGGGTGCAGTAATCGGTGGAGAGGTGTACAAAGAGGAAAGAGAGGTACAGAAAGAGGCAGGAGGGGTGCAAAAAGAATGAAGAGAAGTGCAGAAAGAGGCAAGAGAATTGCTGAAAGAAGCAACAGAGGAGTAGAAATAAGCAAGAGAAGTGCAGAAAGAGACAAGTGAGGTGCGGAAAGAAGCAAGAGTACTGCAGAAAAAACCGTTAGAGGTGCAGAAAGAGGCAAGAGGGGTACAGAAAGAGGCAAGAGAAGTGCAGAAAGAAGCAAAAGAGGTGCAGAAAGAGGCAAGAGAACTGCAGAAAAAGGCAAGAGAGGTGCAGAAAGAGAAAAGAGGGGTGCAGAAAGAGAAAAGAGGGGTGCAGAAAGAGGCAAGAGGGGTGTAGAAAGAGGCAAGAGGGGTGTAGAAAGAGGCAAGAGGGGTGCAGAAAGAGGCAAGAGGGGTGCAGAAAGAGGGGTGCAGAAAGAGGCAAGAGGGGTGCAGAAAGAGGCAAGAGAAGTGCAGAAAGAAGCAAAAGAGGTGCAGAAAGAGGCAAGAGAACTGCAGAAAAAGGCAAGAGAGGTGCAGAAAGAGAAAAGAGGGGTGCAGAAAGAGAAGGGTGCAGAAAGAGAAAAGAGGGGTGCAGAAAGAGGCAAGAGGGGTGTAGAAAGAGGCAAGAGGGGTGTAGAAAGAGGCAAGAGGGGTGCAGAAAGAGGCAAGAGGGGTGCAGAAAGAGGCAAGAGGGGTGCAGAAAGAGGGGTGCAGAAAGAGGCAAGAGGGGTGCAGAAAGAGGCAACAGAGGTGCAGAAAGATGCAAGAGAGGTGCAGAAAGACGCAAGAGAGGTGCAGAAAGATGTACGAGAGGTGCAGAAACAAGCAAGAGAAGTGCAGAAAGAGGCAGGAAAAGTGCAGAAAGAGGGAACAGGGGTACAGAAAGAGGCAAGAGGGATACAGAAATTTGCAAATGAGGTGCAGAAAGAAGCAAGAGCAGTGCAGAAAGAACCATCAGAGGTGCAGAAAGAGTCAAGAGGGGTGCAGAAAGAGGTAGGAGAGGTGCACAAAGAGGCAAGAGGGATAGAGAAAGAGGCAAGAGGGATGCAGAAAGAAGGAAGAGAAGTACAGAAAGAAGCAACAGAGGTGCTGAAAGAGACAAGAAGGGTGCAGAAAGAGGGAAGAAGGGTGCAGAAAGAGGCAAGGGGTTACAGAAAAAGAAAAATGTGCAGAAAGAAGCAACAGAAATGCAGAAAGAGGCAAGAGAGGAGCAGAAGGAAGCAAGAGTGGCTTGCACACCATTAGTACCAATTTAACACCCACATTTAGCAATAAGTTCTACGTTTGCAAAGGGCCTTCCACCACGCTGTAACACTTGTCGCTGCACTTTTGATAATGTTTGAGCTAGAAACAAGGCTTTTTTTGTTCAAAACTGCAGATTAGGGAGCTGATAATGGATTATGTGGCTAATGCGCAAAAATCTGTGCAGCCAAACAGTCGCATAATTCCAGTGGCCCTGCTTATACCTCTGACTAGGTCCACAAGTGCTCCTCAGTGATTCCTTCTTTTTTGTCTTACTGAGTTCATAGTTGAGCTTTTATGGAAACGAGGAAGACTAAACCTGAGGTTACCACTCCACAACAAAGACTAGCATACCACATAATTACTCTCTATAACATATAATCCCACTCTACACAATTCCTACACACTAAATACCACATACTTGCTATCCAGATAATTTCACTGCACAACTTACCACATAATTCCACTACACACAACGTATATCCACTTCACTCCAAAAAACATTAGTAAAAAACTTTTACATTTACAACGCCAATAGCTCTAACTCTCGCAAATGCGAAACTTATTGCATTGCAAACACTTCTTTAACTAGTAGATGCGTTTGCAGAGTGGTGGAGAAAGGATGCTGGGCCTCCGACCAGCGCTCAGGAATTCCGCTGCGTAGGACTTATAGGAGGTACCAGGAGGGCTTCTTGGCCCCCAAAGTCCCTCAGGAGTAAAGTGGACTTCATCCCCCATCCCGTAGTCTGCCAGGAAGCACGTTTGCAGAGTGGTGGAGAAGGGGGGCATGGCCTCCAAAGAAGTCTTAGCAATCCTACTGTGTGGGACTTACTGGAGGTAACAAGAGGGGTACTTGGCCCCCCAAGGACATCCTTGGGGGCCAACTACCCCTTCTATTACCTCCAGTAAGTACCACACAGCAGGATTGCTAAGTTCTCATAACAGGCCACGCCCCCTTTGCCCACCACTGTGCAAACGCGCTCTTGGATGGGGATTGAAGTCCCCTTCGCTGCTGGGGGTCCTTTAGGGGCCAACTAGCCTACCTCTTACCTCCAGTAAGCCCCACACAGTGGGATTGCTGAGAGGTGGACACAGGCCACGCCCCCTTTCTCCACCACTCTGCAAACGCACCCCCTGGTGCATTTTAAGTTGGGGGATTAAGTCCCCTTGAATCCAGAGGGTCCCTGGGGGCCAACTAGCCCACCAGGTACCTCCAGTAAGCGCCACAGAGCTGCGTTAGAGAGGTGGTCCGAGGCCACGCCCCTTTTTACACCCCTTTTAATCCCCCAACTTATAACGCGCCACGGCGCTTTTGCACACTTGTCACATCAGGCTCCGCCCCCTCCCTTCACCACTGTGCAAACGCAGCCCGTGGCCCTCCCACCCTTATTAAAATTAATCCCCGGGGAGGTGGCGGTCCCCGGGGCTTGGGGGGGCCGCAAGGCCCCCCCTCTTTAATCAATAAAGCCCCAGGGAGCAAATTAGGAAATCCTCTCATGCAAATCTATGAACACGTACCGTGTGTCGGGCAGGTGGTGTGTTTCAGTCTATAAGTTTTGTCCTTGTCACCAGGCTATACAGGCATATTTTGTTATGTGATGGGCCATATTTAAGTCACCACGTCCTGAGTTTGTGACATTATTCGGAGCGTTTGATATGAATCACTAAAGCACATCAGCGGCTGCTCCTTGGTGAAAAGTGCTATTGCCTCTATTTTCTGGTAAAATGTCCAGTTCTCTCTGATAAGTGGGAGCTGGGTTGGGATGTTTATGGTGTAGCTTGGGCCAGTCATGCAAGTGATCGAACAATAATGTAAACGTATTTTTAACTCAGCGGTTCAAATAAAAGATGTACTATTACCCAATTTAAAAGTACTAAATTCACTGTTTTGTGGAAGGGAACCATGAATGGTCGAGTTTACCTTTCCGAGATTCGAACACGTGACCTTCAGATCACCGTGAAGGTTAACTTACTGACCCCATCTTGTTGGCTGTATTATAAAGGCTGCTCATCATATGGCTCTTCATAACAAGCAGAGCATGTTTAACTTTATGGATAGATCCAGAAGCCGTGCCAAAGACAGCCGAGTGCTAGTGTGCCCCGTCAACACTTATGCATCACCCCCAAAACCTAACTATGATCATTTAGCACAACCAGATGGGTCACTGTTAACAGAGCGGACCATAGACTAACAGTATTGAAGAGTCTTTGTTCATTGCACTAGCTGACACCACCGCCAACATTTAAGGGGATTACAAAACAAAACCGACCAGAAGGCCAGTGTCGACAAAAGGTGGTGATCAGGTAGAGATACTGACAGCTCGATGTCCTAATCCTTTGTTTGCCCAGTTTGCCACCCATAGACCAGGAGTTCAGCTCCGGGGCTTGTGGGTCACCACTGTGATTCCATCTATGGACAATAAATCCAGAAAGCCACTGAAGGTGCGCTGGTGATGACTGAGTGAGTAAATAAATCTTCTGAGAGGGTGGACGAGCACTCCCAGAGGTGCAGCATGTGACAAGTAGGAGACCACTCCAAAGAGCATGTATGGGTGGCAAGGCTGGTGAACAGGCCCCACTCACCCCCAGCACCACTGACGACACAGCACAGGACTCTCCTTGCTGCAAAACCTGGCCTACACAGACAGAATTTCAGGGCTCTCACCACACCTAGCCTTTTAAGTGTCTCTGGCTTGGAGGTAGTAAGTCATCCAAACCAGGGTATGAAGGAGGTACATCTTCTGATGCATATGGAGGTTTTAGAACGAGCAAGGAAGAATTCCCAAAGTGCCGCCTTGTGCTTGTGTATCTGGGTACAGGATTAGTAAAGTGATTAACTAAAAGAGCACCATATGCTCTGCACCCTCTAATTCAGATGCAGAGTGGGATTCGGACTTCCTTCCTTCCTTTTCTTGGTCAGATGTTGGCATCAGAAAATCCAGTTGTCCAGGTCCGCAACTGAATGGTGTGGCTCCCATGGGTTCGTGCAGGCAACTAGTGACCATGGTTAGAAGGCCATTTAAATCCCATTGGTGTGCAGAGCATTAGAGAGGTACTCTGGGTTCGTCACTGGACAATCCAACAGAGTAGGAGTCCACAGAGGATCATATACCTTCTTCGAGAATCAGCCTGGCTTCTGTAGCAGCTGGGCAACAAAGGTATGAGGGACCGACCACGCTCAAGCCCATCCGAGGAGAAGGCGCTGTGCAACAAAGCGCAGAACACTGGTTCCTCTCTGTCAGCTGGAGACCACTCTGCAACTTCCAGCCGTGTTGTGCTAGTGCCTGCTGCAGTTTCAAACTGTTATCTGGCCACCACAGTAATGTCACGACTAAAGGATTTACAATGGACCAGCGCTATTGTGGCATGGCACAGTCTGGAGTGAAACAACCATTGGTAACTGCAAGGCATTGTTAGCGTTGTACACTTGATATATTGACCATGGCTTCCCAGTTAGCGGAAATGTAGCGGTCACTGTTACTTGACAAATGTATAAATAGCCTCGTCGCACCCCACCATGTCTGAGAAGTTGCCGGCTGAATCGTGCATGCATGCATGGATCAAAGTGTGCATGGATGCAGTGTGCCCTATGTGGGAAGAGTTCGGACACATGTATAAGGTTCTCGGATCAAAGCTATTTCTCTTTTAAATGTTCCACCCCAGCCCCTCAAGTCTCCCCTCTGACATTGAAATTCTTTCAAGTTTTAGTGAGCTAGAGAACCAAGGGAGTTCACTTATCCTACAAGACCCAATGTTGCTTTACTCAACTAGCAACTTCCAGGTACCGAGTTTAATCGTTTCTGTGCTTGTCCGGGGACCGGTGTTGCTGAGATCGCCAGCATGCGCCTCTAAAACACTCCTAGTTTATAAAATACATCCTTTAAAAAAACATTTTTCGGGTTGTTTCATTACATTTAGAGAGCAGGATGTAGTATTCTGAAAAAATAAAAGCCATTTGACGGCTTTGGCTGTCTCTTCTAAACCCTCCCCCCCGCCCCACTTCTCTCTGCAAAAAGCCATTGATATGATAAATATTTGGGAAACCAAAGTACACTCCAGCCCCTCAACTGTCCTTCCCAGGCCGGTATGAACAGCACGCTCACGGCTGCCAGAATTTGGGCGGGTTAGCCTTTCATTTCGACAAAAGCAGGCATTCCTTAGATAAAGCCGCGCTCTGCGCCCACAGGCCAATAAACCCTTTCTCACGGCACAGGCTTTTCGACTCGAGTGACTCAGTCGTGGCCTCAGGAGGCTCCCCCTTTTACACAGTCACAAAATACAACCCACGGTGTCTCGTTGACCCCACTCAGTTGTCCTTTGACCTCCCCAATTGTTAGCGCCCAATGTAAGGAGCCACAGAATCTGGCCCCGACCACAGCGCCTAATGCGGCTTCCTTCCTTGCTTTGGTGAAACCAAATGCAACAGTTCCTTGCAGCCCCACCCTCCTCCCTCGCCACCCCCCTTCCCCCCCACCCGCCACTTACACTTCTGCTTCAGATGTTCCGATTGAAACGTTGCTGACTGGGGGCGTGCAGGGAGATCTCGCATCTGTGGAGCAACAGCCAAAACACAGAGGAACAGAGCCAGAGTCTGTGACAATGGCCCAGCGATGCCCCCCGGTGCCCCGGCGTTGCCCCCAGGATACAACCGGCCATAAACCAGCAATATATCTGTGGCCACGTGACAGCGCCGAACCCCTTGACACTGGCACACAATGAGGGAAGTGGAACTCCAAGACAGAATACACAGAAAAACAAGCATTTGCAATGCAACAGGTTTCGCATTTACGCGAGTTTGAGCTATCGGCATTGTAAATGACAATGCCTTTTATTTAGGTTTTGGTTTTTGAAGCATAAATAAAACGCATTGTCATTTACAATGCCAATAGCTCAAACTCGGGTAAATGCGAGACCTATTGCATTGCAAATGCTTGTTATATACTTTTTAATATGGGATTATTTGGTATGCTAAAGCTGAAGGTGTGAGCAGATCATATAGCCAGCACAAAATATGATGAGACTGCGATGAATGGGGATTGAATTGACATGTACGTAAGTCTGGTAAGTATTGCACTTAAAAAAGAAACACGCCTTTCAGCTAAATGAAAACTTTGAAACCGATTTATCGACCCCACCGAGACGTTAAGCTACAAAAAGCAAGTGTTTTCCAAAATGCCCCAAAATGTAGTTGTCATTTAAAAAACGTACAGACGTATAGCACTATGATTGTTTTGTGAACTGAACACACGGCGAGATGTTTGAGTGAGAGTCAAAACATGCTATTCAGACACAAGAGAGGCATGGGTCGGTCTTTATCGTTATCAAAAGGAAAACGTCCTGTTTATTCACAGTCTTGTGAAGGCCTGGTGCGTTCTCAAACAATAAGATATTTCTTACAGGCAGGTTCTTATGCCACGGAGGTGTGACAAGCTGATACAGTACATATAAAGGGGGTTTTAAAACAAAAAAGCAACTGGGATTGGGGGTGACACCCCTGTGCAGACACCTCGTTGTGGTCTGCAGCCAGGACAGGTGAAGGGGGCTTTTAAGCACTGTGAAAAGGATCAGACGGGAACATAAAAGGACAGAAGCCAGGATCCACCTGGTGAGTGATGACGCGCTGCTGTTCTGCCTTCTGATTGGTGGGTTCCGTCTCAGCCTTGAAGGTCTGGGACGGGCTGGGCTCAGATCTCGTTTAGTTCTCATCAGAGCAGTTTTATTTAACGCAAAACCGACCCGAGGGAGCGCTTTACAAGAGCACCAGTTGCATAACACAGGGACGCATTCATATTGTGAACAAGGGAAGGTGAAGCGATTTGCCTGGAATCACAGGGTGCTGAGCCGACGCCGGGACTAGAGTGTGATTGCTTAGTTCCAAAGTCAGCATCTCTGTAATCACCCATCCTCTCCCAGCCAATAACATCGAGGGCTTCTAGGCACTGAGTCTGAGCACAGGCAGCGCTCACCACAGCAAGAGAAAACAAACCCGAGGGAGCGCTTTACACGAGCACCAGTTACATAACACAGGGACGCATTCATATTGTGAACAAGGGAAGGTGAAACGATTTGCCTGGAATCACAGGGTGCTGAGCCGGCGCCAGTCTGATTGCCTAGTTCCAAAGTCAGCAGCTCTGTAATGACCCATCCTCTCCCAGCCAATAACATCGAGGGCTTCTAGACACTGAGTCTGAGCACAGGCAGCGCTCACCACAGCAAGAGAAAACAAACCAGAGGGAGCGCTTTACACGAGCACCAGTTACATAACACAGGGACGCATTCATATTGTGAACAAGGGAAGGGTGTTGAGCCGACGCCGGGACTCGAGTCTGATTGCCTAGTTCCAAAGTCAGCAGGTCTGTAATGACCCATCCTCTCCCAGCCAAAAACATCGAGGGCTTCTAGGCACTGAGTCTGAGCACAGGCAGCGCTCACCACAGCAAGAGAAAACAAACTCGAGGGAGCGCATCATTTCAGAAAAGAGGACGTTCCAATGTTCCATTAATCAGCCTGAGAAGCCCCGAAAACACTGTTTTCAGCCCAGAAATGCTGCGGAGCCAAAGGTGGAAATCCTGGCCCATGAGTCAGCGGCAGAGGGTTGCCGCCTGGAAGCCCCGGAGCCCCAGACAGCATCCGAGGCTTCCAACACCCCTCTCCCAAGCACAGCCAAGGTCATGGCGGTGGGCTGCGCCTGGAAGTCACCACGTCCTGGAGAGGACCTGAGGCTGCCCTAGACACAGGGGCCACCCCCTCTCCAATTCACCCCCCCATCCTAGGCCCTGCGCCAACACCATGCCACCTAAACATGGCCAAGGTCAGCTCCGGGCAGTGATTTATGGCCGTACTCTGCAAGCCAGCTCAGCCCTCGCCTCTTTCCCCTCCGGATCCACCCTGGGCAGGCTACGTTGGCACAGTTCGGCCCCCATCTGTCCCCAAGGGAACTTCCGCTTCCTTGCACATGACTTCCAGCTCCTTCGAGAAGTGTCTCCGCTTACCCCGTCCCCGCCAGAGAGAGTTCGTCATCTGACAAACAGTGGCGCTTTGAACTACAATGTGCCCTCCGTCCCCCCGACTGGCGCTTAACCTCACCGCAGAGTTCTACAACATTAAAAGCTCTTCTATATGCCCCACCCCACGCTGTGGGCAGGCTTTACTCTGAAAACAGAAGGCTTCCGATGCAGACACAATTTCTCTCTCCGTCTGAGGCACAAGATGGCTGCCAACACTTCCTGGTTTGAAGTGTTGGTAGCCAATTAGAGCCAAGCTTGTGGTGGGGGTTAGGCTCCGCCCACATATATAAAGATTTTTTTCCTTTAATATCTAAAAAACTACTGAACGGATTTACACCATTAAAAAAAAAAAAAGGGCTCTTTCTGAACCAAGGACTACCTTTCTGCCAAATTTGGTGTAATTCCGTTCAGCAGTTCGGGCTGTAGCCGTGTCTAAAGTTTCCTATGGAAAATAACATGGCGAAAACATGTTTTGGGACCCCCCTTTTTTCTTGACCCCCGCTTGGCGAATCACCCCAAAACTTTCAAGACAGGAGCTGACCGGAGCGCCCCACTAGTTTTGAAAAGTTCGCAATGATTCGTCAAACGACGCCAAAGTTATTGGGAAAACAAAAAATGCTTTTCCTATGGAAAATAGGTCCTAACTATAACTACCTACTGGCGACCGCCAGTAGGTTATATATACATATATATATATATATATATTCACTGAAAAAACCATAGGTTTTAGGGACAGTTATAGTTAGTTGGACATTTCACTCGTACAAAACCCGTGAAATTCCCCCGTTATAGTTAGTTCAGCTAACTATAACTCACGCCCCCGCATTGCACTGCTGATGACGTCACATATTACATCACTCATGACATGGTCAGTGACATCACTGATGACATCACTGATGACATCTCAAATGACATCACTGATGACATCATCCAGTGACTGTGCGTTTCTGTAAAGTTTAAATATGTTTAATATATATATAGGAAAAGGCGTATTGAAGAACGAGTGGGTGTATAAGTGTCTGAATGGATGATTTAGTAGGTGCTTGACTGAGTCTATAAGTGAGTGATTAAACGTATCTTACTGAATGCATGGGTTAGTGACTAAACTGTGTGAATGTCTGTATCCGTCTGTCAGTTGTTGTGTAAGCAGCTGCATGGGTTTGTGACTAGCTACATGAGTGTCTATATGGGTTATGAATTGGTTGTCTGAGTATCTGTATGGGTGCCTGAGTGTTTGTGTGGGTGGGGTGTGTGTTCATAGATGTGTGAGTGGGTGATTCAGTGGGTGCATGGTTTCAAGAGTGCATCTGTGATGGACTGTATGGGTGGGTGAGTGTATGGGTGTGTTAGTGAGTGAATGTATATCTCAGTGGTACATGTGTGAGTAACTACATATGTGAAAGGCAGTATATATGTGTGTTGGAGTATATAAATGGCTATAACTGAGAGTGTGTGATTGTGAGAGTGGCTGTATGGATGAGTGTGTACTTGTATCAGTGATTGTATAAGAGCGTAAGAATGTGCTAGTATTACTGACTAGGTGTGTGAGTACCTCTATGGATGAGTGGCGGTGTGTGAGTGTCTATGTAGGTGTATGAGTGCATATGATAGTCCTGTACTGAGTGACCGTAAGTATGAGCGACTGTACGGGTGAGTGAGTGGATGTGTGTGTAGACCTAAGAATCAGTGAGTGGGTATGTAGTTATTGGTGTTGGAGTGTCTGGTTTTGCGAATGGCAGTCTGTAATTTAGAGTGGGTGTATCAAAGGTTATATTAGGGTGTGAGGAGGTGCATCAGATTATCACGTGGATGATGTCATTTGAGATGTCATCAGTGATGTCACTGACCATGTCATGAGTGATGTAATATGTGACGTCATCAGCAGTGCATTGCTGGGGCGCGAGTTATAGTTAGCTGAACTAACTATAACAGGGGAATTTCACGGGTTTTATACGAGTGAAATGTCCAACTAATTATAACAGTCCCTAAAACCTATGGTTTTTTCAGTGAATTTCAAAGGTTTTTTAAATGCTAATTTCTAACTATAACGTGTCTGAAACCTATGGTTTTTTCAGTGAATTTCAATGGTTTTTTAAATGCTAGTTTCTAACTATGCCTACAGAGGTAGGACATGTGAAGAAAGAAGAAAAAACGCACAGCAAGAAGCAAAAGAAATGCAGAAAGAAGCAACAGAAGTCCACAAAGACGAAGAAAAGTGCAGGAAGAAGCAAGACATGTGCAGAAAGAACCAACAGAGGAGCAGAAAGAGGCCTTGTTGCAAAATCATCCTGTGCCCACAACTTTTTCAGACGGGTACTGGTGGTAACTGACTGACTAACCAGAGCCAGTGCTATGCTAAAAGACACTTGGAATACAGTGAAAACACCTACATACACTAAGGAACACTATGCGTTGGGGTACCCCTGTGATTAGCATGACCTCCTCTGTAAGTCCCTAGTACATAATAGGGCAGGGGGATTAAAACTACCTCTTAAAACGCGCTACAAGGCGCGTTTGCACAGTGGTGAAGGGAGGGGGGGGCCTAAGGTGACATGTGTGCAAACGCGCCCCGTGGCGTGTTTCAAGTTGCGGGATTAAGTCCCCTTAAATCCTGAGGGTCCCTGGGGCCCAACTAGCCCCCCAGGTACCTACAGTTAGGACCACAGAGCTGAGTTGCAGAGAGGCGTTCCGAGGCCACGCACCTTTTTTCACCTCTCTGCAACGCAACTCTGTTGTGCTTACTGAAGGTACCTGGTGGGCTAGTTGGACCCCAGGGACCCTCAGCATTCAAGGGGACTTAATCCCCCAACTTAAAACACGCCACAGGGCATGTTTGCACACATGTCACCTCAGGCCCCGCCCCTCCCTTCACCACTGTGCAAACGCGCCCCGTGGCGCGTTTTAAGTCGGGGGATTAACTCCCCTTGAATCCTGAGGGTCCCTGGGCTGCAACTAGCCCACCAACTACCTCCATTAAGCGCCACAGAGAGGTGTAAAAAGGGGCGTGGCATCAGAACACCTCTCTGCAATGCAGCCCCCTGGCGCATACTGGAGGTTCCTGGTGGGCTAGTTGGCCCCCAGGGACCCCCAGTATTCAAGGGGAATTCGATCCCCATCTGCAAACGCGCCAGGGAGCGCGTTTGCAGAGTGCTGCAAGGAGGGGGCGTGGCCTCAGGCGTGATGCCAGTATTTTATTTTATTTCTTTTTTAAGAAGGGGGGCTGTGTGGCCCCCCTTCTTTTTCTAATTTATTGGCCCTGGGGACCCCATCCCCCAGGGCCTGCCCCCTAATATTTTTTTTACAAAACAAAAAATTTGGAAGGGGGCCGCGTGGCCCCCCTCCCGAGGCCTTAATCAGCCCCGGGGACCCCATCCCCCGGGGCTTGGCCTTTTTTATTTTTGTAAACTTATGGAGGGGGGCTGCGTTGCCCCCCTCCTCAGGCCACTTATGGCCCCGGGGACCCCATCCCCCAGGGCCGGCCTTTGTTTTAAATTTTTTTTAAATCAAATTTTGAGGAGGGGGGCCGCGCGGCCCCCCTCCCGGGCCACTTGTAGCCCCGGGGACCCCATCCCCCGGGGCTGGCCCTCTCCGTTGGTGACCGTGGGGGGGGTCCCCAATCCCTCCACGGTCCCGCCGGCTCCCCGCGTCCCTCAGGAGCCGGCATTGCTTTTCCACATGGGGAGCTGCTAAAATGCAGCTTCCCGTGTGGAAAAGCAATTGTCTTTGGTTTTTGGAAGAGAGAGCAGGTTTCCTGCTCTCTCTTCCAAAAACCAAAGCAGTTTGCTATGGCAGCTCCCGCCCTGCCATAGCAAACTACAGTGTCCCGGGGTGAGCACCCGGGACACTGCAGGAGCCGGTCCTGGGGGTGGCGGTCCCCAGGGCCATCACTGGCTCCAGGAGGGGGCCCGCGGCCCCCTCCCAACATTTTCAAAGCCCCGGGGAGGTGGTGGTCCCGGGGCTCCGTAACGGACCCCATATTTAAATATTTAGTGCCCCGGGAGGTGGCGGTCCCGGGGCGTGTGGGGGCTGGAGCCCCCCACACAGGTAATTGTAATTTAAAAAAAGAAGCCCTGGGGGGTGGCGGTCCCCGGGGCTTGGGGGGGGCCTTAGCGGCCCCCCCACTAATTATTAATAAACCCCCGCATGCCCCCGGGACTTGGCCCACCCGGGGGCCAATTAACAACGATTGGGGTTTTTTTTTCCGGTGAGATCCGCGCATACTAAGCGCATCCCGACGATTTAAAAAAAAAAAAAAGTTTTTGGGCCCTGAGCAGGCCTAGGGGGTCAGGGTGTTTCTACCCTGCCCCCTTTTTGCGTTTTGCGCAGTTGTTTTCCTGATTTCTTGTGCCTCGGTTCTACCGAGGCACAAGATGGCTGCCAACACTTCCTGGTTTGGAGTGTTGACAGCCAATTAGCATACAGCTCGTGATCGGGAGGGTGCGCGGACCCTACGTGGCCATAGATATATATGTGATTTTACTTTTGATTTTCTCAGGAACTACTGAACGGATTTACACCATTTAAGCAAAAGGCACGACTCTGAACCAAGGGCTACCTTTTTGCCAAATTTGGTGTAATTCCGTTCAGCAGTTCGGGCTGTAGCTGCGACTAAAGGTTCCTATGGAAAATTGCATGGGGAAAACACTTTTTGGGACCCCCCTTTTTTCTCGGCCCCCAATTGACGAATCACCCCGAAACTTTCAGGATAGGAGCGGACCGGAGCGGGCCATAAGTTGAGAATTTTGCGAAGATTCGTCAACCGGCGCCAAAGGTATTGGAAATAGAATGTTGCGAATTTCCTATGGAAAATAGGTCCTAACTATAACTATCTACTGGCGACCGCCAGTAGATAATATATATATATATTAGACTGTTAGATAGGTTTCTTTCACTACTGAATGTAAATATTGTAATACCATTTACCCTCATTCTTAACCTCTCACGAGCACTCCATTGAGCACTTGCTTCTCCTCACCCATCTTGGAGCACCAATCATGAATGTATTGTATAAATTGATTTTGGTAGTGATGAATATGATATAAACTTGTAAAATTGATTTTCAAAAACTTCTTTGGAAAACAGCTTTATTTTGGGTGTTGTAGACTTATAAGTCTTCATATTCCGTTTGGACCAATTCTTTTGTAACATACCTGACCCAGGTCCGGCGGATTACTGGGTTTCACCATTGTTTTGTAAGGGTACTACGATGGAGCATGAAGCCCGACTGGTCCGGGTGTATTATGGTCGTGATAATCTCCCTCAGTCTTGTCGCCAGCACCTTGGCTAGCACTTTAGCCTCCACGTTGAGGAGGGAGATCGGTCTATATGAATTACATTGGGAGGAGGGGTTTGCCTGCTTTGTGAATAGCTACTATCGTGGCGATGCGCTGGTCTCTTGGCAGACAACCCCCTCTCTGGCTCTTCGAAACATGGCCAACATGGGTTTAGCCACCCCAGTCACGCAAATCTTGAATATTTCAATTGGCAGGCCGTTGGCAACCGTTGCTTTCCCTGACTGTAGCCCTCTTTTGTCCCCCACCCCTTTCTCTTCTGTCAGGTCCATCCCCGATCCCTCTCTATCCTCTTGTCAATGGTTGTATGTCAAGGGACCGCAAAAGCTCTGCGCTGTCTAGCTCCGATTCGAAATCTAGGGGGGGGCATATAGAGCCTCATAATAGGTGGCGAACGCCTCTCCTGTCTCCACATTTGTCTTCCCAAAGGATGCATGGGGAGCTCACCGTTCCTTGATTCTCTCGAAGTATTGGGTGGTACCTTTTTCAGATTTTTTCTTTAGTTTCCTTCTGTTGAAGGTACTACGTGTCTATTTTAGGGAACAGTGGTCTGCTCGTTGGAGGCCTTTGTAGGTGTACTCCTATAGGTGAGTTATCCGAGATGCCTCTCGCGTGAATTGTTGCATCCCGGAACCGCCTGGCCGATGCAGTATGAGTCAGGAAATAGTCTAACCTGGTGTAGCAAGTGTGTGTTGAGGAGAAGTTTGTAAACTGCCTGACAGTGGGATTGTGTTGTCTCCACAGATCTACCAACCCCATGATTTCTACAAACGAAGGGAGCACCCTCTTTTGCCCAGTCTGTCCTGCCCCACTCAATTTGTCTAGGGTGACATCCATTAGATCATTGACATCCTCCCCCCCCACCACCAATATTCCAACCGGTAGAGCGAATACTGCACTCACTTCTGGAAAAGTTTCCCCATGCAGGTGCAGTGGGATATATAGGGAGCACAGATTTATTGCCTCACCCTCCCATCTACCCTGCGGGTCATTCAAGGTGCAGTGCACTGTAAACTGGATTGTTTTCTTAAGCAATTTTCCCACTCCCCTCAAATCCGTTGTGTAGCAGGAATGAGCAATCAGTGCGTACCCAAACCTGTCAAGGGCCTTACAGTTTGTGCCCTTAAGATGTGTCTCTTGGAGCCATATAACGTCCGGCGCATGTCTCCGTAGGTGTTGGAGGACCAAAGTATGCTTAACCTTGTGGCCCAGCCGATTGACATACCATGACCAAATATGTAGGTCTCTGCTCAGTTGATGAATCATTTTATTAAGGGGAACATTAGAATGGGATCACTTCTGAAGTGGGGTACGTCTGCCCTGGCGCCTATGAACTCCGGACCTATCTGATGTCCTCCTTCAGCCTAGTCAAAGCAATTCTGTAACGATGCATCAATATTCAGAAAAATCCCTTCAAGGAAAACGTACCCTGAAACATCCCAAACCTCCCCTTCCCTGCTACCCTGCCTAGTGAGCTAAAACTGCCCCCCCCCAACTTGCAGAGTGCCTGTCACCCAGTATAGAATATAACAAACCAAATTTAGGGGCAGGCAGCACGTGCCAGCCCAAGATCAAATTGCATGAACAAGCAAATATGAGCATCTCCTCTAATCAGGATCTCGTTGCAGTAGCCCACAGTCACCATCTTACATTGGGAAATCTTACAACGACCTTGATCCCCTGCTCACCTAGCCCTCCCCCAAGACCCATGCATGCAATTAGGGACCATTAAAGTCACAAAGCGGGAGGATCAGAATATACAGGTCAGCTAGTACATGCTAATATGATTTCCTCACGGATCTGGCCTCTGGTCCGGGGGCTGGTTGCCTTCAGGAGAGTCGGTGCACCAGCAGGGGGGGTTCCCCCCCCCCCGGCATTCAGGTCTCAGTTTTTAGTCACTTTTCCATGCACCGGTCTCCATCCCTCCACCCACTCCTCAGGGGTGTCAAAGTGCCATGTCTTGCCCCTCTAATGATCCTCAGTCTGGCCAGATAGAGCTTCATGCAATTAATGTCTTTTTCTAGGAGGGCTCGTTTTACTGCCTCAAAGCTCCTTCTTTGCATCTAAACTTGTAGGGTGAAGTCCGGGAAGAATCTAACAGTCGCATTTTCTATATACAAATCTCCATGGGTGCACACCGTCTGCAAAATTGCATCCCGGTCTCTATAGCTGGATATTCTTGCTATGATTGTGAGTGGTGGGGCACCCTGTTTTGGCCACGGGCCCAGTGCTCTGTGCGCATGCTCTATGGAAAAGAATTTAGAGGGTCACTTCGGGCGAAGCGTGTTAAGTATAAAGTCTTCGAGGAACAGATCGACATTGGGCCCTTCCGTTCCCTCTGGGACCCCCACCACCCTGATGTTATTGCGCCTGGACCTGCCTTCCTGATCGGCAACTTTTTCTGTAAGGATTGCATTGTTCTTCGTGAGGGCCTGGTCCTGCTTCTCCAGGCGTTTAATCGTAGACTGGAGTCCATTTATCTGAGATTCTGCCATCTTCACCTTGTCCGCAATGTTTCGGACATCCGGCCTGAGGAGATCACGTCCGTTGTGACTGTATCCAGTTTAGGTTCCAATGTACCTCTAAGGTCTCGTATTGCCGCCATTATTTCTCTGAGTGGGCCCCCCTCTTGCGGAGTGGAGGAACCCGTGCCACTTCCCACCAAGGGAGGGATGTCACCCTGGGCCGACATTGACACAGTGTACCTGTCCAGCTTGTTGTATTGCATTAGTTTGGCCCCATGATTTCTGACCAGTGCCCCTTATGTCTGGTGAGTCCCCCCAGCACCCACTCATCTGCTGTGCCTGCACCATTAGATAGTCTGCTGCCGCTGAGTTGGGGCCCTCTGTCGTCCGCCCGGTTTCTGTTCTGTGCTCGTCGTAGGCTTCAGCATCCCTCAGCCAGCTCCATGCCCACTTTGTGGTTAGCTCTCCCTAGGGAGGGAGCGCGGCAGGCAACTGGCAGAGGCCCCTGTCCGGGGGGCTCAGATCAGTCCAAACCGTGGGTGTTTCATATAAGAGCTGACCGACTTAGCGTAGCTATCCGGGGGGATGGGAGGCCCAGGTGATCCGCGGGTCATTACAACCTCCCCCTTCAGGCCTCCACCACAAGGACCTAGGCCCCACCTCCGACTGCTGCATGAGCCTGGGGGCCAATGCCGGTCTCCAGGCTCCTCTCGACCGCGACGGTCACAGAGAAGCAGCGCCGCACCCCCTAGAAATCAGCAAGGTCGAGGAGCCGGGGCATGGGCACTGAAGAGGTGGCGGGGAGAGGATACCAGGAGGAAAGTCAGTAGCGGAGGGAGGGCTAGCAGATGCGCGTCACTTGAGCGGATAATCTAGTCCTCACGAACAAGGCCCCAGCAGCTTTCCCCTGCCTGGTCAATCCTCACCTCTCGCCGCTCAGGGCCTCGCTCTCTCGTCCACCAACTAGTGCCTCCGTCTCAGCCAAACGTGCCTCCCCACTCTGTCAGCAGGGTTAACTCGGCTGCTTCACCCCACCCCCAACTTCATCCAGATGAGTCTCTCTTACTCTGTGCGGCCCACGGGGAGGCACCAGCCACTACACCACTGCGGGACTCCGGCCTGCCCTCAGGAGGGGATCGGTTGGTCGCCAGCGGTTTCCGCTATCGCTTTGGGTCCGTACTGCCACTAGGTTGATCGGATATTAGCGGATATTCTGAGATTATTTATTGGGCTGTTGCGGAGCTCTCTTAGTGTATAGACAATCTTGCCTGGCGGTTGGTCACGCCCCCACCAAGGTTTAGCATATTCTTAGCATGTTTATATTGTTCTTGGTTAATTTTTTTTAATTTGTGCAGATTTTTCAAGGAGGGCGCAGTTAATAAGGGGAGGATCAAAAAAAGTTCATATGCTAATAACTGCTACAATTTGAAAAACCCACATGAAATTTGTCAGACATTTAGCACGTTTAGTCTTCGGTGGGTATTTCAAGTTTTGTGCACATTCACTAAAGGGGTGGAGGCAAAGTTAAAAGGGGGGCCAACATTTTTTTCATGGCCTAATAACTTTGTTACTGTTTAATGAATCTCTGAAAATGTGGCAGGCTTTTACAAGTTAGTCCAAATGCAGGAATCTCAAGTTTCATGCGGAGTTGACATGGGGAAGCATTGTCAAAGTTAACAAGCAATATGTCTCGCAATTGTTTGATTTAGAGCTATTGGCGTTGTAAATGTCAATGTATAATGTCAAAGATATTTGCGCATATTTCAATTTAATTTTTTTATTTAAGGATAAAAAATGTTTAAACAATAGGTAGATTACATAAGGGTCATACATATGTGCATAAACTTGCATTAGGGACCGGTGTGTATTTTCAGCACAACAGTGAAATGCTACAAAAACAAATCATAGGTCTGTTGTAAAGTCAACAAAATCAGCAAAAGATTTAAGGCAGGTCTAAAGGCAACCGATTCATGCTACGTTTTCAGGATGACCCATAACGCTGTAAATTAGTTGCATTAACAAAGGTAAATTAATTCTGTGAACATAAAGTTGCATCAAAATGAAACATTTAGATGAATTGCAGATTAGGTGAGGTCCCTGAAGATAACGAAATTGCATAATGTACTAATTAAAATTAATATTGTAAAAGAAGTGGTGGTAGAAAAGGAAAAAAGCATCAAAGTGTCAAATACACCAGCGCTTGCGTTTTAACAAAAGAGGCTTTAACGCTTTTGGGAGAACAATAGCAGACAAAACATTTTAAAACACGTGCGCACTAATCTTTTGTACACTTAAGTCGTTTATATTTTAAAATAAATACTTTTTTTTTAATAATTACACATTGTAACAGAAGCGGTCGGAAGCTTGAGGAGAAAGGAAGCTCACATACAGTTCAAAATAGTAAGCGTTTGGGTGTTTTGAGGAAAAAAGAAGCCAGAGGCAAAATACCTATAAACTAGATTTACATGTGAGGTAAACAGAGTGTTAAAACACAACCAAATGTGTGTTATAAACAGTAAGGGGGTCATTAGGATAGCGGGCGGATCGCCACCGCCCGTATGGCGGTGGCGATCCGCCCGCTATTTCCCACCGCCCGCCTCACATTGCCCCACCGCCATATTAGTATGGCGGTGGGGACCCAGGCGGACGGCAAGACCGTCCGCCGGTTGACCAGTCGACCGTGCGGAAAAGGGGCTGGATATGGTGGAGTTTGCTTTCGGGGACCCGTTGCGGGCCCCCAGGGTATTGGGGGGGTGCACATGGTCATTGTCATGGACATGGTGGCAGGCACCTCGCGGTGCCTGTCACCTTGTGCATGACGATGCACACAGTGCATTCCCAGCATTGTGGCGGGCGGTGCTGTAAGCACCGCCCGCCACAATGCTGGGAATGGAGGATGCCACCGCCACGGTGGCGGTGGCATCCTAATCGCCGGTGCGGGACCGCCGCACCACTGGCGGCCGGTCCCAGCACCGCTAGGGTGGCGGGCAGACGAAAGTCCGCCCATCATCCTAATAGGCCCCTAGGTGTTAAGCGTTCATACCGCTTTGTTAAAAATAAGGCGGTGCTACAGGATAGAGAGAGTCCTGGTGTGATAAGGTAGAGGATTTAAAAGGCTATGTCTGGTTAGCATACTGTTTTGTATCCAAACCAGTAATTAAGCTTTTTACCAAATAAAAGGTTGTAAAAGTCCAAATCAAGTAAGATAAGCACCACTGCGGTAAACAGCATGTGTTTGAGATGGAAAACACTTGTTTTCGTTTGAAATGCCTGGGAACTACTGAAATGTGTGTGCTTTAGACCTAAAAAAACAACAACAAAAAAACGCAACATTGTATTAAACATAAGTGCATGTATGTTTTCAAACGAAATATTTGTTATATAATAGTTAATTTCTAATGAAAAATACACTAATTGCCTACTGTAGCAAAAGGAGATGGCTTTTTTTTTCTTGTTACATTTTAGGAAACAAACTCACTTTTTAGATTATGCACTCCAAGGAAGAGAACCGTATGCATGAGAACCGTATGCATTGGTGAAATAAAACGTTTACTGGTTCCACGCAGAAACAATAATGAAAGAAGCTTACGGTTAGTGTTGCCAGGAAGCTATTGGGAAAAAACACTAAGTGAAAAGCACAAATGTGTGTGTGTTTACCAGAAGATGCGGTGTTATAACTAAAAGAGCAAATGCTCAGGGAACAAACCGATACAGCAACAGAATGTAAATAAAAATGAAACACGCTAAACAAAACCTTTCTTGTTAGGCGAATATCAAGTAAGGTCCCCTAGGAAACTGATTGCATGCTGTCCCACAAGGAGACAGTGGTTTTGGAAAAAGGAGATGGCATTGAAGGAAACGAACAGGAGCACAGCAATATTTTATCAAAGTTTTTTATTGGAAACAAGCACGGGAACAAAGCAAACAACAACATACTATTTTGCACGTGTATTGTCAAAAAAAATATGTTACAGTTTATATTATTTTGTAAGTTTGTTAAAATAAAAATATTTGCATATGACGCACTGTAATGAAGGATGGCGTATGCTTAAGTTAAATAAACCATTTGCTGGTTTTGTACGTATTCTGTAGTTTTAGGTACCAACAATATTAAAATAAGCTCACAGAGAACAAATGTTTATTTTTAACACAAAAAGCGATCCAAAATAAACATTAACACTAAAAAAATTAAGAAGAGGCAACATTTCCAAAAGACAGTAGACTGGCTAAGCGAAACCAAAAATACAAAAGTCTCCAAAAGACAGACTAAACTAAATCAAAAATAAAGGTTAAACATACCAGTTTTCAAAAGACGGCTAAGTGAAAGCAAAACAAAAGTTCTCCAAAAGACACTACAAACGAAACCAAAAATAAAGGTCACACACACGCGTTTCGAAAAGTAGAGAGCTATATGCTGGAGTTAAATAAACCATTTCCTGGTTTTGTGTGTATTCTGTAGTTTTAGGTTCCAACAATGTTAAAATAATAAGCTCACAGCGAACGAATGTTTATTTTTTTTTTTACACAGAAAGATTCAAAATATACATTAACACTAAAAAGTAGGAAAAGGCATCATTTCCAAAAGTCAGGAGACGAGCTAAGCAAAACAATAAAAACAAGCGTTGGAAGTAACCTTTCAGCAACCACAAAGGAAATGGAACCTCAAACCAAACACCAGGGATCATATAAATGCCATTTCATGCCCCATAAGGTCCAGTAGATGCAAAATCCAGACTCAAGATTAGAGTCAAACATATCAGAATCAAAGCTTGAATATCTGTGATCCTCCGAGTATGAAAAGCCTTCATGAGGGTTGTGTCAAGCACCATCCCAATAAAGACTTCCAGACATTCATAGTAAAGCCCAGGTTGTGGAGAAGATTCATCATCTGTGGACCAGCGTCAGGGGCTCCGCCTTCACTGTTAAGTCATCCAAGTGTGGGAATACATGGACTTACAACCTCTGAATCGAAGCCGCCACAGCTGCCAGCCGCTTCGTAAAGACACATGGGGCGGTAATCTGCTTGAATGGGACGATCACAATCGAAACTGTTGGGTCCCCACCTTGAATCTCAAGTAGCACATGTGGGCAGGAAGAGTTGGAAGATAAAAGAAGGCGTCCTGGAGGTCCAAGATGCTAGCCAATCTCAAGTTCAAGGTCAGCAGGACATGCCATAGGGACTACATCCTGACCAGCTCCTTCCAGATGAACAGGTTCAATAGTCAAAGGCACAGGAGCGACCCTCAGGTCTCCGTCCTTTTTGGAGACCAGGGAGAAAAGGGAGTACAATCCTAGGCCCCTCTCTTCCACAGCCATCACTTATATTGCCTATTTGTCCAGTAAGGCAAGACATTCTGCCTCCAGGAACAAGGCAGAGCCAGTGAGCATGCTCTGAAGGTAGAGGGGTGGTCTGGGAGGTATTGGAAGGGAATGACCTAGAGCGGCATATCAGCTAGGTAATACAGAGGCCCATCGTAACCACTTCTAAGTTCTAACCTTGTGACAAAATGGGAGACACTACACACACCGGAAGGTGACATGAGGCAGAGAAGTCAGTGGTTTAGAAATGGCAGACCCCAGCCCAGAAAGGACAGCAGTGACTGGATCTGCTGGTGGTGGTGAGGCCCTTTAAAATATTCCAAATGAGGAGTTGGCCTTCTCTCCGAATAGCAGCTCACAATCAAACTTTTGTAGTAGAAAGCATCAAAACCCAAGTTGGTCACACTAATCTATGCTTTTCAGACGCTTCTCTGTAAATTGTCAAACCCCCCTTTAATTTCTCTGTTACACGTAATTAAGGCGAAATTAATCCACACACTGTCTTATGGTTCCTTAGCTTTCTGTGCAAAGTTGGGGCCCTTTTTCAATGCCTCCCAGAGTAAGGTGTACTGCCTGTTATTTCATCTCCCCAATAATGCATCACGGGCACAGGTGAGGCTTGAATTTGCGCTCAGTGATTAACTGGCAGTTCAGAAGGCCTCCCTGACCAAGTTTGCTTTTTCTTTGTGTAACGCTGAGGATGGTGCACTTAAAGCACATTTATGGCAAGAGATGCAGATGGGAACTTCACTGAATCCCTGGCTGACAGAGTTGACTTCTGCCTTGAAAGACCCGCAGGTCGGCAGCCTATAGAATCAAAACCTACTGTACAATAGTTTTAAATTAGCAGTGAACAAGCAATTAAAGTGGCTCTCATTTCTGGTAGACAAAATATCAGGAAAAGAAGCCACAGCTAGATGTCCATTAATTCCTACAAGCGGCTGCAGAACCAAAGCTATTCAGCCTAAAGTTACAGACGCTATTTTAAAATAAGGTTAATTTAACTACGCCTTGAAACATTCACTTCATTAGACCTGCTCCCAAAATGGGTGGCTGTGCCACCTCATAATAGATGTAGACTGTGTTTACTTAATCACAGAACTTTTGTGCACCTATTGTGTGTTGCCCCAGCGTCTTGCCTGATCGATGATATTGATTATGACTAGGGCTCCCGGTTTTATGGTATTTATTTATTTGTCATTTGCGTCTGTATTTATCCATATTTATTATGGGTTTTGTGAAAAAAGTAAAGCTGAAACTGGTATATTTGCACATTTATTTAACCAATAAATATGCAGTCATGCTCGAATGCCGGCCAGGTTTCAGTGATCTGAACACCCGCAGAAGATAAATCAATGCACTTATATGAAAATATGCAGATTTCAGTATCAGCCTTGTGCATAGGTACTACTGTTTAAGCCTCTTTACTAAAATTCCTTTCTTTTTTAACCCCCTTATCTATCAAGCCACACAGCTTTTGGCCTGGCAGTCATGGCAAAGTGTATTCAGAATCACTCAAAAAGCAACTCCATTTCCATTTTGATCCACATTTAAAAACAAATACAGACAAGAAAAGAAATGATTTTCTGTCTCTATTTATCTGTAAAAATCAGTAAAAACGGAAAACAGGGAGCCTTAGTTATGACCAGTATTTCTCCAGTTCAGCATAAGATTGTGCCGTCAAACAACTTCTTTCTGCTCAAGAGGTGACTTTCCTATGGTGACAGCTTGTTTTATGAAATTTATGGAAAAATACAGAGCATCTGTTAGTTAATAGTAGCCGGTCTCAAGCAGCAAAGGAGAATTAGCTAATTTTTGCTCACTAGCCCTTGAAAATATTATATAGCTGGCAGGGACAGTTAGGAACATTCGCTGCGGTTACTGAATTTTATAATGTATTTTAGACTAAGATCCTGTGATGTGTAATTTGACCCCTACCTGCTTTATCATCTATACTATGTACAGGTACAATAAGTTTCAGGACAGTGAGTATAGAAAGAAAAGAATCATGTAGTGCATGGGGTTCTAATTTTGTTTAGTATCTTACGCTACCATATCTTATGAACTTTTACAATGATTGTTGTGGACGTTTGCTTATTTATAAATGATCAAAAATGGTTTTAATGGACTGTTGTCACTGTGCTCTTGCCATTTTAGTGATGTTGGCCTAATTAGTTGCACTTTAGCTTTGTCACTTTTATAGCATTTTAAATATGTATTTTAAAATGATGCAATATTATGAAAGCCTGATTGAAGCGAAAATAGCACCTCATTGACTGCTCAGCAGGCAGAATATGTATGAAAAACATCCATGTTATATTGTACCGCTAGTGTTCAGGTGGGTGGGCTTTTTATAGTAATGTATGCAGATTTTGTATTTGTGTATGGATTTGATTAACTGTAATAAAGCACTTATAATAAAGAGCCAAACAACATGCCAGTCAGTGTAGACTAAACAGCTCTCAAAATTTTATAGGAATGCCCCAAAGCATGCCGATGCAGTGAGACAGCAGTACCCAAAGACCGAATATTAGTGTCCCAAGAGTCAAAGTCACAACTCAGGATCTGTTTGGATGCATCTAGGCCATCACTCAGCAGGTCAGAGTGACGAAATTACTATAAGTAATGACTCCATACTGAAAAGGCCAAGAATCAATTTCTTTGATTTTTGCAGAATCATTAACATGTCTGCTTTGACACAGGTGGCGTCTATCCTTATCTTTCCTAGACCCCGTAAAATTGTCAATTCACTCAATGACATTTATAAGATACCACATGCGACATCAGTCTGAAACAAGTGCCTAGTTATATCTATTTCAATGTCAGACAAAAATAGCCAAAACATTATATTTTGAATTGTTGTATTTTTACCATATTTGTTTATAAGAATGCATCTTAGACTAGCATCTTGATGCACATTGGTTATACCAGGCATTCCTATGGTGATGTTGGAATTTCCCATCTTAGATAAGATATGATATAAAAGGCCTGACACTTTACCACTTATTAAGAGAGGTCCTTTCTCCCAGATAGATTATTGCACAAGATACTGCCAGAGACTATCCTTTCCCTCAAAGATGCTGCCGCATCGCACTTTCTACTGAGAGCTGTTAGCGAGCCCAAGTCCGGGATGAGGAGCTGATGCAACGAGTTTACCTTTTGCAGGGAACACGGCCTCGTTGACATTTGACAACTACAGCACTTTGCTGTAAAACAGGGTATGCAGTGCCCAGATTCTCACTGAGAAAATCCAGATGTAAGTTATACTACTACATGCTCTCCTAGTAGTAGAGCGCACAGAAGAAGGATTTAGGGTGTTAGGTTTTTAGGTGACATTTTAACTATGGTGGAAATGTTCATTTTATTCTCTTTGTTTGCAAAATTCATATGTGGTGCTATTATAATACTTTGGGTGGTTATTTTAAATGCACAATACTTTAGGTGATTATTTTAAATGTGCTAAGCAACAGCTTGTGAGTGTTGAAATATAAAACGCTTTTCATTTAAGGTGTCTTTTTCTGCGTGGCATTTGTGTGTGACATTCGAGAGAACGAAATAGGTTTGTTCAGGGACTGTTAGTAATCTAAAAGCATTGACGTCACTTCAACTATGTATTGGGGCTACAAAACCGGTCTCGCACATTCAAGCGTTGGTGCATTGAACTAAGTTAATTTATGTCACGCTTGTAGAGCAGAGCAAAATACTTTAGTGGGCCTATGGTGTCGGACGATCTGCCTGTGGACAGTGAGGCCTAAAAAGAGATTCTCCCATGCAGCCATTTAGGGGTCTAGAAAGCAAGGGCTCCGCAGAAGCTTTGGAGTTTGTTAAGATTTCACTTGCGCATAAGGCAAAGTCGATTCCAAGGCCTCTGCTGTATTCCAAACAACTGTTATAAAAGATGCAACCTCCTCCAAAGAGGGACCATTCTGGTGAAGTATCTAGGGCAATGACAACTTTTAAGTCCAAGTAGATGGCTGGATCAGTATTGTAAGGCAATCAACCTCGGATTAGTCTTTCTCCATCTGGCAAAAAGTTATTATCCACCAAAACCACGTCATCTGAGAATTAACAGATTGTAAAAATTATGATTTATGGTCCGTAAAATGTTGCACTCTCTGATGCTTTATCACTATAGTACCATTGTTGGTGAATAAAACAAAGTAATAAAAAAAATCTGGGTATTAAACAAATCAGCAAAACTGGGAAGGTACTTTCAATAGCATTCATCATCAAAATTAGCTTTGACCTTCTTCTTTGCCATATACATTATGGCTTGTACCTCTCTCAGTAAACTGTGCGTTTGTCAGACAACATAAACTTGAGGATTGTGCCAGACTGATTCCATGCACACCCTTAGAGATATGTTGGCCTATGTCCCTGCTAGCCACAGTGCACCATCTGTACCCCTGACCTTACAGGGCAACAAATGTCTGTGCAACCTTAGAACATGACAACCCTGATCCCCCAAGGAAATTGTGGTAACAGATCTAGAACCTTTTCATTTGGACTCTCATGCATACCGAAAAATGTCTGGGCTTATCTTTTTATGTGTAGGGTGACACACCTGACGTCTAAGCAGAGTCCAGCATCGGGCAAGGGCGGTAATACTTTGAACAGAAGGGGACCGCTTCTCAAGGAAGAAGACTTATCCTTCCTATGGCACTTTTTCTGGGAAGATGTCTTTACAGAACGTTCCCTAGAAGCCTTTGGAGGAGAGAGAGTCCACTTGGAAATCGCTTTGCAGGTCTTAGCCCAAAATAATTTGGGATGCCACTTCCTGATGGCGTTCAGGTGCAGACACGAGTTGCAATTCATCATCTCTGGACACCAGATGCAGTCATTGTGTGTCTTGTAGCACCGCCCACAATGGCATTAAACTATAGGTTCTTCGCAAAAACATTTGACCTAGTTAATGTCTGAAGCTGAGGAATTTGGTTGTGAGACACAGACAGCAAGCTCCGGACAGCACTGATGAGGTGTGGAAAAAAATAGGAATAAATTCCAGAGTGCTGCTTGGCACCCATAATAACTCCAGCGATGACACATTCAGAGGAGGGTCATGGCTGGAGCAGCATGGTACCACCTGATAGCACTAGCGGGTCATTGTTCAGGGACAGTGTTTTGGTCCAGTCTAAAGCCTGGAATAAGAATTTTCCTAAGGTGAAGATTCATCAAGAAGATGTTGTATTCAGAATTAGAGGCTTGCCAATTCTTTCCTGGGTCTGCAAACCAAAAGTGAGGGTTCCTGGGCCCCTGTTGGCCCCCACTCTCAGGTTCACAGACCAGGGTCCAGGTTTGCAAACAGTGCAGGGACACAGACCAAAAAAATAATACTACTACAAAATAAATACATTTTGAAAAATAAATATTGAAAAATACATGAAGGGGGCAACCTCTAGTTTTCTGCCCGCAATAGGATGCATACAGGATTGGTGTGTGTGTGTATGTGTACATACATCCGGGTCCGGAGACATCCAGATTAGAACTCATGTTATACACATCTTAAAACTAAAAAATAATTAAAAACTGATAGTAAAGCATGAGCTGAGAGAGAAAACATACTTGTCTACATTATCATTAGAAAAGTAAATGTAAAGTCAACCTTACTCAATATGGTATGCACTGTTTCTTTTAATTGCCTCCTCCACCACGGAATTTTGGTGGTAGTTACTACTCCTTTGCCTCATGTTATCTCAGCGATCTACATTAATGCAGATTTCTCTGGCACTGAATCGCTCTAAAGTTTTTCTTTAACTCTTTTTTTAAAATGATTCCACTTTACTGAATTCACTTTTTATTACCACTTTAACATTTTACAGGATTGATGCCAAGAAAACAATACAACTGGTTTAATCAAACAGCTCAGTTTAAAAGATTTTTGTGAAGAAAAATCATTTCCTTACACCAGCTTTCTCTATCAATGCCAATGTGATATTTTGACAACTGCCAACTGTTGCAACTGAAAATATATTGAAACATTACCTTAAGTTGCAAAAATGTTAAAAATGTGTTTATCAAGTGTGAAGAAAGAAAGCCCTAAAAATGCATTCCTAAAATACTCAAAAGGTACAAGAAATGAAAATAGTTACTTTTCTAAATAATTCCATTAAATATATTTTACCCCTGTGGCTATACCAAGCTTTAATTTTAAAAGACTTTCAAAGCCCATTTAACATTGTTTTCCCACCAAAACAGTGAAAAAGGTAAACTAATAATGTAACCTTTAGTAACATGTAACATATACAAAGTCATTACACCTGGAGTGATATATTGTTGCTATTTAGTGTACAATCATCTAAGTGAAAGTCTGTAAGGGATTTTCAGTACATTTACATAAAATCCAACTAGTAAATTCTTGTCTACTTTTAATGCTTCAAAGTAAACCATAAAAATGCAAGTTAGCAGGCTAGACAGTTTTACATTCTCTTGTCCTCTGCTTTTCTAAACCAGTATTTGTCTGTCAGAGGTTCGTTAGGATTCTTCTTGAAAGAAATACTACTGTTTTTGGCAAATGCCCAGTTATTATACTGGTGACATAATAAATGGTGAACGTGACAGTGTGTGGACTAGTATAAGGAAGAAAATGGATTTTCAAAATCCCTGGTTACTAATCCCTGGGTGGCCAACATGGTTTGGTTGCTCAAGCTTCGATTATTCCTGCCAAGCCGTCATCTTGTGTAAATAAATTAGGCACAAACCTAATTTGTAACTAAGAAAAGTACAGAAATTAGGAAAAATATCCTGTTCTCTGCACTACATCTTTCTTTCCCAACCTAGCTATCAATTAACAGTTGTACTAGGATTGTGTGCATTTTCAGCTCCAAAATTATGAGATTTAAAAATATGTTTTAAGTATTCCATCTTTCTTAAGCTACCTCAACATTCTTGCATGAAATGCTGAAGTAGAGGAAAAGTGCATTATTTGAAACATGGGTGGAGAAAGTGAAGAATACATGTTAGTAGAGACATGGCTTCCAATTAGATTAAGGTAATCCGAGTAAACCAAGAAAGGATTTAGAAAATTGGCCTGAGGGTGGTCTGATGAGCTTTGAGGTAAAGGGCCAAACCGGCCCTCCCTCTCATGGAGAACTCCTCTTGCTTCAAATTCGCCCTCTAGTTTAACAATTTTTGTTTGTAACTACACTAAAGGTAAGTAGCATCTTAACAAGATGACATGCAGTGTCCTGCAAGTATACTATTTAGACGTCGGGAAAAGAACCCTATCCATCTTTAAACATAGTGAGAATGAAATAGACAACTTGTACCACCAATAAGAATAACATTTGAAAACAAACAGCAGGTGGGGGTACAAGGACACCAAATGTATATAAAAGGAGTGGAGAAGGATTGAGCAGGCTGGAGGAGTATCAACGTTAGGTGACAGGGTGGTTTGTGATATGTATTCTGGGGTGGGGTGAGAAGTATCCCTTATGAAGGACGGGGGCATCTGTCAAATATGTTTGTTGACGCAGACGGGGGAAGCACTGGACATGTGGGTAGAGGTGTGCCCAGTTTCAATTGACTGAAAAACCACAATGCGATGTCAGCCCATATCAAAAAATACCCAGGAACCATTATCCCTACATTAATTGATCTATTTCTGTAAGCCAGAATGATCCAGTGCCCTGCACAAGATGAGACTGAAAAAAAGTCAGCAGGTTAAAGAATACTATGCCATGTTTTGTAACATTAGCATATTGCACAGTTTACTGCCACCAATCAAACACCACCATTGTCCATAATCCAAAAGAAGTTGTCAGCCAACCTGTGGGGCAACAGAATTTTGTCATTATTTTCTGTGGAACAGGGAACATCAGTGTATGGGCAGGCTATTCTGCCAATAAGCAAGACTACAAAGCATTTGCACCACTCAAATCTGTAGTCCTCTGCTCATCTTTGGGATAGAACCAGAGCACACAGACCATAGACTTTTCTCTGGCATAGATTTCTGGTATAACAAAACTAGCATTGAAAACTAGCTAAATGAAATAATAAATCATATAAATTTTGGAGAAGAAACAGACTAAGCCCCAAAATAGAAATATTTTGAACACTAGACGGCTAAATAACACGCTGTGAAGTTCTGCAGTGAGTAATATTTTGCTGGCCAGCACTACAAAAGTGATGATGGAAAAGTTTGACTATAGTTTATGTTGTCTGAGCAAACAAACTATATCCTTCTAGTCACTCTTAGAGTTGTTCACTGAACTGTCTCCAGAAGAATATCCAAAGCCAGGCTGCAAGGTGCTTCTGGGGTGTTCCTCATCCTTTGCGGAGGCCCTAGATCATGAAGGGAAAAGAGATGATTAACAACTCGTGAATATTTGTAAAACATGCTTGAGATCCACAGGCCGTAGAGGAGCATGTCTAAACAATTTAATAGTACATGTTTTGCTGACAGACAAGTGTTGCTATTGGAGAGTTAAGATAAACCTACTGGTGTCCAGTCCGTGGTGCTTTTTCCATTTCTACTCACAGACAAGTACTCAACACCAATTTGACAGATCTAATTGCGGACGTCTATAATGAATAAACTGTCGTAAGAAGGTAGCCAACAAAACTGATGTTACCAAAGCAGCCCGGTTTTGATAAAACAAAGCAAATATTACATTCATATCTTGTGATGTCAAGGTGGAAGTCTGATGGTATTCAAGGCATTCTTTGTGAATGAGTATGAGAGTATGATGGTGGCAAACGTAAGCAATAGGGTTCTTCTGTCCACAATGAGAAAGGGATGTGCACACCTACTGCTACAGAGACAAAAAAAAAAAGCAGCGTTCTTCAGCACAGAATTACATGCTTGTTTGTAATGCACGAGCCAAACAAAATGACCATTGTGTAATAACTACTTTTGGCTGTTGAAGAAAATCAAATTTTTATCTTGTCAGGAACCACTGTACTAGCAGTTGATAAAAGTTAAAAAAAACTTTCATTTAAACCATGTGCTCTGGCAGCATGCACATGTGACAAGTTACTTAGGAGTAAGCATCAGTTTAATTATAGGGAGCAAAAAGTACTTATTTCAGATCTCCAGGGAATAAAGACTACTTAGTTCCAACTTATCTCGAACTTACCTCCGATACGTTGGCAAAAGTAAGGGAGCACAGAGGGAAATAAAGCGGCTCATTTATTATACCATGTGGAGGTAAAAGCCTCATTTAAAATGGAGGAGCTGCAAGAGCGTGAAAACGACATTTGGTTCTGTAAACAGATGGCATGCCCAGTACCTGAAGGGTCGCTAAAAACTCAGCGGTTCAGTCTCTGCAAAACATCTCCCGATATTTATGCTCAAACTTCAAAATGAACCACACATAAGACCACTTAATTGATAACGAGAACATTTTCACAACAAAAATTTTTAAGGTTAAGGTGCATGTTTATGGTAAAAGACACCATGAATGGAGTCAAGCTAGCCCGGCTGATGGGGGTTATACCCCAAAACCAGTCCCAGTATGCTTGTTTCCGGTCCAGGGAGGACCTGGCCTGGGAGTTTGGGCTGGACTGTTCCCATGAGGAGCAGGGTCAAGACTGATTTGCATATGGCTGGGCTTAAACTGGAATGACATGGGGAAATCGAAAAAACTATGGACTTAAGCCCAGATCTCTGTACTGGGGCGAATGTTTGACATTGTTTAGCATTCTGTCCATCAATTGTTCTTTCTGCGTATGCTTATGGTAAGGATTTCCAAAATCCTTAAAACTAAGGGGGTGGGGGAGGGGGTTGGGAATGCAGCGTGGAGATTTACTAATGATTTACTAATGATAATAATAGTGCAATTTGTATAGCACGTAGCTACTTCAGATGAAGTGTCCCAGAGCTAAAAGTCTAGTTCCCAGAGGTCAGGTACACAGCAGATAAATTGTAAAATCAGCCCGAACTGAATAACCAGGATTTTAGATTTTTACGATAAAGTGATTCCATCTAAGCAGGTCGTAGTCAAAGGGGTTCCACAATTTTGATGCTAAATATCTAAAGGAGCTGCCCCCGACGCGTACTCTTTACTGTGGTGATGCAAACCTAGCATAGCCCCCAAGGATTAGAGGCTCATTGAGGGAAGTTACGGGTTGATAAAGGGATGCATATAGTGAGGACCCATTAGGTTTGTTTTTTGTATAGTGCACGCATGCATACTTGCACTACACATTCATGCACTGAAAAAGATGATGCATTCATTCACATATACAGGGAGTAAAAAGCCTTACTGGCCACAAGCTGTAATGAACAACTCCAGACCGTATGCACTAAATAGCGGAGTTACTGAGAATTAGTGCATGCGCTGCAGACAGCACAATATCTTTAAAAACTAGAGGCACCAATAATACAAGCATGACACGAAAGTGAGAAAAAAGTGCACCTCTCACTGGAGACTCATACAACTGCTATGAAGATGAAATAACGGTAGAGAGGAAATACTCCAAATCATTACTTAAATCAACTAATGGTTATGAAGGCAGGCTGATGTATATGTGACTGACTCAATAACCAATGACTGTGGACTACTGATGTTTTGCTCCTCTCTATGTGTAGATCGCAATAATTTGTAATGAATGGTGTATGCACCATTAACCAAACATTCCTCATTAGGTAACCAATCCATACTCAGGATAGGTCAGATGTGAAGGAAACAAAGAGCCTTAAGTATAAATGTCCTGTATCTGGTAACACATTTGTTCTGAATGAAGGTGCTTTAGCTTCAAACTGTAAATTTGCCAGTAAAATCACTAACTACAATGGCCACGTTTGCACAAACACCTACCTAATAAAAGCACGGATATAGTTTCAATAAGTAACAATGAATGCTGAACACTGAAAAGTCATCATCTGTAGTGAAGATACTCGACAGGCAGGAGTCTATGCTGCAAAATCCATATGGGGTTTCAAAACAGTACTGCACTGACTTTGAACAATGAATTGTGCTTTACCAGCATATATTAGACACCAACAGTGCTAGACAGAGGCTGGAAATTTAGAGAGATGGCACTATCTCCAGCGGAACAATGGGAACATAAAATGCATCTTAGTTTGTTCGTAACTTATTGATTTGTTTGCTACAATTCAGTAGTTTGTTATTTTCGTTTCTCTTGGTTTGAGATTGTAGGATACTTCAGACTTACATATTTACTTCATTTTGAAAAATGTGCTGCAGTACTTACCTTGAAAGGTATACAAAGTTAGTTAGACTTGATACAGCTGCATAGCAGACACTCAACAATCCTGAAATCGCAAACGAAAGGATGGCCAAAATGATAAGTACACAGATCAGGGCGACACCGCTAATGGACATCACAAAACCTGAAAATAAGAGAAAGGCTGGTTACGCAACAAAGAATAGCATCCATAGGTACTCTGGGGACATTAGTTCAGCAAAATAAACAATATCCCAATTAGTATAAACAAGCAGTCCTGTCACATTCCACAGGAAAAACAGGAACTGTGCATGCTCTAAAATGATTGCCTTTTGAGGGAAAGGAGTCTTACAACCCCAATTTTCATTTCTCTATAACCGTCCGTGGTGGGAGGAAAAATGGTTTTGCAATCAAGGGGCATGGTAGTATCCCCTTACAATGCTAATGACTTAGGAACAGATTACCTAAGGAAGTAATATGTAAATCACAAATCTACCTCCTTAGGTTTGCTCCTATATTGCAAGTGGATTATCGACTTATCAGCCTTTACACAGGATCGCAGGACTGCTCGTTTTACAAAGTACTCCAACTGGAAAGTTTTGTTTGGTGGAAAATCCATCAGTAAACTATGTGGGATTAAGCATTTGCTCAATTAACTGTAATTATTTTTACACATATAGAAATAGCTTGTTCTGTGGAGAAGAACGTTTCTTGGTCTGTCATTAAAAATGGGCAGGGAAAGTTTCCTTCCCTTTCTTATAATGGAAAGCCACACACATCTACCTTCCAAATGATTAAATGCGTGTGCTTTTGAAGGTTAAACCTGCCATAGATATGCGTATATCCACAAACCTAGGGGTTTTTGGGTGTTCCCCTGCAAACACAGGGTACAAATGCCTTAAACACCCCTCTTCTATTTCATTAACCATACATTTACAATAGTGACATTTTTGCTTTAACTATATATTTTCCACTATGTACAGTGCACTTTGCAGTCAGAATTCCACCAATTCCAGTTCTGTTAGTCAGGATGTTAAATTTAGGATTCTAACGTGACACCTTTGAAAGCAGCAAATGTAAATTTTATTTACAAAGGTGTTGCTCAAAACAGTGGCTTCAGATGGTTTATTTCGAAAGTTGGATTCAGCAGGCTATGGCACAGTTGGTATTTGTCAACCTTTGGCTTTTTTTTTTTTAACAGTGCCTATTGCAAACGTAATTATCTCTACATGCCAATATTTATAGTTACTATTATTAATTCAAGTGTACCAATATGCTTTTATCAATTTCAAAAGAATGAATTATTGTCTATCCAACTGGGGGTGTAGTGTAGCTCCTATTTCCCCAATAGGCTCTGCGCATTGGAATAATATATCCTATAGGTTTGACATAGGACTACGGTCAGTATGTCCCTATCGAGTATATTAAACTTAATTACTTGTGCCAGCTAGCTCAGAGGCCACTAGAAACTCCTTGACAACAAGAAGGGAGTAGTTTCTGGCAGCCGCAAAACATGACCACTGTGTTTCCCTTTAGAATTAGAACGTGTCCCAGAATCGTGGAAACAATAGATAACTATTTCACTCAGCTCAGTCGTGCATGCTTAGTTTTCTCCAAGTTACACAGAAAGAAATAGACGGGCGTTTCAATAAAGGATTTATTGAACAGTCTTGTTTCTGGTGTAATTAAAATGTGCTGTTACGATCACAAGACAGTATGCGAGATAAATAATGTACAGGGTGAGCAGTAGAAATAAATAATACTGCGATAGCATTATCTTTTAGTACATATGCTGTTACATAAATAACAGACTAAAAATGCGAGTACTCATACGATGCGTTGCTAAGCTAGTTCTACCCCAATGTACCTAACCTAGGTGTAGGAAGAGGGAAGAAGTAGGTGAAGTATTCCTTACTATGGTATACTAAGAGTATGTTAAGCCTAGTATGCCTAGTATGCCAAGAGTCCCTCTAGGTTCTAGTCAACTCCATACCTGAAGAATGAGAGAGGTAGGAATCTCTTTGCCAGACTCGAACTCCAACACCCCGCAAGGGAAGTCAGATCACTGGAAGCTGGAAGCTGGGCTCTCTGTGTGCAGGGAAGGCAGCGTCTTCTCAGTGCATCAGGCCTGGAAACGGGCTCCTCTGAAGTCAAGGTCTCCTCTGGTTTACAGGGGCTAGGGAAGGTATATTTATACCTGAGAGCACCTAAGAATGTTAGCATTGACGTGAGTTGGACAGCGAAAGACGTCATGAATGAACCTCCTAAGGAATAATGGTTCATGCATAATATAGGAGTCCTTGAAGAAATCAATAGTCCTGGACTAGGGAAACTCCCGCAGCCTAAGGGTCTGTTCTTCATGAACTCGTTGAGACGTTAGGGTGGACGGATGTCAGAGACCATGCCTGTATTTGGAGTGCACGGTTTAATGCCTAAAGAAGGGCTGGGATTTTATGCCTATATAAGAGCAGGGCGAATTGTGCCTATATAAGGACATGATACTGGAAAGCCCGTTTATGGATACCCTAAGAGGAATACAACACCCACTCCTCTTTCGTGTGTACGATAATACTAAAATGCTAAACATTTAAAATGCTAAACATTAAAATGGAGTACCGCATATTTCTAAAATTTTTCATAAAACCATTTAAAAAAAGGCATTTAAAAAACCTGTTAGAATGCAAAAGGTACTGTACATTTGAAGCATTGCTTTTCATTACAGGCATAAAGTTGGAAAATAAATGCAATTGGAATGAAATAAGCAGTAATATTTACATTTGACAAAAATGATCGATAAGTTTCTCAAAAATCAAAGTCATTTCATGTCATAAAAATTAATGAACTGTTTTAGACACACAAGATGACTAAGTGTCCGCGGAAGTACCTAGAAGTCTGTATTATAAGGCCAGTTCTACTTTAAGCAGATCAATGTGCATTTTCGTTAAAAAAAAAATGGGGAAAATGTTCAATTTTGGTAGAGTTCCAAGTTGTTTAAAAAATGAAGGCCAAATTGTCACTGCATCTCTGGAACACTGTATGCCGAATCAGAGTTAGTTCACGAGTCTGGTGTAAACATGAGATCATCTATTTCAATAGACAAAACATCATCCACTGTTGCCGGTGTCAGTTGGAACACCTCGTGTAGTAGATTAATTGCACAGAGATGGGAAGCATTGCTTCCAGCATAGGTTGCCTCAGCAATGTTCGCGTCCGTTGTTACCTGTGTGCCTGGAGTTCTTTCTCGTACCTCAGCAGCAGCCGGAAGAGTCTGTGAGATCTCAATGAATGCTGACATCAGGATAGGAAGCCTCTGGGGACAACACAGAGCATGGGCCGTTATCGGGTCCAGTAAAGTATCGACATCCGTAGGCGTTGCTGATGGAAATGTTAGACAGGTGTCCAACACGCATTCTTCACCGCATAGCAGGCATCGTAGAACAGGTAAGATGTAATCTTGCCAGATTGGTCTAAATGACAGGAACCAGGTTGTATTAAGGTCCCGTAGACGAGTCATGCCCAAAAGCTTTACTATTTGCTCACGGCACTTTCGTTCAAGGAGAGCTTTCTCCATTTCGCTCGGAGTGATGTCTGCGAATAGGCTGGCCATAGCGCAATAGCAGGAAGAGAAATAGAATTCCGGCAACAAGTGCTAGAATTAATGGTATGCCACCAAACACCGAATGTGCAAAGTTCGGGATGATTCCAAGTATTGCCTGGAAAGGTGCTAACAGACCTGAGCAGATGCTCTTAAATACATGTATAATGCCAGTTGTATCAGACATGTTAAAGATACGTGATATCATTTCCACGAAATGTATAGGGCAGTCTGTACATATTAAAGTCTGTATCTCAGCCGAAGTCCTTGCAACTTGTAGATCATAGGTTTCTTTGGCCGAGGTCAAAGGCACTGTTTGCTGTAAAAACATGGCTTTCATTCTGCTCAAAGTATCAAATCTTATAAAAGAGACGTTCAGCGAAGGCCATAAAGGCGACTCCCTGACTGTGTCTATTGGGGGAAACAATACTTGCATACAGCAAGTGACCCTGGAGTTGACCGTTACTAGATATGGGATGCCTGGCAGCATTCCGCAGCAGCTCTGATCATTCAACATGAGGTAACTCCCATTAGAAAGTTGTCCAAACGTTGGATTAATCACAGCAGCTGGAGTACCCTGCCGATGGCAAGACAAATTTTCCACTGAACCATTACAAGCCCCGTGCAAGGAAATGTCTTGACATAAGTGAACCACTCAGTGCAAGTTTACAGTTTGAACCGTTCAAAAACACTTCACGATCCCCACTCCAACATCTATATGTATACGGTAAATCCCAAGATGTCTTAATGTATTCCATACCCAACCTTTCATATTTGCCTGCTAGCATTTGTCTGAGGCAATACTGAAACTGAAAAGTACTCACAGGTAATGTTATTTTGCCATGAATAAGCCATTCTGTAGCTGGTTTTTCTGCCACTGTGAATGGTAACTTTTCCAGTTTTTCAATGCTCAGCACTGTATACTTTGCTCCTCTTTGTGCCAGTTCGATCTGTTTATCAGTGAGATTGTATTCTGTAAACAGAGCCGTTGTGTTGATGAAACGCCAAGGCACATAGCCCGCTCGCAAAGATTGCAGCATCCAGCTTAATAACATAATAGAACGTAATTGAGATTGGCCTTGTTGTAACATCGCCAAATCTTGTTCTAGAATGTCGATAGCAGAGGATACAATGCCATCCAATGAATATATTCTGGAGGACAAAGTTGTTAACCCATTGTCGACCACAGAGAGTGTTCTCTAAATTAATACGATCAAGTTCACGTATTCGTTCTGCGGCCTCTATCTGTGATACCTTCCAAGCTTCATTATAAGCAGCATAAATGCCGGCATATATGAAACGTTTTTGAAGCGGTTTTCTTGGTCCAAGCAAGAATTCCCTAAGGTCTGCGTCCTTTTTAAGTAAGGTTAAGTGTTGTTTCACATCCTGTAGTGTAGACTTATGCAGCTAATCGAGGCATAATTTACCTACACTGTATGTTGTTACTACCCCCGGATGTTGTCTTTGGACGTATCTTGGGTCTGGCCTATGAATAGTAAAGCCCTGAGTTTTATTCAGGAATCTTTCCTGACAGTTATTCGTGTCTGTGGGCCAGATCAACCATTTTTTCCAAGTAGGATTAGATCTGTTGAGTTGTAGTATATTGTCAACTGTCACCACTGCCTTTGTATTATTTTCACTGGCAGGTGTTGGTACAGAAGGTGTGTTCATCTCTCTTATCTTGGCTAATCCAAGACAATATGTTTGTTGGATAGTTTCTTTCAAAAACATTATTTGTTCTGGGATGATGCAGGCTCTAAATAAAGCTTCTATCCCCTGCACTTGCCAATCTTTAGTACCCCACACAGTTTTTGTGTCAATTGTGTCTTTCCAAAAGTCGAAACCCTGTCTAGACAGTTGGGCATTAAAAAACGCAGAATAAATCTGTTTTGTATTTGTTAACATAATTTTCAGTCCTGTCTTGTTTACTTTTTTATAGTAAAACATTTCTGGATCAGATGTGTTGTAACCTGAAAAATATGGAAACTTATTAGCAAATGTTTTTGAACTACCTTTAGGTGGTGTAGGACAATGTTCCCATTGGTTAAACAAACACATTTCTTGGATATGCAGATTTATGCAAATAATGATGACCATAGTGATTAAAACAATACATTTGTTCATAGTCTGATGAACCCTCTAAATATTCATGTTTAGAAAATGCAGCAGATTTTTCTAGGTCAAACATTATATCGTTTACAGTCTCAAAGTCACAATCATCTGAATAGGTACTGGACGTAATTAGATCACTTAGTGAAATTTTAAACAAATGTGGAATGTTCAATTGTTCATTCGGGCCGAAGACATCATAATCTGTTTTGTCCCACACTATTCCATCCTGTATAGGAACAGCTGTGATGTTCACTGATGATAAGTCTCTTGCTTCACGATGGGAAGATTTATGAGGTTTCAAAAGTACGTTTACGTCTTTTCCTTCAGTGTTCACATGGATGTATCTGCCACTTATAAGCACGCTTACAGTTGTTACCAAAGCTAGCCAGAGCAGGAAAACAAAAAGTCCAGATGTAATCCAGAGTTCAATCCATGGAGAAACCAAATAAGTCTTTTTCAGAAAGTGAAGAAAGTCTTGTACTTGCTGCTTGAATTTCAATGACACTGGCGTCGTTTCAGGTTCACTCGGATCTTCTGAGAACGTATCAAAGTTAATGAAATAGCCAGAAGCAGTTCTGTCAATTGTTGGAATTGCATCAGGATTTGTAGAAATCACTGGCACCAGTTCATCACGTGCCACGTTGGTGTAGACAGGTGTATTTGGACGAACTGTTACTTGGTGTTTAAGAGGGATGAGTTCCATAGCGTTGTTGCATAGTCCTCCGTCTGTTATCGATAGTTATCAGTCTTTCAGTCTGAACCTCTTGGATAGTAGCGAGAGGAGTGTGTCTGCTACTAGGTCGGAGTCCACGAGGCCTACTATTTAGTATTGGCCACATACTGTGGTTTGATCAGGTCGATGGACACAAATCTTTTCTCCTTTCTTCCAGCAAGGGGCGGCAGAAGTACTGTTCTTGTTCCTTGAACTGCTAGGACAGGTACTGGTTGTCTGTAAGAAGGGCCAAATTCCTTCTTGTCCGCAATCTTTTCTCTGACTAGATCCCCAACTTTTGGAATCCAGACAGGCCTTGCTGGGACAGCCGGTTGATCCCCAGTGGTGGTTGACTGTAGGAATACGTTGCTTTGTTTCGTTCTTAATTTGTTTAAGTCCTGTAAAACAGCCAAACGATCTTTGATATCAAAGGGTTTATTTTCCACCACTGTGCCTACGTGTTCAATGTCTGGTACCCACATTCTTGTCCCAAATAGGATCTCATATGGAGTGACCCCCCCCTAGAGAACGTCTTGGCAGATTTTTCAATGCACGTTGAACCCCACTAAGGTGTTTGACCCACCCATCACCCGAACCTAATACCCTAGCTGTTATAGACTGCTTTATGTCCCGGTTTTTCCTTTCCACAACCGAATTTCCCTCAGGATGGAATGGAGAGGAGTACCGCAATGCAACGCCCAGACTGGCCATGGCTTTTTTGTAAGCCCTAGAGCTAAACGCAGGTCCCTGGTCAGAATGTAGCGTGCCTATTGCGTATGTGCCGATAAAGTCTCGCAAATCTTTTATAACAGTTCGAGCGTCAGCCGAGCGCTGAGGCCATAACCATAGGAACCTAGATTCAGTATTTGCGGGAATGCCTTTGTCCAGTAGGACGCAGGCGCGTAGATAGTCGAATGCTGTCCAACAGTGGTGTCTGTACTGGGCTGCCGCATTTGCAGCATGGTGTCTGGTGGCTCTCTCGCTGTAATTTACAGTCTAAGCAGTTGTTGATGAATATGTGAATTTCCGTATTCATTCCAGGCCACCAGTACATCTCTTTTAACGTCAAAATTGTTTTAGAGATCCCTTGGTGTGACAGACCCTCCCCCAAATGTGTTTCATAAATCAAGGCTGCTCTACGTTCCATGTTTGGAATTACCCTATCCCCCACTCCAGGGATTCGAGCAAAAGGAACGTTGTTCGCATCAATTACATAAGAGTACTTGAGTGGAAACTTTTTTGGTAACGCTGCACTGCTGCCTTTGCTTGATGCATTGACAGTCAACATTATCTCACCGTCTATTTTTGTTTTTGTAAGAGTGATCGCAGCTACGGAAGCCAATGAATTCCCTGCAACGTGAACGCCATCACGTTGATGACTCAGTGTGTGGATCACGTGAGCCTTTGGTAGTTCGTTTTTCAACTGAACTACTTGTTCCCAAAGCGTTTTGTGCTTTATTGTGCCACCTTTCGCATCTTTGAAACCATTTTCAAGCCAGTTTTGTATATATTCATTATACGACTGAACACAGTAAAGGAGTCGCACACTATTAGTGTGGGGAATTCTCGATCTGTACTTTCAAGTGCCAGTTTGAATGCTTGTAGTTCAGCTCGCTGAGCTGTACAATCCCCTAGCGATTGTGTTTTTGTGACCATAGGTCTGAAGATGCCATCTCGCATGCGACCTTTAACGATTGCACACGCTGAACTGCAAGCTTGCTTACTCCCTGTTGCGGGTTGTGCGGATCCGTCAGTGTAAATTATAAATTCGTACTGATCAAGAGGCAGAATTTCAGTAGGCAGAGGACATTCTTGTTCATATTGTAGGAATGCTTGTGTTTTTAAATCTGGATCAAAAACATTCAACATCTGTTGCAGCAAGAGAATTAACCCATTGTATCCATCTTGGATGTAATGCTTTAGCATTTGGAATGCTCGATTTTGTGACCGCTTCTAAAGCCGGTACTGGGGTTACGACAATAATGCGTTTCCCTTGGGCTAAGGCCCTTTCTTTTGCTACAGCGGTTTTAACTGCTGTCGGATTTTTTTCAGTAGAACTGAAGCGCATTTCCGCTTGTGTGTACAAATGGGATTTGTATGCAATTGGGATTTTCTCACCCTCATTGAAGGTTAAGTAGGTGAATCCACATTGACCTGAAATTATTCGGATCACCAAATTTCGTTGACTTACACGTGTTTGTAAGTGATTTGTTGCCAACATGTTAGCCTGGAGTGAACGCAAGATTTGTGTGTTCTTGTGTCCAGTTTTTGATTGAAAAATCAGGTTTGATTAATGCATAGAGAGGTTTAACCCTTTCTGCATAATTTAGAATGTATGTTCTTCCAAAATTTAGGAAACCCAGGATGGATTGTAAGTTTTTTTGCGTTTTTGGAGGGTTGGAGCAGTGCACACTTTTCTAAAAAGTTAGCTGCCAAGCTCTTGCCTTCACTTGAAAGCTCATATCCTAGAAATAGGACATTGAGATGGGCAATTCTGGACTTTTTAAAGTTGAACTTATAGCCCTCAGAGGCGAAACCCAGTATAATGGTGCTCACCCTGTTCAAGTGTTTTTCCAGGTCATCGTCTGTCAGATAGATGTCATCGACATAGTACAATGCCTCATTGTCATAAATTTGTAGTAACTCCGTTACCCTCGCTGAGAATAAACCTGGGCTGTTTTTGAACCCTTGTGGGAGTCGACAAAAGTGACGCTGGGTCCCCATTATGGAGAATGCTGTTAAGTACCTGCTTTCAGGTGCTATGTTTTGACAAAAGAAACCATTTGAGATGTCTAATGTGGTTTTATATTTTTTACGCACAATGTTATTCATTAATGCTGTGCTATGTGCATTTTGCACTGCAAAAGTTTTAGAACAAGTGTTTAGGTGTCTGTAATCCAAAACTAGACGATATGTATTGTCTGGTTTGGAGACAGGAAACAAAGGATTGTTCATTGAGGAGGTGCATGTTTCAATCACCCCTTGGTATTCAAGTTGATCTAAGATCTCCCTGACCTGTTTTTTAGCTTCTTGCTTTATTGGGTACTGCCGTTGTGCAGTTGGGTCATGTTTCAGATGTATTTTATGGTGAGGCGAGTCCTCATCCCATCCTACATGATTTTTATATAATGCTGGGGCCTGGGCCACTGCCCATTTCCTGGCATATGTATATTTTAGATGAATTGGAATATGGTTGGAGAAGGCAGGCATAATAATGTCCTCGCCGTGTGGGCACTCCCTGACAAATTGTGGTGGCCAGTCCTTTTCTGCTAGAAGTATGTCATAGCCCCTTGATAGTCTTTCCCAAAAAAGTGCTTTCACCTGTCTAGGTTTGTCTCCCTCCATCCGGAGTGTTATTTCAAATATCTTTTGTGGAGTACTAACCCTGGTGTCTACAGTCTCTACTGTGATGTACTCATTCAAGTCCACTATCTCCAGAAGTTCCTTCACGGTCTGGCGAACTATTGTGACTTCTGCTGCACTGTCCAGCATTGTCTGAGCCCATTCTCCGTTCTTGAGTTGTGTTCTCAGTATTCTCGGCATGTCTGATCTTCAGACCTGCTACCTTCTTTTTGGAGAATTGAGGATTTATTTTTGTTTTTGAAGCGTGTTTGTCGTCTTTCGATTTCACGCGTTCTTCTTTATGTTCTGATTGTCCTCTTCTTTCCGAAGTCTGTGATGAGATCTGAAAGGGACAAGAGGAACGTGTATCAGTATCTTGATACCTATCAAGTTTTCTCAAATTATCCCTATTCCTGAGGTTATACCTCCTTTCAGAGGGCTCCTTTTGAGGAGACCTACCTCGGGATTGAGAACGTTTCTCGTTTGATTTTTAGTAGACTCCCACTTCTTTTTAGAAGATGTAGGAGTTTGTTTTATTGAGTCCTTCTCAGGACTTTCAGATAGTTTTGGTTTCAGTGGTCTTCCACCCAAACTATCTCTGCCTAATTCTGCATAAGATTGTTCTATAATTCTGGGTAGCTCAGTTTGATGTTCTGTAACATCGAATTCCCTCAATTTTTGGCGGATCGCCACTGCTGCTGCCTCCCCTTTAATATTAGATAATATTATTGTTGAGACCTGGTCGAAATTTTTCAGTAATTTCATACCTAAATTTAGAGCAGGCTCTGCCCCGTATTCGTTTTGAATTTGTTTTAGGACATCAGGTATTACCGCAATTGATGGAATACCATGTGTTTTAATATAGATGGCAGCAAAGACTGAGCCCCAAGTGGTGCAGTCTTCCAGTTGTGGTGTGATCCCCATCGGTAAACTGATTGTTAGGATTCTGTGCTTCTCATGCGGGCTAGTATTTGGAAATACGGCTTCGATTTTAGTAATTTTTTAGCTATCCAAAATGGAATTTGCTCACGTTTTGTGGGCATTTTACCCATGACTGCGTATAGAGTCTGTGGAGTAATTTTTAGTGTATTCCCCTGTTGGGGAGTTGGATTTGGATATGTCAATGGTGGTCGGACTGTAAAAGTCCGCATGATATATTGGACCAGTTGTCTGTAAATTTTTATTAACTCTGTGAGTTGAGTACGTAACTCCTCATCTGACATCTCTTCAATGTCTGGATGAGGTGTGTAGCCGGCTAAAATCGGCCATGTTGCTCCTGGTCTACCTAGTGGACCGAGCCTGGTAATGTTTTTGTGATGTTTTAGGGTGCCTTTAAACCAGAGCTGATGCTCTTGGTATGTTAATGGAATTTCAATATCCTCGAAAGGACTGTATTCCTCTGGTGGTTCATCTTTGTAGAAGTGAAACATGTGTGTTACTGAATTGGATTCAGGAAATATTACCCATGAATAGAATACCTCTGTCTGAAAGGATTCATGTGCCTCTATCACGAAAACTGCTCTACCGCCTCTTGGTGGTAGGCCATGTTTTATAAGTTTTAGAGTAATGGCTCTTCTTAAGTTTTGAGCGATGTCTGACACCCTCCTCGGTTTCATTTAAACCGGTAAAGTTAAAAACTGCTGCTAGGGCTGGATCAGCCACAGCTACACCGTCTCCGGTTTCATTGTCGGAGCCAGGCATTTTGTTGTTTGAAAAATGTAGAACAAGTTTCAAGGAAACAAAGATAAGGTGCACAATATTGTGGAACACTGTATCCTTCAACGTTGAGCAAACCAAACAGCTAATATATAGTGTACTGCCCTATGTAGGCGTGGTGGATACTTAACCCTGCCCACTCCAGACGTCTTTTGGAGTATAAGGGTAGGGGTCTTGAGAGAAAAAGCACGGCTGAGTTACTCAGTATCTAACGTTGAATTACTGCCTTACCAAACCGTTGGGTGCCATGTAGTGTAGCTCCTATTTCCCTAATAGGCTCTGCGCATTGGAATAATATATCCTATAGGTTTGACATACGACCAAGGTCAATATGTCCCTATCGAGTATATTAAACTTAATTACTTGTGCCAGCTAGCTCAGAGGCCACTAGAAACTCCTTGACAACAAGAAGGGAGTAGTTTCTGGCAGCCGCAAAACATGACCACTGTGTTTCCCTTTAGAATTAGAATGTGTCCCAGAGTCGTGGAAACAATAGATAACTATTTCACTCAGCTCAGTCGTGCATGCTTAGTTTTCTCCAAGTTACACAGAAAGAAATAGACGGGTGTTTCAATAAAGGATTTATTGAACAGTCTTGTTTCTGGTGTAAGTAAAATGTGCTGTTACGATCACAAGACAGTATGCGAGATAAATAATGTACAGGGTGAGCAGTAGAAATAAATAATACTGCGATAGCATTATCTTTTAGTACATATGCTGTTACATAAATAACACAGACTAAAAATGCGAGTACTCATACGATGCGTTGCTAAGCTAGTTCTACCCCAATGTACCTAACCTAACCTAGGTGTAGGAAGAGGGAAGAAGTAGGTGAAGTATTCCTTACTATGGTATACTAAGAGTATGTTAAGCCTAGTATGCCTAGTATGCCTAGTATGCCAAGAGTCCCTCTAGGTTCTAGTCAACTCCATACCTGAAGAATGAGAGAGGTAGGAATCTCTTTGCCAGACTCGAACTCCAACACCCCGCAAGGGAAGTCAGATCACTGGAAGCTGGGCTCTCTGCGTGCAGGGAAGGCAGCGTCTTCTCAGTGCGTCAGGCCTGGAAACGGGCTCCTCTGAAGTCGAGGTCTCCTCTGGTTTACAGGGGCTGGGGAAGGTATATTTATACCTGAGAGCACCTAAGAATGTTAGCATTGACGTGAGTTGGACAGTGAAAGACGTCATGAATGAACCCCTAAGGAATAATGGTTCATGCATAATATATGAGTCCTTGAAGAAATCAATAGTCCTGGACTAGGGAAACTCCCGCAGCCTAAGGGTCTGTTCTTCATGAACTCGTTGTGACGTTAGGGTGGACGGATGTCAGAGACCATGCCTGTATTTGGAGTGCACGGTTTAATGCCTAAATAAGGGCTGGGATTTTATGCCTATATAAGGGCAGGGCGAATTGTGCCTATATAAGGACATGATACTGGAAAGCCCGTTTATGGATACCCTAAGAGGAATACAACAGTAGAAAGTATTGCAGGTTGCAACTGGCGGGTGCACCTATGTTTTGCACCCTAAAATTACAGAAGGGACCACAATCGCTCGCATGGATCCTTTTGTAATACAGATTGTGCATGCGCTAAATCTGTGCCCATGTGATTTCAAGGGGGCATTACCTCATTCATTTGCCCTGTACCATACTAGATGCGAGTGCAGAGGTGGTCAGGGACTCACTGCAGGGAGTTTATGTCCCCCCTCTTAAAAATAGGGTTGGTTTCCTCCTGCACAGTGAAAGGCGGATCACCAGCTTCAAAGGTCCGGTCCACTTTTCACTAATGTGCCGTTCTCAGTGCAGGCGCAGGTTCATACTTGCACCGGCAACAGCACATTGTGTGTACTATTGTGCAAAGATTGAGTGAGGCAGCACTGTGTCCATAATGTGGCCCCAGGTCTCTACTGAAAACGCAACAGCAAGCAATTTCTCTGGCTACCCAAAGTGTTTTAACAACTAACTTTTCTCAAAGCCCTGTGTTTTGCCAATGGGTGCTGTGGTTTGGTTGGTAGCAGGGAAACACAAGAAACAACAAAGGAGGAGGAGAGAACAAAAGAGATGGTCTTATGACCAGTCGCGGGTGCTCCCACGAATCAGCAGTGGTGGGGAAAGGGGGTGGGGGGCTGGTGAGAAAAATAAAAACACCTACCACCCGGCGGCCGCCGCCTCTCTTTCGTCCTCTTTCTGGTTTCTTTGGAACAGGAAGCAGGAAGGGCTCCCCTAAGCCAATTAAAACACTGCAATGCAGCGTTGTGATTGGTAAGCACCTAGGCTCCCCTGAGCCAATCACAACGCTGCATGGTTCGGCGCTCAGATGGGGAATAGAAGCCTGGGCATGTTTTCCACCCAGGCCGTAATGCAGCCTGGGTGGAGAACATGCAAAGTGCGCATGAATGTTTGGCCGGCCCCAGAGGGCTGGCCAAACATTCATGCGCACTTAGGAGGGTGCCACCACTCCTCTCCCCTGCGCAGCCTAGCCCCGCCACAGAAAAATAAAATGATAACATCACGTTATTATCATTTTATTTTTCCTTTTTTACCCTGCTGAAAGGCAGTGGGGCGATGCTCCTCCCCCTTAGTGGAGGAGCTGCCCCTGCTTAGGACCTGGAAGGTCTTATAAAAAGAACAGAAAGAAAATTGATTTTTTTTCTGTATTTAAAACATGTTGAACTGGCTGTAATCAGAACTGCAAGTTTGTCAAATTCAAGCACTATGCAGTCACTACACTTTTATATGCAACACAGGGAGAGGACGAGGTGTTACGGCTAGAGCAGTCGACCTAGATGCTGGGGAACAGGTTTAGAGTCTCGACAGGGACGCTCACATCATGTGATTCTGGGCAAATCACTTAATCTCCCTGTGCCTAACAAAATTATGAATGTGTCCGTCTGTAAAGCAAATGGTGCTCATGTAAAGCGCTCTGATACCTTTGGGTCAAGATCCCGCAATATAAACCCCCCCCCCCAAAAAAACACCTGCCTTTAACCTCTTGAACTTTATATAAACATAAGTACTCTACCTATATATAATCCCATTTTGTTTCACATTTATTGGTCTACTTGTAATTCTGAATGATTTAAAGTCAGTTTTATGGCATGTATTAAGGCCTCACATTGTTATATTCCCAAGACTTAAACTGATGCAACAGGTGTTCTCCTTACTTGCATACAACACCCATGTTCTTAGGTATGTATTTATTCTATATAATTTGTAGAGGACGGAGGCAGAGGTGGGGTAAGAACAGTTCACAAAGAGAAAAGGAAGGGCACAGAGGTCTGAGAAAAATGGTTGTGAGGGAGCTGTGTGTGGAGAGAATTTACAGAAGTCTCCCTTGTAACCCTGACCTGTGTTTTCTTTGAGGGAGAGGTTGGTGAAGGGGACAAACACCACGTTGAATGTGTCTGCACTGCAGCTTACAGCTGTGCTGCACTAGGATATGGTGTGGCCACTTAATATAGAGCCGTAGATACTGCTGCCTATGAGACCTCTGTTTCCCTTACTGGCGGAAAGTATTCAGGAGGTGCTGATACTTTTAGTGGGTAGGTTTCTTGTTCAAAAGTGTATCTGTTGACTTGGCAAGGTGGGATATTTTTTATTAGGTACCAACCTATATTAGTCAATTTGTTATGGAACATATATGTGGAAATAAAGAACATAAAGTAAGGCAAGTTCAGATATTTTTAGGAAACAACCCTTTTCAAACGTTCCTTGTTCAAATGTATATCTGGGGAATTGGCAAGGTGGGATAATTTTATAAAGTACCCACATCAATTACTCAATTTGTTATGGAGCATATTTGTGGAAATAACAAGAAGTAAGGCAAGTTCAAATATTTCTATAAAACGTAACCCTTTTCAAACGTTGCACAAGTTACTCCTCTCTTTTTTGGGAAAAAGCAATGTTAAAGGGAAAGCCTCCAGTCGCTCGAACGTTAGGTTTCCTCTCATCACATTAGCCAATCCCCTGGCATCAAATAATCACATTCTGCCTCAAAGACATGACTTACTAGATATCCAATAATATCACAGGACAGAGGGGAAGAGAAAGAGAGGAAGTAGCAGCCTCTTCCTGCAGAAGGTGGGGGGTGTCTGTCCAATGATGGTCTGGTGGGGCCTGCTGCACAGGACACTGCGCTCCTTCTCTGGATCCACCTGTAGGCCATTATTTGCTTACTCAGAGCATTGTACAGAGTAACTATTCCTATGCACAAGCTCACATTAGTACCTTTCGGTGCAGGAGAGCAAATTTATAAGACACCGCAGTCAGTTCTTCATTCAAACAAAGGCAGGTATGATGGAAAGCCCTGAAGCCAAGTTAGTCTAAGGGTTTAGGCTTGGTTCTAACACACAAAGTAAAACAGGCAGCGACCACTTTTTTTTATTTTTTTGTTGCAAGGGTCTCTTCATGAATGGTCAGGGAAAGAAAGAACCCAGCTTACAGACTTTGTCCAAAGTATGCCAATGCGATTACATTGTGATGACCAGTCTGGATTCATTATATGCCTTAAGGCTGCATTCATTCAAAGCAAACACACATGTAGTTTGATTTTTACATTTTTTGTAAGGCACAAACTGGTTAGTATGCTCCCTCTACTGAAAACAGATTGTTGTATGGAATCCAAGCTTCACTTTAAAACAGATTGCTACAGTACACCACCCCAAAGTTGAGTTGAGCTCAACATGTTTACTCCTCAAAAGGTTTGAGAATGTTTGCTCTTTTTTCTTTTAATCAAACACTGGCTTTACTAATGCGATACGGACACGACTATTAAAGCCAATGTTTTCATGGTGAGAAATGTATAAATAATCACAATATTGTAGCAAGAAATGTGCAAATACCTTCCAATAAGATCACCATAATGCAGGCAGACACTGCTGTTCCTACCAAGAGAATCAGGAACAACCCAACAGGAATGGCAGACATCACAACAAACACCAATAATGACAAGGAGACAAAGGGATGGTCTTCCAAGTAATGGCCAACTGGCGAGTTTAAGAAAGCAACAACCTGTAAAAGTAATTTAAAACCTTTTAGTATTACAGTGAAAACTGTAAACAAAATAGATTGCCTGACCTAAAGTCAGAACCTTTAGGGCGAACACCTCAATAAGGTAAACAATCAGTATTTTTAAGTGGAAAAGTAAATGACTTATCAACGGACCATGAATGAATTTCACTAACTCATCATTAAAAGAAACAATAGTAGGTGTTTACAAAAATTACAATAAAAACATGTACATGGATTCAAAAGAGGTTCTTTATGAGTCAGTAAAACCAGAGTGGACACTTGAAAGCTGAGGCAATAGTAGACAAGAGTTATTTGATTGTATATCTTAGAAAAAGTGACAGTAGTAGATCACACTTAAAGACCAGCAAAAAATAACCAGAGTAAGAAATTCAGGCCGAATATGTCAGAATGAGCAAACAATTACAAAGCAGGTATTGGCAGGCTTAGGTTCCTATTTTCAGATACTTGGGTGCATTAACTTATACAATGGCAAAAGTGTTTGTATTGTCGATGGCTCTATAACCAACCAAACCACAAACTGATTATTTTACATGATAAAATGTTATGGTCATGGATAGCAAAGTACTGCATGTGCTTTTTTCTTTCTGAAGATTCCGCTCCACCTTAGACTCAGCCGCCTCCCTTTGTATCATCCTTCAGACAGATCTACACCACCTGACTTGTCACACCCTCCTCACTTAATTCATCATATCGATTTGCCGTTTACTTTGGCCAAATTATTCCTAACTTTAGGTGAAAAAATCTGTTCTGTGCTCAATCACACCTACAGTTTCCATAACAAACAAGAACAAGCATTTGCAATGCAATCGGTCTCGCCTTTGGGACCTTATATGTATTTAGCTATACAGCTAAATACATATACATATTTAGCTGTATAGCTAAATACATATGTACAAAATATATATATACAAATACATATGGGTGCTGAAACATTTACTGTTCTTTAACATGGAGGGAATGTAAGCACCAAACTGCGTGACACCCCAGGGATGGGAACACATGGAGAGAAATATTGCCTTTTAGTGGGAAATGGTATAGTCCAAAGCTCTGCTTTTAATATAAAAGCAGGGCGTCCGGTGGTCATACAAGTGAAAATACAAGATTTGCAAAAAATATTATTGTCTACAGGTGCTCGTGGAAGACAATTTCTATGGACTGGAATCTAGAGAACGCTAAAGTGAATCTGGTATTTTACAGACCTCTGTTGGTCGTTTTCTATGAAACAGTTAAATAGAGGTAGTTGAACAGAAAAAAAGTCCCTAAGCGGAAGCAGTCAAGTCCTAGAGCTGATCTCCAGAGCCCACAAAGTACATACACATATAAGTATATACTAAAGTATATACACAAGAGGTCTGAAATGCTCGACCTAAAAAGTTAGCCGATTCTGCTGCAGCTTTCAATACATATGAAGAAGGGGAGGAATGCTTAGGTACCGTACATGCCAGCACTATTGGAATTGGGGCAGTTTTATAAGCCAAAGAGTAGAAATAAGCCAAAGTGGCCTTTGTTTCAAGGAGTCAATGTAATACTGAACTGCACTACAACACCACAGAGTGTGAAGCACTGGCTTTTGTTTGAGCAGCAGAACACTTTGGAACATATATCTGTGGAACAAGATTCTGGTTATGTTATGATTATAAATCACTTCAGCCTTTGAGTGAGAGAGGCATGGAGAAGGCATCTTTGAGATTAGTTAGATTACTGTCCCAACAACTTGAGTTTAATTTTGAGGTGGTGTGTGTTCTGGGGAAAAGACAGGGTGAGGGCTGATATTTTGTCCAGATTTCTTATTGATACTCAGGATAGAGGAGATTTTGTGGAAGATGTAATTATATGTGTAGTGAGAGTTATTGGGTGTTGTGGGAAAAGAACACCATCTAGCCATCAAAGACTGGAATGTGTCCTCTAGTTCTGACATGGTCTCAGCCCGCCCAGATTTTTTTCTTTTTTTTTTTTTTTTTAAATGTGATAGGTTGGCCTTAGCATTAATTTAGATGGGTAGTTGGAGGGACAACTGAAAGATTTTCGTAGATTCAAGGAGTTAAGCCTGGAGGGTAGCCATGTATTAAGGGGGAGAAGATTGTTCCATTGACTTGCAGGATAAATTGTTAAATTTGACTCATGATGGCCTTCAGTGAATGACAGCAAGTAACTAAGAGAAAGCTGTGTGACTATTACAGGTGGCCAGCCATGCATAATGCTGCGGAGTTACATACAGCATCTGGACACATTTGTCAGAGTACCAACAAAGAATTGGTTTCTAGGAATTCACAACTGGGACGTCTTGAGTGACAAATGTTCAAGAAATATTAACTGCACAACTGCTAGACACAAACAGAAGCCGAGTAGGAAGTCAATGTACACATAAAACCAGGCATGTGATTAAAAGCCAGTTTGGAAGGCCTGATGACGTGCTAAGGCCAATAGAAACAGATTAAATAGAAACAACGCTTCTGGCAGCTTCTCTGGTTCTGGGATTTACAACACAGAGCCACGTGGGATAGATTACTCAAGCGCACGATGGCCACATGACTTGGCGTCTGTATAAACAACATGCTTGTAGAGCACCAGTGATCACGACATGGTAAACATAATCCCTCCACCTTACAACAGTCAGTTAGTTCTTACAAATGGAATGTTTGTTGTACTCCCCGATTAATGACAATTATAGCAGACGTTTAAAAGATCGCCAGCTCACGGGCCGTCTACGAAACAAAACAACTTTACAAATCAACGTGGTTTTTTAACTTTGTTAATTAACCTCCCTGATCAATTGTACACGTGTTTTTTTTCAAACAGAGCCAAATGCCAACAAATATTCGCTTTGAAAAAGTCCGTAGATGCTAACACTATTTAAAACATTAGCCAAACCACCGATACTATTTCAGAAAATGTTTCGTGCATAAGTGAAATTACCCCTTTTTGTCCTACATAAATGTTTGCCGTGTCTGCTACTTAATGACATGCTCTTCACAGGGACGTTTTAAGGATTTTGGGGGCCCTGGGCCAAATGTATTTTGGGGGCCCCTCTTCGGAGCAGCTTTGATCTTATGATCCAGTTTCAGCTCTTTCATGCCCTCTTTGGTCAAATTCTAAATGTGTTACATCTGATATTCAGGGATAGTGATGTTTGTTTTCGGTATTGTAACAGCAGTAGCTCACTAATATTACTGCAAATAATCTCTGTCGCACCCTCCGATTTCTCATATGTGAGGTCTTCATATCTGATCTAAAAGAAACTTTTTATATGGATGTTGCATGAAACAAACACATTTTGTCTGCAAAATGTCTATAATAGACTCTCACATTAAAAATAAGTGATAGAAAAACGCTACTTACAACAATATTTTTAAAAATTATTCAAGGTCATCAGGGCAAGACTCTCAGCAGAACATAGCCAGCTTCATCAGGGGGGCCCCCTGAAAGTCTGGGGCCCTGGGCCAGAGCCCACTTTGCCCATGCCTTAAAACGTCTCTGGCTCTTCACCTTTGGGGTCAGGCTTTGTGGTGTAGCGGTCTAGCTTATACACCATCACGTGACGCCGAGCATGATGGGAAGTGCGGGCGGCGAAGAGCTGACGGAGACCGGAATGCAATAGCCGGTTCAGCACTCTCTCTCCGGGGAATAAATATGCTTTAACCTCCCGCCTGTCTCCTGCCTCTTCCTTAACGGGGCGGGAGGCCATCATTACAAATGGCGACGAGAGTGGTGTGTTGATCCACGCCTGCACGGCGCTCATCGCAACGCGGTCGCACTCGGATGCAACATTCCACTCTCGGAGGGAAGAGTGTGCCAGTGGGACCCCCGGCGGGCGGGGGCGCTTCCCGCCTTTGATGTTGATGAGCCGCGGAGCCGTCCCAGCTGCCACAAATTAAAGGGAAACTTCACACGGGTGCTCCAAGCTGAGACAGACAGACGACAGGAACGTGCCAGTAAGTGCCTGCAAGGGGCCACCTGCATAACTTCACAAGCGTGCTGCCTCCAGGGCCCCCAACCAAGGCTGGTACCCACGCTGCACCGCCCCAGCCCTATTATATACACACTCAAGTGGAGCATCTGCCAACTACTACCGGGGGTGCACATGTTCCCCCACCCCACAGCGTCCCTACAGCATATCACGAGCACCCAGGAGAAGCGCTCAGGCCTACCACGTCACGACCCCACACGGCGCAGCGGACGACTGTTACACGCCCTCCCCTGTTGGGCAACACCACGTCTGCACAACCATACTGCCTGCCTACTCTTCCCGTGCCCGCCTGCAGTCTGTCCTGCTGTCTCCAGGTTAGCCCTTCACCACAATGTGTGCGCAGACCTTTTCTCTCACCAACCCGGTTCCCTTCCTGCCGAAACGAGGTGAACCGGCTATGAAATGGACAGATTGGAAAGGATATTTCTTGAATTACCTATCCGCACTAGAAGATGAAGGGGAAGACGAGTTTTGCAGTAAACGTAGAAAGAAAATCCTGTTGCACAACCTGGGGCCAGAGGGGTTACGAGTATACGAGCATATGGTCAAAAGGACTAGGGCCCCCAACGATGACGACGTCATTCAGCATGCGTTAGAGGACTTAGACAGCCACTACCAGCCAGTAGTATGTACTGCCTTAGACCGTTATAATTTCCTCCAAAGGAAACAGACTGACACCGAGTCTGTGGAGGAGTATGTGGCTGAGTTGAAAAGACTAGCTGTGACTTGCAAGTTTGGCCCCCTTCATGATGAGCTAGTGCGGGATCAGATTATAATGCACACAGTACATACCACCATCCAAGAGAAATTGTGGGTAAGTGGGGATGCCCCCCTCAACGAGATTATTGCCATTGTGAAAAAGGCGGAACTGTCCAAGAGATGCGCAGCCGCAGCCAAAAGAGACAGTGAGAGCAAACTTGCCGTGTGCAGGGTGAGTGATACTAAAGCACCCAACGACCGCCCTCCGTCCTATGCTGGGACACGAACCAACAGGAAGCCAGCACCGAAGTCTATGGTTCCCAACAAGTCACCTAGTGACCACAAAGGTAGTTGCTACAGGTGCGGGAGCCAGTCGCACATGGCAAATGATAGACGCTGCCCGGCCTTCCGTGTTAAATGTTCCTTTTGTGGGGTTACGGGCCACTTTGGCAAAGTATGTAGAAGGAGGCCCAGTAATGCAGCGGTTAAATGTATCATGTATGATTCAGACACGGAGGGGGTGAGGGAGCTGCTGATGATGACAGTGTCTTATGCATTAATGACCAAGTCCTAGGTATTGATTGCTACAGCAACAGGAAACCATCATGTGTGTTAACCATTGGGGGGGTCCAAGTTTCCATGGTAGCCGACTCAGGGTCCCCATAATTCAAAATGATATTTGGGAGAGGGATTTCGTTCCCACTTTAGGTACCCACCTTCACCCCACTGACATCCACCCAGTCACCTTCACGGGAGAAAAAATTCCCATGGTAGGGTTTCGCCCACTTCTCTCCGAATTTAAGGGGAGGACTTCCATGGGCAAACTGTACGTAGCAGAGAAGGGACCCTCCGTGCTAGGATGGGAAGACCAAGGGGTGTTGGGGATTCAACTCAACCCAGGCGGGGCAACACAAGTGATTCCACTACACGGCTTCGACAGCTCGGCCGCCTCCATTTTGACCACAGATGCCAGCGACAAAGGCTTAGGAGCGGTACTGTCGCAGATGTCCACGGATGGAACAGAAACCACCATCAGTTTTGCCTCCCGTTCCCTCGCCCCCAACGAGGAGAAGTTCAGCGTCAGAGAAGGAGATGCTGGCAGCCGTTTGGGCCATGGAAAAATTTTGCCAATATCCTTGGGGCTCCCGGTTCACTCTCAGAACAGACCACAAGCCATTGGTCAAAGTCCTTACATCTAGCGGACATGCCAGTTCCACGCCACGCATCGCCAAGATGACTCTCAGACTGTTGGATTTCGTATACGACGTAGCCTACTTACCGGGGACGCAAAACAAAGTAGCGGATTACCTCAGTCGATCAACCGCAAGAGCGGAGGCGCAGACCCACACAGAATGGGATGAATACTCCATAGTGTTCACAACGGACCAGGAGGAGGTCATCAGTGCACAAGAATGGAAGGCGGCATATGACGCAGATCCCGAAATGCCGAACGTAAAAACGTATGTTACGCAAGGCTGGCCAGAGAAAAGACACATCAGCAATGATCTCAGGAAATACTGGGAGGTACGAGATGAACTTTCTCTTAGTGATGCCACATTCTTACTACGAGGGACCAAAGTAATCCCTCCCCAACAGTTAGTGGATCGCCTCCTCACTATCCGGCATGAAGGCCACTTAGGAATTGTAAAATCGAAGAGACGAGTCAAAAAATCCTACTGGTGGCCCGCAATCGACACCCAAGTGGAGAGGTATGTGAGGGCATGTGAGCAGTGTGGGAACGCAGACAAATCACAGACCTTGCTGCGACCACCCCTGGGGAAGTTCCCCACACCCCACAACCCCTGGGAGGAGCTGTCCGTCGACATTCTGGGCCCCATCCTGGATACGTGGGGGGTACCCAAGTATGCCATCGTTCTCATTGACCGCTACTCAAAATGGCCGGAAGTCGAGATATGTGAGAAAGTGGATACGGACACCGTCATTGCGTTCCTCACCACATTCCTACGTGAAGGGATCCCGAAAAGTGTCACATGCGACAATGGGCCGCAATTTACGTCCGACAAGTGGAAGGCTTTCACAAAAAGAAATGGTATTGCAACCAGACACACTCCGGTCTACCATCCTGCAGGAAACGGCCTAGCGGAAAGATTTAACCAAGTACTCATGGGGTCCGTGCAAGCAGCCATCAGTGCGGGAAAAAACTGGGAGACGGAAATCAAGCACACAGTGTGGGCATGCCGCATCACACCCACCATGACGGGCTACAGCCCATTCAAGATCCTACGGGGCCGGGACCCGTTCACACGTGATAACTCAATGTGGATGAACCTCACGTTGCAGAGCAAATGGTCCCCAGCAGTTGTCAGAAGCAACCTGGAGAAGGCTCAGACGATCTACATGAATCACTACAACAAGAAACGCGGAGTCCGAGATGTCTCCTTAGAAAAAGGGTCAGGGTGAAGCTTAGCCAAATTTGCAGGAAAGGTGATAGCAAGTTCAGTGAGCCCTTACAAGTCAGAGAAACATACTCGCGCTCCGCCCTGCTAAGCGACGGCAAGATATGGTCACACAGCAGGATGGCAAAATGCAACAAAGTGATCAATTGGAACAAAGCCAAATCTTTGACACGCACTGGACAAGCAGAGTGGCAACTGGACGATGATGAAGACGGACCATGTACAAGCACACCTAGCCATGACACGATAAGAGACAGCAACAGTGAGGTGGGCCACGCAAAGAGTCGGAGTAGTTTAGACGTCACACAATGCAGCACGCCCCAGGAGAGCCAGGACACCTGTGATTCAGATACCACACAAGGCACTCCCAGTGCGCACAACAGGGCCCGGGAGGATGGTACTGGGGAACCCAGAACACACACTAGAGAGGCACAGAGGACACAAGTACCCCTCACACGCACCCGCACAGGCAGAGCGATAGTATTACCAAAGAGATATAGGGAATTCGATATGTGAACTCTTTCCTCCTTGTAATGTTCCTCCCCACCGTGTTATCTACAAAACAGGTTGCAACATTTTACGTTACATTATGCCCCACCGTTAATGTCTAATATGTAAACTTATTGTTCGTGTCTGGTTTGTATTGTATTGTTGAAGGAGGGAGATATGTGGTGTAGCGGTCTAGCTTATACACCATCACGTGACGCCGAGCATGATGGGAAGTGCGGGCGGAATGCAATAGCCGGTTCAGCACTCTCTCTCCGGGGAATAAATATGCTTTAACCTCGCGCCTGTCTCCTGCCTCTTCCTTCACGGGGCGGGAGGCCATCATTACAGATTTTTTTCGTAAATCTCTCTAGTTTTTATTAATCTGAAATCAGGTGAAGAGCTCCTTTCCAAAAAAGCATTTAATTTGCTTAAGGTACAACAGCAGTGATGACACTGAGGACCAAGCACGGAGAGGAAGAGGGGCGCACCCCGTGACTCACCTTCTTTTGATGAAGTGCTTCGGAGGTCTCCAGGTTTATGGAAAGCGATCCTCGCATATGGACTCAGGTCCTCGGTGGAGCTGGCCGCGCAGGGCGTTCCAGAGGTCTTGTGGTGCAGAGGGTACTGCTCCCTGCCCAGGTGCAAGTCTATATATTTCAGGGGGGTGTCCCCAGGAGGATCCTTTGGCGGGCTCACGTTTTCGAAGGAGGCTGAGCTGTGGCGCTTGCCATCCTCGGCGCAGGGCAGTGTGGCGGGTGCGCGGGCGGTACTGGGGGTGCTGGAGAAAGTTTCAGAGCCGAGCCGCCGCCGCCGACCCTGTGGGTCCACCCGTATTATCCTGGCGTTGCCGGGGCTCAGGCTGACCCTGGTGAAGGCGCTGAGACCAGAGCCCTGGCCTGGCAGCGGGGCAGGAGCGGCGAGACCTGGATGGTCCTGGAGGGCTGCAGGCTTGGGAAAGAGCAGGTTCTTTGAACATCTTCCGAAAGCCATATCGGCATAAATGCTGTGCCCCTGGCCTCCGGATAGCCCATTGTTGCAACTCGGTACTCTGGCTTTGTCCAAGGAGAGGCGGGTAGGCCTGGGCAGGTGGATGGTTGTCTGCGCTGGAGGGTCCGACTTGCTTGTTTGGTCCTGGCCACCCAGGCTGTCGCTGCTGGCGGAGGACGACAAGTCTTCGCCACCAGGGCGGTGCAGATGCTTGAAGGAGCTCGGCAGGGAGTAGTAGGCGCAGGCGGGCTGAGTGGCCACCTCTGCTGGCAAGAAGCTGTTTGACGGCGTGCCGGTGCTAGAGCCGCTGGCCGGACTCATGTTCATATAGTCTCTGCAGGGCAGCTTGCCATCGCCGCTTTCCAATGACAGTCAGGCACCGCAGCCATCGGGGGAGCAACTGTCACTACGAGACATCATCATGTAGCCGCTGGGGTCGGTGTGAGGCCGCAGGATCTGTTGCGGGGCAGACATGCTGGTGGGGCTCATAGGCATATATTCGCAGGGCCGGGCGGGCGCCATCCCCTGGACTCATGGGCATGTATCCGTCGTCCTGCGGCTATTCAGTGGGTTAACAGTCCGGGGGCAGGAAGGCAGGAGGCCGGCTGGGTTGTGCCATGGCATTGTAGTCCTCGGTGCAAGCCGGGCACGGGGGCCGCTGTTGGCCGACGGGAGGCAGTGGGGAGGTGCCGGTCGAGTGTGTCCGCTTCCTGTAACTCGGATCCTGTGCTGGCGGGGGTCGGCGAAGCGGTTGGACCCCGCGGCCCATGCAGATGTAGGCCAGCCCGTCGGCAGGCGGAGTGTGGCCGGGGGGAATCCGGTGTCACTCTGCAAAAAGAACCCCATAAGTCGCTAGGGCTGGATCCGTATATGAAGCCGCCGTTACTGGGGGAGCCGGACACCGAGGCGCTGGATGCAGAGCCCGTCCGACGTGGAGCCGTGGCTGCGGGTGCTGCAGGCTGGCAGGGCTGGCCGAGGGAGAACTGCGGCAGGCTGATGCTGGGATGGAGCGGCTGTGGTTGAGGGGCGGGTGCAGGCGCTGCGGGCAACGCCACTGTTTTGTCCCGCATGCGCGCGATACAGTGCGAATCCCTCCACCAATCACACGACAAACAAGCATTGAAAATGCAATAGGACTCGTATTTACGCGAGACCTATTGCATTTTCAACAGAAGTGCGGGCGTGAAAGAAGGCACGGACGGGAGGGGGTGGGGTGGGTGTGATGGTCCAAGAAGTTACGGACTACGGGAGGGAACGGGGAGAGGCAGGGCAACAAAACTGTTTTGGAAGTAAAGGGGCCGATAGCCTCGGAAGGAGGAAAATGACGACATGGCCGTCAGGAGGCGGGAGTAAGTTCCCGAAAACCAATCAAAATGCAGCATTTAGAATTGCGGCCAATCAAAAAGATAGGCGGAAAGTGGGCGGAGCTTCCCCCGCTATACTGTATACAGCATCTCTCGACGAGACAGCGCATGCGCTGCCTAGGCGAGACCTAAAAACTGGTGTTGTTTCTCTTCTGTTCAGCATGACCGTATAACTTCTGACTGTCCAAAGTTTATGAGCAAAAAAGCATTGGCAAAGCCAATAGGCCTCACATTGGTGACCTACTGGCTTTGATCATAGTTTTCAGCCATGAAGCACAGCATTCCAGATGTTATGCAGCATGGCTAAAGTACATTTTTATTTTTTAAAAGCCTTTGATGCGGGTGTCTGTTATTTTGTTGACACACGCACCATGCATGCGTGTGCCTACAAAATGATGCAGGCACTTTTTAAACAAAAGAATTATATAAAGTGAGCAAGAGCTGGGGTTAAAGGAAGGAATGGAGGGGCCAAAGCAACACAGGGGAGTATAGAGATCGCAGAAGAAATATGAAGGATGGTGGAATATGCTGAAGCAACACGGGAAGCATAATCAAAACAGGGGAGGAGGTGAAGGAGGCATAAGCAACACAGGGCTGAGGGAAAGCAACACAGAGGGCACAGTTGGGTGAAAGGCACAATAGGGGAGAGAGAGAAGAAAGGGGCGGGTGCTGGTTGGGAGGAAGCAACACAGAGGGCGCAGGGAGGCAATGAAAAGAAGCAAATGGGTGAGTGCAACAGGGAGGGGGTGGGCAGAAGCACTTGGGGGACAGAGCAACAAGGAGAGTAGGGGGAAAAGAAGTACACGAGGGAGACAGCTGGAAAACATGTGCATGCTCACGGAGTGCTTAATAAAGAAGAAAATAGTGCTTGAAAAAGAAGCAGCGGAGGTAGGGATGCCTGTCAATCAAAGAGATGCTAAAGAGGCAAAGCTCCATGGGAGGAATAAACACCAGGTTGGCAAGCTTGGACACAAATAAGAAGCAGGCAATTGAAAGGAAAGCCAACCAATGGTAATCAACAGGCAAGCTTCAAGGCCCTCTATGTCCTTGGTAAGCCACAATATGCCTTGCAACCAGGGCCGGACTGGGAACCGAAACCGGCCCTGGCAAACAGCTCGGCCGCCCCCCCCCCCCCGGGGTGGGGGGCCCCGAGCTTGTTCCTAGCCCCGGTTTCGAATGATTTTGTTACCGGGGGCCGATATTGCGGGGCCCAAAACCTGCCCCCAACCTAGCGGCCCACTGGGGAAACACCCGGTGCCCGCTACGGCCAGTTCGGCCCTGCTTGCAACAGACAGGGCATCACGTCCGGTAGGCTTGAATCAAAAGGACTCGTCTTGGCATAACAGCTGGTCTTATAAGCAGCAGCATATAGAGTTTCGACAGTTTGATAATTCTGCTATGATTTAAAATTAAGTGACTAAATAATAGTAAACATATTCTGGAAGACCAGCCATTAAGAACAGATGATTCCGCAGCAAGTATTCAAAGTGACACAGTGGATTCAAAAGAGAAAAAAAGTCCAGAGAAAGAGAGGATTGTCTTTAAGAATGCTTTACATTCTTTAGAATGATCTATGTCCCTTCGCCTACCCCTTTCCTGTCTGGTATTTTCTTTATTTCTTGCAGCCCTCACTGGTAATTTATAGAGCATTGGGAAAGATGGGTGCATTCCATGTTAGGGAAGGAAAGTTGTGTAGTGAGTAGCAGATTGATGATAGAATAAGCATTGGCAAAGTCAATAGGCCTGGCCTTAACTCTCTAGAACATTTCCGGTGAGATGGTTAACTGTACAAGAAACCATGAATGTGACCTTTACCAAGCATAATGAAAAAACACGTACTTTTAACACATTATATGTTATGTACAACACCTAAAGGGCAACAGTATGGCTTGTAGAACTACATCAAACAATAACTAGAATTAACTTGGCTATAATGCTATAATATTACTATTTTCTGCTGTGTGCGGATTAAGTTTGTATCACGCCACCATTGACACAAAAAAGTAGCAATTCTTTAATTTCTTATTAGTGAAGCACACATACTTTATGTATGGTTGTAAAATGCATGCTGCATACAATTACGCATAACTGCTTCCAGAGGCAACAGCTTTTCAAATAACGTCCTTTCCAAATTTGCCACCCAAAAAAAAAATTTGAACAAATCAAAATCCACGGCTGCTTATGCATTCACACACTCTTGTTGCCCAACCAGCCACATCTCAACATATCTTTCAGTGTAATTATCAAATGCCTGTCCCCTTAGCTGATTCAAGATACGACTGATGCTTTGAACCAGGCCAGTGTCTAAAGAAGGCTGACCTGTTGCCATGTAAGCTTTTTTGTGGCCTGACCGAGATTTCACTGATGCCCCTGAAAACAAATAGCTGAAGAAGGTGGACTCAAAGCTCTTTTCTACATGTAATATTACTATTAACAGGAGTATGGTTTAGATTATATGAGCTTGGTAAAACAGCTAAAGCTGTGCCTAGTCCAGACATAAAAAGTACTTGGTGTTCCTGCTCCCACAAAATTTGTTCTGGTTCACAGAAAACACAGAGCAGTGCCACTGGCCTGCTAAAAATACGTTTTCCTGTTCTCAAACAGAAGGAGTTTGGACACTAGGGACCTGATTTTGATGTCAGTGGACGCAACCGTCTCGGTCCTGGGACTGACCGACCTCTGGTCAGCGGTCCAGACCGGCTAATGGGAGCTCGTGTTGTGGTTGTAAACCGGCCGTAACACAAGCTCCCATTAAGAAATGGGAGGTGTTGTTCATCCCTGCACCTCATGACAGGCACTTCAAGGTGCCTGCCACAAGGTGCAGGGATCAACAGGGGGGCACCATAGGTGCCATCTCGGCCCCCAGCCGGAGGCCACACGCACAAGGGGGCCCTGCTGGGGGCCCTCCAAATACGCTTTTTCGACATGGTTTCCATGACGGACACAGGCAGGCATGGAAACCATGTCGGAGACCGTGCATCGTAATCCCAAGGGCGGAAAGGCCCACCCTTTGGGATTATGAGCGGGCTCAGACTGGCCGACGGGCTCCATGAGCCCGTCGTAAGCTAGCTGGAATGACCGGCCAGTTTACTTTACGACCCCCAGCATCGTAATGCGGCGGTCGTAAAGTAAACAGAGCGGCCCATTACGATGCGACCAGGAAGGCTCCCACCGTCGGTCGGAGCCTTTACGAGCCGCATCGTAATCGGCCCCAAGGTGTTCATGCTACCAGCAGCACCCAAGGATTCCTCCACTTTAGCCTCTTGAGACACACCTGTCCCCATGTGTGTTTTTTACCAGTTTTCCCTCCTACTTACATTGAGCTTGTGTGGTGGGAAGCATGTACTACCAGTATAGAAGACAACTAAATCGATGCAATAAAAATCACTGCTGGTTTGCTGAAACATGCAAAAAATTATTCATAGCTGCCAAGGTTTCAGATTGCTTGTGTGCGACATTTTCATAATTTCAGTGTAATTATGAGTGACATTCAATGACTATGAGTGACACTTTCTTGCGAGCAAAATGAAGCAATGAAGACAAGGGAAACCAATCTCAGAAATTACACCCATTTGAGCTGCCAAGTTTTCAAAATGCTTATGAGTGACATTTCCAAGGTTGGGGGGCATCTATATGTGACACTTGCATGCCTTGAGTGTGACACTTTGTCGAGAGCAGGAAAAGGATATACATGTCTAAAACATCAGCCTTTTGGTCTACAAAGGACTATAAATCAGTTGTGACATTCTTGCAATGCTTGGCTAAGGTATAGAATTGTTAGTGCTCATATGGAGCAGAGCACAACTCCGTCAGCACGGTCAGGCCATACAGCGTGGCCAAGCTGGGTGCAGGTAATGGGTCTACTAACTACTAGGCTAACTACTTGTAAAATGAAAACGTTAGCCTCCTATCTGAGAAAGCACCAGTTATTAGAGTGCCTAAAACACTCCCATGCCGTTTTAAGTGCCCCAGGCAATGCAAGACAGGAGCACACTGCTTCTATCAGTCCCAAACCCTGCAAACACATCACGAGCCAGCCAGCCTGGCCACTGGTGCTGTGCAGCAGATCTTACTGTCAGTGCCAGCAGGGCAGGCCAGAGGTTGGGAGAAGCTCCACAGTAAGCAACACTTCTGGCTCAGGCCAGCCAGTGCTGCTGCTGATGTTGTTCTGTCCTCAAAGCCGTGCAGGTAGAGAGATTTACTTTTTGGCTGCTGGTTTGAAAAGGGGTACTAGGGCAAGAAAACTAGCAGAACTCTACTAAGTGGGGCGGAATTATAATATCCATAAAAGTAAATAAGAATAAAATATTAGAATTGATTGTCAAGTTTAAAAAAGTGTGGTGCATAGAAGGAATCTACCTTTGCAGAAATAGCAGCGTAAAAATCGAGAGTGAAATCTAAGTAGTCACTGTTCAAAGGAGCACAATCTCAAATTTTTTAGAATGTGGAGTTTACGGTTCCATGCAGAAGAATAAAGATGTGTAATACTAAGCTCCGTGCGTGGCGTAGTCATTGGCGGGTACCCAGACTGGGGAGGTCACTGCAGTCCTCATCTTTCGATACTGAGGAATCCTCCTTTCAAGTATAATCCTACCTCCTCTTTCTTTAAATATATTTTACCCTCCTCCTTCTGAAATAAAGCCAGAGCTAAAATCCTTACATTCCTAAAAGGGGGACTTCTGAGGGTATTTTTCACTTACCAGATGCTATGATTCCACCTCCTTGGGACGGCTTCCTTAGCAATGCATGAGGTGCATTGTTTTCCAGGACAGCAGCAGCTGGCAGAACTATTTTACATTGCCAATCTACAATGCATCATTTTACTGTTTGTTCAATCTTTTATCTCACAAATTGATTCTAAACTAAAGACACCAACATGCTCTGACATCAGTGTTATACAGTCAATAGCATAAACAGAACACACTATCAAATATCTGCATATTTCACCCAAAAGAATAGATTAATCAAAGTCCATAGCCAACCCATAATTTTGGATGGGTCTGTGCCGAGCAGCCCAGTTGTGGTCTATGATTGCACTCAAAGGGTCTTCCTGTTACTCCATGCAGGAAGCCGCTATTCCCAGATTGGAGCTACAAAGCAAGCTTTGCTGTCCTCAAATCCCGCCTAACTCTAAAGGATTTGCAGATAGTGGACTGCACCCAAGATTCAGTGCAGCAGTATACTGCTTCTTGCACTTGCTCATCAACCCCTGCAAGAGAAGAATAACAGTTGTGAAAGAAAATTAATATTTTCAGATAAATTATCAATGCAATCTGCGCATCCAAAGTGAGCAATAGACAGTTTCTCACCCAGTACACGCTCAACATGAAAAACTGAGAATTGTTACCTGGTCAAGGCAGAATTGGAAGGAAATTTCTGACTGGAACCCAGTGTCTGGATAGAAGACTGTGGACTTGGGGATTATTTTAAGGTACGGTTAAAAAACTACCAACTCCACAAACTATCTCATTGCAGAGCAGAGATTACAATCGTACACATTTGTAACCCATGTTAATGGTGTTGCTTTGAAAGAAAAAACAGGCCTTTCAGGGCCACATAACTCCAGAGGAAGGTGTCCTGAAAGAAGGAGGGAAATGTACCACTGGCTAACAATTCCTAAAACTACTGAGGGAGCAGGCAGAATTTTTTTCAAGACCTGCAAAGGATACACTTGATTGTATGAAGGTTTGCACTACTACTCAGTGGACCTGGAGGATTGAACTGCTGGTACTTGAACTGCTGGTAAAGTATACTTAAACGGTCAACTTGGCATGGCCACGTAGTTGCAAATGTCAAAACTACCTCACTCACATGAACTTGGGCAAAGCATTAATGGGCATGGCTAATGACTCGGATTTCCACCCAGCTGCTGAACTGATCTGCTTCATACCACCACTATCAGCCCTGGGCTAGCCTGTCCTCCAATGTGCTACCCAGGGCCCCAAATTGCTAGGAGGAGCATGGGAACGCAGGAAACGGTGGTACCCAGCTAGGAGGTTGGCCGCATCCTGACATAACTGTCATGAAATCCAAAAAGAGAAAGCAGTTTTGTAGTTATAGTGGCAAGTTTCCACAACTTAGATCAAGGTAGGCATACAAAACTGCCCTTGTAAGGGGCTACCATAAATCCACGTGTATGGATCGAGGGCATGGCTGAAACATCCTGCTATGTGACAGAAGTTCTAGTAGTTTGTGCCACTGTTCAAGGCATCAGGCAAAGATGAACAGGTCATATTTATAGTGAAATAGTTACACTGGGGGCACTGCCGCCCTGAAAGAAGTCTTGTTGCAGGTGTGTTTGGTAAGCGAGTTATAAATAAGGCTCCCTGTTTTTACGGATTTTTACAGATACAATGTTTTCTGTCTGCATTTATTTTTAAAAGTGGATAAATACAGAAAATTGTGCTTCTTTTAAGCGACTCCTGTGCTGTCTTTCAAGAATTGTAGCAGATGAACAGCATGGGAAATTAAAAAACAGGATGAAATTTCTTTAAATAATGGCATATGTCAACATACATTTGTGGTATAATGCTAATATTTAGTGGATGTATTGTTACGTAATATTTGGCAGCTTAAATAGCTATATCACTACAGACATCTAAGTATGAGTGTGTTTCTATCAGTTAAATAAATATGGAAATGTACAGTTTTACAACTTCCTTTATACACAAAATAAATATGAATAAATACAGCTAAAATATCCCAAAAATAAATATGGATAAATACAGACGGAAATGTTAAAAAAAAAAAAATACTATAAAACCGGGAGCCCTATTTATAAAGCATTCAACACTGTTTCGGATCACTTCAGGGTAAGGAAGCTAGGTAGAGGAGGGAACGAGGACTAGCCAAACGACGCAAAGGAATAAGGACCAGAAGATTAAAAGTTAAAGGCAGAGCAAACAATGGGCTTTCACAGTTCTTCTTAACTTCAGATGTTCATGTACCATATGGAGGAGTGCCCAAAAGGAGTCCCAGAATATAGAGTCTTGGATTCCCTGGCATAGTTTGTGCCTCAGTTTACAGAGAGATAATTTCATGGATCTGTCAAATCTTTGCTTTGAGAAAAGAAATGAATTTTCTCACAAGAGGTAAAAAAGGAGGTATAAAAGATACATCAGTGTCAAAAACCCTAAGTTTGCTGTTGACCTTCTGCAAATGTGCCCAAGGAGGGTACCTAGCTGAACAGAAGCAATGTGGACAGGTTCAGACTGATGCCGGTCTTGATGAGCATGAGCCAAAGCCAGTTTACAGCACCCACCTTTGGATAGGCACTGCACCGTATATGTATTGTTGGGGACCTCCATCACACTCCTACAGGCTCTGGGGGATCTCCAGGTTACTTGCTTGCATTTGGTGGCTAAGTTGGCAACTGCCAAAATTGAATGCCACTTAGGTCAGGTGTGTTTTGAATAGCATCAGTAAAATGGCTGAACCTTGAGGTGCCTCACATTAGATGCTAGTGACAAATGACCGAAATTAGGAGAGTTAGATGTGGTTGGGTTAGTATTCAACCCACCGTAGAGCCAGCCAATCAATTCCTGGAGGTGGTGGATGGAAGCAGAGGGTAAAGCATGCAGCATTTTGAAAGCCTTCTTAAAATATACTAGTGCGGCTTGAGCAGGATCGAAAAGAGTAAGTATTCTATGGCTAGGGAGCACAAATTAAGAAATATGTATCCCCTTTTCCAACATAAAGAAAGCAGTGTTCAGCTGAATGCAAATAATCTACTGGCGATGTAAGGGGCCTTTTCACCTAGAGAGACAGGCAACGGATAAGTCAAGCACCTGAATAAAAAATAAATAAACTAATTTCCGGTCCTAACCAGAAGTCAGTATAAAGAAGTAAGCAAGGGTCAGCAGTTGCTGACCCTTGTTCTGAAGGCTCTGGAGTTGAGAGGCAACGGTTATCTCCCCTAATACTAGCACTACGGAAAGCTACATCGGTTTTCAAATTTCCAGACACTGTCCCAAACCAAACAGAAAAGATTACAACAGATCAAGCTTTATTCCCAAAATACCATGCTGCACAGATGAGACATCCATCAGGAGCTAGTGATCCATGGATTGGAAGATCACAATGGAGAGGAACAAAGCGTAACACAGCGCTCCCGGCTGCATGTGGAAATATGTTGCTCCAGAACCCTGACAGTGCAGTTCTCATCCGATGTAGGGTCAGTAACTACACTAGCAGGTACTCAAAACACAATGATGGCCCAAGACGTGAAGCTAGAACACATTCACTATGTATCCAATACCTTAATGCATTTATGGTAAGACACTTTTAGGTGAAAGCTCCGAATATGGTGGCATCAAGGGTAGGCTTCTGAAAATGAGGGGGATCTACCAATGGCTAAGCCACATGAAACAACAGACATGGATAAGCAGAAGCCTAACCAGAAGGATATGGTGTTGGTGGAGAACTGCAATAGACCAAAGAGCCAGAAATGTTAGACCAAAGGGAAGCGGGCGAAAAACCAAGGCTCATGACTACTCATGTTAAACTACTTGTTATATAAGGGGGTTGGTAGGATGCAAAACATGCAGTTGAACTATAGGCCTTCCGTCTAGTGATCTCCTAATGCCTCTATGGTAAAAAATGTCAATGAGCCACGGTTTAGCTGGTGATATTTGTGCACCCTGCAGTTATGGGTGCAAGTTGATAGGGGTCTTGGGGGCCATCTCAGCCTTCCATTGTTCTGATATTTAAAACGATTATGAGCAACATCAAATTACATAATAATAACGCCTACACCGAAGCATCTCAAGACAATTTAGTCTGTGGTGCGCCTTCAAAAGGTTTTGTTAACATTATTTGCATTGCCATTATCTTTTTGAGGTGGTTGCAAAGAAATTCAGAGAATTCACACACAACTTTAGGAAAGATTTCTACAATGGCAGAACCTTCACCTTTAATTCCGGTCAGCAACCGGTCTACCTGATCAGCTTTTCCGTCCCCTTAGCCTCCTGGCAAGGTGGTAGGAGATGCATCCAACAACCTTGCATGTTTATGCAAAGCAATGGTGAGACCTGCCAGCAAACAAGGCGACACTGTGTCACAAAATATCAACTCTCTTGACTATCTCCTGGTGAAAAGCACACAGTGAAAAAGAAAGTGTGCTGGAAACCCCTTCACAGAGAGGGTTATAGCTAGTGTGTATGCACTGCACAGCTCATGCCCATCAGGGTTTCTGCAACCTCCCTGGGACATGGGAACCACCAGCCAAAGTCCTTGTAGTATTCTTGGAGAATACAGGAAGGACTCTCCAGGTCAGTGCTTTGCTCTAACCCCTGTCCCTTCCAAGACTCCTCCGTGGCTGGTAAGGCTGCGATGAGCTCAACACAATCCACCTCCTCTCTCACAGTGGAAATGTTTTGAAAGTTGTCTGGTCTGCACAGGGGAGGGGAAGAAGTAACAATGAAGAACACAAAAATAGTAAATTACGCTTTTTGGACACCACCTCATTCCACAATTCTGCCAGTTCTCTGCCCTGCATTTAATAGTGCTGGACAGAAAACAAAGTGGCACAATTTGAAAGCAACCATTATTAGTCATTCAAAGTCCTAAACTTCATTATATTCTGATCTTTTTACTTCTCTTTTTGTGGGCACAGGACAGATGGATCATTATTGAACACAGGATGGTTAGGAGGGAACAATGTATTAGCTTGGTGAAAGATGTGTCTACAAAGATTGCTATGCTTGAATAGGAAATTTTAAAACTCAAGCTGTATACAGAGGATTTAGAATATAGAAACTGACACAATCATTTTTGCCTGTATGGTTTTCCTAAATGTGTTGAAGGTCCTAATCTTCTTAACTTTTTAAAGAAATGAATTCTTGAAGTTCTTGATTTCCCATGCTTTCCGCCTATTAACTTACAATGTGGTCATTGACTCTGAAGGCCTAACTTATAGCGTTTCTGAAGTCCTAGGAGCATTATCATGCTTTTTTCTAGAGTGTACTGACTTAATCCATGTGTTAAAAGCAAATAAGGCTAAAACGAGAATGATCTGTTCAGGTCATAATTTCTTTCTTTTACTGGATATATCTAGTGCTAATAATTCTAGACAAAAAGCATTCCTTTCTATGAGACTCAAATACAACAGCTTCACATCAAATACAGGATTCTTCACCCTTGTGCATGTAAAATAACTCATGAAGATCGTACTGAATCTTTGGATGAGCCTGACAAATTTAGAGCTTTTCTTCACAATATTTCTTCCACAGGATAGATATTGGTTCAACTACAGCATGATGCTCTTTGTTTCCTTACATCACTGGAGCATAACTGCACCTCGATTTGGCTTTACTATTCTGTTTTTATTGCCAATTATAAAAGCTCCTCTGCCTGCCTTGCCATGCGGTCGACATACAAAATATTTTTTTTATCTTCAGATCAGGGTTCTATCCCTTGATCTGCTGTTTTACCTGTAGTAGGTTTTGTCATTTTTTTTTTTCTTTACTTTAATATTGACTGATTTTGGTTATATGTTTTATATATCTTTAAAGTAGGTCTTTTTATGTCTTGCAGATAATGTTATTATTGTATATGTTCTACCCTTCTTAGCAGATTGCTACCCTTTTACCCTTCTTAGCAGATTGCCACCCTTTATCCAGTATTTGTCTTCCCCTATGTTAAGTATGTCGAACTTTGTTTTGTGGAATGTTTGTGGTTTTGGAAACCTGGTTAAAAGATAAAAAGGTACTCCCTCATTTAGCCAGACAATGCAAAAACCAACTTTTTACAAGAGACCCACAGCAATGTCGATCTCCTAAATTAAAAAGGCAAAGGTAGGTGTTATTTTTTCTCACTCAAATGATCGTAAGGATGAGGTAGCCATTTAGTGGCAAAATCTCTCAAATTACAAATTCTATCATCAGAATGTGATAATGTTGGTAGATGGGTACTAGTTAATATTGTGCTTAATAAAAAACACATTACTTTGTTTAGTGTTTATGGCCTGGTTAAGTTTCATCCTGAGTTTTGGAATTTAAAAAAAGAACTAAATTGGCTAACATTCCTAACTCAAATATTGTTGTGGCTAGAGATTTTAATAAATTGCTTGACACCTTTTAAGAACAGAAATCCAAATATAAATTCAAACCGGACATTCCGTACGATTTTACAATCTGCTGTTTCCTCCAGACCGTTCTATTTTATGTTAAAGATTACTTTTAGCACGCAACGTTCACCCGCAGGACTCTTGGAGCTATTGTTCTTTATAAAGTAGCACAGAACTGAAACGATTATGCTCGATTATTAAAGGCCTGCTTAAAAAGCTGGGCCTTTAAACCTTTCGTAACAGGGCCAGTTCCGTATTGGAGCAAATCTCAACTGGAAGAGTGTTCCATTCCTTCGGTGTCAATGTCAAACACGTGCACCCACCAATCCTTTGTTTCTGAAATATAGACACCACCAGAAAATTAGCACTAGCTGAGCAGAACGCTCTCCTTGGTACATATCAAAAAAAGGCAATCACTTAGAAAATCTGGGGCCAATCCTTGTAGTGCCCTAAACGTTAGGCAAACATTTTTAGATTTAATATTCTGTCTGATCAGCAGTCAATGAAGGCTCTTCAGGCAAGGAGTAATATGTGTCCTACGAGGAATTCTAAAGACTAACCCACCCACAGCATTCTTCATCATTTGAAGCCCTTTTTGATCAAAGTCAGGAAGGCCAATATATACGCTGGATGCGTAATCCAGTTTAGCACCGATAACAGCTGCAATAATAGTTTTCATAGCTTCAAAGGAGAGAAAAGACTGAATCTTCTTGATAGTTCGCAAGATTAAGACATTTTTAAATCAAAGCATTTGAAACATCATGGAAAGATGTTTATCAATTAGGACTCCTAGGCTTTTTGCAGCTGGCTCCGGCATTGCAAGTGTGGCCACTTCTGGGTGCCGATAATGTCTGGACCATATTGAGGAATTTTGATTTAACATCACAATTTTAGTCCCCTCAGCATTCAGTTTTAAATGATTGTGTCTCATCCATCTACTGATAGAGCACATCATAAGTAGGATCTGCTTTTTATGGTTACCCCCACTTTTTGCTTGATGTTACACTGTTTTTGACTAGTCTGACTGGGATCCTGCTAATCAGGACCCCAGTCTATCTGCTTTCTCCCTACAACGTAATGACATGTACTCAAGTACCCTCCAGATTGGATACTGGGGTACCCTTATAAGTCCCTAGTATATGGTACACATGTACCCAGGGCATAGGTACCCCAGAGGCCTCCCCTGGACTGAAGCATGTATTATGCCACCCATGAGAGGCCATGCAAAATGGAACTACAGGCCTGCGATTGCAGCCTGTGTAAGATGGTGCATGCACCACTTACTTTAGATATAGGTTTACTATATCTATAGGTCACTACACTTAAAACCTATGTCACCCCTATAGCAGGCCTTGACAATCCTGAAGGCAGGGTGCTGGGTTTTACGTAAGAGGGTGTCCATGCATGAGCAGAGCACCACTGCAGCCTTCGGAGATCATTCTCCCGGGTTGTCGGTGACGCAGCCAGACATATAGGTAGAGGTGCTTTATATGCTCGCGTAAAATGCTATCTCGAAAACGGCTGCAACAAACCATGTCGTGTTTGGTATCAAAAACCTTGGAATCATACCTCCACACCGGTAACCGGTGTGGGAGGTATGATTCCACCCTTCTGAAGCAAGCTTTGTGGGTCCCTGGTCTTCCCGGTACCAGCCTTCTTGACCCGGACAGCACAAAATGGATGCTGCCGACCAGAGACACATTTCTGCCCTCCTGCTGCTGAGCCAAGCTCGAGCAGAGGAAGGCAGCACAATAGGTATCCTGTCACAGGGAGGAATGACCACCTCCTAGACAAGATTTAGTGTATTGGAGCTGGGTGGGTACACTTCCAAAGTGCCTGAAAGTCTGCATGAGGGGCACATTTGGTGTCCCTGTGCATAGTCCAGTTCAAACCAGTTCTGGGAGCCTCTGGCGCGAAACTGGACAAAGGACATGGGTGTAACCACCCCCCTGTCCTGACCCTCCCCTCGGAGGGTCCCCTGAATCTGTCCAACCCTCTCCCGTGGTACAAAAGGCCTTACCTGGCTGTAGGTCCCTAGATCGACGTGGACAAGATTCTGAACAAGAAACCACTGACCTTCGACCGTCAGGACACTCTGGACTTCGCTGGACTTTGACTGGGCCCGACTTAGTTTCCCTCTCTGTCCAAAGCATCGTCTGTGCCCGTGCACCATACAGGCTCCGTGCAGGACCTGTGGAGCATCAAGGACAACTGAAGTATCTCCCTTGGGGTGAAAGAGTCGCTGTAATGCAACTGACCGGTCTGCTGATCGTGAGCTCCTGCGGACTCCGAAGGCTCCAGCAACACAGGAGGTGGGTTCCTACGTTCCTTGAGGTCGAGCTGCCCTCTCACCAAGTTTGAGGCCAGTATCCCTCGAGGGGACCGCATAACCCGAACCCCTGTGCACTGCATACATTTGCAAGTGCATATGCTTGTTGGTGTTCCCAAACTTCATGCAGGCTGTCGATAGCCCCAACCTCTGCGCACATTTTGTACAAAGGACTTCGGCCTCCTCGCACTCTGTGCCCTGCAAGCTGTTTTGTGAAACTGCTAGAGGTCCCCTCGCGAGTCCTGTGACTTCGGCCTGTGGGTCCATTTGAGGGACAATCCTGATTTTCTTGGGCTCCCCTGGTTGCTCCAGGCCTGCCCAGATTCCCCTTGCTGTGGTGAGACCCCTGGTCCTTGCTGGCCTAGACCGTAACCTTCTTTGACCTTCTTGGGCTGCCGTTGCCAAGGCTTGTCGTGCTCCCGCCGGACACCGACCCCTCAGCACTCGACATCCTTCGTGGGACAGCTCGGATCCGGCTACTGGTCATCCTCGACGTCTCCTGGTCCCTGCAGCTGTAGAGTCAAGGTCTCCTTCGCACTTGAAGCACCCGACATCAGTGGGCATTCGTCTACCGAGTCCCAGGACACTCCTGAGTGACCCACTCTGTCCCCTCTGCTTTCAGGTTCCTTCCAACAAGAATCCACCTGCGGATTCCACTGGACACTTTTCTTCTTTCCAGCAGTGGCATTTCATTGAAGACTCCCATTGAAAACGACGGCGATTTCCGACGCCACTTCAGACCTATGCACCCGGCTTCCCTGGGATAGGTAACTCTGATACTTCGGTATCCACGGGTGGGATGGCTCTCCAGCCTTCTATGTTCCAAAGGGTTTCCTCGTAATCCACTGGGAAGGGTCCTTAAACTTAAAAACTGCAACCGCGACTCGCTCATTGAAATGCACGTAGCACGCCGTCGTGTTCTCACACTGCACCCTTCCTCCGTGGGGTCCCTACTTACTCACCTTGGGTGGTTCCTTCGGGTCCAAGCGATTCTACACTCTTTAGACACTGTTTTGACTAGAGTCGTGGTTCTTATACCACTATTTTAGTATATGGTTTGGTCTCCCCCTGGAGCCCACTGTGTATTAGTGCTACTTACGATTGTTTCTGTGCTAAAGTATTGTGTGCTTTGTGTTTATCTGCGTGTAGCAGATACTGTGAGGTATTTAAGGTGTTATAATAATAAATATATATTCTTATAACTACTGTGTGGTTCTCCTTTCATTTAACCAATACAATAGGGTTGCATTCTGGTAAAACAAGCTGCTTAACATTCATTCAAGACTAAGCCTGAAGGCTGCTCTCCACAGCTACCACTTGGATAGCTTTCATAAGGTTATCTTTGACCTCTTAAATCACCATAAGGGTTGTTTGGACTGGTGCAAGGTGCCCACTTTAATTAGTGGACATCATATACTAGGCCAACTTCTCACATCATATATTTAAATTTGTCCTGTGCAGGAGCCGAGGTATCAAGTCGAAGTATAATCTGACAGTCGCCAGCATAGCTAAAAATCCAACAACTTCTTTTGGACAGCTAGTTTAGAAAAGCTTGGATACAGAGGATAAAAAGATTACGTGAAAGAGCGGACCTCCATGGAACCTCGCAGTCCATCTATATTTCTGATGCCTTAAATGGAGTAAATTGAACTGCCTGCGACGTATTCTCCAGGAAAGAGTTAAGCCAATTTAAAGCATTCATTGTAAACCCTGCTGCTTGCAATCAGCCCAGTAAGATCTTTTGGTCGACCACGCCAAAGGTGACAGATAAATCGAGCAAAATCAAAGCTGGAGTGTGACCATCATCCAAATTCTTTCTCAAATCATCTGTAACTGAGAGAATTACTGTTTCTGTTTTGTGTATGGGTCTGAACCATGCCTGATAAGGTCTAAGAATTTGGAGTCAAAAAGATGGGAGCTCACTTCCTGCGCAATGTGAACTTCCAGAAGTTTAGTACAATAGGGCAGTAGCAAGATGGTCGATAATGCTTTAAAATCTTTGGGTTATCGCCAAGTATTTTTTAACAATGACAATTCTGTCGCTTTTTTTTTTTTTTAAAAGAGTCAGGAACTTTACGTGCCTTCAAGGACGCATTTAAGAGACTAGTAGGATGATCTATAATGAACTGAGCCATCCAGTGCAATAATCTGGGAGGGAAGGGATCACACAGAGATCCTGTTTTTACTTAAGTTAGCAGATGCTGTACGGCATCGTGAACAAATACATTTAAATTATCTAGCTTGATAATATTTTCCTCCACCGACAGCCAATCACATTCTGCACTAGGGCCATCTAGTATGGCATCTTAAATGGTCTTAATTTTCTAAATAAAAAACAAATTTACTTCATCACAGTTCTCCTGTGAATGTCTCAGAGGCTGACTAATCCTATCCATAATCGAGAAGCTGCGCATAATGCTAAACATTTCTCTCTGTGGATTTGAGGACTTGCAAATTGTATTTGTATAACACGAGGCCTTAGCCTGAATGATTAGATTCTTATAGTTACGTATACCTTCTATGAAAGCCTCTTTGCTCAATTCATCATAATTTTTATGCCACAGATGTTCAAGGCATTTAAGCTGTAGTTTAGTTCCCACCAATTCATTAGAAAGCCACGGTGCTGTCACTATCCTTTTTTTTTTTTAGCTCAATTTAACTCTGGAGGAGCATATTCATGCCCTACTTTATCAATTCAGTTATTGAACTCCCAGGCGGCCTCATCTGTGTTATCACTTAATATTGTTTTCTTTCGATCCAATGTCTCCTGCATATGTGATTTTACAATCTTATCCCATCTCCGGAATATCCCTTTGTGGTCAAAAGGCTGGCTTCCTTTTATCTAAGGGGATATTAATAATACCCCAATAACAATTATCTGACCAACCACATAGTTCTATACTATAGTTCTCAAATGCATCTATTAATTATTTGACTTATGGAGACCTTGCAACCCTGATAAATTGGAATTTTCTTCTTTTTCTAACTTTCAGAATGTTCACAGTACACTCTCACGGATTGACTATATTTTGGTTACTGAATCTTTATTACCAAGTCTCTAGTAAACTGAGATTGGCTCCAGTTTTTTAACTGACCATGCACCTATTTTAGCAGCATTGGATCTTTCCAAAGTTGATGTTAAATCTGGACGATGAAGATTCAATAATCACTTATCTGATGTATATTATTTATCTGAAGTTAATATTTCTATTAAGGAATTGTTTGCTTCAATAACCTTTTTGATCCCTCCATCATTAACAAATCGAGATGCCTTCAAGACATCTATTCCAGTATTTACCATTGCCTACCCAGCCAAAAAGAAAGACTTAAAACTATCAATATGACTCTCCCTTAAAGCAATTTAAAACTCTTCTACATAGTTATTTTATTTCCAAATCATCTCATATGTTGCATGACCTTATTAAAGTCAAAACGGAATTAAATAGAATTGCAGCTGTTGTCGCCTGCACTATGTTGAGATTGAAGTGAACATTTGTTTGATGGACAAAATAAAGTAGGGAAGATGCTTGCCAGCTTTTTAAAAATTAAATCAGAAAGCAAAGCAATTGGCTCCATTAGCTGAGATGGATGGTTCAACAAGTTACCATAATGAAATCTCCAAATCATTTCACTTTCTTTTTACCAGTATTTATACTATAAAGATACCTATCCATCTGATAAATATTTTTTTTATGTTATCCCTAAACCACCCTTCTAAATGATAAATTTGAGAAACCTTAATCTGAAATGTCGTTGTAATAAATACTAATGCTATTGAATCCTTAAAGTCAAGCTACTGGTCTGGGTGGATTTTCTATAGAGTTTATATCCTCTGTGTAGGTTTTTTGCTCCTAAATTGCTGGAACTTTACAACTTTCCGTTTTGACTCAAGGGTCAGTGGTTCCTTTTAGGAAGCCTTGATCACTATCATCTCAAAGCCTGATAAGAAACCTAGGTTTTGCAAAGATTATAGGCCCATATCACTTATTATAACTGCAAGATTTAAGCTGTAGGAGGCTGGCTTAGTATATAGTGCTCACTTATGTAAGTGTAGCACCTAGCACTCACCCTGCACTAATCCAGACATTCCTTATGGTGATTTCAGTGGTCTTAGACAACCTTAGAAAGCTCTCTAAGTGGCAGCCTTCAGGCTTAGTCCAGAAGGAGTGTAAAGCAGCTTGTTTCACCAGTACTTAATCTTATGGTGCAGGTTAAGTGAAAAAGAACCAACAGTGTCATTACAATTATATGTTGTTATTATAAACACTAACTAACACATTACAATATCTCCTACCCGGAGATATAACCACAATACTTTGGAAATAAAACACCCAAGTAGCACAAATACACAGTGGTCTCCAGGGTAAGACCAAATCATATACTACAATAGTGGAATGCGAACCACAACCTAAGTCGAGAATGGACCCAGAAGACGTAGATGAGTCGGGACACAAGGAAGCACCCAAAGTGAGTATCTAGGAACCCTACGGAGGTTGTATGCAGAGTGGGAACACAACCGCGTACTCAATGCAAGTCAATGGGTAAGTCGCAGTTGCAGTTTTAAAGAAGGACCCTTCCCAGCGAACCCTGAAGAAACCCTGTGGAAGATCGAAGGTTGGAGAGTCACCCTACCCGTGGATACACCAGGAACCAGGACATCAACACCAGGGTAGCCGGGTGCATAGGTGCGAAGTGACGTTGGAAACAGCCGCAGACCACAAGGGAGGACTTCAGAAGAGATGCCGCTGGCGAAGAAGGTGAAAGAAAGAATCCAGTGGAACCCAAAGGTGGATTCAAGTTGAGAGGCACCTGCAAGCAGAGGGGACAGAGTCTATTCCACTCAGGAGTGACCAGGAGGCACGGAAGACGAATGCCCACCGAAGTCGGAGATACAGGAGAGTTGACGGAGCCCTTGAAGTTACAGCTGTGCAGACCAGACGACGCTGTGGAAGACCAGGAGCTGTTCACGAGCTGTCCCACATTGGATGACAAGAGCCAATGGTCAGTGTCCAGCAGGGGCACCAACAAGCCTTGGCAACGGCAACCAACAGAGTCGTTGAAAAAGGTGCAGTGTCCAAGTGACTCACCACGAGCAGGTAAGACAAAGCAGGCCCAAGCAAGCAGGGGAGCCCACTTGAGCCAAAGAACACCCTCAAGATGACCCCCAGGCCAGAGGCACAGGAGTTACAAGAGGACCTCGAGCAGCTCACTAAACAATGAAAGCCCACTGTGCAGAGGATGCGGTGCAGGCGAAGATCTCGGTTGCAGAAGATGCTTGATGTTGGAGCTTCTTGGAGCCCAAAGATCTCGGGTGGAGAGAGTCAACAAGCCTTGGCAACAGCAAGCAGAAGCGGTTCACAGGGGTATTGCTCCAGCGGTTCCGACGAGGGATACCGACTTCAAACTTGCTGTGAAGACACGCCAGGCCTCGAGGGAGTTGCAGTACCACCACCTGTGTTGCAGAACTTCTCGGAATCCGTAGGAGCCGAGGAGCAGCAGAACAGTCAGCTTCGTTGCGGTGCCTGCAGATGCAGAGGAGTGGCTCCTTCACTACAAAGGAGATTCCTTCGGGTGTCTTGGATGTCCACAGGCCTTGTGAAGAACCTGTATGGAGCACAGGCACAGACATTGCAGAAGACTGGCAGGACGACAAGACCAGGCACAGCAGGAGTCTTCCCAGTTGCAGTCTCGGTTCCCAAAGCGAAGTCCAGCAAAGTCAGAAGTGCCCAGACGATCGAAGTTGAAGTGGTTTCACATCTGAATATTGTCCCACGACGAATCTAGGGACACACCCACAGGTAAGCCCTTAAGTACCCTAAGAAGAGGGTTGGGACGATTCAGGGGTCCCTCCCAGAGGAGGGGCTGGACAATGGGGTGGACACTCCCATGTCCTTTGTCCAGTTTCGCGCCAGAGCGGGAGCCAACGGCGCCCTGAACTGGTTTCAACTGGAGTAGGCAAGGAGGACACCAAATGTGCCTTTCAAAGCTGTCTATTGGCGCTGGCAACCACCCCCACCCTGTCCCAATGCACTAAGTCCTGTCTGGGAGGTGGTCACACCTTCCTGTGACAGGAAACCTATTGTCCTGCCTTCCCCTGCTCGAGCTTGGCTCAGCAGCAGGAGGGCAGAATCGTGTCTCTTGTAGGCAGCAGCCATAGTTTGCTGTCCGGGTCTAAAAGACTGGTACCAGGAGCACTGAGGGCCTCCCGGAAGAGCTTTACAGTGCATGGAACCATACCCCAACACCGTTTACGGTGTTGAGGTATGATTCCAACATGTTTCATACCAAACATGACAGGGTTCGTTACAGCCAGTTTAGAGATAGCCATCGCGTAATGACACATGGCCACTCTATATATCGCAATACCTGATGCACTTACAACCCGGGAGACTGGACTCTGAAGGTTGTAGGGGTGCCCTGCTCATGAAGGGGCACCCTCCCACTTATAACTGAGCACCCTTCCTTCAAGATTGAAAGGCCTGCCTTAGGGGTGACGTATAGGTTTCAAGTGTAGTGACCTCAGATATAAAGAGAGGTATATCCGCCGTAAGTGGTGCTAGCACCAGGGACACAGGCTGTAATGGCAGGCCTGTAGTCACAATTTGAGTGATCTTCCATGGGTGGCATTATACATGCTTCAAACCATGGGGGACCCCTGGTGTACCTATACCCTGGGTACCTTAGTACCATATTCTAGTGACTTACAAGGTTACATCAATAGCCAATCTGGGGTGTACCCAAGTACTCACAGTGTCCAATTTAGGGAAGAAGCGCAGAGACTGGGGACCTGATTAGCAGGATCCCAGTCAAACTAGTCAGTAAAACATAAGGACACCAGCAAAAAGTGAGGGTGACCATGAAAGCAGATCCTACTTTCCTACAGACCCCCCCCCAAAAAAAAAACGTAAGGAGAGGAGACTAACCTTGTCCAGTTGAGTCTTCATTTTTTAAGTGGAAATATCTGGTGAGTCCATCTGCGTTGGCATGGTTACTCCTAGGCCTATGTTCCACTGAAAAGTCCATCCCCTGTAGGGAAATGGACCACCTCAAAAGTTTGAGATGTTCACCCTTCATTTGTTTAAGCCATAAGAGTTGCTTATGGTCTGTCTGAACAAAGAAGTGAGTACCAAACAGGTATGGCCTCCACTTCTTCAAGGCCCAGACAACAGCAAAGGCCTCCCTCTCCATACCCGACCAACGTTTCTCCCTGGGGGTCAACCTTCTGCTTATAAAATCTACTGGGTGGTCCTGGCCCTCTGCATTTAGTTGTGACAAAACATCTCCTACCCTTATTTCAGATTCATCTGTCTGGACAATGAAGGTGTTGGAATAGTCAGCACTTTGCAGAATGGGAGCAGTTCCCATAGCCTGCTCCAGGTCATCAAATGTCTTTTGACTGCTAACTGTCCACTGAACTTTCTTAGGCATTCCCTTGGAGGTGAGATCATTAAGGGGTCACAATGGACCCATATCCCTTAAAAAACCTCCTGTAGTACCCAGTCACGCCCAAGAAAGCTCTGACCGTAGTCTGGGTAGTGGGAGCAACCCAGTCCATGATGGTCTGGATTTTGCTCTCCAATGGCTGAACTTGGCCTCCACCTACCAGGTGACCCAAGTAAAACCCCTTGCTCTGCCCTATCTGGCACTTGGTGGCCTTGATGGTGAGGCCTGCCTTCTGAAGGGTGGAGCTAAAGACAGCTATGTCATCTAGATATGCTGCACTTTAGGCTTCCAGACCTGTTAGAACTTTATTCACCAACCTCTGAAATGTGGCAGGTGCATTTTTAGCCCAAAGGGCATCACAATAAATTGAGAATGCCCACCAGGGGTTGAAAATGCGGTCTTTGGCTTGGCGTCCTCAGCTAGTCTGATCTGCCAGTAGCCAGCAGTCAGGGCAAATGTACTCAGATATTTGGCTGAGGCCCAAGTATCTATGAGTTCATCTGCCCTAGGAATAGGATGGGCATCAGTCCTAGTGACTGCATTGAGGCCTCTGTAGTCCACCCAAAACCTCATCTCTCGTTTTCCACCCTTGGTGTGAGGCTTTGGCACAAGGACTACTGGACTAGCCCAAGGGCTATCTGAAGGCTCAATGACCCCCAATTCCAGTATCTTTTGGACCTCTGTCCTGATGCAGTCTCTGACATGGTCAGTCTGTCTGTAAATTGTGTTCTTTACTGGCAGACTGTCACCTGTGTACACTTCATGGGTACACCAGGTGCTTTGACTGGGAGTCAGAGAACACATATGCTTGTACTGATTGAGGACCTTCCTGCAATTAGCTTGCTGCTGGTCAGTAAGACTGCCTGCCAAGGCTACTCTAACTGACCCACCAACAGGGTTCTGAGAGGGGAGATCAGGGAGAGGGTCACTCTCTTCCTCCTGTCCATCATCAGTGGCCATGAGCAAGCTCAAGTCAGCCTGGTCTACAAAAGGCTTTAGGCGGTTCACATGAAGTACCCTGTGAGGACTTCTTGGAGTTCCTAGGTCCACCAGGTAGGCGACCTCACCTTTCTTTTCAAGGATTGTGTGGCGGCAACTCCATTTGTCTCAGAGAGCTGCTGGGGCCACAGGCTTCAACACCCACACTTTCTGGCCTGGCTGGTAAACAGCCTTTTGGCCATAAGCTTTCTGAAGCTCATGGCTGACCTCAAGGTCTTTACTGGCCTTCTTCATATACTAAGCCATACATGAACGCAGGCCAAGTACATAATCCACAATATCCTGTTCAGCAGGTTTGAGAGGTTGCTTCCAGCCCTCCTTAACTAGACAAAATGGACCCCTAACTGGATGTCCAAACTGAAGTTCAAATGGGCTGTAGCCAACCCCCTTCTGAGAAACCTCTCTGTAGGCAAAGAGAAGGCAGGGTAGTAAGACATCCCATTTCCGCCTGAGCTTTTCTGGGAGTCCCATGATCATACCCTTTAGGGTCTGGTTGAACCTTTCAACAAGCCCATTGCACTGTGGATGGTAGGGTGTGGTAAACGTATAGTTTACTCCACACTCTTTCCACATTGTAGTGATATAACTAGACATGAAGTTGTTACCTGTCTGTTAAGACCTCCTTAGGGAAGCCCACTTTGGAAAAGATTCCTAGGAGGGCCCTGGCCACTACAGGAGCTGAGGTGGTTCTAAGGGGAATTGCCTCTGCATACCTAGTGGCATGGTCTATCACCACTAGGATGTAACTGTGTCCAGATGCAGTTGGAGGGTTCGAGGGACCAACAATGTCAATCCCTACCCTCTCAAAGGGAACCCCAACCACTGGGAGTGGAATTAAGTGGGCCTTTGTAGTGCCTCCTGACATACCACTGGCTTGGCAAGTGACACAGGAGCGAAAAAACTCTTTGGTGTCTTCAGACATATGGGGCCAGTGAAAATGAGGGACAATGTCATGTGCCAGGGAGAGTAGAAAACCTCGGAACTTCTGGGGTATTACCAACCTCCCGGTGGCACCAGGCTTGGGGTCTCTACTTTCAGAATACAGAAGTCCATCATCCCAATAGATCCTATGGTATCCACTGACATTCCCTGCCTCCTCAGCAGCAGCAGCAGCTTGCTGTCTGAGCTGTTCAAGGGAGTGGCAGGATTGCTGCTCCAAACTCAAGTCTGCCCTGGAAGGGCCCCCTGCCCCCAAGAACTCTGCCTGGTCAGGTCCAAGTTCCTCTGGGACAGTTCCTTCACAGGGTCTGAGATCATCTCCCTCAGGAGACTGATCCTCACTGGGAGTTTGGGAGGAGGATAATTCCTTACCCTTCCTGCTCCTTCTCTTAGGAGCAATCTGGTCCATTTTTCAGGATCCAGTGCTCCCTCAGTGCTGAGCTGTTTGGACTGAGCCCTGGCAACAGCAAAGACACTGGCAGAGATGCCCAGCATCTCTGCATGAGTCATGAACTCTACTTCAGACCAGGCTGAAGTTTCTAGATCATTGCCCAACAGACAATCTACAGGCAGGTCTGGAGATACCACAACCCTTTTAGGTCCAGTTACCCCTCCCCAGCTGAGATTCACAACTGCCAAGGAATGTTCAGTCCTGACATTGCTAGCATTGGTTACTTGGTACATTTGTCTAAGTATGATCTGATCAGAGGACACACGTTTCTCTCACCATGGGGACACTGGCCCTGTGTCCCCGAAAGCTATTGCTTCCTTTCCATTGATTAAAGGCTGATGCCTGAACTTGCCCAAGTTAGTGGGACTTACTAGCAAGGTGGCAAGATCAATGCCACCATCACAGACTAGAACAGCCTGAGTTAGAGTTCTGACTAGGCCGGAACCCACCTCAGAACCCACCTCAAAACCCAAGGTTAACCCAACTAATCTCTTGGTTGCTGTACTACCACTTGTACTGGTGCTAGGAGGAGCAGTTGCCTTGGGGGCAGTGGTCGTAGTTTCATTGGCCTTTGGACAATCAGCACCTCTTGTCCAATGGGTCTTTACTTTACATAAATAACACCAAGGTTTCTTTTTACCCTTCTTGGAGTTTTGGGACTCGCCCCCAGATGCAGGTTTTTGGGGACCTTGAGAAGACTCCTTTTTGTCTTTGTCCTTCTACCCACCCTTCTCCTGGGGATAAGAAGAATCTTGCGTCTTCTGGTCATCTCCACCACCATGGTTTTCTGCTTAACCATGTTGCGGACCCATTTGTCCACCTTCTTTCCCAATTCTTGGGGAGAGGTCAGATCAGAGTCCATCAGGTACTGGTGCAGTAGTTGGTTCTGACAGTTTTTAAGGATGTGCTCCCTCATTATCAAATTGTACAATCCTTCATAGCCCTGTACCTTACTTCCATGAAGCGAGCCTTACAGAATCTTAATAGCACTGTCAATGAAATCTACCCAGTCCTGGGTGTGTGCTTTCTGTGCGTCTCTGAACGTAATTTTGTATTGCTCAGTGGTTAAGCCAAACTCATCTATGTGTACTCTTCAGAACTGAATAATTGTCACCATCCTCTTATCTAACAGTGAGGAGCTTATATTTACCTTTGTTAGCAAAGGAGAAACACAGGATAGCTGCCCACAGCCCTTGAGGGACCGCCTGAACTTTACAGGCCCTCTTCAAGGCAGTGATCCATTTATGGATATCATACCCCTCCTGGGAAGGAGGGACTATCCTGCTCAGGCTCCAAGTGTCAAAGGATGTTTCCCTCATTCTAGGTACACTATTGCTGCCACCATGGGACTCTAGTCCCAAATTCTTCCTAGCCCTCCGAACTTCCAGGGTCTCTTTAGCAAGGGCCAACTGTTCTTGTCTGAACTGGAGTCTAACTCTCTCAAGTTTGATCAGGTGGTACTCCCTCCCTAAAGAGTCCTCCCTCTTGTTAGAGATGGCGGTCCCTATGGAATGATCTGAAGCATTGGACTCGGCAGAGGGGGACCTAGACCACCTCTGCCTACTCTGAACTATCCCAGGAGGAATAAAAGGGAACCTACTTCTAGGGACACCCTCTGTGCCATCTGCACTATTCTCTGGGGGATCAGAGTTCACCAAGGTGCAGTCATCAGACTCCTCTTGGGCATGCTCAGAATTAGGGCACTAGGGGTAACCCCTCCTAACCCATCTTCTAGAGCATCCCCACCCACTTTGTCTTGATCCTCTGACCTGTCAGTGTTCTGGAGAGCACCTATGATAAGCAGCTCTAAGAGGTGGTTGGGTTGCTACCCGTCTTTAACTTCCTAGAAGTACAAAGGGTCCTAAGTTCCTGGAACTTAAGACCACTGTATCTAACAGACTGGGCCCCATTGAAGTCTAATACTAAAGACCTGGTGTCTAGGTGTAGTGTGGTGTTTCACCTACCTAGCCTAGTGGAAACTAAACTCCTTAAGATTGCAGAAAGGTTGGGCTAAATCCTTAACAACTAATCTAAAAGTTCAGTAGAACTTACTTAGTCTATAAAATATGTTATGTGCCCAATGCTAGTGATGGTTTTTCAATTAATTCACACCTAGATTTAGCTGGTAAAAACGCAGGCTTGAATCACAACCACTTCACACCAATGTAGGAGGCTGGCTTAGTATATGGTGCTCAATTATGCAAGTGTAGCACCCTGCACTAATCCAGACAACCCTTATGGTGATTTTATTGGTTTTAGACAACCTTAGAAAGCTCTCTATGTGGTAGCTGTGGAGAGCAACCTTCAGGCTAAGTCCAGAAAAAGTGCAAAGCAGCTTGTTTTACCAGTACTTAATCTAATGGTGCAGGTCAAGTGAAAAAGAACCACACAATGTAGGTTTAGAAAATATATGTATTATAAACACTCACTAACACATTACAATATCTCCTACCCGGAGATATAACCACAATACACACAATACTTTGGAAATAGAACACGCAAGTAGCACAAATACACAGTGGTCTCTAAGGGGGGGGGGGAGGGGGAGACCAAACCATATACTAAAATAGTGGAAAGCGAACCATGACCCAAGTCGAGAATGGACCCAGAAGACGTAGAAGAGTCGGGGACCCAAAGAACCACCCAAGGTGGGTATCTAGGAACCCCACGGAGGTCGTGTGCAGAGTGGAAACACGACCACGCACTCAATGCAAGTCATTGGGTAAGTTGTGGTTGCAGTTTTAAAGAAGAAGGACCCTTTCCAGCGAACCCTGAAGAAACCCCGTGGAAAATGGAAGCTTGGAGAGTCACCTCACCTGTGGATACCCCAGGAACCAGGATACCTACACCAGGGAAGCCGGTGCATAGGTGCGAAGTGACAACGGAAACCGCTGTAGACCACAATGGAGGACTTCAGAAGAAAGGCCGCTGGCGAAGGTGAAAGAGTCCGGTGGAACCTAAAGGTGGATTCAAGTTGAGAGGTACCTGCAAGCAGAGGGGACAGAGTCTATGCCACTCAGGAGTGACCAAGAGGCACGGAAGACGAATGCCCACCGATGTCTGAGATGCAGGAGAGTTGACGGTGCCCTTGAAATTGCAGCTGTGCGGACCAGGCAATGCTGCAGAAGACCAGGAGCCGTTCACAAGCTGTGCCATGTCAGATTTCGAGAACCAAGGGGTCAGTGTCCGGCAGGGGCACCAACAAGCCTTGGCAACGGCAACCAACGAGTCGTCAAAAAAGGTTCAGTGTTGGGACTAGCAAGGTACAAGTGACTCCTCACGAGCAGGTAAGACAAAGCAGGCCTCAAGCAAGCAGGGGAGCCCACTGGAGCCAAAGAAGACCCTCAAGAGGACTCACAAGCCGGAGGCACAGGAGTCGCAAGAGGACCTCGAGCTGCTCACCAAATGATGAAGGCCCACGGTGCAGAGGATGTGGTTCAGGTGAAGATCTTGGTTGCAGGAGATTCTTGAGGTTGGAGCTTCTTTGCACCCGAAGATCTCTGGAGGAGAGAGTCAACAAGCCTTGGCAACAACAAGTCGATGCGGGGTACTGCTCCAGCGGTTCCGATGAGGGATACGGACTTCAAAACATGCTGTGAAGACAGGGCAGGCCTCGAGGGAGTTGCAGAACCACCACAAGTGTTGCTGAACTTCTCGGAGTCCGTAGGAGCTCAGGAACTGCAGACCGGTCAGCTTTGTTGCAGTGCCTGCAGATGCAGGGGAGTGACTCCTTCACTCCAAGGGAGATTCCTTCAGATTTCTTGGATGCCCACAGGCCTTGTGAAGAACCTGTATGGAGCACAGGCACAGACGTTGCAGAAGACTGGCAGGACGACAAGACCAGGAGCAGCAGGAGTCTACCCAGGTGCAGTCTCGGTTCCCAAAGCGAAGTCCAAAGCGCCAAGACGGTCAAAGTTGAAGTGGTTTCGGATCTGAATCTTGTCCCATGACGAATCTAGGGACCCACCCACAGGTAAGCCCTTAAGTACCCTAAGGAGAGGGTTGGGACGATTCAGGAGTTCCCTCCCAGAGGAGGGGCTGGACATTGGGGAGGATACTCCATGTCATTTGTCCAGTTTCGCGCCAGAGCGGGAGTCAATGGCTCCCTGAACTGGTTTCAACTGGAGTTTGCAAGGAGGGCACCAAATGTGCCCTTCAAAGCAGTCTAGTGGCGCTGGCAAGCGCCCCCACCCTGTCTCAATACACTAAGTCCTGTCTGGGAGGTTGTAGCACCTCCCTGTGACAGGAAACCTATTGTCCTGCCTTCCCCCACTTCAGCTTCGCTCAGCAGCAGGCGGCCAGAATAGTGTCTCTGGTCGGCAGCAGCCATAGTTTGCTGTTAGAGTCTAGAAGACTAGTACCGGGAGCACGGAGGGCCTCCAGGAGGAGCTTTACAGTGCATGTAATCATACCGTGTTGGGGTATGATTCCAACATGTTCGATACCAAACACGACATGGTTTGTTACAGCCAGTTTAGAGATAGCCACTGCGTAATGAGGCATGGCCACTCTATATATCGCAATGGCGGATGCACGTACAACCCAGGAGAATGGACTTCAAAGGTTGTAGGGGAGTCCTGCTCATGCAGGGGTACCCTCTCACTTATAACCGTGCACCCTGCCTTCAGGATTGAAAGGTCTGCCTTAGGGGTGACACAGGTTTTAAGTGTAGTGACCTCAGATATATGGAAACATATCTGTCGTAAGAGGTGCTAGCACTAGCTTACACAGGCTGCAATGGCAGGCCTGTAGCCACAATTTGAATGGTCTACCATGGGTGGCATAATACATGCTTCAGCCCATGGGGGACTCCTGGTGTACCTATGCCCTGGGTACCTTAGTACCATATACTAGGGACTTACAAGGTTACATCAGTAGCCAATCTGGGGTGTACCCAAGTACTCACCATGTCCAATTTAGGGAAGAAGCACAGAGACTGTGGTTCTGATTAGCAGGATCCCAGTCAGACTAGTCAGTAAAACTTAATGGCAACAGCAAAAAGTGGGGGTGACCATGAAGTCAGATCCTACTTTCCTACACAAGCTAAGATCTTTTGCCTCACTTTTAGAGTTTGTAGTTCCTTTCCTTGCTAAGTCAGATCAATCTGGCTTCAATAAGGGTACACTTTCATCTGATAATGCTAGGATGTTTTCTGATATTATTAGCCATTCTAATAAACTCTAAGTCTCTATTGCTGTGGCTTCTGCTGCACTCTTGATGGTGAAAAAGCATTTGAGTTTATTAATTGGCAATATGTGTTTAAAACACTTGAATGGTTTGGATCTGGTCCTACATTTACTTCTTTTGTGAATTTATTATATTCTAACCCTAGGGCAAGTATCTTTGTGAAGAACAAGTTACTTACCTTCGGTAACGCATTATCTGGTAGAGACTATCAAGCTGCAGATTCCTTACCTTTGAATTTCCCCGGCGTCAGGCTGGATCCGGAAACTTTTGCTGAGCAATACCCCTTGCGTGCGCAGTCGGGTGGCTGCATTCGCCTCCGCGTGACGTCGTCTGCATCGTTAGCATCAGGTATGATGTTGTAGTACCTATATAGGCGCCAGCCAGGCGCGAGGACGTCATTACTTTTCATTTTTCCCACGCCAGAAGTGCAGAGCCACGAAGTAACTGATGTAGTTGTGCAAAACTAGGGCCCTGAAAGGGGGAGTAACCCTAGTCCTCCAACATTAGTCCGCATGGCGGGGAGGAATGGGTGGGGCTAGAAGGAATCTGCAGCTAGATAGTCTCTACCAGATAATGCGTTACTGAAGGTAAGTAACTTGTTCGTCTGATAGAGTCTTCTAGCCTCAGATTCCTTACCTTACCCGGACCAATACCTCAAACTAGGAAGTCCTACAGGACCGAACAGGCAAAGTGCCCGTCCTTGCGGACCGGACTGTCCAGGCAGTAGTGTTTGGCAAACATGTGCAAAGATGCCCATATTACTGCCTGACAGATGTCCAAGACTGGGACACCCCGAGCCAAGGCCGTAGTTGCAGCCTTTCCCCTGGTGGAATGGGCCCTTAATCCCTCAGGGGGCTGCTTCTTTGCCAAGGCATAGCAGATCTTAATGCAGAGAACGACCCAGCGAGAGATGGTCCTTTTCTGCACTGCCCTTCCCTTCTTAGCTCCCACGTACCCCACAAAGAGTTGGTCGTCCACCCGAAACTCTTGTGCGGTCAAAGTAGAACGACAACGCTCTTTTTGGGTCCACTCGGTGCAGACGCTCCTCCTTATTAGAGGGATGAAGGGGAGCAAAGAAGGTGGGCAACGTGATGGATTGACCCAGATGGAATTGGGTCACGACCTTTGGTATAAAGGCAGCCCGGGTGCAAAGCACGACTTTGTCTGGAAAAGACATCAGATAGGGAGGAGAGCAAGATAATGCCTGCAACTCACTCACCCTCCGGGCAGATGAAATTGTCACTAAAAAGGTTGTTTTGATGGTCAACAGCTGGAGGGGCCAGTTATGTAAATGCTTGAATGGAGCACACATTAGGTAGGCGAGGACCAAATTAAAAGGTCCCACATTGGCATAACAAAGGGCGTGGGTGGAAAGAAGTGAGCCAGCCCTTTCAGAAACCTATGTACAATCAGAGACTTAAAGAGAGAGAGCTGGTCTAGCAGCCACAAAAAGCAGACCTAGCAGAAAGGTAACCCTTGAGAGTTCTCAAAGCAAAGCCCTGTGGGGTAAGGGTCAGAATGAATAAAAGAACAGTGGAAAGAAGCAGAAAGAGGATCAATAGGCCTTTCTGTACAGTATAATACCCATCTGCCAACGGCAGGTGTATACCGTCTTAGTGGAGGGCCTGCCTGGCCGCCAAAATAAAGTTACATACTTCGAGACGAAGGTCAAAAGCCATCAACTGCTGCTGCTCGATCTCCACGCATGAAGGCGCAGAGTTGCCAGGTTCGGGTGGAGGTCCCTTACCTGCTGCTGCAACAGAAGATCCTCCCGAAGGGGCAGCCTGATCGGAGGATCGATCATCTTCAGAAGCTCTGGTTAACCAGACTCTCCTCGCCTAGTCCGAAGCCACAAGAATGACTTGGGCCCAGTCGCTTCTGATCTTCTTCAGAACCCTGGGCAGGAGTGGTATGGGCAGAAAGGTGTACAGTAGGCCTGAGCTCCACTCGTGACGAAAAGAGTCGCCGAGCGATAGCCGTCTTGGAAACTCCAGCACGCAGTATTGCTGACACTGCGCGTTCTCTTCGGAGGCGAACAAATGTAACCATAGTTCTCCCGACTAATGAGAGACCTTCCGCCGCCTCAGACTGGAGATGCCATTCGGCATCCGCTAGACATCGACGGCTAAGCTCGTCCACCCTTGCATTCAGAGAAGCTGCCAGATGTTAATCCACCAGGCTTTAGGGTCTGCTGTTCCAGCCATGTCCAGAGAACCAGGGCCGTTCCTGATTTGGCAGAATGGGAGGAGGAAAAGAAAGGAAAGGAAGAGAATAGCCCTCCTGAATGATCTGCAAGACCCACTTGTCCGATGTTATGAACCTCCGGTGGCGGAAATGATGATTAATTCTTCCACCAACTGGAGTGGTGTGGTCTTACAGAGTCAGACTAGGAGTGCTTGGAGGCTGCAACGGACGAGGGCAGGGTGGTCAATGACTTCTGGCTTCCATGCCTAGGTCAGAATGAACCACGTCCACGTCACCTCATGGCTTGGGAAGAATGCAGGACTGTGGCTGGGATAGGGCTGACAGCTGGAAACCTCTTCCGTTGCCACGAAAGGTAGACAGGCCATGAGGAGTAGAAGAGAGGCCCAAGGATCTGGCCGTCGCTCGAGTCCTTGAACCTAACTAGGGCCGAATCTGCCTTTCCCCCCAAAAAGCGGGTTCCATCAAACTGCATGTTCATCAGATTTGCCTGGACATCACCCGAGAAGCCAGTTGTCCTAAGCCACTGTCGTGGAAATCGATCTGCCCAAAGATTCAGTCGTATCAAGGCCACACTTTATGGTGAATAGTCCTGCATCTCTCCCGTCCTTAACTGCCTGAGAGAGCACAGCCCGGGCCTCTTCTGGGACTTGTGGCAGCACTTACGCAACTGTCTCCCAAAGGGGGTGGGAGAAATGGCCCAATAAGCACGTGGTATTCACCGACCGCAATGCCAGGCTGGAGGAAAAAAACATTTTCTTCCCAAATGAATCCAGCTTCTTGGATTCCCTATTCAGAGGAGCGGATGGGAACGCGCCCTGTGACGTAGAGGCCTGCACCACCAAACCTTCTGAGGTGGGGTGTTGGCTGAGGAACTTTGGGATGCCCGGAGCTGGGGGATGGTGGCGTGTAATTGTCTTATTCACAGAAGCTCCTGTGCTAGGCTTGGACCACGTGCCTAGAGGGACATCACTAAGTGCTTTATTAAAGGGCAAAAGGGGTTCGGAGGTGGAAGCCCCAGGCTGAAGAACTTCAGTCAGGAGATTAGTCCTGACCTCCACTGAGGGCAGCTCCAGTCCAAGGACCAGGGTTGCCCTCTTGACCACCATGACCTCCTCTGTAGCCATAGTTGGTGGAGAGAGCATGCCAGTATCTGGAGAAGTATCCAGTCCACTAGCTTCCCCAAGTTCCCCATACCAGTACAACTGCTCTGCAGAGTCATCCTGGTGTTCCAGAGGGTCCATAGACCCCTCCCATTCCTCTCCTGAGCTTAACACGTCCACAAAGTGTTCCGGCGACAACATAGAACCCCTGGGTTCAATCGACGTTGGAATCAGCATCGAGTGACGTCATTCTGACTCCCGTGTCGTCAGGGAGAAGGATGTGGCTGGAACCACTGATGGGCACCAGTGCCGCCGAATGCACTGACTTCAGGGTAGGTTGCAGTTGCACGACCGGCATTGACCCAGATCTGAGATCAGATCTCTGGGGCCCCACCGGCGCCGTGGCCGAAGCCGATGGCGTCAAATCAGACAGAGCCCCTTCCGACCCCGCGGTGCCCAAAGTTTCACCAGAGGGGTCGGCCCGCTCATACACACGGCGCATGGCCTTGTAGAACTCTGATCTGAGCAGGGGTCGCTCCGGCTCCTGAAAAAGGAGGGAGGCACGAAGTCGACCCTGGCTCCGCCTCCGTAGAACTGTGCTTAGAGTCTCGGTGATCCTTTCCTCCTTCGTCGATGGACGACAGTCGAGGTGAAGATTAAGTCCGCTTAGACTTCTTTTTGTGCATCTTCCTCGAATGTCCCGGTGACCTTGAGTGGGACAAAGAGGACTTTGGGCTCCGAGAGCGGTCCCACGACCTCCTCTTCCGGGAACGGGACCTCCGCGGAGCCTAGCTTGGCGGTGTCGGCGGTCGGGCCGCAAGGAGCTTCAAAGCCCGCTCCTGTAAGGTTTTAGGAGCCATGGACCGACAGTCCGAGCACGACTTTGGATCGTTGTCGCACTCAAGCCACCAGAGGCAGACGAGGTGGGGATCGGTGACCGACATCGTGCGGGGATAGGCCGTTCACGGCTTAAATCCTGTCTTCCTCAAAGACATACTCACACACGATGGAAAAATATCTGGAAGCCGACAAAAAGCCTGTCAAAAATCGACAGAGGGGTAGCTCTTCCCAGATCGGCGCTTAACTGGCACAGAGAGAAAAGAACTGACATCCGCACGCCTGGGTGGCGCCTATATAGGTACTGCGACGTCATAACCGAAGCTAACCACGCCATCACGCGGAGCCGAATGGAGCCACCAGACGGCACGCGCAAGGGGTATTGCTCAGCAAAAGTTTCCGGATCCAGCCTGACGCCTGGGAAATTCAAAGGTAAGGAATCTGCAGCTAGAAGTCCATATCAGATTGGTTGCTTTTCCACTTTTTTCACCTACATAAAGGATCTCGGCAGGGTTGTTCTGTCTCCTTTGCTATTTGTACAATGTTTGGGACCTTTCCTAGAAAAACTTGGGTCCAACCCAAAAATATCGGTTTTACCTCAGGGTACGGACAAATAAAGTTATCTGCTTAGGCCAATGACATCCTGGTAAATGTGTATAACCCAACTACATCCAAGTCTCCTTTTTTGGTAGAGACTGTGTCAGATTCTAAGGTATCTGGTTATCAACTGAAATTTACTAAAAGAGAAGTACTGCCATTAGACTCCATATTTTATCAATATCAGTTTTACAATTCTGATTTTGTATGGGGCCCTTTGAAAATTACGTATCTTAGCATTTGGTTCTCTTCTAATATCAAGTAACTACTTTTTCAGCTTTTAAATCTAAACTACAAAATGAATTTACTATTTGGTCTCCCTTGTATCATAGTGGGAAAGACTGGATGTTATTAAAATTATGATGGTTTCCCTGTATTTTATATATTACTTGCATGATTCCTTTTAAGATTCTTAATTGTTATTTTTTAAAAACTCAATACCACTTGTTCAAACTTTTTATTGACTAATAAAACCCCTGAATTGAGTTAGCCAAAATAAAGACCAACAATTAAAGGAGGAGTTCAGTTTTCCAATTTTAAAATTGTATCATTCCTCATTTGTCATTAAACAGTCATGCGCTTTAATGCATGATTTTGAAGATAATTCTACGCCTCATTGGATTACTTTTGAACACTTTTTTTAAGGATGTTATTGAAGGTACTATCCATACGTCTAGTTGCCATTTATTTCAAAATACCCTATTTTAACATTTCTCATTTTATTATAAACAAAGTTCAGTTTGGCCATTTCTCTCCTCACCAGCATTTTCAAATCCCTCAGTTAGAATAATACATTTATTCAAATTTGTAACAGGTCTTTTTATTTTAAGCATTATTGATGATTGAGATGGAGGTCCATAGGGACCTCTATCTCAATTTTGTGATGACAGTGCTCTTATTACCTTAACCTTTGTTTAGAAGAAATATAATTTACCCAATTCATTTTTGGTCAAATACAATTTAATCTAGGAGTCCATTAAACGTTATGTTTCCAAGTTCTCTATAAACCCGAGTTTATATTTCCCTTACCAAGTGTTTCCCTCAATGGCACGGAAAATGGATCCCTCGCTAACACAGCTCATGTTTATTATAAGTTCACATTGTACTTCTATTAAAGTTGAGAGCCCCTATGAACTCTAATGGGAAAATGATTTCCATCCTCTATATCCGGTTGATTTTTGGGACATATTGTGGTTAAAGTTATTTAAAATATCTGAAGCAGCGTGCATCACTCAATCCATTTTTTAGATTTATAACGGAGCCATAATTACTGCAGTTTATGTTAATAAGTTTGATCATTCTTCCTCTTCTATATGTTAGTCTTGTAACAATGAAACAAGTTTCATTACTAAAAAATTATTTGATAGTAACTATGTTAAATCAGTCAGGATCTTGGTCACGTATAAAAAAGTTTGATTTTACTTTACTAATGTTTTTTAATCATTGTCTCATTGTTTTAATACCACTAGTATCATGCCTAACTTATTCGAACGTATTGCCATTGGCTTCTAATATTACCTTGTAGGAAAGATGTCATTCTGTTATCTGTTTTCACTTGGTGTAATCTAGTTTGTAATAGTCATAGAATTGCTACTGCTTCTTCTCATGCTCTTCAGAAAAAAATAATTCTGATCTTTTCTGGCTACCTTTTTAGAATTTTCTTTCCTGGCACTCAACCTCTATTTTTGCTATATCCTCTAACTGATTGAATTAATTTCTTTTCTCCAATTCTTTTTTCTCTTTTTCATGCTTCTTTTTTCATCATCTTTCTTTTTATCTTCTTAATTCTAAAAATATATCCTTATTTCTTGTGAATATTTTATATTCTAACAATCTATAATGATATTGTAGGAAAGTACGATCTGCTTTCATGGTCACCCCCACTTTTTGATGGTACCATTATGTTTTCTGACTAGTCTGACTAGCATCCTGCTAATCAGAAACCCAGTCTCTGTGCTTCTTCCCTAAATTGGACATGGCGAGTACTTAGGTACACCCCAGACTGGCTACTGATGTACCCTTGTAAGTCCCAAGTATATGGTACTAAGGTACCCAGGGCATAGGTACACCAGGGGTCCCCCCCATAGGCTGAAGCATGTATTATGCCACCCATGGGAGACCACTGAAATTGTGACTACAGGCCTGCCATTGCAGCTTGTGTAAGCTAGTGTTAGCACTAATTACGACAGATATAAGTTTCCTTATATCGGAGATCACTACACTTAAAACCAATAAGTCACCCCAGGCAGGCCTTTCAATCCTGAATGCAGGGTGCTTAGTTAAAAGTGTGAGGGTGCCCCTGCATGAGCAGGACACTCCTACAATCCACGGAGTCCATTCTCCCGGGTTGTAACTGCATCAGCCATTACGATATATAAAGTGGCCATGCATCACTGCACGATGGCTAACTCTAAACTGGCTGTAACGAACCCGGTCATGTTTGGTATTGAACAAGTTGGACTCATGCCTCCAACATCATAAACTGTGTTGGATGTATGATTCCATGCAACTGTAAAGTTCCTCCGGGAGGCCCTCAGTGCTCCCGGTACCAGTCTTCTAGACCCGGGCAGCAAACTATGGCTGCTGCCGACCAGAGACACTATTCCGCCCTTCTGCTGCGGAGCCAAGTTCGAGCAGGGTAAGGCAGAACAATAGGTTTCCTGTCACAGGGAGGTGTGACCACCTCCCAGACAGGACTTAGTGTATTGGGATAGGGTGGGGGAGCTTGCCAGCGCCACTAGACTGCTTTGAAAGGCACATTTGGTGCCCTCCTTGCATACTCCAGTTGGAACCAGTTCAGGGAGCCGTTGGCTCCCGCTCTGGCACAAAACTGAACAAAAGACATGGGAGTATCCTCCCCACTGTCCAGCCCTTCCTGTGGGATGGTCCCCTGAATCGTCCCAACCCTTTCCTTAGGGTACTTAAGAACTTACCAGTGAATGGTTCCTTAAATTCGTTGTGGGGCAAGATTCAGATCCGAAACCACATCATCTTCAACCGTCTGGGCACTTTGGACTTCGCTGGGCTTCGCTTAGGGAACCGAGACTGCAACTGGGAAAACTCCTGCTCCTCCTGGTCTCGTCGTCCTGCCAGTCTTCTGCGTCATCTGTGCCTGGGCTCCATACAAGTTCTTCTACAGGCCTGTGGACATCCAAGACTCCTGAAGGAATGTCCCTTGAAGTGAAAGTCACTTCCCTGCATCTGCAGGCACGGCAACGAAGCTGACCAGTCTGCTGTTCCTGAGCTCCTACAGACTCCAAAAGGTTCAGAAACACAGGTGGTGGTTCTGCAACTCCATCGAGGCCTGAACTGTCTTCACAGCAAGTTTGAAGCCAGTATTCCTCTTCTGAACCACTGCAGCTGTACCCTTGTGCACTGTGTTGACTTGCCGTTACCAAGGCTTGTTGACTCTTCACCAGAGATCTTCTGGCGCCAAGAAGCTCCAGCCTCAAGCATCTCCTGCAGCCAAGATCTTCGCCTGCACTGCGTCCTGTGCGCGGTTGGCCTTCATCCTTTGGTGAGCTGCTCGAGGTCCTCTTGCGACTCCTGTGCCTTCGGCCTGTGGGTCCTCTTGAGGGTCTTCTTTGGCTACATTGGGCTCCACTGCTTGCTCGGGCCTGCTCTGACTTACCGGCTCGTGGTGAGTCACTTGGATGTTGCTGGTCCCGACACTGCACCTTTTTCGACTACTATGTAGGCTGCCGTTGCCACAGCTTGTTGGGGCCCCTGCCGGACACTGACCCCCTGGCTCTTGACATCCGTGGTGGGTTAGCTCGTGAATGGCTCCTGGTCTTTCACAGCGTCGCCTGGTCCACACAGGTGCAACTTCAACGCCACAGTCAACTTACCTGCAGCTCCTACATCGGTGGACATTTGTCTTCCATGCCTCCTAGTCACTCCTGAGTTGCATAGACTCTGTCCCCTCCGCTTGCAGGGACCTCTCATCTTGAATCCACCTTTGGGCTCCACCCGACTCTTTCACCTTCTTCGCCAGCGGCATCTTCACTGAAGTCCTCCATTGTGGTCTACGGCGGTTTTCGGCATCACTTCGCACCTATGCACCCGACTTCCCTGGTGTAGGTATTCTGGTTCTCAGGGTATCCATGGATGGGGTGACTTCCATCTTCCACTGGGTTACTTCAGGTCCGCTGGGAATGGTCCTTCTTAATACTTACCCATTGACTTGTATTGAGTCAGTGTTCCCACTCTGCAGCCGCCCTCCGTGGGGTTCTTGGGTACATACCTGGGGTGGTTCCTTGGGTCCCCGGCTCTTCTAAGTTTTCTGGCTTCAGTCTCAACTTAGGTTGTGGTTCGCAATCCACTATTTTAGTATATGGTTTGGTCTCCCCCTGGAGACCACAGTGTATTTGTGCTCTATTATCAGAGTATTGGGGTTATCTCTCAGGTATTGCAATCTGTTAGGGAGTGTTTATAATAAATACCTATTTTTATAACTACAGTGTCATTTTTTTTTCACTTAACCTACACCATAAGATTAAGTACTGGTACAACAAGCTGCTTTACACTCCTTCTGGACCAAGCCTGAAGGCTGCTCTCCACAGCTACCACTTGGAGAGCTTTCTAAGGTTGTCCAAGACCACTAAATCCACCATAAGGGTTGTCTGGATTGGTGCAGGGTGCTACACTTACATAAGTGAGCACCATATACCAAGTCAGCCTCCTACATTGGTGTGCAGCAGTTGGGATTCATGCCTGCATTGTTTTACCAGCTAATCTAGGCATAGATTAATTGAAAAACAATCACTAGCATTAGACACATAATATTTTTATAGACAAAGTAAGTTCTACTTAACTTTTCGATTGGATGTTAAGGGTCTAGCTATTCAATCTTAGGAAGTTTAGTTTCCACTAGGGTAGGTAGGTGCAACACCACACTACACCTAGTCCTCATGTCTTTAGTTGGGGATCTCAGTGTACTTCTGTCTGCTAAGTACAGTGATCTGAAGTTCCAGGAACTAAGGACCCTCTGTAGTCTTAGAAGGATAAAGGCAGGAAACAACCCCACTACAAAGTACCTCTTAGAGCTACTTCACCAGGATGACCAGAATCATGGTGGGGCAGACGAGCAGTAAAATGTGGGTGGGGAGGCTCCAGACAAAGGCCAGGAGGGGTTCCCCTTACTGACCTTAATTCAGAGTATGGCCAAGAGGATCCGGGAATCTACACTGGCAAACTCTGATCCCCCAGGGAATAGTGCCGATGGCACAGAGGGTGTCCCCTTTATTCCACCTGGGAGGGTTCAGAGTAGGTCTAGATCCCCCTCTGCCGAATCACATGCTTCAGGTCATTCCATAGGGACCTCCATCTCTAGCAAAAGGGAGAACTCCTTAGAAAGAGAGTACCATCTGATCAAACTTGAGAGTTAGACTGAGGCAAGATCAGTTGGCCCTTGACAAGGACACCCTGGAAGTACAGAAAACTAGGAAGAAACTCTGACTACAGTCCCATGGTGGCAGCAATAGTGTACCTAGAATCAGGGAAACATCCTTTGACACTAGGACCCGGAGCAGGATCGTCCCTCCTTACCAGGAGGGGGATGATGGATCACTGCCTTGGAGCGGGCCTGTACAGTTCAGAAGGTCCCTCAAGGGCAGTGGGCAGCTATCCAGTGGCTCTCCTTTGCTAACAAAGATAGAGGCAAGCTCCTCACTGTTAGAGAATAGGATGCTGACAATTACTCAGTACTGAAGAGTGCACTCATAGATGGGTTTGGCTTAACCACTCAGCAATACAGGATTACGTTCAGAGACACACAGAAGGCACACACCCAAGACTGGGTAGATTTCATTGACAGTGCTATCAAGGCTATGGAAGGCTGGCTTCATAGAAGCCAGGTACAGGACTAAGAAGGATTGTACAATTTGTTGATGAGGGAGCAGATCCTTAATAACGGTCAGAACAAACTACTGCATCAGTACCTTGTGGGCTCTGATCTGACCTCTTCCCAAGAATTGGGAAAGAAGGCAGACAAATTGGTCCCGCACCGGGGTTAAGCAGAAAAACCAGGGTGGTGGAGGAGACCAGAAGAAGCAAGATTCTTCTAAACCCCAGAAGAAGGGTGGGGAAAAGGGCAAAGACAAAAAGGAGTCTTCTCAAGGTCCCCAAAAACCTGCATCTGGGGGTGAGTCCCAAAACTCCAAGAAGGGTAAAAAGAAACCTTGGTGTTATTTGTATAAAGTAAAGACCCATTGGACAAGAGGTGCTGATTGTCCAAAGGCCAATGAAACTACGACCACAACCCCCAAGGCAACTGCTCCTCCTAGCAACAGCAACCAAGGGATTAGTAGTGTTAACCTTGGATTCTGAGGTGGGTTCTGCCCTAGTCAGAACTCCAACTCAGGCTGTTCTGGTCTGTGATGGTGGCATAGATCTTGCCACCTTACTGATAAGTCTCACTAACTTGGGAAAGTACAGACAACAGCCTTTGATAAATGGGAAGAAAGCTATGGCTTACAGGGACACAGGGACCAGTGTCACAATGGTGACAGAGAACCTTGTGTCCCCTGAACAGATCATACTTGGACAGATATATCAAGTAACCATCGCTAGCAATGTCAGGACTGATCTTTCCTTGGCAGTTGGGAATCTCAGCTGGGGAGGGGTAACTGGCCCTAAAAGAGTTGTGGTATCTCCAGATCTACCTGTAGATTGTCTGTTGGGCAATGATCTAGAAACTTCAGCCTGGCCTGAAGTACGAGTTCAGGACTCATGCAGAGATGATGGGCATCTCTGCCAGTGCATTTGCTGTCACCAGGGCTCAGGCCAAACAGCTCACCACTGAAAAAGCACTGGATCATAAAAGAATGGGCCAGATTGCTCCTAAGAGAAGGAGCAGGAATGGTAAGGAATTGTCCTCTTCACAAACTCCCAGTGAGGATCAGTCTCCTAAGGGAGATAATATCAGTCCCTGTGAAGGAACTGTCCCTGAGGAACTTGGGCCTTAACAGGCAGAGTTCTTGGGGGCAGGGGGCACTTTCAGGGCAGACTTAAGTTGGGGGCAACAATCCTGCCCCTCCCTTGAACAGCTCAGACAGCAAGCTGCTGCTGAGGAAGCAGGGAATGTCAGTGGGTCCCATAGGATCTATGGGGAAGATGGGCTCCTGTTTTCTGAAGGTAGAGACCCCAAGCCTGGTGCTACCAGGAGGTTCAGAAGTTCAGAGGTTTTCTTCCCTCCCTGGCACTTGCCATTCCCCTTGCAGGACATCTTGGGCAAAGCAAGACTTTGGACAGGATTGTCCCTCATTTTCACTGGCCCCATATGTCAGAAGACACCAAGGAGTTTTGTCGCTCCCGTGTCACTTGCCAAGCCAGTGGTAAGTCAGGTGGCACTACAAACACTCCCTTATTTCCACTCCCAGTGGTTGGGGTCCCCTTTGAGAGGGTGGGGAATTTGCATTGTTGGTCCCTTGAACTCTCCAACTGCATCTGGACACAGTTGCATTCTAGTTGTGCTGGAGAATGCCACTAGGTATCCAGAGGTTATTCCCCTTAGAACCACTACAGCTCTTGAAGTGTCCAGGGCCCTCCTGGGAATCTTTTCCACAGCGGGCTTTCCTAAGGAGGTCTTAACAGACAGAGGTACCAACTTCATGTCTAGTTGGATCACTGCAATGTGGAAAGAGTGTGGAGTAAACTATAAGTTTACCACATCCTACCGTCCACAGTGCAATGGGCTTGTTGAAAAGTTCAACAAGACCCTGAAAGGTGTGATCATGGGACTCCCAGAAAAGCTCAGGTGAAAATTGGATGTCTTACTACCCTGCCTTCTCTTTGCCTACAGAGAGGTTCCACAGAAGGGGTGGGATACAGCCCATTTGAACTTCTGTTTGGACATCCAGTTAGGGGTCCATTGGGTCTAGTTAAGGTGGGCTGGGAGCAACCTCTCAAACCTCCTAAACAGGATATTGCAGACTATGTACTTGGCCTGCGCTCACGTATGGCAGAGTATATGAAGAAGGCAAGTAAAAACCTGGAGGCCAGCCAGGAGCTTCAGACAGCTTGGCATGACCAAAAGGCTGTCCTGACTGTTTACCATCCAGGCCAGAAAGTGTGGGTGTTGAAGTCTGTGGCCCCAGCAGTTCTCAAGACAAATGGAGATGCCCCCACACCATCCTTGAAAAGAAAGGGGAGTTTACCTACTTGGTGGACCTAGGTACTCCCAGAAGTCCCTACAGGGTAATTCATGTGAATCGCCTGAAACCTTTTGTAGACAGGGTTGATATGAGGTAGCTCATGGCTGCTGATGAGGGGCAGGAGGAAGAGTGTGACCCTCTCCCTGATCTCCTCTCTCAGAACCCTGTTGATGGGTCAGTTGAAGGAGTAGCCTTGCCAGGCAGCCTCACTGACCAGCAGCAAGCTGATTGCAGGAAGGTCCTCAATCAGGGCAAGCACATGTCTGACACCCAGTCAAACCACCTGGTGTACCCATGAAGTGGGCACAGGTGACAGTCTGCCAGTAAAGAACACAATTTACAGACAGCCTAACCATGTCAGAGACTGCATCAGGACAGAGGTCCAAAAGATGCGGGAATTGGGGTAATTGAGCCTTCAGATAGCCCTTGGGCTAGTCTAGTAGTCCTTCTACCAAAACCTCGCACCAAGGGTGGCAAAAGAGAGGAGGTTTTGTGTGGACTACAGAGGCCTCAATGCAGTCATTAGGACTGATGCCCATTCTATTCCTAGGGCAGATGAGCTCATAGATACTTTCTCCTCAGCCAAATATCAGAGTACATTTGACCTGAATGCTGGCTACTGGCAAATCAGACTTGCTGAGGACGCCCAGCCAAAAACAGCATTTTCAACCCCTAGTGTGCATTATCAATTTATTGTGATGCCCTTTGGTCTGAAAAAATGCACCTGCCAGATTTCAGAGGCTGGTGAGGAAAGTCTTAAGAGGTCTAGAAGCCTATAGTGCAACATATCTAGATGATATTGCCCGCTTCAGCTCCACCTGGGAAGATCACCTGGTCCACCCCAGAAATGTTATGGAGGCCCTGCAAAAGGAAGGCCTTACTATCAAGGACACCAAGTGCTAGACAGGGCAGTGCAAGATTGTATGCTTGGGTCACCTGGTAGGTTGCGGCCAAGTTCAGCCATTGGAGAGCAGTGGTCAAAAAGAACTTTATTCGATTGCTTTTTCAGACAATCATAAAAGCGCATAAAAGCAGTTATTTCATTACACATGATGAGAATAAGAATAAGTATTATATACAATACCTTTTAAAATTCAAAATGAATAATACTAATATGCCAAAGCAATCTTTATGACATCAATAATTAAAATACAATACATTTCCTGTGGCTAAGTACTTTTTTTAAGAACATTCCTATCCTCCACACTATGTACATTATCTAGAAGCTGCAACACAAACGCCGGGCGACATTGTCTCATCCCCAGTGATTTTAAGATTGAGACAATCCAAACGTTTCTTAATTTATTGTAAAATATACAAAATAAAAGAACATGTATGGTGGATTGTTCTGAGTAATTGTCACAAGGACACAGTTGCAGTACTCAGGCCCAATCATTCAGTTTTGGAAAAAACTCACAAGCCTGTGGAAGATCCCAAACCTAAATCTAGTTAATAAAAACCGGTCATAGCCACAAGGTACAACTGTTAAATATGGTTGTATACTAAAAGTAGTTGAAATCAGCTGATTATACTGGACAGTAGGCTTAACAATCTCTGCTGACGTTCTTAAGGAGTCCAAGAACAAAAGACCCTCTTTTTTAAGTCCTTTCTAGTGATCAACTGCATGGTACTCGGGTCAGTAAAATATTCTATATGGCCCAAGTCACACAAAGTTCCTAACAAACCTTACCCATGGGATCATTAGGGCCCCTTCCAATTTCAAACTGTCTGTTAAGATATCCCGATTTAGCTTTGTCTCAGTTTTTGTCCAGATCCTATGCCATAAAAGAATAGGCTCCATTTTCATAAGGTCGGTAATGTACGTTAAGCCCAACTCAGCATGACAAACACATGAAGACGTGCTACTCGGAACGGCCAAGATATATCTTAAGAAGGTGTTTTCCACCATTTGCAGCGGATACATATCAGCAAAGCCCCACACCCCTGCCCCATACATGGCGGTGGAAATGCATTTCGCTTTATACATCTGTATGAGCTCTACTGGCGGTCTTCTGCCCAGTTTTCTAGAAAAGTTGACAAGTGCAGTTGTTGACCTTGAGAATGCTAGTTTTTTTGCCAATATAGCCAGCGTCCATGAATCGCTTTGATCAAAGAGTATTCCGAGATACGAGAATCTCTTTGTATGCCCTATTTTATGTCCTTCCACAAACATATCCCAACACCTATGACTGCCACGGCCACACCTCATTATAAATGTCTTTGAGGTATTCACCCTGAGGTCTAGACGACCCATGAACTTAGAAAAACTGTCCAGAACCCTCTGCAAACCTACTTGTGTGCGGGACATTAGGACCGCGTCATCCGCGTAGAGAAGGGCAGGTATTGGACATCCAGCTATTTGTGGGAAATCTTGGTTGTCCTTAAGCAGCGCCTCAACCAGACTGTTAATATAAAGATTAAAAAGAAAGGGGGCTAGGACGCATCCTTGCCTAACCCCCCTCCTAATCGGGAATGGAGCCGAACAATCACCACTCAGACTGAATCTAACTCGCGCCTTGGCACCACTATATAAACGTCTAAGGAAGTGGATAATTTGAGTATCCACCCCCATCGCCTCAAGGATCTCCCACAGCTCTCCATGTCTCTCAGAATCGAAAGCTGCAGTGAGATCCACAAAGGCTAAAAACAGTCTACCCTTCTTCACCCGCGTGTACTTCCCGACAAGAATAGCTAAATTTAAACTCTGCTCAGTTGTCCCTAAACCCTCATGGAAACCGTATTGAATATCTGACAGGACTTGATTATATTCTGCCCATTCATGTAAACGTTCTAAGATTATACGGCCAGCTACTTTGGTCAAGGAATCTAATAATGAAATGGGCCTATAGCAACTAGGATCCTGACGGTCCCCCTTTTTGAAGATTGGCACAATTGTAGATTCAACCCAAGTTGTTAAAAAAGGGGCAAGGCAGCTGGCCGTAATTACCTGGGTAATAATTGGCCCCCATAGGGTCGTATTTGACTCAAACAGATCTACAGTAACCCCATCCGGCCCGGGAGCCTTACCACCCAGACTTACAGAAAGAGCCCGATTCACTTCCTCCAGTGTAAACTGGAGATCAAAATATTGGTCCAGAGGGTCCAGGGGAGTTTCCCCATAAGTATTATTTGGTTGCATATCGAAATTTCCCTCACCATTATATACCCTGGAGAAATATTCAATCCATTGGTTCTCAGTTATAGCGATTTCTATTGACGGGCCACCTCCGGGATTCAAGAAAGGTGCTTTTACCACTTTCCAAAAGGCCAAACTGTCTCCCATTTGAGATGCCTCACGCAAAGATTCCCACGCCTCAGGACGGTTTCTCTTTCCTTAAGCGCCGACCTATACTCCCCTCTTGCCTGCCTTACTTCATGTAAATTTCTAGGGGTCTTATGTAATTCATGTTTTAAGTTATTGTAAGCTTGCATGCACTTTGAGTCGAACCAACCCTGAGGTTTTCCTTTTTTTCGAGGTTAAACAAATAATGACTCCCTTATAGCGTCTGATATTAATTGGAAAGAGGATAAAATACTTTCTGGGGTAGCTGTATCACTCAGATAGGTTTCAAAGGCCGCTTTGCATTTAACTACCACTTGTTTGGTAATCGCTACAGGATCCACCATCGACCAGCGCAAATTGTACCCATTTGTCTTATTAATAGTAATATTTGCTAAGGTCTGGTCAGCTTTATCATGTCTGTCTGACTTACTTAACGGCAATGAAACAGAAAGATACAGTGGAAAATGATCACTCAATGAGTTGTCATCTACATAAAAAGAATAGAGCCTACCTGCATGGCTATTTGACAATAATATATAGTCTATGGTAGTACATAGACCTCTGCCATTAAAAGTATGAGGCATGGGGACAGATGTAGTACTTAACTCGTTTGCAAAATACAATTCAAGGCTAAAGACCATTTCATTATACAGCTCCCCCAGTGATGATTGTCGAAAATGGGTATTGCTGAACCCTTCTTCATTTGTGAGACCACATACTTTGCCACCAACATTTGAGCACAAATCACAATTAAAATCCCCTCCCACAATTAACATCATATCTCTACGGTTATTGCTACATAAAGATTTCAAATCATTGCCCGATTTCGTAACTACATCCCTGACTTTAACCGGGGGAATATTATTATAAAAATTCGTCACTGCAATACAATGCTTTCTGTCAACATGAATTTTAATCAATTGATAGTATATTTACTCTGCATACAACTATCTTTTTTATTTTCAGGCTATTAGATATATAGGTGCAAAGCCCTCCCTTTGCCCTTCCACTTGTACCTTCAACAGCAGGGGTATGAAATGTTTTAAACCCATTAATGTGAATTATCTCCTTCGCCCATGTTTCCTGGAAACATAATATATCGTGATTTAATACGAAATCCCCAAAGATAGTGTTATTCTGCTTAGAGCGTAATCCAGCAATGTTCCAGGATACAAATTTACAGTATACTCTGTCATTATTCTCTAGAGGGCTGGTTATCACTGCTTCACTAAATAATGAACCACCCTTATTAAAAGATGGCTGGACTAGCGTTGTATGTTCAATAGGTTCGGGAGGCTCGGCCAAAATCGGGTTAACGATTCCCATCCCCACTTCCTCCTGATCAGTAGGTGCTGGGGGTAGCGAGTGGTTAGTTACAACTGTTTGGGCCTGATCAGGGTGATTTTATATTTGTGCGCTTTATCACATCGGTATATATTTGAGGTAAACTTACAAGTTAAGGGAGGGACTATAGGTTAGAACAGTCAATCTAAATCTTCTAAGGAGTTAAAAATTCCATAATGGTTGCTGACTGGGACCGCGTATCTGGGCTGTCTATTCCTTAAAAGTGTCTCCCCTGTAGGATTATATCTTGGGACTCTAGGGGGTTGATAAAAATACCCCAATGGCAGAATGTTTATACTCTGGGCCAGAATGGAACGGTTCCCAACCATATCAAGGATAGACTGCACCAAACTTGGAGATCTAAAGGTTAAGACCACACAATCGCCAGGTAATGC